>CM075961.1:138435568-139035568 GCA_038048745.1 Coluber constrictor foxii | reverse complement strand
ATGAAGACTCTGGACTGGCAAGGTTTTACTGCATTCATCAGTGAGTTTCTGCCTCCTTAAAAGACAGTAATATAAATTTTATTTTAAAACTTTAAAAAATATATGATTTTTTTTAACTATGCAGAAAAAGGCTGCTTAGTATATGGATTTTGGAAAGTTAATAATGGATTAAGGAGTCAGGGGGATTTGGAATTATAGTTTTGAATTATTTAGATGATATTTTCTTATGGGAAAATGGAGATTGCTTTGGGGTATTTTTATAATAAGAAGACCTTGAAAGCTGGACACCAGAGACAGAGGATAATGAAAATAGAGCAGAAATCTTTAATGCAAACTTTTGAATATCTTTCAGATAAGGTTTTGGACGGAATGGATCAAATGCTTGATAGAATTGACAGAGCATATTGTAATGAAGTTGTAAAACAAGAATGGACTGCAATTGATGGCTATGAAATTAATTTGAAGGGAGATTTAAATGTAATACAAATGAATCTGAGGGAGGATTAATATCCTAAAAGAGATGAATAGATATTAAACTAGAAATCTGATTTGGATATTTTTTTCATCTTCTGGATATATACATTTATAAATCTCTGCTAATATTTGGAAGAACTTTTAACAAACAAAAGGATAATTTTATTTATTGATACAAGACATCTAAAGTTCCGAATAATTTCTGCTTTGAAACAAAGAAGAGCAGAAAACTGTAACTTTTTTGAAGGGATTAAAGAATACTTGTTTAAAAAATCAGGGAAGATTTATAAGTTTAGCTTGTTCTGTAAGGGTAAAAACAAGAAAACAGTTATATCTTGTTGCCCTTACTGGATTCTGGTGACAAAGATTGATTGACATAGTATTTGGACTTTATTTTCCTTATCTAAGAGATGAGCGATGAGGAGAAGAGAGATTATGTTTTATTTAGAGATGGTGATAAGCTATTAAAATTGTTTTTACCTGTTAAGATCAAAGAGGAAGTTACTTTTTTTCTTTCTCCTTTCCTTTCTTCTTTTTTCCTCTTTCATGTGTCCCCTTTTCTTCTTTCTTTTTCTGTTTGTATTTTTTTGTAGTTTTGTATAGACTTTTATTTTCTTTATTTATACTTCTTAATAAAATTATTTGGGAAAAAAGCTTTTTAAACTATATACTGGTGTTTCTATAGATGACATCTGTGTTATCATGATTTTTAATCAGTTTTTCTGCACATAGTACCCAATGTTCAATCTCAAAAGCATTTAGAAATGAATAAACAGATGGACACAAATGCAGACACATTTTCTTGACTTTCTTTTCCTGCCTCCCATTCCATCAAGGGACTCAAAGAAATAAACATCATGATATTTCTTCTTAACTATGATTTAGCTCATCTTCTTTTATTTTGCATTGTCCAATATTATAGCTGTCATTTGATAACTGAATATTTAATTCAGAGCTTCTTATCATTCAGAGATATGTATATTTCTTCTGTTATTCCTTCTATTTCCCCCCCTATGAATGTATGACAGTCAGGGTGTTTTTAATAGTCCAAAATTCCCTAGGATGCTTGTCTTCTAGAGATTCAGTGTTATTCACCTCAAACTGCTAATTACTGAGCTAAAATCCTGAACTAATTGCAATCCATTCAAGAACTCACATGAAAACTGGAGATATTAGTTCAGTTTTTGCTCTAGAAGGAGCAGTGGGCTGTTCTTAAATCACAGATTTCAGTTCACTATAGCCCAGGGGAGAAATCTAGCAGGTTCCGACAGGTTCTGGAGAAGTGGCAGAAATGTTGAGCAGTTGGGAGAACCAGTAGTGGAAATTTTGAGTAGTTCAGAGAACCGGCAAATACCACTTCTGGCTGGCCACAGAATAGAGAGGGAATGGAGATTTTGAAGTATCCTTCCCCTGCCATACCTACCAAGCCACGCACACCAAGCCACACCACACACACCAAGCTACAGACCACAGAACTGGTAGCAAAAAAAATTTAACCACTGCTATAGCCCTTCATCAGGGGTGGGTTCTGCTTACCTTTACCACCGGTTTGCAACGGGGCCGCACGCACACTCTTCTGTGCATGCTCAGAAGTGTTTTGATGATGTCAGGGTGGGTGGGTGGAACCTCCCTCCGGTTTTACTACCGTTCTATAGAACCAGTCCAAACCAGGGGCAACCCTTCATCCTTCATCAAACTGATTTTTGCAATATTTTTTCTTTACCAAGCTGAAGTTCTTTGCTGCATGTTATCAATATTGCTAACTTGTCCACTTCTCCCAATGTTAGTATTCCAGCACCACTATAATAATCAATGTATATTTAATAGAATATATTGCACAAAATGTGAAGAAGGCAAAATGATATGGGATTTTTATATAATTAAAGATCTTTTTTTCTCATTTTTTATTAGTTTATTATATAATATACAAAGTACAAAAGAAAATAGTAGAAAAAATAGAACAGGGGGAGGGAAAAGTGCAGTTAGTTAGTTAGTTAGTTAATTTACTTTATTGACTAGCCCATGCAGAGTTCCAAACACAAATTATTATTAAAATCCGATAAAAACAATTTAAAATGAATTTTGAATAAAATACCATTTAAAATGAAATTGGAATAAAAGTACAATTTAAAATTAAATTTGAATAAAATACAATAATTTTATATATGGATAAATAATATATGATAAAATTATATTTCAGTGTCATCCCTACAATCTCTAATACAAAGATGTTTGAAAATTATAGGAAAAAGAAGATAAAATAAAAAAAGACATTGACTTCCAACTTCCTTTGGTGCATTAGAATAAGACAGTAACATTAAACTTCAACTTTTTACTTTTATATAATAGTATAAACTAGCCATTTCTATAACAACAAACCTATTTAATTGATAAAACCCAAAATCAAAGTTTCATTTTTTCCCCACCTTTAGCACAAAGTCCGGAAACAGTTTCTAAATAGAAACAAAAGTATTTTTTTTTCTTTTAAAGAAATAATTGAGGAGCTAATTTAGAAAAAAATGTTGAAATGAAAAGAGTTTTGAAATTGTGATTTTGGATGAACTTTTTATACTGGTATTAGCGATGAACAGAAATCAAAACAAACCTTAGTAGCAGCGTTTTGTGATTACCTTATCATAGTTTTTTTTTTTTTTTGAATTTATCATCCAAGAGGAAAGAATGGAAATGAAAACATCTCACAACCAGAAGGAGTGAACGACAAAGGGTGGCAGGATTTGAAACAGTTTCATAAGAACATCTGGGAATGCAGTTTCTAGGATTTTCTTCTTTTTTTGATTTTTTTGTTCTCAAGGTTTGGTGGAGCTGCATTGGGTTTCTTCTTGTTGTAATAGAATACGTTAGTTTGAATGACTCTACCTAGAGGAGTGAATATCTTCGTAGTTGGATGCTATTTATATAGTAGCAGCGTTCTGTGATTACCCTATCATAGTTTTTTTTTGGAATTTATCATCCAAGAGGAAAGAATGGAAATGAAAACATCTCACAACCAGAAGGAGTGAACGACAAAGGGTGGCAGGATTTGAAACAGCTTCACAAGAACATCTGGGAATGCAGTTTCCAGGATTTTCTTCTTTTTTTGATTTTTTTGTTCTCAAGGTTTGGTGGAGCTGCATTGGGTTTCTTCTTGTTGAAATAGAATATGTTAGTTTTAATGACTCTACCTAGAGGAGTGAATATCTTCATGGTTGGATGCTATCTATATAAAGTCACACGGGGGGTTTATGTGGAATGTTTTATTTTATTGATGGGGGCAGATAGAAGATGAAGCTTATTGGAATTGAACATATGTGAAGAAAGAAGAATTAACTTCAACCAGGATGAAGAGAAGAATGAAATTCGAGCTATGGAAAATTATAACAATATATGCATAATTATACTATACTGTATGTTTTATGTTCTTTTCCTCGGGGGGGGGGGGTTGTGTTCTTGAATTAAGGGGAGTAGTTGGGATTAAACTATTTGATATTATCTAATATGAATAAGTAAGTTATATAATTTTTGGGGGATCGAGTATGGCATATGATTAGTAATGTTAGTAATGTTTTTTTTTCTTTTCTTTGTTTTTAAATTGGGTTAAATATTATAATTGTTATTTTTTCTGGGTGTTTTTCTTATTACAATATAGTTAATTTTAGATAAATATCTATGTTTATGGGCTTTTTATTTATTTATTTATTTATTTTATCTTTATTTTCTTAACTCTTTTCTTTCTTTCTTTTCTCTTCCTCTCAAATTAGAATTGAATATATAATAGTATTTGCTTTTCTTGTTGTTATAAATTCTTGCTGTTTTTTTTTTTTAAGAAATGTGTAGCGGAAGTCAAGGGTGGGATGGGGAGGGAGGAGGTGGGGTTGGGGGGAGGTTGGGGGGGATGGGATGGTGGGGGTGGGGGAGGGGGGGAAAAGGGGGAAAAATTTCTGTATTGTAAAACTTTTTTAATAAAAAAAAAAAGAAATCAAAACAGACCTTGAAAGTTTTCCATATTTACAAAAGTTATGTTTTCTGAATTATTCTAGTAGTGACAATTAGCATACAAGATCTATATGTATGTTATCTATACAGATGCGTTCCAATAATTACATCATGAGTGGTTCTTCCAAAGATATTGTATGATGCTGTTTACCACTGGTGTTATTGAACAAGAAGGCTTTAGAAACTTTACCATAAAGCCCTTCCAGATAGTAATTTATTCTTTCTAATAAAAGTGTAGGACAGAGTCACACTTGCTCCCATGTTCATTTTGGGTGAGATATGTATGTCAACTGTAACTAGAAAATATTTCGGAAATGAACATAGCACTTAGCAATAACACTTAGACTTAAATACCACTTTTCAGTGATTTATAGCCATTTCTAAGCAGTTTACAAAGTCAACATATTTCCCCCCAATAATCTGGGTCCTCATTTTACCAACCTCGGAAGGATGGAAAACTGAGTCAACCTGGAGTCATGTGATAGCCGATCTGCCAAATTGCAGTCAGCTGGCAGACAGCTGAAGTAGCCTGCAGTACTGCATTTCAACCACTGTGCCAACGCTGCTCATGTAAGTACAGGTATCCATCTAGAATGACCAAATTTTTTAAATCCAACTGTCAGGAGTATTAGTGGGTAAGACACTGAGCTTGTCGATCAAAAGGTCGGCAGTTCAGCGGTTCAAATCCCTAGTGCTGTGTAACAGGGTGAGCTCCCATTACTTGTTCCAGCTTCTGCCAACCTAACGGTTCTAAAGCACATAAAAAATGCAAATAGAAAAATAGGGACCACCTTTGGTGGTAAGGTAACAGTGTTCTGTGTGCCTTTGGCATTTAGTCATGCCGGCTACATGACCACGGATACGTCTTTGGACAGTGCTGGCTCTTTGGCTTTGAACGAGAAATGAGCACTCCCCTCTAAAGTCAGGAACAACTAGCACATATGTGCGAGGGGAACCATTACTTTTATCTTTACCTATCTAGAATGACCAAACATAGTTTTAAATTTTAAATCCAACTGTCAAGAGTATTATAAATTGAGTATATTGTTAACATTTTTAGATGTATTTTTAATTTGTAGCCTATTACCCATAATCAATGCAATAGTAGTCATGAAAGCAACTTTCTACAGAAATATTGCTTCTTAAACACAATCAGCAAAAACCATACTTTAAAAAAAATATGGTAGGAACAACAAAAATATGGTAGGAAATATTGCAAGGATAGCAGAACAGATGTTGTTGACCATATTCAAATCGGGAAAAACTCAATCATGCATTGAAGCTGGAAGCAACAGTGTTACAAATATATTTTGGAAGGCAACTCATGGAAAAAGTGGATTAAGGTAGCAGCTGAAGGCACATTCCTTATCAAAGTATAATACACAACTTCAGTTCTGAGTGAATGGATTGTTTTAATTAGAAAACTATTTGATGAAAAGTTCTGCTTCACTCATGCAAAGAGTGAAACTTTGGTTACTTTTGCCATGGGTGATCCCCAAATGATATGGGCAATCCTAATAATGGGGCAAAATATGAAGTTGATATTGATACTCATGTATTATTTTAAATATTGTGTGAGAAAAAAAGGTTTTTTAAAAAGGTAGAATTTACTACTGCACCTGCTAAACTCTCTGTTGTAAACTGTGGAAAAATACACAAGGCCTTTGGCAAATGCAATTAGAAGAAAAAGTTATTGGATTTTGTGCTGGCAACACAAATACTATCTCTAGTAGTAAAGTAAGAATTGGGGGGGGGGGATCCAATCCTTTCTGTAGACTTAAAATAATTTTTGGGAACTTTTTAATTAGAGTGGTAGTTCAGCCCACACTGTCCACACTGCTGTGCAAAGTGCTGGTGAGATACTACGTTTTGACATTAAGTCCTTCGTAATCAAGTATTTTCATATTTATACCATCTGTTGAAAGAAGTCTTAATTGTTGATTTGTAATAGCAGTTGCTTCTCCACCCAAAGCATACTGGTTTCTCTGATGCCTACAGTGGACAGTTGTTGAAGCTTTTTTTCAACTTTCCAATCTTACTTTTGTTCAAATTACTTGATATTCTTGTGTTCTTGGATGATCCTTTTGGTGAAATCTAGCTCAGATTTATGATCAATTATTTCCTTCAGTTGAGTTACACAAAAAGACAGAAGATAAGTATAATAAATGTTGTAATGGGATTAACAACATCTCAATTCATCAAAGAAAATTGTTAAAACAAAAAGATAGAAAGCTATTCATGAAAAGCAGGAAATACTATAAGCAACAAGTTTCCAAAATTCTGTCCATTTCTTCTTTCCTGACTCAAAGTAAATGTGTTACATTGTCTTGGAGCCCGTAGGCTTACTATTTGGTAAAAGTGTTCTGTAGTTTATGCAATTGTAAAATACCAACTTCAAGTTTCTGATAAACTTTCACATATACCCTGTTTTCCCCAAAATAAGACATCCCCTGATAATAAGCCTAATTGGGCTTTTGAGTGCATGGCAATAAGGCCAAGTGCTTATTTCAGGGTTCAAAAAAAATATAAGACAGGATCTTATTTTTGGGGAAACATAGTATAGAAATATTGTAAAGGCAAAATAGCAGAATAGAAAAGGGAAAGAAGTCAATGGATGAAAAATGTTCATTCAGTTTGGAAAGATGCAAAGTTAGAAACATGGTCCTCTATTATGTTTTACCACATATCTGTCTGGTATGAATATACCTACCTTATAAAACATTTTTTCCCATTATAAATATTTGGACAGATGAGAGGAAACAAAAGGAATTGGGATCTCTAAAATCATTGCTTAACGTGAGGGTAGTTTGTTATTACAGTGTACTGAATTCTACAATACTGCATGCTTCTTTAAAAATATATTTTAAAAAGATTGTTGTGAAATTGCATTTAACATTAATAATATATAAATTTATACAAATTAATGTGTCCCAGTGTCATACATGGAAACAAAATTGCTATAGTAAACTAACATCTTGGATATTTTTCTAGGCTGGTTAACTTTGAATAGATTTTGTTGGATATCTATTTGAATTTTCTTTTGAAATTCTAAGAATAGGATTCTGTTACAGACTGTTCTCTATTTATGATCACAACTGGGACCACAACTTGTATTTCTAAGCATGGCAGTTATTAAATGAGTTGTGAAAAAAATTATGACCTTTTTGCTGTGGTAATAAATTGAATCAACACAATCATTAACTGAATTACATAGTTGTTAAGTGAATCTGGCTTCACCATTGACTTTGTTTATTGGAAGTCACCTGGGAAAGTCACAAATAACAATTACATAATTATATATGCCAGTTTGCCAAATGACCTCAATTTTGATCATATGTCTATCGAAACATTGCAATGGCCATACATACAGCTGGTTGTAAGTCACTTTCTTAAGCACTGTGGTAATTTCAAAAAGTCACTAGATGATTGATTGCAAGTCAATGACCACCTGTAGTGAATATCTTCAGTAACTATTAAGGTGAAGCTCTTTTCAGCAGGTTTCTTATGCACAAATCAACAGGTGACGAGAAAGTGAAAAAAAATCTGATTAGCCCTGACATTATGCATTCCATTATCTCCAACCCTAGTGTTTGTGCATACAGAATGAATGTCTAGTGGAACTAACCTTTCTGAGTTGTCTTTGCAAGGATTCACATCTTATATTAACATATCAGGAATAAAGCTAATCAACCTACTTGGCTTCAAGAAGTCCTTGCTCTTTCTTCATATCTTCATTCATAAATAGCAACTTCTGAAGATGGCTTAAGAACCTTCTTTTATGATATATGTGCTGTCTTGTGCATAACATACTCTTCAATGAATATAAGTAATTACAATTGCTGTTGTTTTTATTACAGTTGCTGTTGTTTTTATTAAAATTGCTGACCAGAATTGCAAAAAATAGATTAAAAATAAAAAGTAAAAACAGAATAAACTAAAATATTGTAATTGGTGTTAGGTTCATCATTGGTTAATAAAAGTCTGCCTAATTTTACAGGAGGTAGATCAAAATTCACACTTATCCACACTGTATATCAAATCCACACTGAATTCACACTATATATCGGACATTAATATGATTGAGTGTGTCCAGAGATATTTCACAAGAAAAGTACTCCACTCCTCTACTCACAATAGAATCCCTTATGCTGCCAGGCTTGAAATTTTGGGCTTGGACAACCTGGAACTGTGCCACCTGCGATCTGATCTAAGTATAGTACACATAATTGTCTGCTACAACATATTACCTGTCAATGACTTCTTCAGCTTCAGCCGCAATAATACAGGGGCAAACAATTGATACAAAGTAAACTGCTCTAAATTCAATTGCAGAAAATTCAACTTCAGCAACAGAGTGGTCAATGTCTGGAATGCTCTACCAGACTCAGTTGTTACATCCTAAAACCTTCACAGCTTCAACCTTAAACTGTCCACCATGGACCTCACCCCATTCCTAAGAGGTCCATAAAGTGGAGGGGGGGTGTATAAGCACACTATTGTGTAACATGGTGAGGAATATTTTCTTCATCAACTCCCCCCTAGCCTGATCAATAATAACCTCAGGGCTATGCATATATATGGTGAAGCACTCCCCCCCCCTTTTTCCCAGACCTATCTTGTGGATGGGGCTCCAGGGGTGAAGGCCTATCAAGGTTAGTGGTGACTGGCTGGCTGGCTCGGCAGACCTTAACTAGGTGCCCCTTCCGGCCACATCGTCTGCACACCACATTCTTAAAACGGCAGGCGGATCGGCTATGGTTCCCTCTGCAACCGGCACACGGGATCGGCGCCTTCTGCTTCTCGGAATCCCACTCCTTCTTTGGCACCACCTTCACATGGCTCAGTACATTGTCCTACAATGAGGAGTCGGATTCGATGTCATCATGATGAACAGCTGCTGCTTTCCTCGCTGCTACAGGGCTAGATGTTTTCTGCATCTCCATTGAGGACTGATCAGACAATTCGGATGCGTGGGCCTCATCGATCACCGACTGCAAGGTGGCATCCATCCTAGCTAGTAATCTACGCTGCAAATTGAGGTCCTGCACCCCACAGATCAGCTGGTCCAGCAAAATGTCATCTAAGTCTTGGAATTCACAATACAAGGCAGCTGTTCTTAACGCTGCCATGTATTGGTTAATTGTTTCTCCCTCAGCTTGATACCGGTGGCGGAAGGCATAGCGTCTGGCGACACGGGAGGGTAATGGTGCGTAGTGTCCCTTCAATTTGGCCATCCAGGTCTCCCAGGCATGTTTTGGACTCTGAGTGGCGCTAATGGATGGGGAGAAACAGGCTTTGACTCAACCCTTCCAAGACTGAGTGGCTGTGGCTACCGGCGTCCCGGTACAGCCAGTTAGTCCCATCAGTAACTATTGGGAATGAGTCATTGACCCCCACAGAGAAAGCTCGCAATTTAGGCATCCTCCTGGATGCACGACTGTCTTTAGAAGATCATATAACAGCTGTGGCCAGAGGAGCTTTCTATCAGGTTCGCCTGATTCGCCAATTGCGTCCCTTTCTAGACCAGGACTCATTACGGACAGTCACTCAAGCCCTCGTCATTTCCCGACTTGACTACTGCAATGCTCTCTACATGGGGCTCCCCTTGAAGTGCACCCGGAAGCTCCAACTGGTCCAGAATGCGGCTGCGTGAGTAATTATGGGAGCAACATGGTGCTCGCATGTAACACCTCTTCTACGCGAACTGCACTGGCTTCCGGTGGCCTTCCGAGTATGCTTCAAGGTGTTGGTTCTTACCTTTAAAGTGCTCCATGGCTTAGGACCTGAGTACTTACAAGACCACCTGCTGCAACCGATAACCTCCCACCAACCAATACGCTCTCACAGAGTAGGCCTACTCATAGTACCATCATTAAAACAATGTCATCTAGTAGTTCCAAGGGAGAGAGCCTTCTCTGTGGGGGCACCTACGCTTTGGAACAAAATACCACCTGGAATACGAATAATCCCAGATCTTCGCACTTTCCGACGTGCCCTGAAGACCTTTCTATTTCAACAAGCAGGGCTAGCATAAACATCAAAATTCTATGCCAAGGTCTTAGTAGATATACCAAGTTGACTCAATTTATTATTTACTGTTTATAAAATATATTTATATGTATATGAAATCTTAATCTGTTCACTGCCCTGAGTCCTTTGGGAGAAGGGCGGTATAGAAATTCAATAAATAAATAAATAAATAAATAATAGAGCTCGGGCTGTCTCGAACATATCATGCCCGCATACACTGAGGAAAATGGCTTGTTTACGATCACTTAGGAGAGCCTTATAGTCATTGGCAGTTAAAAAACAGTCAAACCTGTCCAAGAAGGAATCCCAAGTCTCTTGAGCCTGGTTAAAAGGGGTGAACATCATCAGAGTGGCCATGATTCTGTATAGCTGTCTGAGGCCCCTCGCTACTAATGCTCTGCTGAGGAGACCGGCCCGTGTCAGCCAGCACAGATAGTCAACGTTCAATTCTGCCTCAGTATCCCACCTTTGTTGCCAATATTGTGAATTGGCGTGGGCAGGCAATCGAGACAACTCATGGTAGCCTTAACAACATTTATTGATTAACACAACCCTTAACCACAACTCACTCTAACTGATAACAAGGCGAAGACCTGAGCGATCTGACAGCTCTTATATAACCTCGGCTATCAGCGCCTGCACCAATCAAAAGCTTCCAATCTCCCGCCAGCGATTGGAAACTTTTGATTGGCGCCCCCTCTGGCAGCAGCGACTATGCATGCGCCAATATGTCTATACACAACACACACCAGCGTGCCTATCATCCCTGTCCTACTGCCCCTATTTATTTGTATTCATTTCTTTCACTCATGTCCATGTTCATATTTATACCTGCTATCTTGTACATCTTTGACAAACTAATAAATAAATAATAAATAAATAAAATTTAGCTCAAGATTGAATCATATTGATCTGAAATGCTCTGCATTTCTCTGCAAATTTTGTAGAAATAGCAATAGCGCTTAGACTTCCCTACCACTTCATATTGCTTTACTGCCCTTTCTAAGCAGTTTATAGTCAGCATATGCCACCCCCCCCCCCCCGAAAAAAACAACAACAATCTGGGTCTTCATTTTACTGAGGTCAGAAGACTGGAAGGCTAAATCAGCCTTGAGCTGATGAGAATAGAAATCCTAGCAGTGAGCAGTAAATTATCCTGCAGTACTGCATTCTAACCACTGCACCATGGTTCAGAAATAAAACGGCAACATATCAAGAAATAAGTCTGAAAGTGAGATGGATATTTTATTTATTTATTTTATTTGGCTTATATGACACCCTATCTAATCTCTTTCTTGCTAACAATAGCTGCAAATATTTAGTTTAAAGCTTCATTTTAAGTATGACTTAGAGGCTCTTAAAGAATGCATGTGGCCTCATAAACTCATCAAATAGCATAGGCAACACTTTTCATCTGTGACCATTCTATTGTTTGTTTCTACTGATTTCTGGCTCATAGCAAAGGTATGATTCCCAAAGATTAATTGGACTGAAAGGACAGCAGTGACAAATGTGATGATGACCAATATGTGAAAGCATGTGTGATGGTTGATGTGTGCTGGTCAGTTACATAATGTAACATTAAATTGCTTAAATACACTAATAAATGTGTGATAGGTATCAAACAAGACTAAAAAAAAATCTCCCCATTATCTTACATAAACCCTCCTGTGGTTATTTCTCTTCTCCTGCTTTCAGACATTATATTTCTGTAATATACTCTGAAGATAACCTTTATCCAGTGTCTTATACCACATTCAATTTAGGTAAACACTGACAAAAATGCAACAATTATGGGCTTCTGTCAATTATCTGGAGCACAGAAAAGGCAGCTGAGGAATGATCATTCATCCGTTGGGTTTGACAAAGAATTAGTCATTTAGAAGAAGTAGATGGAACTGCAGTTAAAGGTCAGTGTCTCCTTTACTAAAGATTTAAAGTACTTGCTACACTTCATTAGATGTTACTGAATAAAGCAAGTAAAAATAATAATAATAAAAAATTTTTAGCATGCATGATTAAAGAAAAGAACCAGTTAGGTCTACTGTTATTTCCAAGAAGTTTGGCAATTAGCAATTTAGTTCTATGGTCGCAAGTGTATTTTTATCTTGATAGAAAAAACATTTTATTAGAATGTATTCATTGCTGCAGCTGGACCTATAATCAGAAGTAGTCAACTTTTCCCCCTGTTATTCTGAATGAAGCATTTGAACGAATGTTTCCATTTATATACCCTAAGTAATGTTTCTTATAGAAAACATTTTTTCCTGCCTTTGCAGTTCACTCAGAACTAAACAAAAAATACCCTGAAGTCATGCTGCTCTTTTAAATCATACAGTGAAGCTGGATGACCTCCTATGGCGATTTCTCCTTAACCCAAGTAATTATAGGCTTCCAACTGCCCTCGTAAAGCAAGGGCAGTTCTTTTTGGAAAGGAATTTAATTAATTCTGTGCATATGGAAGATTTCCTTTTAGCCATAAGGTGGCAGATTATTTCCACAGGAATTTATTCTCAGCAACAATCTTTAGCTGATCTGCCTCTCTTGACTAGATTCTTTCTGATTCAGAAGTTAAACTCTCTCTCTCTCTCTCTCTCTCTCTCTCTCTCTCTCTCTGTGTGTGTGTGTGTGTGTGTGTCTGTCAGTGTGTGTGTGTGTGTGTGTGTATATAGAAAATCATTTTTTGTACAGCCTGTTCCACAGCAGTATTTTCTGCCATATGGGGATATTTACTTCTTTGTTTGCTTGTTTACTACTCAAATTTCTATGCCACCCAGCTTGAAGCAAGTCCTGGCCAAGTGAGAAATCAATCAGTAATCAAAATAACAGTGTTTAAATCTAACACTGTTTGGGGGAACATTCAAAGTATTTATGACTGTGACTTAGTTGAGAGAGATGTTGTTCTGGAAAAAAAAAATCAGAAAAATGAAGATGGTGGTCAGAACTTTACAATCCTACCACAGCTCTCTTTTATATGCACATAAAAAGGGGATGAGATTTCAGTCTCACGATAATGGCTGCCATCTTGACTTTTTTGACCTCTCCTTCTGGAAATGCCCCTATCTGAGACTTTTACAAAACTGGTATACTCTTTGGAGGATTATTATTATTATTATTATTATTATTATTATTATTATTATTATTATTATTATTATTATTATTATTATTATTATTATTATTATTATTATTATTATTTTCATTATTGCTTCTTGTCTCTTGTTTCCTTGCTCCAGACAGCCATTGCTCTTTCGTCACTATTAAATTTCAATGTCTTGTTTTTGGCAGTTTTGTCTCTCCTTGCATGAATTATTTAGTATGCACTTCTCAATTGACCACACTACATGCAATCATGGTAGCTACTTAGGAAAAAAATAGTAATTGCAAAAACATTCATAAATTATTATCTAACTTTCAAAAGTCACACACATATTTTTTTTAAAAAACGATGACAGAGGATTAATGACTTTGAGGAAATTTCAACATTTTCCTCTATTTTATTATTTATTTATTTTATCTATATGCCATTCATGTATGCTGTTCTTGTCAGCATCTTATTCCTGACGTTATGTGTTGGATTGGCACTGTCTCTGAAACCTCTATGGAAAATCTGCACTTCAGGTAGACTCCCACTTCTACGGATTTAGTACTTAGTGCCTATTCTTGTGCTGCTATGATCAATGCCTCAGTACTGTCTTTTAGGCCAGCCCTTTCCAGACAATGAAATTATGATTTCCTAATATCTGCCACTTCAGCTACCTGTTGATGGTGTACCTCTGATGATACATCTCATCTTGTCATGTCTTGATCTTTTTACCATGTCTGATATTGCTGCTCCAGGCATTCTTTCAGCAACTCATCTTTGGGTTCTGTCTTATTGATATACTCCTGGATACTCTGGGTTTCATCCAGGATGCTGGTTTGACACTCACAAAGACAGAGATAGAGACAGGAAGCAAGACGGAGACAGAGAAACACACAAAGAGAGAAAAAGAAGGAGAGAGAGAGAGAGGAACAGGGAGAAGGAGGGAGACGGAGAAAGAGACAGAGACAGAGACAGACAGAGAGACAGATTGACAGACTGACTGAGAGACAGAGAGACAGAGAGACAGGGTCAGGGGCAGAGAGATTGATTTTGATTTGATTTGATTTGATTTGATTTGATTTGATTTGATTTGTATACTGCCCTTCTCCTTGCGGTGAACAGCCAGAGATAAAAAGCAAGCTACACAAAAGTTAAAATTTTAAAAAACAACTAATATAAATTTGGCTGATAGTTAAAACAATCCAATTTAAAATTAATATCAAAACTCTAAAAATTCTAAAATTTTTTACAGGGATCAGGCCAAGCTGGCAAGCTGAAAAAAGTATGTTTTTAAGGCCCGACAAAAAGTCTGGAGGTCAGAGATCGTTTGCAACTCTGGAGGAAGGTCGTTCCAGAGGGTAGGGGCTACCACAGAGAAGGCTCTCCCCCTGGGGGTCACCAGCTGACATTGTCTGGCTGACAGCACCCTGAGGAGGCCCTCTCTGTGGGAGCAAACCAACCGGTGGGAGGCAATTGGTGGCAGAAGGCGGTCCCGTAAGTACCCTGTTTCTAAGCCATGGAGCGCTTTAAAAGTGATTACCAACACCTTGAAGTGCACCCGGAAGTCCACCAGTAGCCAATGCAGCTCCCGCAGGAGAGGTGTCACATGGGAGCACCCTGTTGCTCCCATAATCCCCCGCGCGGTTGCATTCTACACCAGTTGGAACCTCCGAGTGCACCCCAAGGGGAGCCCCATGTAGAGAGCATTACAATAGTCCAGGTGAGAAGTGACAAGCGCTTGAGTGACTGTGCGTAAGGAGTCCCGATCTAGAAAGGGCCGCAACTGGCGTATCGGGCGAACCTGATAAAAAGCCCCCCTGGCCATGGCCGTCGTATGCTCCTCTAAAGACAGCCATGGGTCCAGGAGGACGCCCAAGTTGCGCACCCTTTCTGTGGGGGCTAAGAGAGGGCGGGAGGGAGACTTCTTAAGCAAACGTAAAATATCAAATCTTAATGGACATTTTCTCAACAATAGTTCAGAAATAATTTTTCCATTCCCTTTTGGGAAGCTATTATTGAACTTCCCTGTTTAATCCATAGCTGTGGTGGTTTTGTAGTTATCTCCTATTCATGTACTAAGCAGGTTCAATCTAGGCAAACTGTATCTGAGATTCAACTAAGCTTAATTACAATAACACAAAATCTCATTAACACGAATGTAAAACAATTGTAAAATATGTAATTTTTATATAGAATATATTTTACATAAAAATGTGCAAAAGGAATATGTTAAAAAATGTTGAGAAGATTCAAAATAACTGTTTAAAAAGAAGAAGAAAAAGAATCCCATCCAATAATCATCGTAGTATGATTTCCCCAGTTTTATGGAAAAGCTTAACAGCCTTACAAATGTATGCTAATGAATGTGCTAATCAAACTTCAAGGGAAGAGAATCTGTCACAAAGTGGAGGCCACTACAGTAAAACACTGTCCCTGGGCATCTTGTTCACTTAAGAGACCCAAAGCATCCTCAACTCTGCAGGCTGATCCAATATGAAGAAAGTAACCCCAAAAATACCTATTCCCTAAAGAGGAAAAGTTTCCTGCAACTTGGCTATCAGATTAAAAAGTAATCATGTTGATCCTTTTCCTCCTTCAAATTCATGTATGTCCTACTAAAATTATCCCTGCCATAGGAAAATATTCAAAATCAGCACTTAGACTCAATCCTTTTTCCAGATCCAATATAAAATTTTACTATCGTCTCTCAAAAAGATACACCATGATAATTTGTTTTACACTCTCAGTGGTTTCACCCAATACAGCAATCCCTTATAAAGTTTATGTAGGTATTATTGGATCTATTGTGATTTGTAAACCATAATTAATGATTCAATATTATATCATGTTTCCCCAACAATAAGACCCTGTCTTATATTTTTTTGAACCCCGAAATAAGCATTTGGCCTTATTTTTGGGGAGGTCTTATTATTTTGGGGCGCATGGAGCAAGATGGAGCTCCTCTTGCCGTCTTACTTCATTTCCAGCTTTGCATTTAAATATTTTCGGGGAAGGATTATTTTCAGGGGGGTGGGGATTTATTTTAGTGCATGCACTCAAAAGCCCGATTGGGCTTATTATCAGGAAAACAGGATAAGTTTGCCCTATGCATTTGTGATGAAGAATGCCACCCAACAAGATTTCAGAGGCAGGTCTGGATTAAAAGGCTTCACTTTATTTAAAAAAAAAAAAAAAGAGGGAAGAGGGAGAATTTAAATGTCCACCAAATGACATCCAAGTTTCCTGAATTAGGAAGCTGTATGATTTTCAGTTTGGTAACTGTAATCAAATTCTTGTTCCCATGGAGATTAATTAATGGAAACAGCCAAACAACAACAAAAACTACCCATATCTATTAAATTTACAAAAAAATTAGACCTTCTAAAAGGAAGCTGTCTTACAAATGACTGTCTTTTAAAGATGAAAAGAAAAAAAGGCATTTTCAAGGACAATGAAAATGAAGAAGGTTTCAGGAACAAGACTTCTAGCTCTAAAGGGTAATCATGTACCAGCCTTGACTTATCCGTGAAAAAGTCAGGCACTCATTAAACCTTATCTGATGCCAAAGTTATATGTTATGGTTTATTGCCTGGAGTACCAATTAATAAAGAATTAAAGAAATGAAGAAACCAGTAATTCATACTTTTTGTAGGGAGAAAGCTCATATACTTCAGAATAGTGCTAAAATATTAATAGTCATTTTAGTCATGTATTATTTTATTAAGCACTTAGCTTTGTAGGTTTTATCAAAAGATATATGACATTCATTTTTAACAAAAATACTGAAGAGATTTCAGGAAAAAGAGATAATTTATTCAGAATCTAATAAAGGAGATTTTGAATGAAAAAGAAAAAAGAAAAAAGAAAAAGTGTAAGCAATACTGATTACTAATAATAATACTTTAATAAGTAGTTTAATAGTTGTTGGTTTAATAATACTAATACTTTTAGTTACACATGTTGATTTAATAGTTTATTAGAGTTTAATAATGAAAAATAATCAAGGCATCAACATTCTTATGGAATTTTATACTGAGTGTGAGAGAAATCTCAAAATAAATTTAGTTAAATAAATGCAACCAAGCATACATCAAACATTCTATTTGAAAATCTGTTTAAGTGAAATGATACATTTAAGATAATATGCAGTAAAGGTATAAAAACTCTACTTGCAGTAAATGTCTTTTATATATGCAAACAGTGATCTCATAATAGAATACAAAAATTTCTACAATTGTATATGAAAGTTTGTTTTCATAATTATTTGCAATCTTCTTTCCATGTTTGCTGTCAATAGTATATAAATGAAGCACCTAAAATCTTGTCAATAAAATGTAGCCAATAAAACATAGTACTGAAAGGAAGCAAACTTTTTTAAAAAACTAATATTTTTAATGTGTATTTTCAAACCTGAGATACTCTATAGTATCTTTACTTAAAAGGTAGTCTCTAGATTAGGGATCCTAGATTGCATAGAATAGAATTAGCATCTTTAGAGTGAAAGTGGATTTATGATGTACTTATAGAATACTGGACAAGTTGAAAACTGACCACTTACCATTAACAGGAACTACTGAAAGTGATAGAAGTACCACTCAGGCTACTAACTAGGTTTATATTCCTTACTTCATCAAAATATAGTATATGAAAATATTGATTAATTAAGCTCTCTCTCTCTCTCTCTCTCTCTCTCTCTCTCTCTCTCTCTCTCTCCCTCTCCCTCTCCCTCTCCCTCTCCCTCTCCCTCCTCTCTTTTCTTTGTCATAATTAATAAATAGTCAACTGGGCACATTTCTGAGAGAGCAATACCTCCCTCCAGATTCAATTGGATACAAACCAGATCAACCTTCTCTGCAAGAATCAAATCAGCGATAAAGCAAGACTTTACAGCTGGTGTACCATTTAAAAGCAGCAGTCTAAAACCTGAGCTATCACAAATCTGCTGACCAGGTAAATGAGGGGAGTGCAAGAGGAGAGAAAATGGACCCATACTAAATATCGAGGTCACATTCCCTGTGAGTGTTTCTGCCTCCCATTGTATTTCCTGTTACTTGACACTGCTGAAATATGCTGCCCAATCTTGCCTTTCCTGTCAGCCATTCCATCCACAATCCTCAACACTCTTTTATTGATCTAAAATGGGAACTTCCTCCAAGTAGCCAACAGTCAGCCATAAGGGGAGGTCAACAGCACTTGCTCTAATGGCAGAGCCAAATATCTGTGGATCTATTTGGTGTTGATTGTAACAAATGAAAGATAGCAAACTAGACTTTAAGAAAAATAAATGATAAAAACATAAACAAATAAATAAAAAGAATGGAAAAAAATAGGCATGATGGGTCTGTAAAAGTAAAAGATGGGATAAAGATATAATGATGCTAAACAAAAGTTGTGAACAATGTGGTGAACATTATGAATACATTTAGCATGGTGAAGATGTAGGCTTAATTATGAATGAAAGGGCTAAATGTGTGATTTTTTTTTTCACTGAAGAACTAGAAATTTGTTCAGAGGGAATTGTGTAATGTTGCGAACTAGAAAAGGGAAAAATAATAACATGAATGAATATCTGGAAACCAGGCAGCACTGTTCCTGGACCAAAAGGGTTGGAGCCAGGGGTGGGTTCTACTCATCTTTATTACCGGTTCGCAATGGGGCCACACACTCATGCAAGCAAAGCAAGCGTTCACACACACTCTTTTGCGCATGGGTAGAAGCATTCTGATGATGTTGGGGTCAGTGGGCGGAGCCTCCCTCCAGTTTTACTACTGGTTCTATAGAACAGGTCCAAACCGGCGGCAACCCACCCCTGGTTGGGGCCTTTGGAGACCCCAGATTGATTAAAAATAGTGAGCATTGTCTTAGAAATAGATCTGCTTATTTCAAATATATTGTTTAAGCATTTTTCTTAGCCATACCTGGCAAAGGAATGGCTATAAAACTAAGACCATGACTGATTTGATTGTTCATAGTAATGAACTGGGAGAATTGGTGAAAATAATGTGTTACGGTAAATTCTGAATCGGAGCAAAATATTTTCTACTCTTGTTTGATTGGCAAGATATGGACATGAATAAAAATTGGCAAGATATGGACATGAATAAATAAACAAGCAAACAAACAAACAAACCTAGAGTGAAAGTAGAAAGTAGATGGAATTTGGGAAGGAAAAAGACAAGAAATATGCATAAAATATTTTCAGTTTTCATTAAGTCATGTGAAAATAAGTTTATGAAAATATGTTATGCATCTGTTGATTTAGGAAAAGCACCTAATGAAGTAAATAATCTTGAATTATGGTATGTCTTGCATAAATATAGATTTGAACTCTTGTGCCTAAATGTGATTAAAATGGACAATGAGAGAAATATGGGATGCTTGGTAAGTATTTCAGTGCTGACAGGGATTAAGGCAGCAATCTGTAATTTTCTTTTGGTTATTTAATGTACTGGTAGATAAATGTATAGCTTGTGGTGATATAAGAAACATAACAGCTGACTGGCTCAGAACATGAAAGCATGTGTATTTCTGTATGCATGATTTGAAGTATGATACAATGAAGAATATGTTCCTGAAAATGAATGAATTAAAGTCCCAGGTAGTTGTGTTTGATAGGAAAATGGAATGAATAATTGTAGGTTATACATAAATAGCAAAAGTGATGACAAATAGATGAATGCATGTATCTTGGAAGGCTATTTTTCCTAAAGACATGGAAATGAATGAATGAATGAAATTTCACCATATGCAAGGGCTGCTAGAAACATAGTAATCTGTGGGAAGGGATTAAAGTTTGGTGAAAGAAATTCATCTTGCAAGGAATGTTGCTGTAAATATAGAAATAAGAAGAGGGCTTTTTTCCCCTAAATTCCTAAACAATGAGCAGATGCAGTCTGTATTGGTGACAGTTGATTTAATCAGCCTTCTTGTTCTGGTAATAGTTCCCAAAATATCTCCCACAACTTTCAGTAGATAAACTGGAATAAAATAGAGGAAATTCTTAAATATTATTGATATAAAGTAGAAAGGAGAGAGAGAGAGAGAGAGAGAGAGAGAGAGAGAGAGAGAGAGAGAGAGATTGTAAAATAGATTCAACAGTCCTGCTTTGAACATCTGTTCATTCCCAAAATTATTTTTTAATATTAGTATAAAGCAAAGCATTATTAAACCATGGCAAAGATAAGGGAGGAAATACACTAAATTGTACTAAATTGAAACTGCAGTTAGTATGAGAAAGCATTGCACCCTCATGTTGACAGAGAGCATCCAACTGCTTTAAGTGCTTGCATTCTAGGATGAGATAAAGAATGTTATCTGGCTGTGCTGTTTTGAGTGTGTGAGTGGCTTCTGTTGAGTTCAAACCAGGGAATCTAATAGAGGAAATAGAAAGTATTACAATTGGTATTATTGTTCTCTGTTATCTTTCCATCTTTCTTACGTTCTCAAGCTGCTACATTTCCCAATATAAAGAAAGCACCAAAGCAAGAATTCCCTTATCATGCTCTTCCCTCAGATTCAGTGGGAACAGAAGATTGCAGATCAGTTTCTAAAAAGAGATGGAACTGGGCATTTACCTTTATGGTACATACTGATAGTATTTTTTTTTCTTTCATCAAATTTAATGAGAACCAGTAGGTAAAAACAGAGGATCATTTTTCTGCATGACACTAACTCGCAGGCACTCATTTCAGAATTATACAGACACACTAATTTATATCTTCCTTTAATTGATGGAACTCCAAGTTCTAAGAGGGAAAATGGAAATATTACAAACCTGTCGACCTCTCATTTTCCACCTTTGAAATTGAGATGTTTGCAGGTAAGAAAAAAACCGTTGGTATACATAATAACACATGCTGGGTATCAGACTTTACTACATGCCTTTAATAATGCAAATCACAAATTATGTTATTTCTAAGATAACACTAGAAATGACAACTATTCTATGGGAGGAAGATGGTTATATTGCTATGTATTGTGCTTGAATGTACTTGATAACTCTATTAATATCTATGGAAACTAGATCCATATTAAATATACTTTAATTTCTAGTTGAAATTAGAGGAGCCAGAAACCTTTTGAAAGGTGGGAGGTACAATGGGGCAATCACCCAGGGCTCCATAAATGGAGAAAGTCTTCAAAATTAGTATTTGAATATATAGTTCAATACTTCAAAACAGAAAATTTAAGTACATCAAAAGGAACACTTTTCATTCAAATCAGCAACATTAAATAGTTAGAAGATAATAGAGAGAATTATTTCATGAAATCAGGATTCTCACACATTGCCAATTATAGAGCCATTGACTTTAATGGCCTAGAAACAATGAAGAAAAAAATGAGATTGTTGTAAGGTGCTATGTGAGAGGAGCAGCCAATAAACACACTGATCTCAGGAGTCTCTGAATCGTAAAAAGCATGAGTAGGACTTAAATATATTCAACTATTCCCCAAAATTGTATTCAATTTGACATTAAACTTATTATTTAAATTATATTTCATTATGGATCATTTTATTGTTATGCTCAAGGTGGCAATGGCATTTAACTAATTTAGATACAGGAAAGAAATTCCAGCGGGATATATATAATGAAATCATTCCTATTATTTAGTTTGTGAAATCTCATATATCACAATCTATTTCCTAGTCTTTAAAATTTGTTGCTTTGTGGTGAGAGACACTTTGCAAAACTGCTTTTGGTTGAGAGACACTTTGCAAAAAACAAACGTTTTGTAAAGGCAAATAATTCGTTAAGCATTAATTCTGAAGAAAGTCAAAGCCTTCTCATTTCTTTTCATTTCTAAAATGAAAGTGTTGTTTAACAATGTCTAGCAGGAAACTTGCCTATTTTTTTCCCTCCATCTGTAGGAGGAAAAAACAGAGTGAAAGAGAAGCATCTGACAAGCTTTATACTCCTTCAAATGCTAAAATGAACTAATGTCAAATCAAATCTCTCCTACAAATGGAAACTTAGCTGGCAGTGTTGTCTTTGGCACAGTCCTTCTGCTACTGATTTTTTTTTCCCTCTCCAATTCTGCACCTCTGTGTTCAGTTGGCATCCTTAGACTTAATTAGTGACAATTTTCTTCACACCAGATTGTGCAGGCATATGTTTGTGTGTGTAGCTGCATGTATTCAGGCATATTTGTGTACATTTTTCAGTGTTGTGCTGAAGCTTCCATATGCAGTTATTATCATGATTGTTCAAAACTCAGAGAGGAAAATAAGAGGGGGGGGAGTGGGTTGGGAGATAGCAGCATTTTACCTTGGATCTGTCCTTTTGATTTATTTGTGAATCACAGATAAGCTTCAAGAATGATCTGGAAAGTAATGGGCTGAAAGCTTGCCATAAAAGAAACTTGCCTTTTATATAATGTTTGAATTTATTTCCTGTCTAGAAGATGCTGTCCCCTGCTAAGAAACCAACTGGAATTTTATTACCCTCAACTGTTACCAAATGTGCTAGATTTTATTCCCACATTGTTTAAAGAAGCAAATCCAATAAATGTCACCTCCATCACCACCTCCCGTTTCTACAGCTTCAGCTAATCTATAAAGCGATGTGCTTTATCTGCTTTACTAAACCAAAACCTGTGGAGCTGAAAACAACTAAGTCCAGATCAGTTTACTTCTGGACTTCAGAGATTAAGTGTGGAAAAGAGGGGGGTTTACAAAATGCTGGATAGTTTTAGGTGCCCCCCTTTTGAAGATAAAACCAGCATCCATAGCTGCTGAGTCCAACCCTGGGTGTTCAACCCCATGCCTTCACTAAAGCAGTGACTGATTTTTTTTTCTTCATGTGCCTTGTTCAGATATAATTCCCTGCACGTTCAGAGGATTACATACTGTTTATGCATCATACAATCTCACTGAGTCCTGTTTCTTTACAGTACTTACTCCTGCTGCTAAAAGGAAAATAGGCTCTAACAATCTCTTTTGGTGCCAAAGCTGCTGTACTGAATGAACATATCCTGCCTGCAGTTGTCTGATTGATCCTTGTGATCCCTCCGTCCAACATGAGTTCAAAAGCATGCTACAGCTCAAAGAGGCTAAAAATTGGTATTCGTTTAAGATTTACTTGCAAATTAGGGCTTTCTTACATATCAGCAGATGCTATCTGGCCTTTCAAGAAGTAAACACAGAAGTAATTCAAACTTTGGATCCATTTTAAAAAACTGCTATCATTAAAAAGGGAAATGGGCATGTGCTGGCATGTCTTGTGCCAAACTCCGTCACTCCTCCAAAATACTCTCTGAAAGTAGCGAAAAAAATTAACAGAAAAGAGCAAATGAGAGGCATGCCATACATCATCTCAATTTAGATTCTAACAATTATAACCATTAGCCAGCAAAACAATTTATCAGATAAACTAAGCATGTGTTTGTGTACTAGCTCTCCCCCCCCCCAAAAAAATTCTCCCACAAAGATCTGAATAATAGACATTACACTGATTAAAAAGCACTCTCATCAGTGACTAACATGCTAAACATGGTAACCAAAAGCAAATCATGTCAGACTAATATGACACTTTGTAGGACAGAAATGAATGGAATGGTTTGCCTCCAGAACTTGTGGGTGTTCCATCCCTGGAGCTTTTCAAGAAAAGATTGGATAGCCCTTTTTCCAGAATGCTACAGAGTCTCCTGCTTGCATGGGCCTAGAGTAGAAGACCTCCAATTCTATTCTGCTTTAGAAGGTTGAGTTCTGTAGAGGAAAGGAGTGTAAGACCTGGTCTTAGAAAATGTCCTTCAGAACATGCTTGTGAACAAGACAGATAAATGTGATCTGGGGCCATGGCAGTGTAGAGGTTGAACCATACCCAAAGGATACTCATGAAAGGTTATGCATTGATTGGTGTCTACAAATTCTCTTCTAAACCCTGTGAGACAAGATTACTTATGACCTGTGGAATGAAACAGAAGGAGTGCCTACATCACATCAAGTTTGGGAGATTAATAAAACTGAATTATTCTCAACTGTGATAAATATGAATTTGGTAAAACAATAAAAAATAAAGGCAAAAAACCTGATTTAGCAACACTGTCTATAAGAAGAATATTTGGATATAGTGGATTATTGGGTAAAAAGATCAATGCAGTCCAATACATCAACAAAAACAGGGCATCCAGATCAAAGAAAGTAATAGTACTATTGCATTCTGAGATGGTGGAGGACAATACAGATTTTTTTTTTCAGATCACAAGAGATTTATAGCAGTTTTTAAAATCTTCCATCCATTTTTTACCAAAACAACAAAAATAAAGATAGACTTTATGTTCTTTTATGTTACTGATGGTTAGGTGATACTATAAAGGTATTTTATCTGGTTTTGGCACTTTGAAAGAATCTGGAGAATTCAAAGCAAGCACAGTAAAGAGCTAACAGAATGATAAGAAGTCTAAAAACTAATTTATAGGGAGCTGGTCATATTCATCTTTCAAAAAAGAGAACATGGTTTAAAATATTTAAAAGACTGTTACAAAGTAGACATGGACCTACTTTTTGTTGATATTAAAAGCAAAACAATAACTACAATTAAAAGAAAAAACTTTTAGATTAAATATTGGACTGAATTTCCTGATGCTAAGACCTGTTAAGTGGTGGAGTAGCTTGCCATGGAAAATGCTTAGTTAGATTGGCTCATTTTAGTCACAAAGCCAAGAGTTGGGCTACAGGATATATAAGGTGCTTTCCAACACATTCATTTCATAATACTATTACCTGCTTAATCATTCAAACTCAAGAGTATGTGAATGTACATGCATGTGCATACATCTAAAATAATACATCCATTCCATACCACTAATATATGAATTTGACATACAATAATCATGTTTTAAATTAGAAATGTTATTCTTTAGAAAAGTATAAAATTATAAGATGCCTAAATGATTGTATTAGCTTCTAGCTTATCTAAAATAAACTCAAATTCAGATACATTGGTCACTAGGGAATTCACTGAGGAAATCCATATGAACTTGTCAGAAAGACGTATAAGACAAGGTTATCTAATTTAGAGTTTATAAAGTAGTGTTTCTTAATGTTTCAATTGATCCAGGACTTGGACCCTGAGTAAAATCTGGTTTCATACCTTCAAGTTTTCCTTGTGCCATCTGGTGACTTCAAAGGAAGGTCAGTTCTACACACTTGTGTGCAGAACTGAATTCCTCTGGTTGACATTTTACTTCTTTTGGATTACTTGATTGTTGATTATTTTTCTTATTGATTTTGTGTCCTCCTAAATGATGATGATGGTGTGACAAACATTATGTCTTTGTTTGACTAAAGGTGTAAACACTCAAACATTGAAAATGACTTGTGCAATCAATCCTGTTCAGGAAATCAAAGCTCTGTCTCTTTTTTGTGTGCAGCATGTGGAGTGGAGTTTTTATTGCACTATTGTGATCACCATCTTGAGATTTTTAATCCTGCTTTGTGGACACTCCTGATGCCAAATATTTGGCCATTAAAACACAAGAAAAGAGTGAAGAAAAATATCATGTGCAACAAGGGCAAAGAAATAAAACCCACAGTGGAGGTACAAGGCAATTCAAAGCTCAAACATGTTATATTACTGTATTACAGTAATATGTTATATTACTGTAGTAATATTAGTAGTGGGATAGTTACAAGTTCCAGTATGCTGCCAACTCAAACATTAATTAAGGGAGATATACGAGGCTAAAATGTTTTGTTTTTTGCTTTGGTGTGTTACAGATGCTTTGTTTTGTTTTGTTTTAATTTGGTTTGGTTTGGTTTGGTTTGGTTTGAAACAAAATAATTAATTAATCACTAATTTATATAGTGAGGATGAATCAAAGCTGGTGGGGTGAGGATCACAAATGGGAGCTCAAAAGAAAAGTGTTGGCTTTCCAAGAGTGTTTCTGTTGCACACAGATCTGTCTGTCTCTCAACCAACTGTCTGTCTGTCTATCCACCCACATTTGTACACATAAACATGAAGAAAAAAGCCTTGAAATAATCTTAAAGTACAATTCTGAACATGTTCACGGATCATGCAAAAATGTAATTTACTGATTTTAACTGAACCTAACCATTCTGGTTTGCACAATTGACTGTAGTTTAGGACAATGTAGATTGTAGTTTAGGACAATGTGTGAACTGAGCTGTATGTGGCTGTCAACAAATATGATCCAGCAAATCGTAACATATGAATATAGTATGAACAAACTAGGTTTGGTAGGATTGTTTCAGTTGAAGAGGAGTTTTATTTATTCATCAACAGATATACTATATTTTTCAGAGAATAAGATGCACTGGAGTCATATCTTAATTTTTTGGAAGGAAAACAGGAAAAAAAAATTCTGCCTATCAGATATTCATTCATCTGGCTAGTCCTTAGCCTGGCCAGCTTCAGCATATTAGTTTGCTCACTGGTTTTGAGGTTGGGGCTGGTTGGGGCTAAAAAACAGCTTCTAAAGCACAGCTAATCGTCAGAGGGAGCAGCAATTAGAAAAGCAGGCAAATCAGGAAGATCACACTTGTATTGGGGCTGAAAAACAGCTTCAAAAGCACAGCTGATCATTAGAGGGAGCTCCAGTGACTAAAGCAGGCAAATCACGGAAAGGGTAAGAGAAGGGTCAGAGGCCGCAAAGGCACGACTCGGTCCAAAGCATCAGTGGCCGCCCTATCCCAGGCGGCCACCAGCTCTTCAGCCAAGCCATGAGTCAGAGCCTCAGGAAATGGCCCAAGCTCCATCTGGAACCTATCAGGATCCATCCTGTGGCGGGGTGTGGCGGTTAGAAGGTCAAGCCTAAGAAGGGAATGATCTGACCATGACAAGGGCTCAATCACTACATGCTATATACATTCAATCCAGGGGTGGGTTCTAAATTTTTTTACTACTGGTTCTGTGAGCATGGCTTATTTTGTGGGTATGGCTTGGAGGTCATGTGACTGTGGGCATGGCTAGCTGGTCATGTGACCAGGTGGCCATGGTTATGTGTATACGGACAACTCAGAGGGCTGAAATAAAATCATTTCTGACAGGTCCTCACACTTTTTACTGATCCTCACACTTATGACCATCCGCACATTTATGCCCATGCAGCATTCTTAACAACCATGTCACTCATTTCACAACTGCCTCTCTTCACCACGGTGATAAGATAGGGCAAAAAACGTAAAATGTGTGGACAGTCGTAAGTTTAAGGACTGGTCAAAAGAGCGAGGACCAGTCAAAATAACTTTTTCAGCCCTCTGAGTAGTCCATATGCACAAAAGGATACAGCAATAGAGGGGGATGAAGGAAGGGAAGGGAAATTAGAGTGGGAGTGAGGGTAAGAGAGGGAGGAAGAGAGGAGGAGAAGAAGAAAGGAAGAGGAAGTAGGGAGGAGAAGAAGAGGGGGGAAGAGAAAGTAAGAAGGAAAGAAAAGAGAGAGGTGGTAGGTTTGAGGAGAAAGATTGCTGTACAATAAAAAAGATGAAAGGGAAGAAAGCCAACCCCAAACAAATATAAAGATATTAAGATAAAGAATGAATTGTTAAACTTTAAAGAATAAAAGACAACAAATATGAATAAATAGCAAACATACAAACATACAGTGTATTTTCTTTGAACAGAGTATTTGGCCGGTTCACAAATTTAAACAGTGTTTATTTATTTCAATTAAATTTACAATTTCTGTATTTCCTTTTTGCCATATTTATTCCTCATCTATTTTTTAAAAAAAACAATATTATCCTTCATCCTCATCTCTAATCTTAATCAAATTCAATTTTTCCCTTCTATTCTATATTATATCCCTTCCCATTGTCATGTATTTTTATATCCATCCTCACATTGGTTAATTATGTACTTATGAAATACAGTTTTTTAATACAAATTCAATATTTTAATATAAATCAATTAGTTATATAACTATCTTTTTTGTATATTAAGCAATATGAACATGAATGTTCCAATTATTTCCATGCAATCCAATTTCTTACAAATCAATTAATTATATTTACCAATTAATATATTTACCAATAAAAAACCAAATAATTTCCCCCATATATTCCTCCAAACCACAACTTAACCATTTCTGCTTTCAACACAATATACAATTAATAGTATGTCAATTATTATAATTCCCTAGTTAAATAGAGCTTTTTTTCTTTTGTGTTTTAAAATCTTGAACTCTCCTCTTTTGCCCTAAATTTCCCATTGTTTGCAGTTTTGCACCTACCTTTTTTGGTGAGGAAAAAGAAAAAAGAAAAAGAAATCTCCCTCTGCCTCATTTTGTCACGTTGCAGCAAAGACCCTGCTTTACTTTCAGTTTCACTTTTTCAGCATAGCTGGGGGGGGGGAATCTGCTCTAGCACTCTGCAGCTAGCAACAGAGCTGAGCAAATCAGCTGAGAGGCCGATCTAATCAACTTGTGCTAATTAACCTCTGCTGAAGCTGTAAGGGGCTGTTTTTTTCCAGTTTTGCAGGCACCAGTCTACTCATTTTTTCTTTTAACACCGAACAGCTGTAGGGCAGCTCCTTGAAGCCCCAAGGCAAGAGTTTAAACAGTTTTTTTCCTTCTAGCCATCAGCTGGGACTCAGGAGGCAGCAATAGATTGAGAGTGGGCAGGGTAAGCGAAGGGTGACCAGGCCGGGAACCGGTTCTGGGGCGTGGCCAGCCAATCTTATTACTGGTTCTCTGAACTATTAAATTTTTTTACTACCGATTCTTGCGATCCGGTGTGAACCAGGAGCAACTCACCACTGATTCAATCATTTAATCAATCAATCAGTCAATCAGTGGTTCTAGACTTCTATCAAAGTTAAACAAAAATATTTTGTTTAATGTTATTTGTGAATATTCTGGTCTGTGGAATTTAAAGAAACTCATATGAAAACCAATCTCTCTGGAAAAGTCTGTTACATTTCCAAAAGTGGTATACAATAAAAGAGTTAAAATAGCAAATAAAGTTTAAAAGCAATCAGTTTATCTATCTTTCATCTATCTATCATCTATCTCTCTATCTCTCTATCTCTCTATCTCTCTATCTCTCTATCTATCTATCTATCTATCTATCTATCTATCTATCTATCTATCCGTATCTGCCAATTCTATATTATTCAATTTTATATACCTTAACTCTGGACTCCTCATAGGAGTGGTAATAACAACAATAACAATAATAAGAATAACAACAAACAACAACAATAAAAACAGCACCAAATCCCCCCCAATTTCAAATTCTATTCACCTATGACTCCATGATCAACTTCCAGTATCCTGAAATAACATCTCCCAATATTAGGTTAGAGCTAATGATTAAGCAGGTAAAGGCTTGTCAAATTCCTAGGGGGTGGGGGTGTTTTTCCACAGGGTAGAGAGAAGGCATGCTGCCTAGGACCTGCTACATGACAGCATTTGAGAAAAGTGACCTGAAGAAGCCATTTTATTTAACCTGCTAAGTGGGAAGAAAAAGTTTGTTCTGCAGATAATCTTGTCCCATGTCATGAAGGGGTAAAAGGAAATAACAAGCATCTTCAACTGTACCGAGAAAAAAATGGAAAGCTATTGCAACTACATAGTAGTGCTATAATATGAGCAAACCAAAAAGCAATGTATTATCTTAACCTTGGAATTAAGCTATGGAAAGACTGCAAATAAGAATAATCCTACCTCCTACATCCCAGGAAATTATATCTCTAAAATAAATAGGCAGATTGACCTAATATAATAGCCTAATTAAACAATTTATTCAAATTATGGTACATTTTCTCCCCAACATTGACTCTAGCACTTATAACAGCCACCAATATATTTTGCAGTCTCTCAGCCTAACATCTTAACATTTTTTATGTAAATTGTGAAATGCTGTAAACAGTATCTTTGTTTTTAGGATTGATTCAATCAGTTTTATTATCCACATCCAGTACTTTGCATAAAACACATATTCTGGTAGCAACAACAAAAAAGAAACTATCTGGTTTACTGCATTTGCAATTAATTTTGCAAGCTAAACTTGGAAGTAGCATATTTCTTGTTTTATTATGCTGGTTCTCCAACCCACTGTTTTCTGTAAATTTGGTTATGTTAACAAAATAGGCGTTACATATATCATAATACTCTGAAATACTGACACCTTGTGGACAGTGGAACACCAGTGAAAAATGGCAGAAATTATTCGTCTGTACAACTTTCATTTTCTCAAAATAGTGAACTAAAATTTATGTAACTAATTTACATATTGTGAACAACAAATCCATGACAAAATTTACCCTTTATTTCAATGCATTAGTTTGGCAGTAAATATTAATTAAAATATTTTCCAAACTAGGTGTTACGGTTCAAATAATAAAAGCATCATGAAAACCCCATGTAATCCATAAGTAAGCAAACATGAAAAATTGTGTTAGATTTCTACTGAATTATGAAATCAGAATAGAAAAGATATCAATAATAAAGGCAGTGTTCTTCAGAAACAGGATTCAAGATAGATCTGTAATCTGATGTCATGAAGTTGTAATTGTTTTAATCTGGAATATATGTGCCCTTATTCACAAATATATCCACTGCTAAGGTGGTGCGGTGACTCAGTGATTAAGACACTGGGCTTGTTGGCTGGAAAGCCCAGGTTTAAGTCCTGAGCAACACATGAAAGGGTGGTCCTCGCCACAGATCCTGCCTACCTAGCAATTCGAAAGCATGCAAATGCAAGTAGATTAACAGGTACCATTTTGGTAACATTGCTCCATGACATCATGCTGGCCGCATGATCAGGGAAATGTCTTCAGATAGGGCTCAGTGCCCTTGAAACAGAGGTGAGCTCTAATCCCTATAGTCTGCAATGACTAGTGGAATAAAATTTGCATGGACTCCCTCCTAGGAACTCCTAGGAACGTAATTGCATTATTCCAATTGTAGTGGAATCATAGATGAATTTATTGTCAGTAAGATAGTCTATCTAATGATAAGGACAGCACTGCATGGGAAAACTGAGGAAGAAGTCAAGGGTCTTATTCAAAGAGTCTTACAAAATATAGAAATGGGGTTGGGTGATATTTATGTAGTTCTTTCCATGTGAACTGATGTGAACATTTAAAGCTTATTTAAATAGAGCTTAAATATACATTAAAAGTCAGATGTGAGGCATGTCAACCTGTGAATTAAAAGGTGTTTAATTTTGTCATTTTATTCTTTGAAATTAACATAACCATTTACTATGGAATTAGATTTTACAGAGAACAAAAATATTTATTTTCCAGTTTCTGCATAAAACAGAATGTAGATTCTTTGGAAATATGTCAAATATCTGTCCTCCAAATTTTAAGGAATTCTGTTTTTGACTAAAACATGCAATTCTTTCCCCTTTTCTTCCAATTCTATTTTCTGTGTTTTAGGAAAAGAATAATTTGTAGACCTAAGAACTTTATTTGTTTTTATCAGTATTTTGAATAGTCTGTGCTACAGTTTCTTCACTTGGTCTAGCAGATCATTGATTTCTATTCAGGAACCAATGGAAAGGGGAAAAATTCAATATTCTATTAACAAAAAGAAGAGGAAGAGTGAATCTGATTCCCAATTGAAGTTGCAAAACAGTAAAGCATAGAAATGAAAAGGTCACAGTCAAACAGAAATATCTAGTACCTGGCATATCTTTCCTTATAGCCTTTAAGAAGGGCCTGGAAATCTGGCTCATCCAGGACTGGCAGTAAGTGTGAGCCTTGACAGGCTACATTGAATGTAAGTATGATTTATATTCACTAGCTGTTTAATTGATGTTTTAGAATAGTATAAGATAATTGATAGGTGGTAGGTAGGTAGGTAGGTAGGTAGGTGATAGATAGATAGATGATACATAGATAGATAGATAGATAGATAGATAGATAGATAGATAGATAGATAGATAGATAGATAGATAGATAGATAGATGATAGATAGATGAGAGGCAGACAGACAGATATTTCCATGGAATGGGAAATTTTATATGACTAAATCTTCCAAAGATGTAGGATCCAAAATCCATTAACTATATCAAATAGTGAAATCGTGATGTGTGCCTAATTTCAGTGTGCTAATGCATTTTGATCATACATCCAAAATATTATTACATACATTATAATATGTTGTTGTTAGTTGCGAAGTCGTGTCAGACCCATCGTGATCCCATGGACAATGTTCCTCCAGGCCTTCCTGTCTTCTACCATCCACTGGAGTCCCTTTAAGCTCACACCTACTGCTTCAGTGACTCCATCCAGCCACCTCGTTCTCTGTCATCCCTTTCTTCTTTTGCCCTCAATCTTTCCCAGCATTAGGCACTTCTCCAGTGAGTTCTTCCTTCCTCATTAGGCGGCCAAAATATTTGAGTTTCATCTTCAGGATCTGGCCTTCTAAAGATCAGTCAGGGTTGATCTCCTCTAGGACTGACCAGTTTGATTGCCTTGCACTCCAAGGGACTCACAGGAGTCTTCTCAAGCACCATAGTTCAAGGCTTCAATTCTTTGGTGCTCAGCCTTTCTTCTTTCACAGCCATACATTGCAATTGGGAAAATCATAGCCTTGACTATAGCACTTTTGTTGGCAGGGTGATGTTTCTGCTTTTTAGTATGCTGTCTAGATTTGCCATAGCTTTCCTCCCCAGGGTCAAGCGTCTTTTAATTTCTTGGCTGCAGTTCTCATCTGCAGTGATCTTGGAGCCCAAGAAAATAAAATCTATCATTACCTCCATTTCTTCCCCATCTATTTGCCAGGAATTGAAAAGGCCAGATGCCATGATCTTAGTTTTCTTAATATTGAGTTTCAAGCTGACTTTTGCACTCTCCTTCTTGTTCTTCTAGAACACCTTAGCTTTCTCCATGATCCAGCATATGTTGGCAATTTGATCTCTAGTTCCTCTGCCTCTTCAAAAACCAGCCTGTACTTCTGGTAGTTCTCGATCCACATACTGATGGAGCCTAGCTTGTAGGATTTTAAGCATAACCTTACTAGCATGTGAAATAAGTACAATGGTGCGATAGTTTGAATGTTCTTTGGCATTGCTTTCTTTGGAATTGGAATGTAAACTGACCTTTTCCAATCCTGTGGCCACTGTTGAGTTTTCCAAATTTGCTGGCAAATTGAGTGTAGCATTCTTACTGCATCATCTTTTAAGATTTGAATAGCTCAGCTGGAATACTGTCACCTCCACTAGCTTTGTTGTTGCTCAGACTTCCTAAGGTCCATTTGACTTCACATTTTAGGATGTATGGCTCAAGGTCAGTGACCACCTCATCATGGTTATCAGGGATGTTAAGCTCATTCTTGTGTAGTTCTTCTGTGTAATTTTGCCACCTCTTTTTAATCTCTTCTGCTTCTGTTAGGTCCCTGCCATTTTGGTCCTTTATCATGCCCATATTTGCATGAAACATTCCCTTCATATCTCCAATTTTTTTGAAGAGATCTCTGGTCTTCCCTATTCTATTGTTTATGATAGATCTGTCTATCAGATCTAATTCTTTAAAACTATTTGTCACCCCTACTGTATATTCATCAGGGATATGATATGATTCATATCTGAGTGGCCTAGTGCTTTTTCCTACTTTCTTCAATTTAAGTCTAAATTTTGCAATGAGAAGCTCATGATCTGAACCATAGTCAGCTCCTGGTCTTGTTTTTACTTACTATATAGAACTTCTCCATCTTTGACTGCAGAGCACATAGTCAACCTGATTTCTGTGTTGACCGTCTACTGATGTCCATGTGTAGAGTTTTGTCTTGTCTTGTTGGAAAAGAGTGTTTGCTATGACCATCGTATTATCTTGACAGAATTCTATCAGCCTGTGCCTGCTTCATTTTGTACTCCAAATTTGTCTGTTATTCCGGTTATCTTTTGGCTTCCTACTTTAGCATTCCAATCCCCCATAATGATAAGGACATTTTTTTTTTGGTGTTAATTCTATAAGGTGCTGTGGGGCTTCATAGAACTAGTCAATTTCATCCTCTTCAGCACCAGTGGTTGGGGCATAGACTTGGATTACTGTGATTTTGAATGGTTTGCCTTGGATTTGACCTGAGATCATTCCATCATTTTGGGGATTGTATCCCAGTATTGCTTTTCCTACTCTTTTATTGATTATGAAGGCTACTCCATTTCTTCTGAGAGATTCTTGCCCACAGTAGTATACCTGATGGTCATCTGAATTAAATTCACCCATTCCTGTCCATTTTAGTTTGCTGATTCCTAAGATATCAGTGTCCAGGCTTGTCATCTCATGTTTGACCACATCCAGCTTGCCTTGATTCAGTATCAGTAGGTTCTGACAGGCTCTGGAGAACCGGTAGCAGAAATTTTGAGCAGCCCCCCACCATCCACAATCTATTGCTGCCTCCTGAGTCCCAGCTGATGGCTTGAGGGAAAAAAACTGTTAAACTCTTACCCTGAGGCTTCAAAGGGCCACCCTACAGCTGATCAGTGTTAAAAGAAAACAAATAAGTAGACTAGTGCCTGCAAAAATACATGAGTAGATCAATGCCTGCAAAAATAGATGGGTAAACCAGTGCCTGCAAAAATAAATGGGTAGATCAGTGCCTGCAAAAATAAATGGGTAGATTGGTACAGCTCTGCAAGCAGTGAAAAGCCTAGTAGACCAGTACCTCTGCTAAATCCTAAATAGTCACATGACCATCAAGCCACACCCACAAACTAAGCCACGCCCACAGAACTGGTAGTAAAAAAAATTTAGAACCCACCCCTCAGTATTAGTATTATATACATATTAGTATTGTATGTATTATATACATATAATATGTGTGAGTGTATGTATATATATGTGTATATATATGTATACATATATACATATACATATATATTGTAGACACACATAAATGTTTATTAGAAATTTTTATAAAATTGTGGATATTAAACTGGCTATTACTGTGAAAACTGTTAGTAAAAAGTGTATATGAAAATGTATACATTTGAAGAAATGCACATATATGAATTTTCATCAGGACTTGCAGGGGGCAGATTTATTCATTTGGTCTTTTGCTCTGATCCAATTATGTAGTTAAAGTTTCAGTTTATAAAACCACATTGCTGTATAACATAAAAATAAAATGATCACTCACAATCTAGGAAAGGGACCAAGTAAACAGAGGATAATGGATTAAAACACCATTTAAATTCCCGTCCTCCTTTTCTTTTCAGCTGAAAAAAAAAAGATTATTGGTTACATGGATATCCTATGTCATGTCAAGCAAGCATCACTGATATTGAAAGAAGCTTCCTTAAAAGATTAATGAAGGGTCAAATCTAAAAGAATCCATCATAGTTTCCCCTGTGATATAATTTCTACTAAGTGGCCTTTTCCAACAGGTGTAAGCTCTTAGTACAGAATAGAGTCTTTTGCTCCCATCTAATCCTTTCAAAGTAGTGGGATAATGTGTCACTTATCAAATTTACATTAAAAGTGAATAAATTGTTTTGCAAAGTGCATCACAGTGTGAAGCCCTCTCTGGTTCAGCTTTCAATTCTGAAATGCCACAGTCCGTAAAAATAGTATGCAGTTGGGGACAATTGGTAAGTCATACACCTACATAAAAAACACACAAAAGAAACTGAGAGGGAGGAAGGATCTTATATACACAGAGACAAGCTTTGCCAGTAAGCAACTGAAGCATATTCACAATGGGTGCAGTCTTAGACAACTGTGCATTTATGTTGTTTTCACTACAATTAAAACAATAACAAAAATCAGGGCTGAATCCTGATTGTTGTTTGTAAAACTTTTTATTCTTAATGGAAAGATGCTATCATATAAAGAGTAGAACGATCTATTTTAAAATTTATTTTTTTTAAAAAAATATTTTGTTTCCTTCCATTTTTAAAATATTGTTTTAATTATTCTTGACTGTTATTTTAAGTATTTCTAAGTAGAGTGTTGATTGATTGAAGCTCATCAGTCAGGAAATATACTATGGGATATAATCAATATCCTCAACACCAGTGGTGGGTTTCAAATTTTTTTACTACCGGTTCTGTGGGTGTGGTTTGGTGGGTGTGGCATGGCTTAGTGGGCATGGCAGAGGAAGGATACTGTAAAATCTCCATTCCTATCCCACTCCAGGGGAAGGATACTATAGAATCTCCATTCTGTCCCCAATCCAGAGGAAGGTTACTACAAAATCCCCATTTCCTCCCAATCAGGAGGAATTGGAATTGGAATTTGGGAGGCAGAAAATACATGGGGGCAAGGCCAGTCAGAATTTTTACTCCAAACTACTCAAAATTTCTGCTACCAGTTCTCCAGAACTGGTCGGAACTGCTGAAACCCATCTCTTCTCAACACCCACCATAGAACATGAAGTCATCAGTGAAAAGCAAATGCAGAAGCACCCTATGAGCTATTTGATAGCAAGGGTGGAGCAGGACAAGAAGAGGAAAATTCATGGTAGGTACAACATATCATTTCAATGGAAGACCTTCTCCCAAAAGCTTGTCACATAACATCATAATGGTGTTTTTGTCATTCTGGAGAAAGCAGTGAGTCTTTGTGGATGGCATTGCAGTGTGTCTTGGAGCTGTGGTGATATGGAGAATATGGTAATCTCTCTAAACCTCCACAAAATTAAACTAAGGAGGTTTGTATATAATCATGTTGAAAATTGGGGGATTTTTTTTTTACTTGCAAATACGGTCAAACTCAGTAACATAGCCTTTGGAAGGAGAGATAACTTTTATCTCAAAGCTGGATTGATACAAATTATTTTTCTACAATAGTAACAGGAAGTGTGCTACTTAAAAATAGGTTTTTACTAAACAAATCAATATATGACTATCTTCCTACCCAAACACATACACTTCATACTTGCTTAAAACATGTAACTTTTAGAGTACTGCAGAGCTGGTATTCATGGTCTGTTAAATAGGCACACCGTACTTAGGGAGAAAATAACTATTGTCTCATGATAGCTTCCTGAAAGAGGGAATGGGAAATAGTCTTAAATGCAATTTCAGGCAACATAAGTATACAGACAGAGCATAACCTTCTATATCTGTTTTCCTCCTTTCCAGGATCCAAATTACTCATATCCTCAGGTGGAAGAGGAACTACATTTTGAAGCAAGGAATTGAGCAGAAAGAAGTAATTATTCCTTTCAGCCTGCTAGCTATTTTCTCTACTCTATCCCTGCAGAAATGTTGCAATATTAAGAAATAAACAAAAGTAGTTTTTTTAAAAAAATAGATCAGTTCTGTGTCTCTTTTAAGCTGTTTATGCAAATATGATGTTCCAATTATCATTATAATCATTTGTGGAAAATATGTCTCTTTTTATATCCTGATGACTATTGTGACAGTACATTTAAAAAACACAATTGCATGCTAATTTTTCTTCTATATAGTTGGGAAGTAGTTGACCCTTACAAATATGAAGATAAAACTTCCACTTTATATCAGTGGGCATACAATACTCTATGGCTTCTAGCTCCCCTTTTCTTAAATTCATGTCATATTTGGCCTAATATGAAAACCTCTTCACAAGTGAAAAGTATCACCTGCCCATTGATTACTGGGGCTATTCAAAAAAGAGAAGAGAAAGAGTAAAGGAGAGTCAGAAATAATTAATGGAAAATAGGAAAGAAGAGAAAGAAAAGCCTCATGCCACAAAATATTGGCTTTTGACTTAGTTGTCAAAAATAAACATCACTGATATTTATGCATTTATGTATTGCTTTTACAGGAATATTCTTTATTCCCACTAAGTAAACCAGACCAAGTAATCAACTCCACAGAAAGAATAAGCCTACTTTTATTAAAATCAGATATATCGTAATAAAGAAATTTACCAAATGTGATTGAGATGTATCTTTCTTATATTCCTGTAAATTAGACTGATGTCTGCCTGAATCTCTTTTATTTAATCTCTGACTGTTGTGGATGTAGGATATGCTTCACCCCTCATTACTTTGATACATATCTCTATCAAGGTCATATTCTTTACTTTTTACATCTGCCTTTTCTTTTAGAGATCAAAACAGCTGGCATGGAGAGAGGTTCACTAATTTTACAGTATACCCACAGCAAGAACTCTGTAAAGATGCTTGCATTTAGAGATAATTGCTCCAAAGCCATCTAGTAAACTCTGTGATTAAGCCTCCCCAGCCCTCATTTAACACATCAACCACTATACTACATAGTGTCTCAGAGAGAATTCCTGATTTCTGGCTATAGCAAATTTAAACTCTTCCCCCAAAGATTCCTTCTGGTACATTCCCACTGGTTCTCATCATCAAAACAAAAACTGGCTAATCATGAGCAGAATAGTGAGCAAAATGTGTTCTTTAACTTTCTCTTCCTCAGTGCCAACTCTTGTCCATAAAGGCTTGCTTTATCATCAGATAACTAGATAAGATTCAGTTTCTCTGTCCCATGGATCAACCTTATAGGAACCAATGCCTGTGGCACTAATTATATGCACAATATAATTTGAAGATGTAAAAGTTGTGTCCTGGAATAATCTTGCTTTCATATTATCTTGAGGTGCTTTAATCTGCAATACTACTCTTAAGCAATAAATTTTTCCTGCCTGAGTGTAGGGTTGAACATATGTTGACTGCACAATGACTGAAAACCAGTATTGATACAATGCAAATTGTCCAACCTTCAGCTCTTCATTACTCTTAGAACACAGGTTAGATCTCACTTAATTTTAGGAATGGATAATGTTCATTTTCTAACAAGTTTATCCTTTGTATGTGAGCATTTGTTTCTCACGGGAAAAACTGCTTCTCATGCCCCCAACTCCTAGCTATTTACTAGCTGTATAGTCACTCTAGCTATAAAAAAAATTTTCAAACATTTTTTTTTGCATGCAACTTCCTTAGTATTTGCTAAAATAGCACCATTCATAGTTTATCAATAGAAAATTAACACAAACTATAAAAAATGTTTTTAATAAAATGATATTAAAAATAATATTTTTTGCAATCATCTCATAACACTCTATTGGGATTAATATTTTTCAAAGCATAACACAGATGTCTCCAAATTCATTGGGCTTGATGGAATGCTTGAAATGTATTTATGCCTCTTTTTATATTAATTTACAGAGCATGGGTGGCCTTGGAACATTATAGTCAGCAATTGTCCCATTTTAAGTAGAAAGAATAAGCACTGATTGACTACATGCTCAGACTCAGCAGTGATTGGCTGAAGGTACTCTCTAAGAGTTCCAGATTCACAAGTATATAGACAACAGTATGCTGAAAGTGCATAAAATTAACAGATGGTGAGGATAATGTGGAGAAATTGTGGGTTGCTTTTAAAGTACACTGGGAGTCATTAGCAAATAGAAAGGCTGATGGTGTGGCAGACCTCACTACAATTTCATTTGCCACATTTTACTATCTTTTGCAATGATCCAGGAAGTCATATCACATCTCATTTAATTCTTTCTTGTAGTTGCTTCTTAATTCGTGGCACATTTTTCCAGGGACTAGTTTCTTTTTTATTCAAGGACAAGAAACTCAGAAACTAAAAATAATTTTCAAAAGAATTGTTCATCAGTAGACTAAAGCAGGGGTAAATAAGCATTAAAAAATATAATAAAGGATGGTGATTTGGGTACTTGCCAAAGATCAAAGAAACATGCACATTAAAAATTCTGTTCGTATTGCTGAGCATTACTGAAATGTTTAAAATAATATGACAGTAGTTATGTACAGTGTAGTACAGTATAATGTGTAGTTAATAACGTAAAATACAATAAAGTAAGTGGGTTTTATTGCAATTCATTCCATTTGAATGCTTCCAAACCACTTAAAACAATGTAAATACACTAAAGATGAAAAACGTAATCTCTCTATGATTAAATTATTATTTTTTATTTCCTTTACATATCCTGGATTCGTGTCCAATCTTAGCTAAGAAGCACATCTTGTGGTAAAGAGGGGGTGGGGCTGATGTCATGGTGATATGACACATCTCCATGGGGCTCCATGGGATCACATCAAAATTCAAACTGCAAGGAGGTGCTAATGGACCTAAATTACCTTGGAGGGGTAATGAAGTAAGAGAGCACACTCCGCCGATCACAGGGAGCCCACAATCTCCCTGATTGATCCGGAGAAGTCTCTCAATCTGGCAGGAAGAAAGGACAGTCATTGCATGCCTAACTGAAGCTGTGATAGCCACCAGTAAAGAAAGCATGGAAGACTGAGGAACAGTGTGAATGATCTGGGTGAGAGATTTCTAATTTCTGAATTCTATTGAGAAACAAGCTCCCTGGACATTAGCCTAGGTGAAAGTGGGATCCTGAAGGAAGAAATTGAATTGTTTCCCTTATGCTTCCCAAGAAAATTGGAAACAAGCCCGAGAGCCATTTTTAAAATTGGAAGAAATAAACTTAAGTGAACTTTTTAAAAGAGTGAAATAACTTGAAAGCTAAGAAACCAGACTTTGGATCTCAAATATAATATTGACCAACCTGGAAGATTTTGGGAATTATAACATTTGGATTTAGAGAATTTTTAAAAAATTTTGATAGTAAAATATAAAATAAAAGGAAGAAAAGGGAGAGAAACAGAGCAACAATGACACTTAGAGGCAGAAAGAAATTAGAAATATAACCTTGAAAGGCAGAAGAAGATAAAGACCAGCTGTTAAAGCAAAGAATATTTGTTTCAACAAGCTGTTTATGTTAGCTGAGAAAGAGAGTGAAACACTGAGACTTTTTATAATAGTGTAGCTCTTGGAACTCAAGTAGAAGCTAAACAGATAAAGTGAACAGAAGCTGAAAACAGCAAAATATTTTCCTTCTCTTTTATTTTTGGCTCTGTAAACTCTCCCTCAGAAGATACAAGTTGGCAGTTGAATTTTGGGGCATGGTGGGCCTATGTGGATTATAAATTTAACAAGATAGGAAGAGAATACCTTTTGAAGAATAAAGCATTCAATAGTTTAACAACTTTTGGATTACAATTTATATTTTCACTCTCCTCTTGGATTACATTTAATAGTTTTACTTTCCCTTTTTTGTGGATTACAATTATGCTTAAAGTTGTTAAAATATCTCAAAATGAAGAAAACTACATCTGCACCAACTTCAGCATCATCAGCATGAACATCTAGCCTAGCAGGCCAAAGGTCATTGGATTCTATGTTGCAGCAAGAGAAAATGAATGTGATCCAAGCCATGATTCAGACCATGCATGAAGATATCAAGGAAAGAATAGGAAAAATAGAAAATTTTCAACAAGCAATGGCTAAAAGTAAACAATGCATTCAGAAAGTAGAAGAGAAACATGAACAGACAGAGAAAAGAGTGGAAGAGGTTGATTACAGACTTACCCTAGCAGACAGAAGTAATTAGAGAACAATAATATCACTTGAGATGGATAAGGCTGATTATTACCTGCAATTTCAGAATATTGAGGAAGAAAAGGGAGAAAATTTGGTGGAGATAATGGCAGAACTGCTGGCAAATGCTTTAGGGGTGACTAAAGAAAAGCTGCTTGTTGAGATGGATGAAATATTTAGAGCTCATACTAGATATGTGACAAGAAATAGACACCCCAGAGAGGTACACGTGAGATTTACTAAAAAAGCAATAAAGCAGAGATCTTTATTAAGGGATCATCTCTCACAAAGAGTGAGGGATGATCCCTTAAAATATAAAGGGAAAGAAATAGTAGTTTTAAAACAGATCCCCAGAAGAGTGAGACAAATAAGAAAGGAATATCAATTTTTGACAAGACAGCTTATTAAGACACAAGTAAATTTTAGATGGCTGATACCAGAGGGAATATTAGTGACCTGGATGGAGCAAAGACATAGGTTGGATTCCATAGAAAAAGCAGAACAATTTTATGAGCACTATTTTGGGCCGCAAGAGGAAAGGGGAACAAGAGAGGGAAAAGAGGATAGACAATAAGAGGAAGCTATAGGTGAGATAAATAGAAGTTGAAAGAGAGTTGGAAGAAATAACAAAGAGAGAACGAGCAAAGGCAAAAGATCAGAGAAAGACAAGAATGACCAGAACAACAAAACCCATCTATAAGTAAAACAATGGAAGAAGAAATAAAATTATATATATGTAATTATATTGTATTATATAGTATTATATATAAATAAAATTATATACATACACATACTCTCACACACACATATATATATGTGTGTGTGTATGTGTATGTATGTGTGTGTGTGTGTGTGTGTGTGTGTGTGTGTTCTGAGGTTTTCGCGGGTGTTTGTATGTAGGTCTTTGGTTATTCGGGTCTTCTCCTGTGTAAAATTGGAAGTATCTTGGTGACGTTTCGACAAAGTGTCATTCGTCATCTTCAGGCTGGTGTTCTCGGCTTCGTGCTTCCAGGAGCAATGTGAGATCGCAGCTGTCTCTTCCTTGTAACTGCTAGTGGGGGTGTGAGCTGATTGGGTGGGAGCTTGGCTGTGTTCTGATTGGGTGGAGGTGTGTTCTGATTGGTTAGAGGCTTGGCTGTCTCTGATTGGATGGGGGGTTGGTTGTGCTCTGATTTGCTGGGGATGTGTTCTGTGTGGGTGGGGGCTTGGTTGTGGTTGAGTCTGAAAGCAGACTCAAACCCACACTGATAATGAGGCACGACCAAGGACCAAAAGCCAGACCGCAGCTGCATCATTAGCCACTTTAAACCCCTCCAATCCATACATGAAGCCGACTGACACCCACCATGAAGAGCTCTCACGGCCACAAACACGAAGCCAAACAACAACAACGCAGTCACCAGCTCAAATCCCCCTGCAACTCAGACTAAGCCGAATGTATATATATGTTTTTCCTTTAAGCCAGGTTTTTCGTACGTAGCCAAGATTTTTCTGGATCCACAATTGAGGAAAATCACATTCACTACTTTCTGGGTTCTTTCTCCATCTTTTCTTTCTGGCAGCAAGCAAATTTTTGTGCTGCATTGTGGTTCCAGAAACATCTTAGTTACGTAGGAAAAACCTGGTTTAAAGGAAAAACACACATTAAACCTATGAAAAGTAAATTGTGTGTGTGTGTGTGTGTGTGTGTGTATGTACATATGTATGTATATGTATGTATGTATGTATATATGTGTATGTATATAAACAAAACAAAGGTAATGCTGAGTGTTCCAAATATGCTTCTTCAAAAGCACCTTTCAAGGTTTTTCCTTGAAGACATTTCACATCTCACTCAAGAAGCTTCTTCAGTTCTGACTGAATGGTGAGAATAGAAGAATTTATATTCCTTGCAATCATCTGGTCATTAGGTCTCATTGTTGAGTTCTTGAGACCACTTGGACCCTTATCTGTGGATGGAAAGTCATCTGAATAATGCATATGGGTGTGGAACTTTCTTTGAACTGTTGAAAGGACTGTGTTGTAAAAGACTGTCTTGTCCTGATGGGTTTGTTCTCCTATGTTGTGCCATGCATTTGTGAAGTGATTGTTTTATTTCTTCAATGTACGGATCTGTACATGTCTCACATTGTTCAATTTGTCTGAGTGTTTTATGCACATGGTGGACAAACTTTTAAGACAGTGTATTTTTGCATTTAAAGAATGTATGTATATTGTGTTGGTTGAAAATCCTTCTGAGCTTTTCAGATATTCCTGCAATGTATGGAATGACAATGTTGCTCTGTTTGTTGTTTGCTTTTTTGTCTGTTATGGAAGAGCTCCTACTGGGTCTTTTTTTGGATTTGATTAAAGCCCAGTTGGGATAACCACAAGTTCTGAGGGTTTCCTTGAAGTGTTTTAGTTCTTTCTTTTTCTTTTCCATCTTTGCTAGATGCTTGCAACGCTTCTTTGGTAGAAGCTTCTTGGGTGAGAAGTGAAATGTCTCTAAGGAAAAACATCACGTTGCCTCTTGAAAAAGCACTTTTGGAACACCATGATTGGATGACTGAGAATTTCCATAGACGTAATACTAAGCTGTAAAAGAAAATGTCAATTTTGGACTTCTTAACATTTGCTGAGATCCTGATCTGTCCCCCCCTACAGAGACCCACAAAAACACAGCCAGTCGAGGGTTAAGAAGCACTTGGCACACTCCACAGTTCTTATCTCAAACTTGGCAGCGATATGCACACCGTCTGCCAAGGGCTTTATTAGTTCACAAAAAGAAAATCACCTACATAGCTTTGCCAAAATCCGTTCTTTTAGCTCCAAAGACTACTAGATTGCGTTTTTGTTCGTCACAGAGATCATGAACCACCCTCCTGTCTTATATAGGCTCTGGGTGTGGTCCAGTGACTCATTGATCCTGTGACTCCAGTCCAGTGACTCAGGTCTATTCCCTCATGCGTCTCCGCAGCTGTTGTAAGCGTTTATCTCGCCTTCTTTGGTGTGCGTCCAGGAATGACGTCTCTCCCTCACTCTCATCTGAGACACCTGTTTCCCCACTACTTGGCTCTCTTTCAGCTGGCACCTGAGATGGTGCCAGAGGGGGGGGGGCTGGGAGATCTGGCTGGCTCCTCTTCCTCCTGCTCAGAGCTTCCTTCCTCCAATGGGATAGGCTCAGAGGACGGGGCCACAACAGATCCATTATCATACGCTAAGACCAGATATTTTAAGAATATTTGTGAAACTGCAACTGTTATTTTGGTGGTAGCAGTGCCTCAGATAGAAGGTCCATACAGAGAGTGTAAGGACAACAGAGAAGATTATAGGAAATTTACTTCTCATTATTGAATATACTGCTTATAAGCGCTATGTGCCTAGAGCTTGAAGCATTGTTAGAGACACCATACACCCTCTTCACAGTCTGTTTCTATTGCTACCTTCTGGGAGGAGGTTTTGAAGTAGAATATTAGATTCTGTAACAGCTTTCTTCCTTATGCCATCCATCTTATAAATTTGCAGTATTTTTTTTTTGCCATGTGTATATATATACATTCAAACTAGACTGATGTTTCTCTGTGTCATACATGTGTGTGTATGTGGGCATATGCATAATTGTGATCTTTTGAGATTTGAATGCAACAGAATTTCATTTTAATCTATGGTCATAACTGTACATTTACAATGACAATAAAGTTCCTATCCTATCCTATCCTATCCTATCCTATCCTATCCTATCCTATCCTATCCTATCCTATCCTATCCTATCCTATCCTATCCTATCCTATCCTATCCTATCCTATTATGACATAGACATATAAAATGGAGGTTTAACCAAGGTTATGAAAATATATCACTTTTTATTTCTCTCTGGTTTACAGGAATCACAAGAAAAACAACAGGGCCACTTTTGTTGGGGAAAGAAAAGACTTTTGCGGCTGTTAGTGCTGCCATTCAGTGGCATGAAAAGAAAGTTGCAGCTTGCACAAGTGCCAATTAGAGCTAATTAGAAGCTGATGTCCTGCCTTGGCACAAACATGCTTATAAGAGCTCCCTTTGATTTTGTCAGAGGAAAAAGGAGGTTGCTCTTCTCATTTGCTTTTACACCAACCCTGAAGAGGGAGAAGTTCAAAGAACAAGAGCTTTGCAACTCATGGAAACCCAAGCAGTACAACGTTTCTCTGCTTCTGCCAGATTGCAATGGGGCAAACTATTTCCTCTTAATTAACCACGTTCAAGCCTATTCATTAATATACCATACATATCAAAATATCCTGTCACCCCATTTTTTTCATGCCCTTCATGAAACATGTTTCATGTTTCAAACATGTCCCTTGTTTGAAACAAAACTCTCATCATTATTGAAATTTCACTTGAAATTTGGCTGTCTGGCTGTTTCTTTTTTCTTTCTTTTTCTTGCAATGAATGTTGTGGACTTTCCTCAGGGGTGGATTCTACTTACCTTTACTAACCATTTGCAACAGGAGCATGCATGCACAGATCATAAATTATGACATTCTTGTGGGTGGGCGGAGTCTTCTGTCACTTTTACTACAGGTTCACAACCTGTATCTGTCTGAACTGGACAGAACTGGAAGCAACCCAACACTGATTTCCCTGCTCTTTTGAAGGAGCATAGTAAGTTATCTTCCAGCAAATCAACTAATTTCTTTCTACTTCTCTTATCATTGTTTCCTGAAGCTGACCATGACTCTACCAAGGGCCACCCATACATACATACATACATACATACATACATACATACATACATACATACATACATACATACAGTGGTGGGATTCAGCCAGTTCGCACCACTTCGGGAGAACTGGTTGTTAACTTTCTGAGCAGTTTGGTGAACTGGTTGTTGGAAGAAATCATTAGGGCAGAGAACCAATTGTTAAATTATTTGAATCCCACCACTGCATACATACATACGTACATACATAAATACATACATAATCCACTGGAGTAGAGTTCTTTAGTTCAGGGAGAAAACTAAAGAAAATTTACATAATATAGCATTTCACTTACTGGACTTCAATGCCATAAGCAGCCTAGGGTGATGATAATTTAAGACTAAACTCCTATTTGAATTTATCTCTTTTGTCTGATGACATTCTTGCAATTCTACAATAAAAGAGATTGATCTTTTTCATGGCTTGAGAGCAGTCTTCTTTAAACTAGATATTTTGCCAACTTACCATCCTTTTTTTAAAAAAGAATACATGAAAAGCAGTCTTGCTACAGTGAGCTTTTATTTCTTACATGAATGCACTCAGGATTGGTGTTTTTTATTATGTGCTTTCTGCTTTGTGTTGTGTTAATTAATTATCTGCTCTTTTGTTCAATTTTAATACATGCTCATTGTTAATTATTTCCTTTGTATCCCCTTGAAGAGAAAAGTAGGATACAAATGTTATAATTAATGAATCAAGCAAAGTTTCTTTCCCTCGCTATTGTTTTGTTTCCACTGAGAACTAGATAAACATATTATCTAAGCTGTACCATTTCCAGTGTGGATTCACATGGTAGAACTAAAGATGTTCCAGCATTTAATTCATTTTTATTTAACTAGAAGGATCTGCAATTTCATATACTAATGTAAATATAGTGAAGACATGGGAGATAAAGGTCTTTGAGCTTATTGGTATAGGGAGTTTCCGATCTTATTCCCTGTACGGTAGTTTCCAGAGAACAAATCATACGCCTGAATACTACCATGTTTGTATCACAAAAATCTGAAGTGTCACTAGATGGCAGTAAAGAGCTCTAATAGAAATTGTGGTGAAAGAGTAATGTGGAGGAAAAAAGGACAGCAAGCAAGGGGTGACTTGTGATGCTACTCTCTTCTCTGACTTTGTAATTCTTGGATCAACTACAGCAGGGGTGTAAGGCCCACGGGACCAGATCAGGCCTACAGGGTACTTAGATCTGGCCTGTAGGGCTGCCCTGGGAACAGTGAAGGACCAGCCTGCGATACTTCTGCTAGTGGAAACGGAGCTCATGAGGGCCGCATTGCTGGTTGCTGTGGCAGCTGAAAACAGAGCTCGGGAGCCTGTTTTCACTTGCAAAGCACTCGGCCACCACAGGCACCCCTGACACGAGTGATGTGAATTTGGCCACGCCACCTGGCCACACCCATCCCAGCCCCTGGAGGTCAAATACAACCCTGATGTGGCCCTCAATGAAATCGAGTTTGACACCCCTGAACTACAGCAACAGGAAATGGCTCAGTATTTTTCTGATGATTTAACTCCTTTTATTCTTCTCTCTTCCCATTCGTCCTCTGTACCATAACTGGGCTAAAAATATTCAGATGACCATTAGATGGCAGTACTGAAAAACTCTCTTGCTTTGTTTCTTTCTAATGGCTGTCTTTAAATGTAGAAATAAGATTTTTTTTCAAAATAGTAAAAGTTTACAAAACAAACAACATCAAAAAATGGAGAGTAAAAAAAGAGAAAAGGGGGTATAGTTATTTAGTAGTTGTCTTGAATTGTGCAGCCCAGTTATAAATAGGGTTAACAGAAAGAGTTTAAGGCAGTTGAAGGAAGGTGTTATGAATGCAGAATGCAGAAGAAATTCTTTATGTGGTTAATCCGGCTTGTGTTTATGGAAAGAAGATACACCCAGATGACCTTTAGATCTTTTAAAACAGGATGGTTCCATTTTAAAGGTTTGTCTTGGAGCCCAGAATCCTTTATCTAGACTCCTGATATCAGGGCTAATACTTGTTTGATTCAAGTTAAAACAGATAAAGAATTGAATACACATTTTTATATTTTACATTAAAGTACAGGTACGTTGTGTATATTCAACTTTGCATATATTCTGTAATAAAAGTTAAATATTGTGATTTGTCATTTTTTAGGGAGGGGGAAAGGGATATTATTTAGAGGCTGCTGTTGAGATTTGATCAAATGAATTAACACGGGTGGGGGGGAGAGGAAAACTGGAAGGACTGAAAATAGACTATCTGTTTCTAGACTGGATGCTCTCTCCTCTCTCCTCCCCTGTCTCCATTCCTACAGTACAAGTAAGAAAGAATTGAACTTCAGAATTTTTGTATAAAAAAAGGTTTTTTAAATTCACTTATGGTCTTTCACCAGTATTACTGATTATCCTTGAAATCTATTGCACCTGATTTGCCCATATTTTAAAAAGTATGAAGAGCAACATAGGAACAACAACAAGAAGAATAAAAAACAATATGAGAAGAGTTCAGGTATTGTTATACCTTTAAATATTTTTTTATATTATTGATAGGAGTTTCATCTAAGCCAGTGTTTTTCTACTTTGATAGTTTCTAACTGAATGAAGGATAGATTTATTAAAGTCAAAGGATCTAAGAACAACAACAACAACAATAATAATAATAATAATAATAATAATAATAATAATAATAATAATAAAAGAAAATAGGATACATTTTGGCTTTTCACAGGAAACACACATCATTCAGAAAATAGTTTCTTCCTGAATTTAATCAATGCAGGCAAAAATTTGGCTACTACCAGAGTAACATTGGGCCAAAACAGTTTGGATTTTTAAATTCCCAGAATTCCAGCCACATCTGGAGATTTCGGGGTATTGAAATCCACACATTTGAAGGCCCAGGTTGGGAACCATTAACCTAAATCAAAAACAAAGGGATTGAAATGCTAATCTATATCAGGAATGAGTCCAGTATTATTAAAAATAATTGATGACATACCTAATGATGACATAATGAAAGCCTCTATTTGCTGGCTTTCCCAATGATTTTGCTTTTCAGAAGCTGGTAGTGAAGATTGCAACGGGCAATCCCATAACTGTGGGATAGATTCTTCAGTGTTGTAATTGCAAGCAGGGAAGCATTGATGACAGTAATTATAAAGATCCATTGTAAATTCAGCTTGTTTGGTTCAAATGAGTGGTCACTGAATGAAGAGTATGTATGAGAAATTCCAGGAATCTGCAAGATCAAACCAATGTTTTTTTAATGGAATATCAACTGCTTAGAATACTGACTGACCTCTCAATTATATGAACATTGGTGTAAAAAATAATGTTATGTGAAGGCACAAACATGAAAGAAATATGACCTTATGATAAGAATTATTGTAAAATGAGGTTATTAATGCATTCAAACACCATAAAACTGACATAGACCTCATTTGTTTCCAGGAAATCATCTGGAATGATAGTCCACTATAGTGATAGTAAGATATCTATTTATGTACTTACCATGCTCCTTGCATGTGATCACAGCCCAAGTAAGATGGCAGATCCTGGCTAACCACAGCTAATATTAAAAAACAAAGCAAAATCACACATGAATAGTTCTTAGTTGAGAGAGAGCTAAGAAACTAGATTAGAAAACTGGAAAAATCTCAGAAGATGCTGATAGAAAGAATGACATTTTTTATTCTTGCTAAGAAAATTAAATGAATAAGCCCAATAAGACCAATAAGCTTATTCAAATAAGACAAATACTCTACTTTACTTACTCTTTACTTTTTGATGGGTTGCCACTGTCTTTAAAATGGAAAGAAATACATTCTTCAGTCTAGATCAGGATCGCATCAGGGTTGTGCTTGATCTCTATGGGCCATGGTGGGCGGGGCCCGGGTATGCGTGGTCAGGTGTGCCTGTGATGACCCGAGTGCTTTGCCAGTGAAAATGGGCTCCCAAGCTCCGTTTTTGGTTGCCATGGCCTCCAGCAACCCTCTGCCAGCAAAAATGAAACTCAGGAAGGTTGTGTGCGGCCCTCCTGAGCTCCGTTTTCACTGGCAGAAGCACCTTGAGCTAATCCTTTGCTGTTTCCAGGCCAGATCTAAGTACCCCATGGGCTCAATCCAGCCCCCGGGCCTTGAGTTTGACACCCCTGGTCTAGATATTTCATTATATTCTATTTCATAACAAATACAGATTATCTGTTCCTTTATATAAAACTAGTTGATAACTCAGCATTGCCTGGGTATTTATTTATCCCAATCCTTTATTAGATAGGAAGAGCAACTTTACCCAGAGCTCTGATTTTGACAAGAATTGAATTAGTTAAAAATGTTTTCCCTGTGCCCCCAGAAGTGTCAAGTAAAATGATACCACATTGTTGTTTTGCTAGATGATCCATGATCATTTGGTATGCTTTTTTCAGATCTTAATTTAGAAGTGGCTTCTTATCTGCGATATGTGCACTAAGCTGTTCAACATTGCAGTTCTTTTCTTGTATGTAATTCCATGAAGTATGTCGTTTCGGACTCATAGTGGTGCAGGCAGGCTGAGTTGCAATAATATTTTATTGATCATCGCCATACATTTGTCCTCAAGAATAATCAAAGCCTTGTTGAAAATGTCCAGACTAAATGTATTTTCTAATGTTGGATTTTCCCCCTTACCAGAGGGGGCCCCCTTGTGGAGTACTGTGAAGCCATTACCATGGCAACTCTACTGTGCTGTACAGTAGAAGCCATTTTAAGGCACAGCAGGATGTATCTTAAAAGAACACACACCCTGACTGGTGTTAGGGGTGTCATCCACAACTTCTGAGGCAAGCCGTTCCACTGATTAATTGTTTTCACTGTCAGGAAGTTTCTCCTTAGTTCTAGGTTGGTTCTCTCCTTGATTAATTTCAATTAACTTTGAATTAACTTGATTAGATGAATATCCTCTAGTAGACAATTTTCTATTAATTTAGTATGTTTCGGCTCTTCAATTTAGGTTTTGTTTTTGTTTTGTTTTTTGGTAAATTTTATCCTTTCTTGTTAAAAAGTGAAAAGAGTATACAAAATTGGACATTTAAATAAGAAGGTTGTGGCAAAAATGTTTCAGAAGCCTTCCTATGTACTGGTGGTTCTCACTGGTTGATAACATATTCGTTCTGGAGAAAAGTGCCTTTTTCCCAGTAGCAGATCCTCACTGACTTTGGCTTATCCCAGAAAGCTAAGCAAGATCAGATTTGATTAATATTTGGTGCTATTAGTAATTCAGAGCTGTCATTCCTGTTTCACAGCACTGTCTGGTCATTTCCCAAGTACTTTGTCATTTTAGATCTTTACCTGGGCAGGAGGTAGTCTTTTCCCCAAATACGTGAACTTCTCCCTTCCTTGCCATTATTAATTTAAGATTGTTCATTTAGTAGTGCTTCTCTGCATGAATCCCAAGGGACAATTTTGTCATGATAAATTAAAAAGACTTCAGCTTCTAATTAAATAGACAATATATCCTTTCCACAGTCCTTCCTAGACATTACTTATCTGAATAACATACTTCACAGGAATACAAGTTGCTTCAACAGTGCTGCACTTGAGAGAGGATACATTTGTAAGAACCATTAACTGTGGACAACCTTTGAAGCAATTTCTCCTACAGGTAAGGGGTAATTAGGCATAACTTGTGGATATGTCACTCCTTTACTTATTGGTCCTGTTTGTATGACATATTTAAGCTCAATAACTGACAAGAACTGGGTCAGAATCAGGGCCTCATTAACTTCAGAGCTGCCAGTTAATTGCAGAGTTATTTATCTAACCTTGCTAACATGAGCCTTCAAATCTAAAAGGAACTGCAATTCTTTAAGCATCTTATAATATAATGCCATAGAATTATAGCAAACATAGAAATCGGGTTTGTTTGACTGATTTTCTTTGTCTGCCTTTTTTAAAAATTGTGTCTTCAAGTCAGTTTTTTAAAAAAAAACTCCTGGCTACTTCTTAGATACCATATTTTTCGGAGTATAAAACGCATCTTTTTAAACCCCCCTCCCCAAAAGGGGATGAAAATTTAGGTGTGTCTTATATACCAAATGTAGCCCTGCCCACCCACTGGCCCCCAACCTTTGGCCTCTGCCTCCCAGCAGTTACCTCCTTACAAGCAAGCAGCAAGAAAAAACAGCCCCATTCAGCTTCAGTATAGGCTAATTAGCACAAGTTGATTAGATCGGCCTCCCAACTCTCAGCTGATTTGCTCTCAGCTGTTTTGCCAGGCTCTTTTGCAAGCTCTTGTTTTGCAAACTCTTTGCTTGCTGCAAAGAGTGCAGGAGCAGATTTTTTTCCCCCCTAGCTAAAACGAAACGTGACAAAATCAGGCAGGGAGAGAGATTTCTTTTTCTTTTTGCTCACCAAAAAAGCTAGGTGCAAAACTGCAAACAATGGGAAATTTAGGGCAAAAGAGGAGAGTTGAAGATTTTAAAACACAAAAGAAAAAAAAGCTCTATTTAACTACAGAATTGTAATAATTAAGATACTATTAATTGTATATTGTGTTGAAAGCAGAAATGGTTAAGTTGTGGTTTGGAGGAATATATGGGGGAAATTATTTAGTTTATTATTATTGGTAAATATAATTAATTGATTTGTAAGAAATTGGATTGCATGGAAATAATTGGAATATTCATGTTCATATTGATTAATATACAAAAAAGATAGTTATATAACTAATTGATTTATATTAAAATGTTGAATTTGTATTAAACAACTGTATTACATAATTACATAATTAACCAATGTGAGGATGGATATAAAAATAGATGACAATGGGAAGGGATATAATATAGAATAGAAGGGAAAAATTGAATTTGATTAAGATTAGAGATGAGAATGAAGGGTAATATTGGTTTTTTAAAAAAATAGATTAGGAATAAATATGGCAAAAAGGAAATATAGAAATTGTAAATTTAATTGAAATGACTAAACACGATTTAAATTTGTGAATCAGCTAAATACTCTGTTCAAAGAAAATACATTGTATGTTTGTATGTGTGTGTGTCTAAAAAATAAAAAAAAACCTTAAAAAAAAAACCAAAAAAGGTAGGTGCCTTTTATACTCCGGTGTGTCTTATACTCCAAAAAATACGGTATATTCCTGTAGTTTTCTTGGCGCTCAGAAATGGTGTGTCATTATCATTTTAGGTCTGAAAGAAAGTGACTGACCCAGGAACACCTAGTCTTTGTGCTTAAAATAGAACTAGAATTTACATTCACCCAGTTTCTAGCCTGATGCCTTAACAACTATACCAAATAGTTTCTCCTGATGCTTTTATCTGTTATCTTGACCAGAGAAAATAAATGAACAGAAGACTGTGCTTCTTTAAAATGGGTGGGCTGTTTTTTAGTGGCTAAGGGTTTACATTCTTCATCTGGGGGAAGACAAAAAGTCTTCCATGATGGGGGACTTGTTATAAACATAAAGGTAAAGGTTCCCCTCGCACATATGTGCTAGTCGTTCCTGACTCTAGGGGGTGGTGCACATCTCCATTTCAAAGCCAAAGAGCCAATGCTGTCCGAAGACATCTCTGTGGTCATGTGGTCGGCATGACTAAATGCCAAAGGCGCACGGAACACTGTTGCCTTCCTACCAAATGTAGTCGCTGTTTTTCTACTTGCATTTTTACGTGCTTTCAAACTGCTAGGCTGGCAGAAGCTGGGACAAGTAACAGGAGTTCACCCCACTACGTGGCACTAGGGATTCGAACCACTGAACTGCCAATCTTTCTGATCGAGAAGCTCAGTGTCTTAGCCACTGAGTCACCGTGTCCCTGTTATAAACATAGGCAAAGCTAAATTGCCTTGTTTCTTGGCTGGAGATGATGTTTTGGTTTGAAAACTATTCTAAGCAAATATGGATTCTACAGTTCGAAGCACTGTCAAGCTGCTAAAAGAGAAGCCAGAAGAAAACACAAGGCACAGAAATAACTATAGTATTTAGCATTTATCTGTTTACTTTGGGAAAAGTACAGCAGGACACAAATTAAAGAACAACTTGAACAAAAGAATTTAAAATATCAAATTAAATATTAAGAACATAATAGTAAAACTTACTAGGATAGAACTATTGGATATTTTGTCCCTGAAATACCCATATGATTTCTATAGGACTTTATCTATAAACTCAGAATGATAATGAGAATGGACCATGATAGTATGAATGGGCAATTTATACATTAAATAAATAAAAGTACAATATTATTTATTAGACCAAGATAATTTCCAAAAGACTTAATAATGGATTCTCTTATTGAAAATTACAAAATAACAGAAAACCAATGCTATAAAAGGAGATAGATAAAAAAATACTAAAATTAAACATAATGAAGTAAATTGGTGTAATAAAAAGAAAGTAAAACTGCTACATTATGCTACCCTGAAGTAAAACTTGGGCTCACTTTAATTGTAACAGTTGTTTACATTCAGTTGTAGCTCATATGCGAAACCTAAATATGCCACCTGAAACCTTTATTCCTAGTCAGTTAAGATGCAGTTAGGATAATTGGCCTTTATCCTGTGTCAATATCACATTGTGAAGATTTTTATTAAAAAGGGCAACAAAGCAACATGTATACAGTGTTTATATTTCCCTCTTATCCTTTACCAAAGATTTTGAGAGAATTAAAACAATGGTATTGGGAAAAAGTTCTATTAAAATGATTGAAATTTAATTCTACATATATCCGGCATTAGTCACCTAAAATGAAATATTTTATCCTATGTATAACCACACCTGTGCTATTTGGTGAAAATAATACACCACACAACTTGGACTTTATGTTAGTCAATGGGTTCCTATTTCATTTCCTTGTTTTCTTGTATGTCGGCTTCTAAAACAGCAATTTGATATGAAACTCGCTCAGTTCCACTCCCACCCACCACTTCCACTGTGTGCTACTTTAGTTCTCTCTAGAGAAATAAAGGAGTTGTTTTGCACATTTCTCATTATAGGAATCTAATGAGAATGCTAATTAGCCTCATGAATTTGTAGTTCTCAAACTTTACAGTTGTTCCAGCACTTCTTAGTCACATTTTTGTAGAAAAGGAGAGAGAGAGAGAGAGAAAGGAGGAATTAAAAAGGAGGACTCAATTTGGCTTTGAATCTATTTTTTCCAACTCCAATATAATTTAAGATCAAGACCAGCTATACTTTTATTGTGGCCCTGTATGCATGCTTCCAAAGAATACACAGCAAAACATTTCATGATTCTATAGCTATGTTTAGGTAGAAGAGACTGTGTGTTGGACAGGTGCAACCATTTTTCTGTGTTCATTGTATTTACATTCTGCTGCAATGAATTCAAATGTTGGATGATGAAATACATCATGTAATCTGAAAAAAATGCGTTATTTTACATTGTAAAATGGGTAAAGTTGGGCTTTTGGGAATTTAGAATGCCTTTGCTCAGACTCTCAAAATGGCACAGGCCAAAAAGAAATTGGGTGAAGGCAGTACTTTGAGATTTCAACTTCTTAAAATATTTGGGACATGTTAAACATAATATTATTTTTGTTGGTATAAAAGATAAAGGAAGATTTTATTCCGCTAGTCATTACCAAATATAGGGGGCGGTGTTCCTCTCCATTTAGAAGCCATTGAGCCAGCATTGGCTGAAGACATTTCTATGGTCATGTGGTCAGCAAGACATCACAAAGAGCTATTACATTTTCACCTAAGTGGCACCTATTTATCTACTTTTTTATTTTTATTTGTGTATCCTGAAGGAATTTGATGCTAATAGTGACTCAGCAAAAAAACAGTTATGGAAATCATAAGTGTCATATAGAATCCAAAGTGAAGGTAGCTAATTAACTTTACTTCCTTAATATTTGTAATAAAAATAGCATTTGTCTCTGTTAATTTTCAGCACATCTCTCTAATTGTATATGATCATATTAAATGATATTTCTAAGCAATATCTTTAGAGCCATATCTTTCTTAAGAAGACATATGAAGAGACTTAAAATAGAGGAGTTGTTTAAAGATAGTATATACAAATAGTCCTTGACTTATGTCCACAATTGAACCCAAAGTTTCTTTTGCTCAGTTTAGCCCCCATTTCATGACTTTTCTCACTATAGTTGTTAAGGAAATCACTGCAGTTGTTAAATGAATGACTGTTGAATGAATCAAGCTTCACCATTAATTTACTCTTCAGAAGATTGCAAAAGTTGAACACATGAATCTGGGACAACACTGCAACTATCATAAATATAAGTCAAATGCCAAGCAACTTAATTTTGATCACATGACCATGGAGATGCTGCAATGGTCATAAATGTGAAAAACAGTTATAAGTCACTTTTTTCAGTGCTATTGTAACTTCAAACAGTCATCAAATGATGGTTGTAAGTAAAGGACTACCTGTATTTCATCCGGACATGAAATATTTAATGGAGAATCATTACATATACTAAAGAGCTTTGGTGGTGCAGCAGACTAAAGTGCTGTTAAATAGCACTTAGTGCCAGCTGCCTGCAATTACTGCGAGTTAAATCTCACCAGGCTCAAGGTTGACTCGGCTTTCCATCCTTCCGAGGTAGGTAAAATGTGGACCCGGATTGTGGGGCAATAAACTAACTTTGTATAAAAAAGAACACTGCCTTGAGGGGAGGGGGCAAAAGCCCTACTAAGCATGTATATACAAAAGAATGAAGGCTATTGCTTAACACATTGCAAGCTGCCCTGAGTCTCTGGAGAAGGGTGCCATATAAATCAAACCAATAATAAATAAATAAATAAATAAAAACTTAAAGGCAAAACAATTACATAAACATCTGAATGATATTGATACAATTGATATTTTGATATGTGCTGTTGTGTTTTGTATGATTTCTAGTCACTTTCATTAACAAATTATTACATTTTAAAAAATCTTTATAGTGACTAGTATAGAAGAATTGATGAAGAAGCTTCATGGTTGAACTTTGTAAATTATCTGGATTAATGGAAGTAATTGAACTAAATGATCAGTCAGATTATAAAATAATGTCTTATAGCTATTTCAATAATATCTAGTCATACAGTCATTAAAATATAATGATTTCTGAAATAAAGAAATAAGTCAGAAAGTATGAAAAACCCAATGAATAGTAAAATTTAAGCCACTAGATTTTTAAAAATCGGAAGAGGAAAAAGAAAAAGCAACATAATACAGCAGAATTCACACTTTGTCCAAATTAATATAAAGCAAAGGCAACTGTAAAGAAAACTTTAAATTATTTTTGACACAAATTACCTCTTCCTTTTCAAAATATGCATTTTTGTATTGAAAAAAATCACATTAAATAAATGACTAAACAGACTGCTGATGGATTTCTCTGTATTTAAATTACACAGCAGGTGACATATTTAAGATTGCAGCTTAGAAATGCACCTGTTCCTCAGCCTGCAAATATGCAGTTAATTCAAAGGCAACAAAAACAGACTGGTTGCTCTTTTGTCAACATGAAAATGATCCTGCTATCTTCCTTTGGCAGGTACAAGATATCCATTATCCTTTTCTTGGTCTCCTTCTCTCTTTCTCTTGCTGGAATGGAAGATCAGTAGCACTGGTATTAGTGATGTTCTTTCTTTCAGATACTCACGTCAATACCATTCCATCACCAGCTCTCCAATTCTGGTCTACCGGTATGTGCTAAAACAATTATCTTCATGTAATCTAGTTTATAACTGTCGCCATCCTAATTCTTGGATTATCATTGGCAACATTGCTTTGCTAGTTCTTCAGTCTCTTTATTAAAAAAAGTGTCATGAAGTTATGTCATAGATTGAATTTCTTTGTTTCATTCATTCATTATATTATCATTATATTATTTCAATGAACCATGGTGGCGCAATTGTTAGAATACAATACTGCAAGCTATTTCTGCCGACTGCAGGTTGCAGTTTGGCAGTTCAAATCTCACCAGCCTCAAAGTTGACTCAGTCTTCTATCCTTCTGAGGGATGTAAAATGAGGATCCAGATTGTTCGGAGCAATATATCAAATAAACTGCTTAGGGAGGCCTGCAAAGCACTATGAAGTGTCATGTAAGTCTAAGTGCTATTGCTATCTTCCTGGGAGAGATCCTTATGGATCTTCATTTTCATGCAATAAAGAGACCTGTGGCCCCCAATCTTCTGAAAAATAGTGGTGATATTTTTAAAATATGGATGGATTGTAACTTTCATCAATACTCACCAGTGAGTTATTAGGTTTAAGTTATTAAGTTTATTAAGGATAAAACTGAAAGCAACTGTAAACAAAAATTGGCCATAAAAGATATATATTTCTGTGTTTGTTGGAATAAGAATATGAATGTGAATATATAACCGAGCTCACAAAATATATTAGGATATATTGTTGGAAATTATGCTAGTTGTGCATTTTCAAGATTGATAGAGATGATTCAAACATATTGTTTTGCACAGCTATAATAATTATATAATGACAATAATATAAATAACACCCATTTACCAAATATCAATAAGAAAGACCAAAAGGTTTAGGTAGTAGACATGCCAGGACCTGGAGATAGCAGAATGAAAGAGAAAGAACTGGACAAGATAATAAAATACAAAAAAAATGCAAATAGAAATAGAATGACGGGTGGGGGGAGCAAAGGTAATACAATAGTAATTAGTGCAATCCCAAAATAACTGGACCACCACTTCAATACCATTGGCATTGACAAAGTCACCGTCAGTCAGTTGTAAAAGGCAGCTTTCCTGGAACACCTTTCACCTTGTGACAACACTTCTAACACCATCAAACATCAACATGTGCCTATCTCAGGCCCATGGGAAGGCTTGATAGATCACAGGCATCAAACTTGCCATGTCACGTTGCTATCATGTGATGTTTTGCAACATTTTCCCCATTTGTGGAGCTGGGGTGGGTGTGGCTTGTGTGTGATACATCCAGCCCGTGGGCTGCCAATTTGATATCCCTGTGATAGATGGATAAAAATGCCAAATACAATCTGGCTGACTGTGGATCCAATCATAATAATCATAAGATTTATCCTAAAGTGACTTTATTTGTGAGGGGAAGAACAAGGCTACTATATTTGTCTCCATAGGAGAGGTGGGGGGGAGTTAATGTCTTTTGCTATAGAAATCAGCCCAGAGCTGTGTGACTGATTGATTGCCTTTGTTTTACTTGGATGGGGTTTAAATCATCAGCCTTTTACTGATAAGCAAGAAAACATGGAACTCACACCTAATCTCAAACAAGCAAACTCCTTCAATCATTGGAAGGTTAGTTTACTTGTCAAAATCTCTAGAATATATATCAACCATCTCCAACCAGGTATACTTCAGAGGTGTTGGATTACATATTTCGTAGCTAGTACAGAGATGTATTTGAAGACGTGTGTTTCAAAGTCATGAATGTATAATCAGTGGATTAAAGGAAATAGGAAAGCAATCACTGTGTAAATAGATGAGAAAGAAGCATATTAGTACATATTCCAGCTCTACTCATGTTAGGGAAATAAAACTTTCATAGTTCCAAGTCAATGATTTCTTTAAAATTAAATAGCTTAAAATGCATGTTCTTTGTATTAGATAATACCCAATCATATTCCATAGGGGAAACAATCCACATGAACAGTCTTTCTTACTTCAATAATAAATTGCATCAGAAAGCTACCTTGTTGTTCATTTTTAAAGCTTTGCTTTTTTACTTTAGATGTTTTAGGAGAAGGCATATGAAGTTACAGACTGCATTTTCTGATTAATACCATTTGGGCTTTTGGAAAGTTATTTAAGAAACATTAAATATCAGAATACTGGAGAGCTGTTGCTAATTCTCTGTAGAATGCTCTTGCTATAGCAACCAAGAGAGATAAAGATGAAAAGAATCACCTATTTCTTGCTTTCTACAGTTTTGCCCTATAGGCAGATGACTTTTATCCATTTTCAATTGAAGTGCCTTGGCAGTTATTTGAAAACTTTAGCTGAAATAGCACTTGATGAAAGCAGACATGTTTGCTTAACCTGAGCCTTACCATTTTTGGGTATAAAGTAGAGGCAGAACCTTTACATTAAAAACAAACGTGGCATAGGGAGATCTCTTCAGAGAAGCTCATGGATAAAATTCATTGTCTCTAACCTGGTGTTTTTCTTTTTACAGACATATTATACTATAATTCCAAAATAGTACAGTATGTTGTAATGCATTTGAATTTTAAGTCTCTCTCTCTCTCTCTCATGGTTTAGGTTTAGGGTGACAAAGTATGGCTTGACATGCTTTATTATTCATTGCCAATCACAATGATGCCTTAGCATGGTGGGATAAACAATAGTATGCAAAAGAGAGAAAAAGAACAACAAGGCAAAGTAATTAAAGACACAGTCTAAGATAAGAAAGTGATATCAGGTTAAATGTAGTTACCCAACAATACCTCTTCCTTTAATTTTCCAAACCATTTGTTTTTCCATTATGTCCATACATTGATTTATACAGTGTTATTTGTTCTTTAACATAATTTTAGAAACTGATAAAAATATTGCCACCTATCATACATTGCATTTATTTCCTTTGCAATAAACTGATTGACCCTCAGTGACATGACCACGAGGATTTAAACAAATCCATAAATTCAAAAAATGCAGGTAGGAACAGTAATTCTTCTCTTCCCTGGAAGAACCGGAGGAGGTGGTTCTAAGGTTTTTCAGCAGAACAAAATTACTTGTGAGGCTCAAACAACCATATCTTACTTGTTTCAGTGGAGAAGATAATGAAAAATCAACATGTACATAGAAACTGTACCTACAATTATGGTAGGATGGAGCAGGCACATTGGGTGATTCAGAGTTAATGTCATTGATGGTGGACACTTCAGCTGAGTACTTCAATTATATAGGTTGTCCTCAATTTATAATCACAACTGAGCCCAAAATTTCCATTGCTAAGCAAGGAAGTTGTTAAGTGAGTTTTTGCTCCATTTTGCAACCTTTCTTTCACATTTTTATTAAGTGAATCATTGCAGTTAGTAATGGATGATAAGTGAATCTGACTTCCCCATTGACTTTGCTTGTCAGAAGACTGCAAAAGGTGATTACAAGGTCCCAAGACACTCATAAATACATGCCAGTTGCCAAGACTCCAAATTTTGATAATGTGACTATGGGGTGCTGCAGCAGACTTAAGTGTGAAAAAATAGTCATGTTTCTTTTCTCAGTGTTTTTGTAACTTCAAACAGTCATTAAATAAATGGTGGTAAATTGAGGACTCCTTATATTTCATAGCAATATCAAATCTTTGCTGATGACTCCCAATTTTTTTCTATAATTGTCTAGAAGTAATTTCACTCATGGGAATTCTGGAAAATAAAATGATAAGCAGCAGTAGTAGCCTCTATTACTCTCCCCTCTCCCCTGGAAATTAGCAAAATTTTGCAAGATCAAGGCATGGGGTAAATGGCAGACACTGGGGAATGTCCTGCTAGCACTGCAGGGGGAAAAATATTGTTCGATATTAAGAAACAAAACATAAGGGTTATAGCTCTTGTCACCATCAAGTGTAAGAGCTCTGTTTTGGATGAGAAATTTCATTCCCATAAGCCAATTGCTTCCTGGTTCCAAGGCAAAAGGTCTTACACTGTATATGTGATTGTCTTCTGTAAACTGATTTCAACCTTGGCAGTTGAATTATATTTTGTGATTGCCTTAGTGACAGGAAGTAAAAGATAGTAAGAAGAAAAAGAACAGTCCTCTTCTTCACATTTTTATGGGCAGAAACTATCTTTAACTGGTCAAAAACTTGCACCTTATCGTGGGCAGGAAATACATAACCTTGTCTTTTAACAATAGTCTGCATCTTATTCCACCTATCTTGATTAAATGCTGTTAAATAAGTATTCACTATCCACTCCATCACTGAGGGATCATGACTCCTGAAAATGGGTGACTATTATTATAAATTTATTCACTTTTTACCAGCAGTTTGGCACCTGCTGTGTCTAGTAAAAATTAAAAGAAAATACTGACATGGATTTATAAAGGACTAAAATCAGAAACCATGCATTGGCATGCAGTTATTTAAATGGTCCTGCAGATATTGCTGGATAAAAGTTCTCTAAATGTCTGACCTTAGGTCATGTTGATTAGGATTGATGGGGCAGGTAGCCTAATAAAACCAAGCCAACTTTAAGTTCCTCCGCTGTAGCTTAAGAGACAGATCACTATTTATGAAATTAAGATCAAAGGGATTGTTTGATCATACAGATTAGGTTTAGAGAAAAATTTAGTTTTATCCTCATCTGCTTCCAATAACTTCTTTTTTACCCTTTAAAATTGCATCCTCCAATCTCTTTTTCTATCACACAATGGGGACTCAGCAGTTAAAGATGCTGAGCTTGTCAATTGGAAAGCTGACAGCCTGGGTTTGAGACCCAAGCACTATGTGATGCTGGGGTGAGCTCTGTTACTTGCTCCAAGTCTTCCCCATCTCACAGTTTGAAAGCATGCAAATGCATGTAGATAAATAGGTAGCACTTTGGTGGGAAGGTAAAAACACACTGTGCACCTCGTTGTATGGTCATATGACCATGGAAGTGTCTTCGGACAATGCTGGCTCCATCAGTCAAGAAAAATGAGCAGTACTTCCAGAGTCAGACACAACTGACAGGGGAAACCTATATCTTTTCCTCTATCACACACTCAATGACTATGTCATATTCAGCCACTTTTCAGTGGCATATTTACTTTGGATATTCTGGAAAATAATATTTATACATAGAAACAATTTGGGCTTGTAAAAGCACATATCAGAATCATTTTGCACCTCTTCTGTCATGATTTTTTCATGTGTTAGTACTTTAGTGTTTAGCAAGCTGGTTACAATAGCAAAGTGTTAATTGGTTCCTTGGCATGCCAAGATGGACCCTGATTAATTAAAAGTAGTAGCACCAATCCCAAAGTAGGAAGACTTACACATAAGTGTTGATGTCTTCAGGTTTAGCATATAATGAGACTTCTCGCTGCAGGCAAAAGGGAGCTGGCATACTCCCTTTGTCTCTGGCATAGAGCAGAATTAAGCCTGAACTCTGTAGCAGACCCCTGCTTATCAGCAACCTTGCTATTACTCTGTCGACCCTGATGTGCATAAGCAATATTTTCATCCACTTCCCAGGAGAATTATCTAGCTGTTGAAGTAGAAAATGAATATTTTACAGTTCACTTGTCTGATCAATTACCTACAAGCTGCTGCTGTATTTTATAGCCAGTGGGAGAGCTGTGTAGGTGATGATAGGGAAATCTGGAGGGAATCTCGACCAACTATTTTTAAAAAAATGAAAGGGGATAAAACCGTGAATGAAACTACCAATAACATTCCTTTGTTCGTAAGGTCCTAGCCAGAAATTACAGTCTAACCAAGCTTATACATGGTCATCAGACAAATGTGAATTTCAGAGATGAAGAAACTTGACTGTTTGATTGGACGGGTAATGAATTAAAAACAGTTCAAAGCTAACTTCTCAATAAAACATGTCCTTTGGGGCTGTATTTTATTTGGTAGATTTTTAAGATCTGAGAAATAATCTCTATTATTAATACTACAGAGGTTAAATTTAATTTGTACAGTAGATGCCTGACGCAGGCACTTGTTTGACATAATAGAGAAATTCAATGATTTCAAATCGTTGGGAATTTATGTGAATAAATTTTGCTATACTTTTTAAAGAAAATGCATGATTCATTTTGATGTACACCAAAATAGTTGGCATTTGATTTGGTTTTGTTTAGACTTCACATGTAGCCTGAACCTATGTATGTTTATTTGGCACAACATAGCAAGATGTTCTTTCAGGGGTGAAATAATTATTTCCATGTCATTATGTCTTGGACTGCGGGCTCAGCACTTGTTAAATAAAGGGGAAAAAAGATTTTCTGCATGAAAATTAAAGCCTAAAGTAATCTGCATTAACTTTTGCTTCAAATAATGCTAAATATATATACAGACAGCTTAAACAGAGAGCATGTTTAATCTTCTGGACTCATCACTTTACTTTTTAATGCAAAAATTTTATTTGGTAAGAGTCAGAAATTCATTTCATAGTTTCTAATAGCACTCTGGAATTTGAAAGAGATCTGACCCAGGTTTCTTTTGTCTCAGCCTAGAGTAGGTTAGAAAGTAGTCTTTGCAAAGCAATAGTTTGAACAAATAATGATTCACTGATAATCAAGTTTGGACATGGAAAGTTACTGGCATTTTCTTGAGTCTACATAGTAGATACTCCCACTTATGTTTGAACAAATGATAATTCTTAATAAAAGATTATTAACCTATGAAATACTAAGAATATTATCCTGCACTTTTTCTAACAACATTGTTCAGTTTGATGAAAGATAATTTTTCCTTGGGATTTTTTTTTCCTTGGAATTATTTCCCCCTTAGAACAGAATTTTCATGAAATGTTCATGGGTTCTTGCATTTATTTAATAAAAGGTTTCCAATAGCAATAGCACTTAGACTTATATACTGCTTCACAGTCCTTTACAGCCCTCTCTAAGCAGTTTACAGAGTCAGCATATTGCCCCCAACAATCTGAGTTTTCATTTTACTGATGTTGGAAAGATGAAAGGTTGAGTCAACCTTGAACCAGTTAGACTCGGATTGCCAAACTGCAGTCAGCCTGCAGTCAGCAGAAGTAGCTGCAATACTGCATTCTAACCACTGCGCCACTGTGGCTCAGTGATCATTCCAATGAACTTTCCATTGGTTTTCCACCTCTCAGGCTTCCCATTAGGAACCTCTAGGGCAGTGTTGGGATTCAATTTTTTTTACTACCAGTTCTATGGGCATGGCCTCCAGGGGAAGGATACTGTAAAATTTCCATTCCCACGCCACTCCAGGGAAAGATTACTGCAAAATCCCCATTTCCTCCGAATCAGTTGGGACTTGGGAAGCAGAGAATAGATGGGGGTGGGGCCAATCAGAGGTGGTATTTACCACTTCTCGGAACTACTCAAAATTTCTGCTACCAATTCTCCAGAACTGGTTAGAACCTGCTAAAACCCTCCTCAGCTCTAAGGTGTGAGGTAGGGAGGGAGGCATAAAAAGGTTCAATACAGTGGCTGTAACTACCATATTGTCTTTATAAAGCCTTCTGCAAATGTCACAGTTTGCTGTGCTGTCATTAAATCTTAAAGGAAACACCACACACATACACACACAAAAAATCCCAAAAACCTTCACATGGGTTAGAATAACTAGAACTAGAAGTACTTTTCTTGAGTAAATATTGGACAATTTTTCCTTCTCCTAGAAAAATGTAAAGGAATAATTAACCCAATTTCTCGATCTACAATCAATTCATCTATCAAATCTTGTTTTCAGTCATAGACCGCATCACTGCTATAGTTATCACCTTTAAGATCCTTCATAGCATAAAGCCACATTTTTTGCCTCTTTGTGAGTGTATCTGTCTTCCCCACCAGGTTGGATAGAATAGACCTGTTCCAAATTCCTGCTCTTAAATGCTGTCACCTAGAAAGTTCCAAATGCTGTGGAACCTAGAAAGTATGACTTTTCATAGCAGAAAGAAACATTCTTTTTTTAGGTATCTGGCAGGCCCTGATCTTTTGATCTTCCAGGAGATTGAAAAGAGCTTGTTCTTCTCTAAGGTACAGCCATAGAGTGAGATGGAAGCCTGTGGATGATTTTGTCAGAGGCTTCCAAGGAGGATGGCTGAGGAATCAAGTTTTTGTCTCAGTAGTTTTATTACTACTCACTAGAATGAGATATCCCAGGTTATGCCCAAAAGCAAGCAGCCATGCAAACACTTTATTTAATAATTAAATAAACAATGATTTAAAAAATCACATGCTCAGCCATAGTTGGGTTATCAAGATGTTTTCTTGCCTTCAATTTGATGGTGCTCTCTATTTAAAATTCTGTCTAATCCATGCAAATTAAAGGTGAAGAATACTTTGTAAAATTCTATTAAATTTGCTTAATAACGGTTAGCATCTGGAGACCAAATTTATATATATATATACATATATATATATGTAGGTCTTTGGTTATTCGGGTCTTCTCCCGCGTAGAATTGGAAGTATCTTGGCGACGTTTTGACGAAGTCTCATTCGTCATCTTGAGGCTGGTGATGACGAATGAGACTTCGTCGAAACGTTGCCAAGATACTTCTAATTCTATGCGGGAGAAGACCCGAATAACCAAAGACTTACATACAAACACCCGCGAAAACCTCAGAAAACATATATATATATATATATATATATATATATATATATATATATATATATATATATATATATATATATATATATATATATATATATATATATATATATATATATATATATTTGTCTGTGTAAGTTTTCACGGGTATATATGTGTGTACAGGGGATATCTCGGGTTTCTTCCCGTGTAATTGCAAACGTATCTTTAGAATATATATATATTCTTACTTTTCGTAGGTTTAATGTGTGTTTTTCCTTTAAGCCAGGTTTTTCCTAAGTAGCCAAGAATTTTTTTTCTGGAACCACAATTGAGCAAAATCACATTCACTACATTCTGGGTTCTTTCTCCATCTTTTTCACTCTGGCAGCAAACAGAATCTTGTGCTGCATTCTGGGAGGCCTAAATAGCTATTTCTGGCTCATTAGCCATCATCAGTAGGCCACACCCACATCTCATGTTCCTCCCTGTAAAGGCCCAATGTCTATTTTCTTACTTTTCGTAGGTTTAATGTGTGTTTTTCCTTTAAGCCAGGTTTTTCCTATGTAGCCAAGATTTTTTTCTGGAACCACAATTGAGCGAAATCATATTCACTACATTCTGGGTTCTTTCTCCATCTTTTTCACTCTGGCAGCAAACAGAGTGAACAGCCAACACTGCCCTAGAGGTTGCTTTAAGCTTGGAAAAACCTGGCTTAAAGGAAAAACACACATTAAACCTACAAAAAGTAAGAAAATAGACATTGGGCCTTTACAGGGAGGAACATGAGATGTGGGTGTGGCCTACTGATGATGGCTAATGAGCCAGAAATAGCTATTTAGGTCTCCCAGAATGCAGCACAAGATTCTGTTTGCTGCCAGAGTGAAAAAGATGGAGAAAGAACCCAGAATGTAGTGAATGTGATTTCGCTCAATTGTTCCAGAAAAAAATCTTGGCTACGTAAGAAAAACCTGGCTTAAAGGAAACACACACACACACACACACACACACACACACACACACATGTAGGTCTTTGGTTATTCGGGTCTCCTCCCGCATAAAATTGGAAGTGTCTTGGCGACGTTTCGACGAAGTCTCATTCATTATCTTCAGGCTGGTGTTCTCGGCTTCATGCTACATACAAACACCCGCGAAAACCTCAGAAAACATATATATAAGCATATATACTAGTCCATATTTTCTAACATGTATTTTATTCTTAATTTGATTGAACAAGTTATGGCTAAACTTGCTTATTGTATTTTAGACTATATCATTGTTTGCCTTTTTCAGACATGCATTAGCACCCTAACACAGCTTTCATTAAAAGAATGGAAAAATTCAGTGTCTCATCTAAAAGTTCTAAAATGATAAAAGTCAGCAATTGCATCTTGGATGGTTGGGTCATGGCTGGGCCACTTCTTATTCATTGCAGCTACCCAGAACTCTGCATGAGGCTTAACGTAAGTTTCCTGGGCAATTCAACTGGAGTGATAAACACTGCTCTCGCTAATCTAATTCCAGTTATGCTGTTTACCTCCTCGCCATTTACTTTCTTGCCACTCCCCAGAGCCTCATCTCCACAGTAGAAAGCATTGCATGAAGACTGTAATAATTATCTTTAAGCTTCTGGCATTCAGACAATGGAGGATGGAGGAAAACAGTGGAGAAAACAAGTTCCTTTTATCTTCTGCCTTGGGAAAGAACAACAATTGCATATCCACATCTCAGCTTTTAGCAGTGATTGTGATTCAAGATCTTTTTCTGCAGCTGCTGTGTATGGTGAAATGTAGTTTTTTTCTACAAATTCCTATGTAATGGGTTTTTTAAAAAAACACAACACTGGAATAAACCAGAGAAATATCAGTATGGTATCAGAATGGTTAGTGACAGATGCTCTCTAGAAGTACAAGGAACTTTGGCTTGATTCTTCAAATTCAAAAATTGATCTTGTCACACCGTGTTAAGCATTACAGCTGGCCACATGGCAAAGCCATTATCTGGTTGCTCCAAGCTCCCAGCAAAATCAATTTTCAGTATATGATGCAGTAAGCAAAAAAAACAATGAATCTATATGCCAAGCATTCAACTGAGAAGACAGGAAGTCTGATATCTTACATATGGGTATCAAATTTGTTTCAAGTATGGATCCTTAATTAGCTGAAACCACATCAGTTACATATAATAGTAAGATATCATTAGCAAGATACAAAAGAAATCAGAGGGGAAAAAACATTACAGGGGTGGAGAACTTACTAGGGGAAATCTGCATAAGTATTCAATTTAAGATTCAGATCTATGCATCTCACAGAAAAAGAGTACAAAATAAAAAGGGAGGGGATTAGAGAAGAAATCTAATTATAATTTGTAGCAATATCATTTATTAAACCTCTTCTTACTTTGCAAACAATCTTTTCTTCTATTTCAGACATTCCTCATTCTTGTTTCTCTTCTTTTGAGAATTTCGTCAGCTCCAGTCTCTTGTGCTTCCCCTTCTCCTTAACTCATTTATTATCCGTTCCCTAGTTTTTCTGCAATTTTATCTTCTTTCCTTTATTCTGTTATGAATAAACCATCACAGAATATGTTTTGTTCATATCAGGGATCACTCTTGTATTCAATCCACATTCATTCATCACCCATTTATTCTTGGCCTTATTTATACATATTTTACAACAAATACTGCATTTAATTAATGATTTAATTTAATTAATTTAACAATTAGAAATTGTTCATCCTGCATTACTGGAGATTTTCAAGATGAGATTGACAATGATTTGTTCAGAATGGAGGTTGGATTAGAAGACCTCCAAAGTCCTTTCAATTCTATTATTCTGTGATGTTTACTTATTCTATTCCCACTGCATTCAACTGATTTTGAAGTCCCACTTTCATATAATAACATGGAGAAAAGCAAACCTTGTACGTAACCAGTTTCCTTTTTTTCAACAAAGATTTATTCCTTGCATTAGATCATTCACTTCCTACTACTTTTCTACCACTATTGATACATACTGAAATGTCTCCATCTTTTTTCCCATCTTATACAGTAAATGTTCTATCCAGGAGCATAAGTTCATATACTTGCTTTAGTTTATCACTATTTCTTGCATATAGTTTGCAATCACTCACCCAAATGCAAATAGCAAGACTTGTTTCAGGAGAAAATGGAAAGTACCCCGTCAGCTGTGCTTCAGGAAAGAAGAAAAGAAAAATGTTAGCTGGGCCAGGCCATGCGCTGAAGTTGAGAGGTAGGCTTCATCATGGAAAGATGCGTTTCAAGAATGGTAAGCCACCAAAAAAGTTAGGGGAAAGTGTGAGTCAGAATTCTGCTTCATACCTCCCTAGGTTAACAAACTAATCCTCTGCAATTTTCACATTTACTTTTATAGCCTTTCTCTTGTATATTCTTCCAATTATTAAATAAATCACACAGCCTCTCCATAAACCAACCATATCCGTATTTTAACATTTCTTTGGTTATCTACATTTGCAGCTTTACCATTTTTTAAAACATTTTCACAGCATTTATGAGCTCTTCACTCATTTTTTTCTTGGGTGCTAATATTTATAGCATTAATTTCCATTCTGGTCTTCTTCCTATAGCTGTCATTCCTATACAAATCTCTGAAACACTCCATGCAGCATTCCCTCATTTCAGGTTCATGTCATCATGTTTATGATGAATTCACTTGGTTGGAAGCTTCTTGCCCACTTTTAGAATAAATGTTCCACGAAGTTTCACCAAAGCGCTCTCTATTTTGTTTACCTCTTTAAGTTTTAACCATTCTTTTGCTCTATTAGATTACATTCTTTATAACAATCCAGTTTTGGACACATGATCTTGCTCATTGCTCACATTTCTTGCAATGATTATTCTTTCATATCCATTTTTCTCAAATACAGGAAGTCCTCGACTTACAAAAATTCATTTAATGACCTTTTTAAGTTATAACAGCACTGAAAAAAGTGACTTATGACCATTTTTCACACTTAGGACCATTGCTGCATCCCCATGGGTATATGATCAAAATCTGGATGCTTGACAACTGACTCACATTTATGATGATTGCAATGTCCCAGTCATCTGATCACCTTTTGTGATCTTCTAATAAGCAAGATCAGTGGGGAAACCAGATTCACTGTACTACCTAATTTTAGACCTGTTAGTAATTTAAGAATTGCAGTTATTCACATAACAAATGTGGTGAGAAAAGTAGTCAAATGTAGTCAAAACTCATTGAACAGATTTCTCATTTAACAACATACATTTGGGCTCAGTTGTGGTCATAAATTGAGGACTACTGGTTTAGATAGTCCTTGTTTAGTGACCATATTTGACATTGGCAACTCCATCACTCATTAAAACATCAGGTGATTGTGATGGGCTTTTGATTTCACTTCTCTTTAGTCATGGAGCAAAGCGTAACATGATTTTAACTTACGGTTTTACTTCTGTCTTCTCTATTAATTCTTCTTCTTGTAAGCAATTGCAAAGCACACAAACGTCATCATGTGACCTCAAGATATTGTGGCAGTCATAAATACATGCTGACTGAGAAGTGCCTGAATGATAATCACATAACTGCATGATGCTCCAATGGTCATAAATGTAACAACTCCTCACCAAGGGTTTTTTTTTTTTACATCATCATGAGTATGACCGGTCATCAGAGAAGACAGTTGGTAAGCAAGGACTAAATATACAGTTTATTTTATTTCATCATTCCACCAACCATCTTTTTTTCATACTTCCCATTTAAGCACTTACGTAACACTCAGTAAAAATATTTTTTTCACTTAGTTCCAAGCAGCTTCTACAGCGTCTTTTCTTACATTCTTTATTGAGAAATTAATCTACCTTCAAATGCTTTTTTAAAAATTCCAATCTTATCATTTATCATCTTGCAGTCAATTTATTCTCATTCTAATTTCTACTTACTATTTTGCCTTCCTTTCCCTCAAAATTCTTGAGTGACACTGCCAGAAAAGAGTCTACTCCAAATTCAGAATCTCTTATAATCCTTCTATCTTCCACTGATTATCTCAGTCATTATATGCAAAACAATCATGCTTTTTATTGAGAGTTGGGTGGATTAGAAGATTAGTACATTATTATTATTCATTCAAATATGCTTAAGGTATATATTCTAAACAAGCAGGTCTTTTTAAAAGCAGATAGTCACCAAACAATAACTACTCATATTCATTCTTGAAGGTCCAAATGACTCAAATATTTATCTGTACTTTCTCATCTTGCTTCCACTCATTCATTCATGTCTGTAGCAGAGTAATTTCTACAGCATTCATTCATCCCTAATCCTTTCGTTATTACCATTCACTGGAGAATACTGACAATGTGAGTAATCTATGAATTCCTATTTTCATACTCAAACACTATTTAGCCTTTCTCTGCATAATTCAATCTTGTATGTATCTTTTTATCAACTTCAGGTCACCTTTATTCAGATTTATTACATTTTCCTCTTTCTCTTGCTTTCATCATCATACAACATATCTATTTTTCATTTTCATTAATTAACAGAATAACAGAGTTGGAAAGGATCTTGGAGGTCTTGTAGTCCAACCTGCTCCTCAAGCAGTAGACACTACACACTTCTGGACAATTGGCTGTATGAGTTTGTTCTTAAAAACGTCCAGTGATGGAGCACCTACAACTTCTGAAGGCAACTTATTCCATGGGTTAATTATTCTCATTGTCATAAAATTTCTCCTTAATTCTTGGTTGTTTTTCTCCTTGATTAGTTTCTATCAATTTGTTCTTGTTTTGCCACCTGGTGCTTTGGAAAATAGGTTGACTCTTTTCTTCTTTGTGACAACCCCTCAAATATTTTGAAGACTGCTATCATGTCACCCTTCGTTCTTCTTTACCTCTTCTTTGTGGAAGCTCCTCAAATCTTGGAATACAGCTAATCCTAATTTTCACTAGGCTAGATATACCCAATTTCTGCATCTGTTCTTCATATGTTTTAGCCTACAGCTCCCTAATCATCTTTGTTGTTCTTCTCTGCACTCTTTCCATAGTTTCAACATCTGTTTTAAAATGTGGCGATGAAAACTGTATGCAATATTCCAAGTGTGGCCTTACCAAGGCATTATAAAGTGGTTGTCAGCATTCCAGAAAACCCCCCAACTCCCAGTAAAGATGCGGAAACAGGCATTTTCCAAAGTTCTCTTTACTAGAATAGGTAAACTGGCACATCTGGGAAATCCCGAATCTGAAAAGCCTGGGCTTTCCTCCAGTAATTCAAAACTTCCAACAGAACACTCTTTCTCCTCATTCAATCACATGTTCCAATCAACGTCCATTTCACCTCAACCCAGCCCCTGACCACTCCTCCTCCAGATGCTGGGTCCCTAATCATGTGTTTTCAGTAGAGCTAACTTAAACTGAGAAATAAATATGTAATGGTTAAGTTACTTTACCCTTTTATATAGCTTGAACTTGCCAATATAAAATGTTTTGCATTAGCAGAGTATATGTAGTATTTTTTTAAAATCATTTTCAGGATCTGGGAGACATATTTCCTCTGATATTGCATCTTTCCTCTGGAATAGATTTTACCTCACGATCTATAGGACTGCGTAACAAATGATGTTCTGTAAGACTCCGAAAACATGGCTATTTCCTAGGCCAGGAAACAAGCAGGTGAATAAGCCCTTTGAGATTTTGTTTGATATGTTTTATTTCTCTTTTATATGGTTTTGAACACCTAATTTTCATTATTCTATTTTTTATTATGTGTAGCATTTAGTGTTATCTGACTTAATGTTTCAAATATATGTAAATCAATAAACCAGCCAAAGCTTTTCTGCTGTCTTAGTTGTCAACTGATTCCCATAGAAAGTCCAGAAGCTGGACAAGAATATGCATTTGCTTCCCTATAGTCTCATACTGCGTAATGGAAGAAATATCTAATCATCTGGATTAAAAGCTTTTCCCTCCACCATCCAGTCTAATTAATAAACTGTCTAAGTTAATTGCCATCAATTTTCTTGCTTTTATTTATTTATTTACTGTCAGTCATAGTATATTTAAGAATGAATCTGATCATTTTGTTTATTCCATAGTATTTTTTAATGTTACTCAAAATATATTCTTCCCTGCCCCTTGCATATTTTTACTGAGATGATCGTATCTATTGGTTCTACTAGTACAGCTTTCCATACTACACATTTTAAATTTATCTCAAAACCATAATTCTTGGGATTTCAAATGAGAGTGGAATATGTAATATGTAAAAAATGTAGTATTTTTAATAATGCAAAATTCCATACATCTGATGCAGTTTGGCTACTTGTATGCAGTGAATGATTAATCAGTTGTACTATAACATCACTCTGCCAGCTTTAGTATCTTCAAAAAATATCAAATAACTATTATTTAACTAGATGTAAGAAATAGCTGGAAAGGATTCCTATTATCTAGATGACAGGAGAGAAGGAGACATCTGAGAGAGGCTTGTTCAGACCTTTCCTTTCATGTCCAGTCTTTATGGTTCTTTATCTCTCACTCTATCATGTCTGGCAGGAAAATGATGATGAAAGAATGCTATACAATGGAGGGTAATTTCTCTATGTGCCAGACAAAAAAACTTTGCCTTGTGGCTCAGATATCTCAATTACTTATGGGCATCCCAAATAGATACTTATTTTTGAAGAGATGCTGATGTTTCATTACATTGGTTTATTAATGTATTTTGAATCTTTTAAGTAGGTGAGAGAAATCAGATAAATTTTGTCTTCATTTCTTACAAAATCTGAATTTCCAGCTCTGTCTCACTCCATTACATTTTTCCATGTGCAGCTGAAGTAAAAGTATATAGTTGCTCTTGGTTCAATGATTTTTTGTCTCTTTCTCTCGAGTGATTCAAAAAACTGAGAGGGGGGGGGAGGCTTGCACATTCTCTTTTATTTTATTTTTTCAGTCAAATTTACTTTTTTTTTACTAATTTTTATTGAACAATTTTTGTGGACTAAAACCAATAGAAATTTAATTATTGTATAAATAACAACAGTAGCATAACAACAAAAACAACAACAATAATGAAATAAAAATCAAATAAAATATAAATAAGAAAAGAAAGTAGAGATATAAAGAAACAGCTTTTTATCTTCTTTATAGAAGAAGATAGAATAAATGTATTTCTACCCTTCTAATGTTCAACCTCCTAAATTACAACTTCATTTTTTTCCCTTTGTTGCAAGATAGAAGCCCTATCACTCACAAACAAATATGCACACAAACACACCAGTGAGGTCACACGTCAACCTTAACCACATCTGATTTACTGGCAACCTCAAATAAATGAACAAAGAAACCATTTAAATTTTTCTACATGCATTGACTTTTGGGCTGCAATTGATTAATAAGCACATTTTTCCAGGAAGTCAGCCAACAACAACAAACAAACATGAAACACAATCTCTTCAATATAAGGGAAATCTTTAATCACAATACTTCACCCAGATCCCTCATAAAATTCTACATATAGGAAAAGATCTATGTAACTAAAAATCACATATCCCACAGACAAGAAACAACTTTCCTATCCAGACTTCGCATGGGCAGGAACACCTCAACTTACACATGTAACTTGCCTCATGATCAAAGTCTATTGTTATTATTATCAGTACTGCCATGGAGCACAATGGTTCACGAGGTTAGAATGCTGGGCTGACAATCAGCAGATTTGCGTTTGAGACCTGTTTCATTTTATTTTATTTATTTGTCAAGCATGTATTGGATAACAGATACAGGTACAAACATGGTTATTAATACATGAAACGCAGGGATGGGTTCCACTTACCTTCGCTACTGGCTCACAATGGGAATGCGCACATGCTTCTGCGCATGTGCAGATCATCTGTTACGACTTCCAGGTGGGTGGGCGGAGCCTCCCGCCACTGTTACTACCAGTTCGCAAGAACCGAACTGAACCGGTAGCAACCCATCACTGAGGAAATGGATAAAAGGAGACATTAGGACAGGTACAGTAGGCACATTGGTGCGTTTATGCATGCACCTTACAGACTCTTAGGAATGAGGTGAGGTCAATAGTAGATAATCTAAGGTTAGTTTTGGTGATTTGGGATAGAAACCACAGTGTCAGGTAGTATATTCCAGGCACTGACCACTCTGTTGCTGAAGTTGTATTTCCTGCAATCGAGTTTGGTGCGGTTTACCCTAAGTTTGTATCTATTGTGTGCTTGTGCATTGTTATGGTTGAAGCTGAAGTAGTCATTGTCAGGTAGGACATTGTAGTGGATAATTTTGTGAACTATGCGTAGGTCAGACTGAAGGCGGCTCTAGTTCTAAGTTGTCTAAAACCAAAATTTCAAGTCTGGTGGCATAAAGTATTTTGTTGTGAACAGAGAATGGAGGACTCTTCCTAATGAAATATCTCTGGACTCTCTCAATTGTATTAATGTCCAATATGCAGTGTGAGTTCCAGACAGATGAGCTATATTCAAGAATTGGTCTAGAAAATGTTTTGTACGCTCTAGTTAGCAGTACAATATTACCAGAGAAGAAGCTACACAAGATTAGGTTAACAACTCTTAATGCCTTTTTGATAATGTTGTTACAGTGGGCTCTGGCACTTAGATCATGAGTACTCCAAGGACTTTATCAAAGTCCTCTATCAGAGTTAGGGTTGTCTACAAGGTCATGTCCATTCAGCTTGTTGCTGCCACAAACAGGGTGTGGTGAATTCCCACCACATGCTCCAAATCCTACCAACCTAGCAGTTCAAGACTAATGGGTACCACTTTTTTTTCTTTTTTAAAAATTTAATTTATATGCTGCCCTCCTCTGGCGACTCAGGGCGGCTTACAATGCGTTAAGCAATAGCCTTCATACTTTTGTATATACCTGCTCAGTAGGGCTTTCGGCCACCCCTAAGCGGTGTTCTTTTTTATACAAAGTCATCTTACTGCCCTCACAATCTGGGTCCTTATTTTACCTACCTTGAAAGGATGGAAGGTTGAGTCAGCCTTGAGCCTGGTGAGATTCGAACTTGCAGTAATTGCAGGCAGCTGGTGTCACTTTAACACCACTTTAAGTTGCTGTGCCACCAAGGCTCTTATTTAGAGGGGAACTTTATGGAGACATGAAAGGAGCACCTAAATGATTATCCTTGGGCAATGGTGATATTACTGGCAAATCCTTTCATCACAGAAACACTTCATTGCTTCTAACATGGAAGTATTAGTACATCAGTTTCAGCATTAGAATATGTTCAGCATTCTAATTTTATAGCCTACTTTTGTCAGCTGAATCGTGCATTTGTTTGCTGTCAAATAACTCTGCTTCCATTTCAAACAGGCATTCTGTGCTTTTTTACCTGGTCACAGAATGCTTCATGAATTTTCTTTTAACACCATTTTCAGCAAAAAGTTAATAAAGGATTTTTAGTCTTAGACAAGTGTAGTTTGTCTTTTCTCTAATCAAACAAATAGATTTTCTGCAAATTCTGTCACATTCACCAACCATTCCTCTATTGTGTGTATTGCAAACTCTTTCTATCTTTGTATATATATAATAATCTTGTTGTAGTTATCATGTTCAAGACAAATTTCCATAGGTTTTTTTCTAATCCCTCATAAACTTCCCTAATTATAATGTCATTTATTATTTGTTTCTGCTTTTCCATGATGTTTGGTATGTTTTTTTTAAAGTTTCCATCAACTTTTGTAAGGAAATTTCTTTTTCATTATATACTGTAAGTAATAGTACTGATGAAATAATTTTCTACCTATTTGCATTGTCTGTTATCATGGTCTTTCATCTTGTAATCTGTTTTTTGTTTGTTTATTTTTTCATAATTTTATGTCAACTATTTCCCGGCTTTATTAAAAGTAATACAACTGATTTTTTCAAGGAAATACTTGACTTTGGTGTGGTAAAGACTATGATTGCCTTAGAACCATAGTTTTGTACATATATTAAAATTGTATCTTACGTATAGATTTAGGATTACTTTTCTAGAAGGAATATTCTCTGTACATTGAATAATAAGTTTTAAGTCATAAAATAAGTATGGTAAATATCTTTTTTCCCCTAACATAAATTGAAGAAGGGATGGAAAATGCTTTTCCTTTGAAAATGGACCTTAGTAATAGTGTATGCTGTTGCAAATAAATCCAAATCTGTAGAAAGATTTATAAAAGTTTGGTTCTCCACTAAAGGTGTAGCCAACATAAAAAATACTTCAGCAGAATATACCAATATGTGGCACTTATCTTGAAAATGCCTTGTTCAGAATAGTGGATATGAATTTTTCATTCACTAAACTATCATTTTCAAGCTGCCTGACAGATCAATGTCCTTTGGTATGCTACAGGAAATCCATGGAGTGCCAAACATTATTTCATGCACATATTTTTAAAGATTCTGTCATATGAAAGGATTTTAGAGAGATACTGTGTTTGGGTTGCAGATTTTACAGTAAAATGTAAAAAGATCACGATTATGTAAACTCACAGCTGTGTTAAAAAGGGCAAAAAAGATTTAACAACAATAGAGAAAAAGAAATGTTGGCTTTGCCCAGTAGTTAAGAAATTTTGGAGCAAAATAAAAACATGGATAACAGAAATAACAAAACACGAAATTGAATTAGAACCTGAGGTTTTCCTATGAGGCATGATCAAAGGGAACATTAGGAAAGATATCAAGTATTTAATTTTACATATAATTATGGCGGCTAGGTTATCATTAGCACAATTGTGGAAATGTGATCGCATGCCAACAGAACAGGAAGTAATACAGAAAATATTTGCTTGTGCAGAAATGGACAAATTAACTTTACAATTAAAAGATAAAGAGGACTCAGACTATTATATTATATGGAACAAATGGTATCAATGGACAAAACAGAGGAAGAGGAAAAGTGAGTAAGATGGAATTTTGAAGGAATTGACTACAATCAAAAATAGCACTGTCAGATGAATATAGTTGGAACAATGTATATATGTATATATTTATATATATATACACAGACAAATATATTTATATGTATATATATAAAAGAAAAAAGATATAGAAATTAGTTAATATTTGTAACGGATTAATGGTATAAGTACATTTGCCTTTTGTTTTTTGGTGTTTTTTTTTTCTTGTCTATCTTTCTTCTTTTGTTTGATTAAGAATTTGTGTGTTTTAAATATGTGTTTTTGCTTAAGTCTTAATAAAGGTTTGTTTAAAAAAAAAGAAATGTAATGCCTTTTGAAATTTAGATTTATTATTTATATCTGTTCCTATAAGAGAGATGCATAAGCACTTTCATGTGACAAAAATGTGCAGGCTGGAATCACTGCTTTGCAAAAAAAAAAAAAATTCACAGACAGATATAAACAGGGCTTGGGCTTGGCTTGTGCAAAAAGTTGTACTTTCACTGTTGAAAGTACACTCAAGAAACACAAGAGCATTTTCCTATTCTCTTTTTGACATCCCAGATGAACCTGTAGAAGACAAAGATGGAATGTGAGGGAATGATATAGTTGAGCAATTTCAGGAAAACAGAAAAGAGCCTTAGCCAGTATCTCCACTGGCACCTAATCACAACACAATCACATACTGGCATATGATATTTTCCTACTGTCAGTTTCACTAGATAGACTGTAGTATGAAATCAACTCCAAAGGAATGCTTAAAGTAATTTTCAAGACTGACTATAATAGCAGAATCAGCTAGTTTGAAAGTGCTATATCTCTTTTTCATTTTTCTTATTAATTAAGTGGATTAGGGAGGTGTCTCACTAAGCTACTTCTCAATATTATCAGGATGTTTTGGACTTAAAAATGCTTCAGTAGTTTTTGTTTAGGTTACATCTTCTGCATATAACTATCCATATCATTTTCCTTACTCTTTATATCTCCTGATCTTCATAACATTGTCCTTATCATATACACACCCTATAAATGAGGCAAATTTAAGTTATTGCTAATTTTACTGAGATTAAAACAAAAATTTCTCCAGTATTCTAGTAACATTCTAAGGCATCCCTTAGGATGTTCTATTGCTATCCCTTATTTTCAACAAACTCAGAAGTAATTAGCAGTGACCAGAGGCAATAGAGCAACATCAGATTTGGTGACAGGGGCAACAAATATTATTTTACTGTTGTTTGTGCTGTCTCAAGGATGTGTAGAGAGGGATAAAATCAGTAGAAAAGCCTAAAGTTTATCACACAGTCACATCAGGTTACCAGAACCCGATGGATTACATCCCAAAGTTTCAAAGGAACCGGCAGATGTTACCTCAGAACCAGTGTATCACATATTTCAAAGATCCTGGATTACTGGTGAACTAACAGAGGAATAGAAAAAGAGTTGATGGGATCTCAATTTTCAAAAAAGAGAAAAAATAATCCAGGAAACTACAAACCAATCAGCCTGAGGACCCAGTTTGTTGGTGGCAATAAGCTGACTTTGTATAAATATAAATATACAAAAGTATGAAGGCTATTGCTTAACGCACTGTAAGCCGCCCTGAGTCTCCGGAGAAGGGCGGCATATAAATCAAATTTAAAAAAATATATATCTGGGAACATCATTGAAAAGATAACGAAGCAAGAGATTTGCAAGCACCTAGAAACAAATAAAGTTATAACCAAAAGCCAGCATGGATTTTGTTGAGTCCTTATTGTTACGACCCCCGGTGAGCCCCGGCTGTTGTTGGGCTAAGTTGATTGGTTCTGACGCGAGCAGCTGAAGTGGAGGGAAATTGCTGCTCGCTCATTGGTTTAGCATCTGACAGCTGCTCTATTTAAGGAGCTGTCAGGAAAGTTGTTGTCAATCAACTTGTCAATCATAGAGTCAATCAATGACTATATGACAGCCTTACGAACAGCGGCTCAACACTATGAGTTCCGGGAGCTGGACGACATGCTCCTGGACCAATTAGTGTGTGAGGTGTGGAACCTAAAACTTCAGGAGAGATTGCTGGCGCGCCCTGACCTGACTCTCTCAGTTGCTTTGGATGAGGCCCGAGCTGCCGAGATGTCCGCTAAATCGGCAGCTGAGATCCAGCGTTTCCAATCTGGCCAGCCTAATGGGCACCCATCTGTTCACTACGAGGTGGCCGAGCGAGTGCCATAAGCCATGCCTCTTCCCCATTCTCTGACAGTAAGATCCATCTGACCGTCCTCCTGGAGGGAGCCTCGTGTAGGATGGAAGTTGACACGGGCTCCTCCAAGTCCTTAATTGCTTGGCCCACGCTTAAAGCTCTACTGCCCTCCTTCTCTCGGCGGTGGCTGTAGCCCTGCCATGTCATGCTGAAAGATTACCAGGGGGAAGTCATACCTACCCTGGGTTGTGGGACCTTCCACGTGGCTTATGGTTCCTTTTCGGGCCACCTGCCCCTTATTATTGTGCGGGACAACCTCCCTTCCTTACTGGGACTAGATTGGTTTGCTGCCCTCCACCTTGGTTTCTCTGGGGTTCATGCCATGCATTTTGGGGGTGCAACTGATATATTGACTGAATTTGCTGATGTTTTTGATGGCCGACTTGGGAAATACACCGGCCTTCCCATTTCTTTCAATTTAGCTGGACCTAGCCCAAGCTTATCAGCAGCTCCCAGTTGATAGTGAGACTGCTCTGGCCCAAACAATTACTATGCACAGGGGTGCATTCAAGTGCACCCGTCTGCAATTCGGTGTTAGTATAGCCCCCGGCATTTTTCAGAGCCTCATGGAGCGGTTGCTCCAGGGGCTGCCAGGGGTAGCACCCTATTTTGATGACGTCCTGATCATGGCTGCTGATCAGGGCGATCTCATCAATAAACTCAGGGCTGTCCTTACACGATTCAGGTAGGCCGGATTGAAGCTGAAATGGGAAAAGTGTCGCATAGGGGTGCCCCGGGTTGAGTTTTTGGGGTTCCTCATCAATGCCTCTGGCATCTGACCGGCCGCAGCCAAGATCCAGGCTATTAAACACGCCACTGCCCCCACCTCAAAGGCCCAGCTTCAAGCCTTCCTTGGCCTTCTTAATTTTTATTCCATTTTTTTGCCCCACAAAGCTTCCCTGGCTGAGCCGCTGCATCGGCTCCTTGATTCTAAGGCTCCGTGGTGCTGGGACCAGCGCGCAGCTGACTCCCTCAAGGCTGTCAAAGATTTGCTATCCTCTGATGCTGTCCTGGTACAATATGACGACTCCTTGCCTCTGTCCCTGACTTGCGACGCCTCCCCCTATGGTGTGGGGGCTGTTTTGAGCCACATCCTGCCCAGTGGGGCTGAGGCTCCAGTCGCTTACTATTCCAGGACTTTGTTGGCTGTGGAGAGGAATTACAGCCAGATCGACCGTGAGGCATTGGCAGCTGTCGCTGTAATCAAGCGATTCCACGACTACCTCTATGGTCGGTTTTTCTACCTCGTCACCGACCATAAACCACTCTTGGGATTGCTGCCCGGTGACAGGCAGACCCCTCAAATTCTTTTCCTGCGCATGTCGCACTGGGTGGAGTTTCTGGCAGCCTACTCATATCAGTTAATGTATAAACTGGGTAAGGCTATTGGGCACGCAGATGCCCTCAGCCGCTGCCCGCTTCCTTTGCCTATGCAGGACCCTGCCCCCACAGCAGCCATCCTCCTAGTCGATGAGCTGCCATCCTTAGTGACAGCGGCGGACATTCGTGCTCGCTCAGCGGCGGACCCAGTTCTATCCAAGGTCTTGGACTGGGTGCGCAGAGGTTGGCCTACCTCACAGGGCTCTGTGGAGTTTCTCCCATTTTTTCATAGGCGCCATGAGCTGTCAGTACTGCAGGGCTGCCTCCTTTGGGAAAACCGGGTAGTGGTTCCCCCAGAGCTGCAGGATCAGGTGCTGGCAGGCCTCCACACAGCCCATCCGGGGGTGGTTCGCATGAAGGCCCTTGGCCGCAGTTATGTGTGTTGGCCAAAATTAGACCAGCAGATCGAAACCTGGGTAGCCCATTGCCGCCAATGCCAGAGCACACGCCCTGTTTCCCCCGCTGTGCCTATCCAGGAATGGGAACCTCCCAGAACACCTTGGGCGAGGGTCCACTTAGATCTCGCAGGGCCCTTTCTGGACCAGAACTTCTTAATTGCCGTAGATGCCCACTCCAAATGGGTGGAAATGGCCTCGATGCACTCCACTTCCTCCACAGCTGTCATTAGGATATTAGAGGGTTGGTTTGCCACTCATGGGCTACCAGATACTATAGTCACTGATAATGGGCCACAGTTTACATCAGCCATGTTCCAGTTATTCCTTGCCAGGTTGGGCATCCGTCATGCCCAGACAGCGCCAATGCATCCGGCGGCCAATGGGCAGGCAGAGAGGGCTGTGCGTTCTGCTAAGGAGGCGCTGCACCGCATGGGGTCCTTTGACTGGCACCATAGACTTCACCAGTATTTGATGGCCCAGCACACGACCCCTTGCACATCAATTAAACAGAGCCCTGCAGAACTTATGGCTAGGTGGCTCTGGACAACCCTAGATCGGTTGCACCCTAACTATGGTCCCAAGCCACCTTTGGGGACAAGCATTCCTCCACGGGTTTTCAAAGTAGGGGACTTGGTGCATGCACTGAACTTTGATAAGGACATACGGTGGTTACCAGGGCAGATAATTCAAATAACTGGGCCCTATTCTTATAGGGTCCAGCTCGCCAATGGGAGAGTTTGGAGGCGGCATGTAAATCAGCTGCATCAGAGAGCTGAACCTGTGCCGCAGGAGCCAGTGAATTTGCCACCTCCCACAACCGAGCGCCATCACATCGAACCACTGCCCTGTCCAGAACCTGCCCAACCTACCCTCAATGAAACACTTCCACTAAAGGACTTACCTGACATCCGGAGCCCGGCATCAAGTTCGAGTCCTCCTCCTGCCAACGTTGTTCCCCGATCCGAGGTGCCAGATAGTGAAGGCGGGGCTCCACCTGACTTCCCGACATTGCCTGTGTTAAGACGCTCTGGGTGCCGCTGTCATTGGCCGGCATATTTGGAGGACTATGAGTGCGCGAGCCGGGTGTGAAGGGATGTTGAGTCCTCACTGTTATGACCCCCGGCGAGCCCCGGCTGTTGCTGGGCTAAGTTGATTGGTTCTGACGCGAGCAGCTGAAGTGGAGGGAAATTGCTGCTCGCTCATTGGTTTAGCATCTGACAGCTGCTCTATTTAAGGAGCTGTCAGGAAAGTTGTTGTGTTCTTTGTTAGTACGTTCATTCTGGTCTCTTGTTAATAAAGTTAAGTTCTGCAGCTAAGCCTCCGCCTGTGTTTGCCCACCAGATTTTACAGATTTGTCAAAAGCAGATCAAGCTAAACAAATCTTCATTCTTTGACAAAGTGATTAAACTATAGTGGTGGACCAGCAAAATGCTATTGACATACTATACCTAGGTTTTAGTAAGGCATTTGACAAAGTAAATCACAACCTACTTCTTAGTATGTTAGAAAAATGTGAGATAGACAGCATCACCACCAGATGAATTCATAAGTGGTTGACAAATTGCACTCAATATGGAGTCCTTAATGGAGCTAGATCTACATCGAAGTGACGAGGTGCCCCAAGGTTTAATTTTAGACCCGGTACTCTTCAAGAACTTCATCAATGATTTAGATAAGGAAATAGAAGGAAAACACATCAACTTTGCCGATGACACCAAACTGAAAAAGACTCAAGATACAGATGGATTTTAATTTTCATCACAATATAAAAAAGATGTTGAGACTCTGGAAAGAAGAAACAGAAGGGTGACAAAGATGATTAGGGGAGGGGGCTAAAGATTAAAACATATTCTGAAGATTGGTTGCAGGAATTGGGCATGTAAAGAAGAACTAAGGGTGACATTATAGCAGTGTTCAAAATATTGAGGGATTGCCACAAAGAAGGAAGGAATCAACCTATTTTCCAAAGCACCAGAAGGCAAGACAAGAAACAAGGGATAGAAACTGAAGCAACTTAGAACTAAAGAGAAATTTTCTGACGGTAAGAATAATCAATAAATGGAACAGCTTGCCTTCAAAAGTTTGAGTGCTCCAATATTGCAGACTTTTAAGAAGAGCTTGGACAACCATTTGTTTAAAATTGTATAGAGTTTCCTGCTTGAGCAGAGGGTTGAACAAAAAGACCTCCTAGGAACAGTGATGGCTAAACTTTTTGCCATCACGTGCCAGGAGAGGAGGGTGGGTTGCACGTGTGCATGCCCACACCCCTAATTCTATCTGTCCTGCCCCCACACATGTGCGCGTGACCTCTCCACACTCCCTCCATTCCTGGCATGCAGTGGCACAGTAGGCCTGTATTTTGCTCTCCCCAGCCTCCAGAGTCTTTCTAGGATTCTAAGGAAAGCGAAAATGGCCTCCCCCCCCCGGAAGCCCTCCAGAGGCTGGAAATGGCCCATTTGCCAACTTCCAATGAGACTGGAAGTCCCATTTTTTGCTGTCCCTAGCCTCCAGAGCCTTTCTAGGAGTTTGGGGAGGGTAAAAACGGTCTTCCCCACCTCCCAGAGGCCCTCCAGAGGCCAAAACAGCCCCTTTGCCAACTTCTGATGGGCCAACTTCCAGTCCCACCCAGACTCCTAGAAAGGCTTTGGAGGCTGGGGAGAGAGAAAAACAGGCCTCCCCCCCCCAAGGTCCTCCAGCCTGTTTCCCTACTTCTGGTGGGGCCAGAATGCCCAAAAATCAGCTGCCCGGCACGCGCCAGCATGCGTATATATGCTGGAGCTGAGCTTGCGTGCCCATCGATATGGGTACGTGTGCCACCTGTGCCACCTGTGGCACATGTGCCATAGGTTCGCCATCACGGTCCTAGGACCTTACAATAAGGTATCAATGAAAACAGAAAGCCAGCAGAAATGTGAATGAATTACATAGGTACAAATGACACCATAGGTGATATACAAATGCTTTCTTTTAATTATTTTTCCTTTATTGATCTAATGCACTAGATAGAGGGAAAAAACCCACTAAAATATGTGAATAGAAAGTTTTAAAACAATAAATTGATCCTTGATACAAAAAATAATATTATCCAATCTTTCTTTTCTGCTAACTAAGATCCAGTTCAAAAGTGATGGGGTTAGCTACTTCATGAGATTAATCTTTCTTATCTGGAAAAAGGAATTAATCTAACCTTTAATCCAACCTTTATTATCTGGAAAAAGGAATAATTCAAAAAATTTAGGATTAATTTTTAAGCAACGATCTAAGCAAAGTAAATGCAAAATTCTTTATAGATAGGCATTATCATATTTAAATCTTAACTTCCTTTATAGAAACAGATTCCTTTTTGTAAAACAAGGTAATGACCAAAGCATCTAAATTAACTTTCATCCCAATATTTTGCTTCTCTAACAAAAGAAAGAAAAACTTCAAGCATGTTTGTGTTGGATAATTTATTCCCATACACCAAATTGTTTCCCTTATGGTGCAAAATAGAGAAGAAATCATCTGGTGTCCTATTTCCATTTCTATTCTGTGATAGATACATAAATAGATAACGGCCACTCCCCTTGGTAGATTCCATACTAAATTAACTACATATTGTTTTCAGGGTTTCTGGAAAATTCTGCATCATTTTCTATATAAAATATATAGTTAATATAAATTCTGGGCTGTTAATCATGTATCTTTCTATGGTTTTTTTTATTTATTTATTTTTTATTTTTTTATGTTTTATTTTTTTATTTTTGATGATTTTTTGTGAATGAAATGTATTTTAATATCATAATATCGTACCATATTTGGTATTTTTAAATCACAAAACTACTGATTTTTATAAAATTAGAAACCACAATTTTCTCTTCTGTACTATTTACATTTATTTTAGTAATATTTTAATTGTTTAATAAATTTGAGTTTCAACCTTGACATTTCTTTTTCTGGTACTCAAAAACTTAGAGGTTTCTGTAATATATTCAGACCAAATAACATAATGATTGCTTTAATTTAAGTAGTTTCAGCATATTATATTCTTTTTAAACTTTTTTAATCTTTCAAAAGTATTGATTATAATTAGCTGATTGAGAATAACTATTTCATTTTCAGGTCATACTTTTAACACTATTTTTTTAAAAATGCAAAGAAATAAAAATTTAAATTTTTACCCAATATTATCCAAACCTAGCTGACAATATGCAGTGCATATCAGAATACAATAGTGATCTTAATTAATGCTAGATTTAGAATGAAGTATTTGACTTAGAATGAAGATTTCAGATAATAACTCTCCAGTTGGATACAGTATAATCAATGTAATTTTTGTTCCAGTGCTGGCAGCAGTTTATATATACACCTTACAATAAAATTAAAATCTGAAAAGTTAAAACTCCATTTTTCAGATAAAAACCTCAAGTTTTAAAAGGAAATCCTTAGAATTTGACTAACCATAAAAATGAATAATCAATTATTGTTTAAAAGTCTATGTATAATTAATATAGACATCCGTCTTAAATTATCTAAGAATCTTAGGATAATGTTTCAGAACATTTATTTTTCTTCATCAGTTCATAGATATTTTCAGCTGAGTGTTAAGGTCACCATCATTATCTGTATGTCTCAGCCCGTGGTGAGTTAAGTGATGCTGTGTCCTCCTTCTCACAGTGCCTAGAGCCATGATGGCGAACCTATGGTATGCGTGCCAGAAATGGCACACAGTGCCCTCTCTGATGGCACACAAGCCATTGCCCCAGATAAGCTTGCTGAGCATGCACATGCACCTCCCATCAGCCAGCTGGTCTTTGGGTCTCTGCCGCAGGAGATGGGGCACATGCGGGAAGCCACATGCGCAGGGGGTGAAGTACATGCAGGGAGGCTGTGTGTGCATGCACAAGGCTGCATGTGCATTGCATTTTGGGGGTTCTGGCGCATGTGCATGCGTACACACACACACTTTGGACACTCAGTCTGTAAAAGGTTAGCCATCACTGGCCTAGAGGCTGTGAGTTGAAACTAAACCCTTGCAAGACTAAGTGGCTCTGAGTTTGGGGTTTGTTGGCTCAGGGACAATTGCCACCTTTGGTCTTGGATGGGGTGGCACTACCCCAAACAGACCCTGTGCATACTCTAGGGGTTGTCCTGGAGTCACGATTTGAAGAGCAGGTGGCAGTCATGGCCAGGAGGGCCTTTGCGTAACTGCGGGTTGTACACCAGTTATGCCCTTTCCTGGACCAACAGTCCCTACTCACAGTCACTCATGCCCTAGTCACTTCCCGCCTTGACTATTGAAATGCGCTCTACATGGGTCTGCCTTTGAAAAGCATCTGGAAGCTCCAGTTGGTGCAAAATGCAGGAACCCGCATGGTTTTGTGCAATTCAAGGTGCTGGTTGCCATATTTAAAGCCCTTTATGGCTTTGGACTAGGTTATCTGAGGGACCATCTCTTGACGGTCACATCTACCCAACCCATCACAGCGAGAAGGCAGGAAATGTTGCGGGTCCCATCCCAGAGAGAGATACACCTGGTGGAACCCAGAAGAAGGGCCTTCTCTGTTGTGGCTCCCTCTCTCTGGAACATCATTCCCCCAGATATTAGAATGTCCCCCACTACCTTCCAGAAGGTGCTGAAGACCTGGTTCTGCCAGCGGGCCTGAGAAACCCAGAGCGCGATAGAGCCCTCATGTGATCTGCTGTCGCAGAGATGGGAGGTGATTTTGTAATATTGTACTATATATTAATTTATTTGATCCTTTTTGTTTGTTTTTATTGTTTTAAATGTGGTTTTATATTCTGTAAGCCACCTTGAGTCGCCATGGGTGAATAGATGGCAATATAAATTCAATAAATAAATAAATAAATTATAGAATTTGGAAGATACATTTATCAATAAAGCTACTTTCTTAGTAATAATTATCTTCCCATTATTTAAAATAGTTTAAACAAAAACAAAGGTATATTTTTATATGTTTTCATAGAAATCTTGTTTCTTTTCTTCAAAAATTTTGATGCTTTTATATTATTAGATGTTAACCTAAATATATACCATATTGCCACAGAATCTACATGAATAGATTACATCCATCCATCCATCCATCCATCCATCCATCCATCCATCCATCCATACATACATACATACATACATAGAGAACATTGATAATTGTTAAAAAGGTCCAAATACAATTTATCAATAGTAACAATTAATAATTAATATTCAATCAGAAGCCTATCTAATAAGGCAAGCCAATCCAGCAGTAGAATGATGCTTTTTAAATCAAGAAATAAATTGAATCAAAACCTCTTTTTATCATAACTTGTTCAAAAAAAATCATCTCTACTATATCAAAGGTGCTGCTAACTAATTTAGAATTTAATTTAAAATTTAAGAGTTTATCAATAAAAAAAGTTTTACACCATGGGAGAGATTGCTCTTTTGACTGGTAGACATGTTTACGTCAAGCATCAGCAGGAAAATTTGTATATTAGTGAGGATAAAATCTCTAATTGCCTTTGGGCATCTATCTAAGATAAAAGTGGCAAATATTTATTTAACTAGAGGAAGTTTGTTATCTCACAATTTATGAAAAGAATAATCAGGTAACTTGTCTAAGCAACCTGTCTTCCAGGTGTTAATTAAAACCGTGGATTAACATTTATTTATTTATCTATGTGTAAATTCTAATCATTACCTATAGTTGAGTTCGGGAATGCAAATTTTGAAATGCAAAGATATTCACATTCATTCCTGTATATATCAATTATATATATTAATCCTGTTCCAGTAAATCCATACATTTATGCACCTCGTTTCTCTACTTCCTTCATTCCTTTCCCTTCTGGAAATGCTATTTCTTACCATCTTCATTATGAAATCAGAATTAGTTAGATATTCACTTGGCCATCATATTAGAAAGGAACAACTTTTAATAATTGAAGAGCATTAGTGCTCCATTTCTGAAAATCAACTAATCAACTAATAATATTGTCTGCTGAAAAAACATTGAGGGCCATTTTTATGGCATAGTTTTGTAATCTAGTGCCACAATTTTGCCAACAGTAGTATAAGCTAGAAGTAGCTACAAATCATGTTTTGTGGCATGGCAAAAGTATATATTTTGGTTTCAGTAGGCATTTTGATAATACAGTGAAAGATCAGCACGTACATAAACAGGGCCAAGGTTTGGAAGGTTTGGGAGATATTAGGCCTTTTAAAAGTTTCTACTATGATTTTCCTGTGTATTTTTTCAAAAGCTAAAGTAATACTTGAGAAATATGAAGTTTTTAGTGAGCCACAGAATTTTCAGCGCTGCTTCTCTTGTTAAAATGAATCATCTGCAGCATTTCCAGGACAGTATGATCAATACTCCACCTATTGAATTTACTATAAACTAATCACTAAGCCTATATTGAAAGACAGAAAAATTGCAGGTGCAAAAGCTACATATTGCTCTACAAAACAGAAAAGTCATCTTTCTCAAATGGGAAGAAAAGAATAGAAAGGAAGGATAATGCTTAATAATGCTGAGTAGAACACTGTTACAACAGAAGTTTCTCAAAGAAATAATGTCATATAAAACTGCATCTTTATGTATGCAGACATAGAAGCAAAATTTATCAGAGTCACATATTACTATAATATGTAATCAGATTTTAAATCTATTTACTAAAGAAAATCTTTTTCTTTCTTTCTTTCTTTCTTTCTTTCTTTCTTTCTTTCTTTCTTTCTTTCTTTCTTTCTTTCTTTCTTTCTTTCTTTCTTTCTTTCTTTCTTTCTCAAAAGAGATTTCTGAGAGAGAGAGTTGTTAGAGTCATGATGAAGAAGAAAAGGGAGAAAGAAAGGAAAAGAAAAGATAAATTCTTCAGATCCTAACCATTGGTGGGTTGCCCCCGGTTCAGACCAGTTCACAAGAACCGGTAGTAAAACTGGCAGGAGGCTTCACCCACTGACCCAAACATCATCAGAGGTGATCTGTGCATGCGCAGAAGAGAGTGTGTGCGGTTGCGATGCAAACCAGTAGTAAAGGTAAGTAGAACCCACCCTTGATCCTAATCTTTACATTATTTCACATGTTATGATTGAGGAGGCCAAGGTGGTCCCTCCACCTCCTAAGCAGATGGTCCTATTGTTCTTCCACAAAGAAAATTGACAGACTAAAACAATGCTTTAATCTATGAAGAAAGCTATTAGTACATTTATACAGTGTGTCCATAGTGCCTATGCAAAACTAAGCATGTGGGAATGAACTTGATTTGACACATCAACTTTGAAACTTTTTTCTGAAAATCAGTTTTCACTCAGATTCAGTCAGATCAAGTACTTCCTACCAAACTGCCCCCTAAAATGCTTTTCATAGATCTAGTATGTAAAGCAACTTTATTTTAGGGTGGTCCTGTCTATTTGAAAAGATTGTCCAGCCCAAATCTAGTTGAAGGACAAATAACCATCAGCAAGAACAGGGATTATCTATTAGCAGTTAAAAATTACATATTTTTCTTCACTAGGGTGAGGTCCATTTTATTATTTCTATATTTGCATACAATCACTCTCTCTCTCACACACACACACATACACGCCACAGACAAGCATATGCAAATTTTGTACAAATGTGTACTTATTTTTACCCTCTAATTTTGGTGATACTTTCATGGCCACATTACTTTAATCTCAAACAGCATAATGAATACTTGCTCTTAGTCAAACTGGATACCTTCCAAATTATATTTGGTGCCCAGGATCTGTACTTAAGTTTTATGAGGAAGTTGAAGGTTTCCAATAGATTTGGTTTCCATATGGTAGTTTTGTTCTTTTAAACAAAATTGTAATTGGAATCCATATGCCACCCTGGAAATTCAGACTATATATTTCTAAACTAGTGAAATGAACAGAAAACCATGAATCTTGCAGAAGAAAATTCTTATAAATCTGACAAAATATTTTTTTAAAAAAACCCAATGATTCAGCATCAATTCAAAACATGAAAATTAATCTAAACTTCTTTTAATATATTCACATTAAGGAGTGTTTATAAGTTTTCTCCATGTGATAGGACATGTCTGTCTTATCTCTGGTTATCAGGAGCTGAAGAAGAAAGTAATTTAACCTGTGGAGAACAAAGAGCTGTTGGCTAAAAAAATAAAATAAAAGTTGCCTGCCCTCACTCTACCCGAACAAGGACTGCAGGGTTAAATAAAGAAGGATTAAATGAAATGGCATATTGAAACTGAAAAATTAACTTGTTGCTCAGAAGTTTTAATGATCAGGGAAGTGGTAACATCAATCTCTTCTTTTCTCTGTACTTATGATTTCTTATTTCCATTCAAATCATTCAGAAACAGATTTATTCTACAGGAATGAGATATGACATGATTTCTAGAAAATGTCAAAACTGTGTGGTGGTAAAATGTACATTTGAGCTGCATTCATTAGCATTAAACTGCTTAAAGCACCCTCTTAAAAAGAAATCATATGTACATCAGGCGGTACCAGAATGGCAACAGGGGCAAGAATAAATCAGTAACCAGCAGATTAGCAAACTCAAACTCAGCTCAGTTACCATATCTCAAGATAGTATAGCAGCCTGCCGACCTGGTAAGAGGAAAAAATAATAATAAAGTCAAAGTAGGTTTATCCAAGTAATTCCAATTATGCTGTAATTTACACCATGTCTGCCTCTTCCTTTATTTTATCTTTGTAATGCAGTAAATCAAAGGAATATAAATTGTCATTTTGCTTTTGCTTAGCCACTCCACTCCCCCTCCACTCCGGCAAGCTGCTACTGCTTTGCTGGAGTCTCAGTATAACAGTATTTGTTGCATGCTTAATAAATATTTGTTATATCTTCAGAATGATTTATTTGAGTTAGCCAGGTTTGATCACAGCAACCATTATCACCATGTTGAGATAAGCATTTTGTGGCCACTTACAAGAGACTAATCTGCAGAAGTTTTTCAAACCAGGTAAAATTTACCAGCAGACTGCTTTGTTTCTCCCAAACTGAGCAAAACATCCCAAATGATTCCTAAAAACTTTTCACCGGATCAATATGTGTTGCTTAAGTGTTATTTCTTAAAGAACGTTTTCCAACTTTTCAGAAAATTACAAATTGTTTGTCATGAAAACACTGTGGTAGATGGGTGGGACTGAGCCCCAGTAATGGAAAGAAACAAGCAATTGTTTCTCCAGCACTGTATTGAAAGTTGGGGGAAAAAAACAATCAAATGTACTTTTCAGTTTTAGTGATCATTGAAAATAATGGATTAGAGTTTCGTAAATGTTTGTAATCTTAGCCTGTTTCTTGGAAACTGAGACATATATATCACTTGATTCAGATACTGTGTTTCTCTTGCATGATCTTAGCAAAGATTAGAAGTTTGCAGCTTCTTTCACATTGTAAGAAGATGGTTGCTGGAACAGTGCAAGATGAGATAAATTTATGGCAAGAAGGCCACCAAAATAAAAACAGTGAATTACAGATCTGCTACAGCTTTGGAACTTTCCTCATTATATGATCTTCACTTCCTTCAACAGGACCAATTTGTCATCTTAGAGTGTCTTAGTTTAGAAAACGGAGTTATTTCTTTACCTTCATCTTCATACATAAAATTTCAGTGAAATATTGCCATCCTATCCTATAATTTACCAAGTGATGAAAAATAAAACTCATAAAGTGATGTTAGAAAGATTCAAGAAATGTTTTCAATGCCACAGAATCGAATTGTGAGGAGAAAGTGGAAAGATGCCTCCGTGCAGGGTATAATGTGAAGTGTGTGTGTTTTGAGTCCTTTAGTGCTCCTGAATTATATGGCCAAATTTTGAACTTTCCCTCTGAATTTAGAGCTAGAAATTTGATCTGTCCTGTGAACTTCAGATTCCAACTTTAATGCAGTAAATGGATATATTTTTCATTTTAAAAATAGTTAGACACAAAGATCATTTTTGTTATTTATAAAATAAAGTATGTAATTTCCTAAGAAATAATTAACTCTAAATTCTTCTAACCTTCCTTTAGTTACAATGTTTGTATCTTACTTTCTTTAGACAACACATAATGTTATCTTACCAGCAGGTAAGTTCCTTGTGTTCCACTATCTTTTCCAATTTTTTTCTTGACAGAATACAAACATTACAATTACTGAATTTCTCTCTATTCATATTTATCTGGAAGTTTGTTATTTGAAGTAGGATATCATGATGCGGTAGGATATCATGGTTTTTAACACATTCATTGCCTCAGGCATTTTAATATTGTCTCCCATCATGTAGAACATGGAGTTGGGACTGCAGCTTCAGAAGACGTTAACTAAACAGGTTCCAGTTACTAGAGAATATGGAAATAGATATAGAAGCATATTTTTTAAGAGGAGGGGAATATATGATAGCTAGAAAGCTAACTAGTTAAGTATATAGATAGATAGATGATAGACATGTGGCCAGACAGTATTTATTATGATCATTGATCAGCAAAGGGAAGTAAAGTATTTGTTATGTTAAATGAAATATACCAAAGGCACAAGCAATATTCATAGCTTGAAATACTACTTAGGTTTTTTTTTCCTTTTTATTTTTCTTTGTATTTGATAACCTGATTTAGAAAGGAAATCAGAATAATTTGATTGCTTTGTTAATAGGCAAGTATAGAAATACTAACAATCATGCCTGAAATAGTTGAAAAATAATTCACAATTTTGGGACTAAGTGAGACATTAATATAAAGAAAATGGTCAGGCAGGACCAGCAGTTATCAGATGAAAGATACCTGCTACAGTATCACAACACAACACAAATACAAAATTCCTGAGCCAAATATCTGTCAATTTGTAGGAGCAAAGGATGAAGCCTCAATTTGACATAAGCACAAGACTTTTTCACATGGCCAGTTGCGCAATATAAAGCTGAGAAGGATCAGCATATTGATGGTGTAATATTCAAAATACTGAATGACTAATATAGGAAGTTCCATGTCAGTGTAAACATTAATTGAAAGAAGATCTATGTAATTCCTCAAGGAAATAGCAATAGTTCCATGTCAGTGTAAACATTAATTGAAAGAAGACCTATGTAATTCCTCAAGGAAATAGCAATAGCAAAAGCAATAGCACTTCTATACACTCCATGTTTTACAGCGTTCTCTGAGTTGTTTACAAATGTCAGCGCATTGCCCCCAAAAATCTGGGTGCTCATTTTACTGACCTCAGAATGATGGAAGGCTGAGTCAACCTTGTGCTGGTCAGGGCGAACTCCTGTCTATGGGCAACCTTAGCCTGCTATTCTGCATTTTCACCACTGGCCACCACAGCTTGTAGACATCAGACCGGCCCTTCCCCTGCAATCACTGATTGGCATTATGCTCTGAGATGAGAAGGAAACCACTATAAAGCATTGCCTCCTATTCTTAATCTCATGGCAGTCCATGACAGTAGCATAGTTAATGATATCAAAAGCCAAGAGTCTAATAACACAAAGAGTGAGTCATTAACCCCTTTAAAATCCTTCCACAGAGCATTATGCATAAAAGACAATTCTCATCTACCAGTCAGTCAACCATCAATCAAGCATCAGTCTGCCCAAATGATCCAATATAAAAGCCATATGTGACATATGTTCATAGTTCACATCCTGGACACACAACAAATTTCAGTCAGGTTTATCCCAGACAGACTGTATCCCTATCTCCAAAACAATCAACCAGGGCAGGCACCAGACCGAAGCCATAAGGCCATCTTCTCACAACTCTATAATGCTTCCTCCTAGATGCTCTCATCTCAACTCTCATTCTGCAGCCCGTTTGTTTTCTAGGCCCGCTTGTTTCACAGTGAGGCCATGATATCATTGACATCACAAAAGCTTTCTGCTCTCCTACTTTGGAGATCTTGGATTTCTAGCCTGCAATGGTAAATATTCAGTCTAAACCCAAATTACTGGCCCCAGTTCAGCAACTCAGGTTCTATTCTATTGAACCAACTCTTCCACCTACAGTATATTTCAGGCAGTTTATGCTCAGCTTATCTTTCTGTTCTTTCAACTTTTACTGTTCTCTGACTCACTGTTCATAAGGACTATACATCTATTGCCATCTTGTCACCAATGATAACAGTTATTGCAGAGCCAGGTAGCAAAGATGGAGCTATGGATCAAGTATCATTTTACAAGAAACTTGCAAGGGAGTACCAACAGGGAAATGAATCAAATGAAAAAGGGCAATAAAAAGCAATTACAAAAAAAAAAATCCAGAAGAAACAAGATAGACTACTATTCAGAAAGAGAATTCAACACTGACAAGCAAGTTAATTTTACAGAGCTTTTTCTTAACAGTTTTATTGACCTGACTGAAAAGTATCTAGCAACAATGATGGAGTTCTTGGCATTTCCAAAGTATTTTTTTAACTGTATCACAAAACAAGAATACGGCAGATGAAATTGCACTGGTGCTTTGCCTAGCAAAAGGTCAGTCCTTTTTTTTTCCAAACTTTTAATCTATTGTGTCAATTTAGATTGTGCTGTAGACTGATTGTTTAAAGATATCCAATTGTTCAGCAGCTTTACTTGAGACAAATGCTTTTTGTCTCAAAAAAGAAGTTCAAATGGAGTAAGTGATCATGATTTACCCTATAGTTTGATATGGTTCAAATACAGATTCAATCATCTTGGGCTTGCCTATGACAAATATTTATAATCACTGTATCGAGCCATCAAATTAATTAAATATCCTAAAAATAACCATAAAACAAATAATATATTATGTAAGAATATAAAATATAGAAACGAAAAGGAAGGGAGGGAGGGAGGGAAGGAGGAGGAAGGAAGGAAGGAGCAATTAGGATTCTTAAATCCCTTGAATAGCAGTAACACTTAGACATTTGTAGCATATTATAGTTCCAAACTGAATTCGTAATGTGCACTCATTATTGAGCTTTGTGGTTTACTTATAAAGACTTATATAGTCATTATTAAATGACTGTACATTAAAAAGAATCAGAAGAAAATGAGAAATGTAGAGAACAAAACTACACTAACATTGATATTACATAACACTACACTATACCACATGGTGCCATAATAAACAATTGCATTAAATACTTATTAGCTCTATTCTTGTCCTAAACCAGGGCATCATTTATTTCCTGGTTCCATGTTCAGCCAGCTCCAATTTCAGCTAGCTGAGCAGTATATTAATAATCACAAATCATTCTGTATTATGGATGCACTTATCCAGCCATGTATTAGAGATTTTGATTCTGCATCAGGATGCAACTGATTTTTGCTATTGAAATCCTGTCCCAGTGTCTAGAGGATATATAGGCCTGGATGAGAAAGAACCAGTTGTAACTCAATCTTACCAAGACCTAATGGCTATATGAATCAATATCCTTGGATCCGGGATTTCCCCCCTACATTCATGGATGGGAGAACCCATTCAAAAGTGGTACACAATTTGAAAGTTTTCTTTGATCCACAACTCCTGCTTGAGAAGCTAGTGGCAGCTGTGGCCCAGAGGCCCTGTGCATAACTCCAATTTATACACAAGTTGTGACTCTTTCTGAGTCTGAAGAGGAACAGATTTAAATAAACTTCTGACCATCAAAACACAATTGCTAAGAATCAGCTGATCTCTCAGCCCATCCTGCCTCAGAAGGCTGTTATTATAGGATATCTAAAATAAAAGTGGATGTAAGCTGCCTTGAACTCCTGGAAAAATTGCAGAATATATATCTAACTCACAGCATCTGCAAAAAAATGAAGGTGGTGGTTAAGAGTCACTAGGAATCAGGCACCATATAAATTTAATAAGTTGTTATTCTGCAATCAAAACCATATCCCATTGTAGATGTATTGACATCTCTTCCACATTCAAAAGGGTTGTATTTCAATTACATAGTTACAACCATTATATTTTAAGACTCCCTATAGACACCACTGAATCTGCTAAATAAATAAAATGAATAAATAATAAATGATGAGGGTGATAATATAAATTGATTTTGACATTACTGAAGTCATAGGGACACACATCTGTGCCTGTGGAAGAAAGAATGAAACTACAGGAGAATTCTTGAGCTTCTTTCCCAATATTTTCTTAAAAATAAAGGCTAATGCCTAGAGGGTTACTTTTTTGCTATAAATTTTAAAGCAATAGCTGTATAACACAACACTGAGGAAGTTTTAGATCTGTATTTCCTATAGAGTAACACAAGATGGCCTACAATCTTCCTCCACTAGTATTCAGACTATTACCTAAACAAATGAAAGTTAAAATTGAATATGTCATGTGCACACCCTTCCCAAATGTCCTTGTGCCATTTTTTAGTGACTACAAAGATAGCTTTTCTCCATGATGATTTATACCTAGCCTGATTCTTCAAGTCTTCCAACACTTGAGTACATACAGTAGGCTCCTCTTTAGACCTTGGCAGGCTCAATGCAAAAGTTTGAAGATGAATTTTAAGTGCCTTCAACTAAATACATTTATAATCCTCCCTGCAGCTTGAATACTGATTAGCATGTTTCTTCATGCTGAATGTGAACATCTGTTCATCCATAGATATTGTGAGTGGCCCTTCTATGCTTTCACTGTCGCCTACCTACTTTACACCCTTGTATAGTCCCAAAGGAAGTTCTCACTGCTTCAGCTGTTGCACTTTTTCATAAATCTGGCTTATTTCCAGGCTGGGACAAATGTTCCTGCCACTAGCCAATGTAATAATCCTATTAAAATGTGTTAAGCTTCACTGTCAGCGACTTAGGCTTTCTTTGGTATCTTTATGTGCTGCTCGTTTTCATTTTGTTTCAGTGATGTGTGATTCCAAGAAGAGGTTTTTATGAATAAATATTCCCTAGGAATGGGCAAAGATCTGATTTTATTTAGCAGAAAATATAAACTATATCAGAACTGCTGGGGACTTTTGAAGTGAACTTTGTAAAGAAACAGAAAAACCTTTCTTACTGGCTCCGCTTTTGGCAGCAGAAACAGTTAAAATAATGTCAGACAAGCAGTCTTCTAATATTTCTCATTAGGAAAGGTCACCGTTCTGCTAGTTCATCACAATTTTTGAAGCCTGTACATGGAAAGGCTTGGTGAGAAGAATAAAAAATATTACAATAGGCACAAGGAAAATTGCACAGCACAGGAAAGAAAGAGACAATTAATTTGGTGCTGTAGAAATCAGCTTAAGCTGACCAACTATATTTTGAGAGTGGTTTGTAACACATGAAACAAGTTTGAATCCTATTGCTCTAAATCCTGTCTAGTTTAGATCAATAAGTGAGAAATCAATAAAGATAATGCAGATTTACACCAATGTAAGAGAAAGCCATGCCTGGCCTTACATAATTTTTTTCTGTCTTCTACAAAATCAATCTCATCTTGGCACTTTTGTTTCTTTGGTTCTCCTTTGTTTAAATTTTTGAATGAACCCATTCATTTATATACAAATAATTCTGGGTGGAAGTTCATCCAGAACCAGAACAGAATAGAACTGGAAGGGACCTTGGAGGTTTTCTAGTCCAACTCCCTGCTCAAGCAGGAGACTCTATACCCGTGATGGCGAACCTACAGCACAGGTGCCACAGGTGGCACTCAGAGCTATATCTGTGAGAATGTGAGCATTGCTCTAGCTCAGCTCCAGCGTGCATATGCATGCTGGCCAGCTAATTTTTGGACCTTCTGGGCCCACTGGAAGTCAGGAAATGGGCCATTTCTGGCCTCCAGAGGGCCTCTGGGGAGGTGGGGAAGTATTTCAATTTTATCTTCAGGATCTGACCTTCTAAAGAGCAGTCAGGGTTTATCTCCTCTAGGACTGACCAGTTTGATCACCTTGCTGTCCAAGGGACTTGCAGGAGTCTTCTCCAGCACCATAGTTCAAAGGCCTCAGTTCTTTGGCGCTCAGTCTTTCTTATGGTCCAACTTTCACAGCCATACATTGCAATTGGGTAAACCATTGCCTTGACTATACACACTTTTGTTGGCAGGGTGATGCCTCTGCTTTTTTAGTCCACTGTCTAGATTTGCCATAGCTTTCCTCCCCAGGAGCAAGCATCTTTTAATTTCTTGGCTGCAGTCCCCATCTGCAGTGATCTTGGAGCCCAAGAAAATAAAATCTGTCATTATCTCCATTTCTTCCTCATCTGTTTGTCAGGATGCCATGATCTTAGTTTTCTTAATGTTGAGTTTCAGGCCAACTTTTGCACTCTCCTTCTTCACCCGCATCAAGAGGCTCTTTAGTTCCTCTTCACTTTCTGCCATTAGAATAGTATCATCTGCATATCTGAGGTTGTTGATATTTCTCCCGGCAATCTTAATTCCAACTTTTTTTTAAAAAAATAGATTTATATGCCGCCCTTCTCCCAAGACTCAGGGCGGCTTACAATGGGTTAAGCAATAGCCTTCATACTTTTGTATATTTTATACAAAGTCAGTTTATTGCCCCCACAAACTGGGTCCTCAATTTACCTACCTTAGAAAGGATGGAAGGCTGAGTCAACCTTGAGCCTGGTGAGATTCGAACTGATGTAATTGCAGACAGCTAGATGATTTTTTGATTCATCTAGCCTCACCTTTCTCATGATGAAACATTTTCTTCATATCTCCAATTTTCTTGAAGAGATCTCTGGTCCTTCCTATTCTATTGTTTTCTTCTATTTCTTTGCAATGTTCATTTAAGAAGGCATTCTTATCTCTTCTAGCTATTCTCTAGAATTCTGTATTCAACTGGGTGTATCTTTTTCTTTCTCCCTTGCCTTTTGCTTCCCTTCTTTCCTCAGCTATTTACAAAGCTTTCTCAGACAAACATTTTGCTTTCTTGCCTTTCTTTTTCTTTGGGATGGTTTTAGTTGCTATCTCTTGTACAATGTTGCGGACCTCCATCCATACTTCTTCAGGCACTCTTCCTATCATATCTAATTCTTTAAATCTATTTGTCACCTCTACTGTATATTCATCAGGGATATGATTTAATTCATATCTGAGTAGCTCAGTGCTTTTCCCTACTTTCTACAATTTAAGCCTAAATTGCAACAGGAAGCTCATGATCTGAGCCACAGTCAGCTCCTGGTCTTGTGTTTACTGACTATATAGAGCTTCTCTGTCTTTGGCTGCAGAGCACATAGTCAATCTGATTTCTGCATTGACCGTCTGGTGATGTCCATGTGTAGAGTCATCTCTTGGGTTGTTGGAAAAGAGTGTTTGCTATGACTATCGTATTATCTTGACAGAATCCTATCAGCCTGTGCCCTGCTTCATTTTGTACTCCAAGGCCAAACTTGTCTGTTATTCTGTTTATCTTTTGACTTTTTATTTTAGCATTCCAACACAGTTGATAGATGGAATATAGAGTGGTATTCTAAACCTGTAAAGAAATGTGATGGCATTATTTTACTTTTTAGAAAATGGTTTTTAAAAAGCACATCCCTATATGACATCAACGATTCATTTATCTCTGTATCATTGGCAACAGTTCTTAACTGTTTTATTTCATAATTTTTCAAGAGTAATTTGGATATATATGAAGGATTGAACTGAGATTTCCAGCATTCAAAATATGTTGAAATACTTAAAATACTGTCATTTTGTTTTGAAAGGTTTTGAAAGACATTGGGAAACCATTTGATTCAGAGTTGTATTAGTTAAAAACTAAAAAACATACAAGTTTAATAAAGAGGCTTTTGAAAGAATATATTTGAAAAGCTGTTTTGATTCTGCTGATGTTGTGTTAGAAAGCTACTGTCCATATTGCACCCTTCTTTTCTTGTATACAAATACCTAAGAAAGGCATTGCAACTATATTAATCTGCCATTTCAATGAATGGATCAAGTTAGTGAATCATGGCAGGCTGGAGTAACATACACTGAACAGCACAACCAAATAGCTGACATTGCGTACAGAAACATCTGTGCAGTGTATCAGCTAGCTCTCCCCAAATTTGGGAACTAAGGTTGAGGAGCAGGTGATGTTTTGAGGCAACTTTTCTACCACCTACCCATTATTTTATTATGAGTTGATCAAATGTTTATATTTTCTTGTGTAGTTTTCTTATGAAGCTTCTTTTCTTTTGATTCAACTAGTATGGCCTGCCAGATTGGAAATGAAATTAAAAAGAATGAGGGTTTTTTATTAAAAAAAGGGCCAAAAGCATCTTTTCAAGCTCCAGTGCTTTCTATTGTATTAAAAGAAACTATCGATAAAATAAGCATTAATTGGAGTATCTATATGATCTGTGGTTGCTACTAGAGTACCATTTATGTGGGTCAAAAGAGTTGAGATGGGGTTATGACCTGATTGATCCCAGGGATCAAATCCACTTACCTTCGCTACCAGTTTGCAAATGGTAGTGCACACACACACACACTTGCTTCACATGTACAGGACTCTTTGTGCATGTGCAGAGCATCAAAAACGGGATGTGATGACATCCGGGTAGGTGGGTGGAGCCTCCCACCACTGGTGCTACTGGTTCACCTGAGCCAGATAGAACCGGCTGCATTTCACCACTGCACCATCCCTTTTAATACACATTGTGTACAACACACATAAAAAGGGGCAAAATCTTGATTGTGTCCTTGTGACCACCATTTTGACATTTAAACACAAACACACATACACACATCTATGTGTCAATGTTTCTGTTTCCTTCAATTTTTGAGGGTTCTTAAAGTGGATACACATATTTTTCTCGAATAACATTTCATTGGTATGTGTGGATGTTCCAAAAACTAGGCCCAACTTGAACAAACAAGAGACAGGACTGAAAATAAAATGTTATGTCATGTTATATACATTAATTATTTAATTAAGCTTAAGCTAAAATTAAAATATTGCTTCCTATATATTTATATAATAATATTCTTCTTTGACCAGAATAATATTAAAGGGATTCTCCCGACTCACAACTCCTGGTCATTGAGCAGGTACAGTTGAGCCAGGAAGGCCTTTGCATAACTGTAAATTGTGCACCAGTTACACCATTTCCTGGATGAACAACAAAGGTAGCAGCCCGCATGGTTTTGTGCAAGCTTAAATTTGTACATGTATCATCTCACTTGTGGGAATAGCATTGCTGCCAATTTGGTTCCAGATCCAATTCAAGGTGCAAGTTATCACTTTTAAAACTCTACATGACCTGGAACTAGGTAATTTGAAGCACTGTCTTTTCCTGGTCATATCTACCTGACATACTAGGGTGTGTGCTATGAGTCCCCATTTTTTGGTCCATCTAGCTGGACCAAGAAAAAGGTCCTCCTATGTGCTATCTCTCTCCCTGTGGCACATCTTACACATGGAGCTAAGATTAACCCCACTTTTGACACTCTAAGCAAGGCCTGAAGATCTGGTTTTGCCAACAGGCCTGAGATGGACCCCATTGAGCCATTGAGGGTTCATTTGATTGTTATCATGAGAAGGTGGATTATTGCTTTTATCTATTCTTTTATTGGGTTTTTATCTTTGTAAACCACCAAGAGTTACTAGCAGTAAATTGGGCAGCCATATAATTTTGAAAGATTAGATTAGATTAGATTAGATTAGATTAGATTAGATTAGATTAGATTAGATTAGATTAGATTAGATTAGATTAGATTAGATTAGATTAGATTAGATTAGATTAGATTAGATTAGATTAGATTAGATTAGATTGGTAAATAGGCAATGAATAGATAGAAAGATAGAAAGGTAGAAAGATAGAAAGAAAGACAGAGACAGAGACAGACAGGGATAGAGACAGAGAGATATAAAGCAATCATTCAAGGGCCTGTAGGGGCCACACGGACAACCTGTACCTCAGGTAATCCTTGCCTATAATATAAAAATATTTATTACTTTATTAAGGATGAATATATTTAATTCACAGTTCTATTTTTTGTTTTATGTTAAGAAAACATTTCATTTATTTCAATCAGTCTTCAGAAGATTGACTTAAAATTAAACTTCTAAAATTTCCAAAGTAGATGTAGGAATGAAAGCTTCCAATTTTGTACTGTATTCTGTTTAGCTCACTTAATGTATTTCTTGTCCAAATGAAAAGTTTAAATACTATCCAACTTTGGAAACATATGTACATGTGAAGTGCACATACTTTAAACAGAAATGTCTAAATCATAATTATAATTTCAGTTTAGAAAGATTCTAAGGTTTTATTTCAACATTTCAATAACCTGAATCTGCAATTCAGAGCAGTAAACTAATAATGTTACAAATAACAATAATTCATAGAACTAGAGTTAGGAGGCCCAATGATCAGATTAGGCCTGTTTCCATTTCCATCAGGCTCTTTTCAACCCTTTTGAGGTGCCATGAATTTGGCTCCACCAACTTTGGATCCCTCCCCTGGCTTCATTCCTGGGAAGTTAATTTCCTGGGAAGCAGAAGTGGAATTTGTCTCTGGGCACAGGAAACCTAAAAATATCCAGGGAAGGCATGCGGTGGTTATCATTCTGTTGGCAATGATGGCAGCATTCTGAAACAAGACTCTGAGCACAGAAGATAACAACTATCATAGAACCATAACAAGATGTTCTTATCTAGCTTAACACTGTATTTGGGCCAGGCATACATGGCTAATTCAAGAAGGCATTTCACTGGTTTTCTTTTCCCATTCCCTATGGTGCAAATCAAATGGTAAATTCAATGTGTAGCCATCCCTCCTGATATTAAATTTATTTTTAAAATCACTTTCCATTACTTATTCTTATAACTCAGAATGTTATCATATTAACCTGAGCCGGAACAAACTTTAGGTCCTTTTTCTCAGTATCCCACATGTTCACCAATTTATCCAGCATAATGTTCTATAAGTGAAAGTTGGAGGCAGCTGTTATACCCGCAAAGCAATCTCTGAAATCCCTAGGAAATATAATTTTCTCAGGCTTACTGACCAAATTCCCTATATGTAGCTGTGGACAAAAAGAAATGCCATTAAATGAGAAGACGTGCATATTCTTGAGTCTGCTTTTTAAAAAAGGGGTTGTAAAACCATATAAACTTTGCGAACATTTTTCTTTCATCCTGATTTAGTCCCACTGAGAGCAATGCCTATTCCCATGACTGAGTTTTTCTTTTTTTTCTCAAGTTTATGTTTCATACCAGAATTTATATGAAGGATTCATGAGAGTGTGTCCTGATCCCCAATTCTTTAGATAGACTAAATCATCATCATCATCATCATCATCATCATCATCATCATCAAACAACAACTTTATTGTCATTGTACATGTATACACAGTATACCCATACAACAAAATTCACTTAATACCTAAAGACCAGGTACAACACACATAACAATCCCCAGACACACACCACAATTCCCCATCCCTAAACCACCCAAACATTCACACAACAGACCAAGTAATGCTGTCCAATAGCTCACTGATGGTGGCCCCTTAGTTCATTGTTGAGCGCAATTATAGCTCTGGGATAAAAACTATTCAGAAAACGTGTGGTCTGAGTTTTAATTGTTCTGAATCTTCTGCCAGAAGGCAACAGTCCAAAAAGATTGTAAGCAGGATGGGAAGAGTCTCTGAGAATGTTATGCAACTTCCTCAAACAGTGAGATTTGAACATGTCGTCCAGGGTTGATAGTTGGAGCCCGATGATATTCTGGGCAATTTTAACAATTCTCTGTAGAGAATCATAAAACATCTCATCTTCTTAAAATTGTACAGGCAGAATAAAATATACCAGTCCTATTCATGACAATCAGGATTATTTGTAGAAGACCCGCTTGGATGAGGTATGTGAGAGTGTCTTCTTCTTCTTGACCTAAGTACTATTTAAACAAAGATAAAAAGTTGCTGAAAATTGACTTTTTGACTTTTTAACTTTTGTTTCCTTTGAAAAATTACCTAAACTTGCTAAAATAACTCTTAAAATAGGTTATTCTGTAATCAAACAAAATACCATGCTAGCAGCTGGAACTCTGAAGAAGTACAATTAGTGTTGAGTCCCAATATTATGACACAATGTTTATTCTATCCACGAATATTGATATCTAAGTCCGGTTTCTGAATTTTTGCCTTTGGCAGCAAGGGTATGCCATTTGTAAATATGCCATATGAAAGTGTGAGATGAATATTCCCAATCATTGCAGCCATTATAAATATCCTTATGACTTTCAAATGAAAAATGCAGCTAACAGAAATTGTATTATTTTGCCAGTGTTCTGGCAAGTAAAAGAAATAAATCTGCCTGACTTTGACAGTTATCTTATGATTTTAAAGAAATTGTGATATTAGTAATTTTTTAGTTTTACAACATAGCTAAGCTGTGCCAATACATTCTGGTGTGTGTATTCATGAGAGATCTGCAGAACATCTAGTCACTGGTATAATAGCAGCTTCTAAAAAGAATTGTCAATTCCTTATTCCTTCTTTTTCTTTTCAACTTTCTTCTAAAGTTTAATTTCATTTTTGTGCCTTCAAGTCAATGCTGACTCCTGGCAATTGCCTGGACAAGATTTCAGATTTTAAAATGATAGGCTACAAGAATGATGTGGAAAAAGTTGCTACACTGTAATACAAGAAAAACCAGCAGATGTCTTAATAATTAAAAGGGATTTATAGATAGCAAATCAAGAAAGTATTCTGGATAATATTCCTACATTGGAAGCTTCTTAACACTTTAAAGAATCTTGTGTCAAGGAACAAAGGGAAAAAAATGATTAGAAAGGTAGTTTGATTTCTTCTATAGTAAAGTAGTTAAGCAATTTTATAAAATACATGTATCATAGAATTTACTTTAATTTGGATACCAAATGGAGGTTTTGCTTTCATCTATGTTCACTTTCTACTACTTTAAAAACCTTTCAAGGTTGGAAACCCAACACTTCGTATGAATCTCCTTGTGCTTGGGGAGTGGTTTTACTATTCAGAAGAAATTTTCTTTATTGAGTTTTCCATAGGGATTGGTCAATTTACAGCAAACCTAAAAACAGCTCCAAAATTTGCACTTTTGATATACAGTTTGCAACTGACAGCTGTCTGCATGAAAATGCAACAAGAAAATCCATCCAAAAATCACACATATTGTAAAAAATGCTGAAACTACTAAATTTGCACAATGCAAATTTGCCTGGAGAAAAAAAGATATTCACATTAATAAAAGGATACAGAAAAATTGAGTTCTTGTCAAGATAAAAAGGGTGAATACTTCAGAATAAATCATTAAGGCAAATGTATGTGTGATTGGATAGAAATGCAATATGAAGCAAAACAAATCTATGATGAAGACTACACATACCATTTCCCAGATATAATATTGACAAACTCAGTGTGTATTTTCAATTCTTCCTAATGCTATAGTGTAAAAAATACCCCCTAAAGACTTTGGTGGTTACAATGCTAAAAGCTACTAGAAAGCTAAGAATCTGACCACTTTATAGTGTTCCAAGAGACTATGTTACCATTTATTGTTTTACATTTATTTTAAAGATTATGTTTGCTAAATTATCATTTATTTTCAATCACTAAGTTTTAGTTAGAAAAATTTTCTTATTGCCATTTCCTGAATGCTAAATAGCTTACAGAATTTAAAAGTCACTTTTAAATGTAGTGACACTCATTCTTTTTATATCGGGAATGATCCATGCAATGATTCCCTTGATAAAGTGATCTGCATGCAATAACCATTCAACCATTACAGTTATTTCACTGTTCAACAATACTGTGAGCAAAATTTACTCTAGTCATTACAATGTCATGAATGTTTTACCTGTTTTTCCTCCTGCTTTAAAGTAAATAAGTTTTACTTTCTGCAGAACCTTGAACTATGGTTACCAAACAATTGGATTTTTACGAAGTTCTACATGCATGAAGTCAATTCACAAATAAGACATTTATTTATATAATTAATAAAACACCATGGGGAACTACTGATCATTATTACCCTCCAACATTCTCATATTAATTATTAAAATAAATGGACTCTATAAATATAAAATTACTATGGCTCCTTCACATAATCAGAAACCCTGACCAGAAGAGTTCTGTATGAATGACTCCTCTTAGGCTTCTATACCAGTATTGACTGAAGCTTTCTATCAGTTTGTAACACATAACTTGTAGCACAGCTTTCTATGACCTGGGTTCCTCCAATGGTATGAACATCCTCTACTATAATTTTCAGTAATGGCCATGATGGTTTTGGGATGCTGGGAGATGAAATAACTACTTTGGGAAAGTGCCCAACTATGGAAGGCCGTTCTACTATGTGTGCCATAAACTTAATATAATCATACCAATAAACAATCACATGCCTAAATACATGATTTGGAGTCACCTACTTGCTTTATTACTTTACTGGGCACTCTCTACAAGTGTTAAGTCTAGTCCCAAGTTACCCAAATATTTCCTACAATGCTATATGATTATAGTTTATATCCCAAGTTCTCTATGCTAATATTACATCAGTTAATAATCAAGAGGGATAAATTCAATTAACTTTTAAACAGTAGCTGAATTAACTACTTATCAAGATATTCTGGGTAGACTTAGCGTGGCCACATATTTATTGGACCCATGTCCCTCCTGGTTGGTACTCGCCTCCCGGGAGGTTACACGAGGCTGGCTCCAGGGGATTGTCAATGCTTCTTGAAGTGAGGGTAACTTCCCCACCACCTTGAAGGAGGTGGTGGTGAGGCCCCTCCTTAAGAAGCCTTCCCTGGACCCGGCTATATTAGCTAATTATCATCCTGTCTCCAACCTTTGCTTTGTGGCAAAAGTTGTTGAGAGTGTAGTCGCGTGACAGTTTCCCAGATACCTGGAGGAAACGGTGTATCTAGATCCATTCCAGTTGGATTTCAGGCCTAGGCACAGCACAGAAACGGCATTGGTCGCATTGGTGGATGATCTCTGGAGGGCTCGGGACAGGGGTTGTTCCTCTATTCTGGTCCTATCAGATCTCTCAGTGGCTTTTGATACCATCGACCATGGTATCATGCTGTGCCGATTGGAGGGGTTGAAGATAGGGGGCACCATCTTACGGTGGTTCTCCTCCTTTCTCTCTGACTGGTTGCAGTTTCTGTTACGGGGGGGGGCAGAGATCGACCTCGAGGCACCTTGTGTGTGGGGTGCCTCAAGGGTTGGTTCTCTTGCCCTCTTGTTCAACGCTGGGTGAGATCATCCATGATTTCAGGGTGAAGTGTCATCTGTACGCTGATGATACTCAGCGGTACATCTCCACCCCGGACCACCCCAACGATGCCCTTGATGCAATGTCCCGGTGCCTGGAGGCCGTATGGATCTGGATGGGGAGAAACAGGCTCAGGCTCAACCATCCAAGACCGAGTAGCTGTGGCTTCCGGCATCCCGATATAGTCAGCTGGTACCATCGCTGACTTTTGGGGGTGAGTCGTTGGCCCCCTCAGAGAGGGCTTGCAACTTGGGTGTCCTCCTGGATATACGGCTGTCTTTGGAAAAACATATGATGGCTGTGGCCAGGGGAGCTTTCTATCAGGTTTGCCTGATCCGTCGGTTGTGGCCCTTTCTGGATCAGGATGCCCTGCGCATGGTCACTCATGCCCTTGTCATGTCCCACCTGGACTACTGCAATGCTCTCTACATGGGACTCCCCTTGAGGAGCACCTGGAGGCTCCAACTCATCCAGAATGCAGCCGCACGGGTGGTTATGGGGGCGACTCAGCGCTCCCATGTAACACCTCTCCTGCGTGAGCTGCACAGGCTCTCAGTGATCTTCCGGGTGTGCTTCAAGGTATTGGTTACCACCTTTACAGCGCTACATGGCTTAGGACCCGGGTACTTACAAGACTGCCTTCTGCCACTGGTAGCCTCCCACCGACCAGTAGGCTCCCACAGAGAGGGCCTCCTTAGGGGGTGGTCAGCCAAACAATGTCAGCTGATGGCCCCTAGGGGGAGAGCTTTCTCTATGGGGGCACCTACCTTCTGGAACAAATTGCCCCCGGAGATACGGCGAATCCCTGATCTGCGCGCTTTCCAAACTGCCCTAAAGTCGTTTTTGTTTCATCAAGCCGGGTGTCCGAGTCGGAGTTCTCTAAAAGAAATAAAATGCCTCTCACATTTTGATAATAAAGAAAACAAACTTTTATTTGTTAGAACAACGTCTTCACGGACTCATCTGCAGCCAGGAAATGACCTCTGCTCCAAATTCCCTTCCTTTCCTGGCTTGCTATCTTATCCTTATTGGACATTTTCTAAATCATTTTACTGCAGTCTCTCTTACTAATCCCACAGGAATTTAAACCCCCCTTTACTATGTCAGCCCTGAATGAAATGCAACTTGAGAGGCTGACATCCGGCCCCTCTCCCTTCATTCTCTCAGCAAAACGTGCACAAGATAAAACAACAGGTCTAATACCATTACCCCGTCTGGGACTATGTCCCACCCCCTCCCGGCCTGTCCGGGTGATCTGCATGGAATTTAGCTTTAAGGCGGTCAGCTTGAATGTTCGTGTTCTTCACCCATGATGCTTCTGACAATGGGTAACCCTTCCACTTAATTAAGTATTGGAGGCGGCCTCTGTGCCACCTCGAATCGAGAATTCGCTGTACTTCATAATGAGTTTAGCCCCCAATGATCAAGGGCCCTGGGGGATCATGTGGCACCGGCCTTAAAGTTGACCCCACCACAGGCTTCAGAAGACTACTGTGAAAAACGGGGTGTATCTTTCCTAGTAACCGGGGCAACTGCAATTGTACCATGACCAGGTTGATTATTTTTACTATAGGAAATGGTCCTATAAATTTCGGGCCCAATTTCCTAGTCGGGAGTTTGAGTCTCAAGTACTTGGTGGAGAGGTAGACCTTCTCTCCTACTCGGAACGGTCTTTGAGGGGCTCGGTGCTTATCTGCTTGCTTCTTATAAGCCTGTGCCGCCTTGTCTAATGCCCTCTTGACGTTCTCCCAGGATTCTCTTAGCATCGTCATCCAATCGTTCAAGCTGACTGAAGAAGGGGGTTCCCTGGGATATTCTGGCATGGGGACAAAATCCATACCGCTCACTACCTTGAATGGGGTTAGTCCGGTACTACTGTGGACAGCATTGTTGTACGCGACCTCCACTCGGACACCGGGCTGGCCTGAGCTACTCCTTTAACTGTTTTAACTTAAATTGCTAATTATGGATTTTAATATAGGGGTTTTAACTTTGGGCCAAATTAATTAAATTGGATTTTAAAACTGTTTTAAATTTTGTATTTTCTGTATTTTAATTGTTGGCGGTTCACTGCCCCGAGTCCTTCAGGAGAGGGGCGGTATATAAATATAATAAATCTAAATCTAAATCTAATATTATACCTTTGGATGCTCAACAGGGAAATTGACTAGAAGACCTTTAAGGTCCCTTCTACATGTAACTCTATATTCTGAGTGGAGTGGAGTGGGCTTATTCTCTGGGAGGAATGTAGAAGATCTTGGAGGGTATTAGCTTTTCAGCAAAATTGGATTTACATTGAAGGGTTTCCTGACCTGCTTTAGGTAAATACAATTTTCCTTTTGAGAAATTATGCTTCTTTTCACAGCACTGGAATTTACACAGGTATTTAAAATAAGTAAAGTCAAACTGATTCTTAAGCAAATTTTATTCTTTATATCCTTTCTTATTGACTTCTTACAGCTGTAATTTGGGCTTTTTTTTTTTTTACTTTTTGTATCCAGTGCCAACAGGAAGAGATGTTGAAAATATTCCAAAGTCAAAATACCTCCTAAGCACAAGCTATAGCTTTGACACATTTGCTCTGTCCTTCCGATGACAACCATGTTTTGCATTTAAGGAGAAGTTTGGCAGCCTGCAGAATAGCCAGAAATAAAAGAGAAAAGCATTCCAAATTCAATTTGGAAAGAGTACAAGTCAAAGTTTACTTATGCTTAGTGCAGCCCCAGTCAGTTAACTTCATTTTTAAACACCCTGCACACAAAGACATATAACAAAGTAGATAGACAAATAACCTTGGTTGTTTTAGAGGACACAGAGAGATAGAAAACAGAAAAAGGAGAAAGGGGAAAGGGGAAAGGGAGGGAGGGAGGGAAGGAAGGGAGGGAGGGAGGGAGGAAGGAAAACTTTGATATTAACTGGGGTTTTGTAGAAGGTATATTTGTTAGGAGGCATGCTTGGATATTGGGGATGTAATTGCTATACCATTTTAAATAAAATGGAGTGCTTCAAAATTCTCACATGGCTTGGAAAGAATATTAGAGAACATTAAAAGGGCAACCAGCAAAAAGACTTTATTTTATGGAGGAAAAAGGAAGATGGAATAAAAGCTGCTAAAACTATTTATCTAATTTACATATCCTGTATAAATTAGCTACCCCCATTTTCCATACATAGCAATTTTACATAAAGATAAGGATTCTTGATACACAAGTTGGTTAACAGAAAAATAAACAAGATTTACTAACATCAAAATCCCTTGCTTAACTCATGTCACAACCACCAAATCATGCTTAATATGAGATTGGAGACATGGTATTGAATGTCTTTTTGTTTCTGTTAAAACAAACAAGCAAACAGTAAAATAAGTTTTGGAGACTTTTGAGAAAGATCTAGGTTTTCTCAAATGCATTTTCATATCCAGAAAGGGAAGGGACAAAATTTATGCCTTCTTTAAAGCTTCAATTCTCAACATTTTACAAGTTCTCATCTCCATTTCTGTTATCCATGAAATTAATTCACCACACTGGATAGCAATATTTATGCTGCTCTTTGAAAGGTGGGGAGAGGATTATATCTTTATTTATTCCCTTCCCTCTTCAAAGATCAGTTCAAACACTTTGAGCCAGATCCCAAGGCTATGTCCTTCCCCGCTTCCACCTAATCAGGCTGCTTGGATTACAAAAAGCTTGCCTGGTGTTTACTTCACACAGATTAAGAACTAAGAGGGAGAGGAAGGAGACCACTATATTTGCAAGAAGTCCTTGACATAAGACCATTCTTTCAGAGATCATTCGAAGTTATGGTGGTCCTGAACAAATGGTGGTTATGACTCTCCTTGGAGTTCTAGTCCTCCCAGCACATTGCATCATGACCTGCTTAGCAATCCATTTACATTTATGCACAGTTGCCAAATGACATGTAAGCATTTGTAACCTAGCTGCTGGCTTCTCTTGAAAGTCAATGGGGAAGCAAGCCTTCCCACTTGTATACTCTTCACACATTCCCATGCACCATCTCTGACCTTGCCATGCATTTCTTGCACCCTCACACACTGCCTCGTATCCAAGTGCATCCTCCTCAACCCATGCCAAACACTCAAACACCTTCCCTGAACCTCCCTGCACCTGTGTCACAGTCCAGTGAAGCCTCATGCACCCTCCTAACTTCTCTTGACTCCAGGGCCTCTAACACATTCTTCTGGACCCTTTTTGACATTCACCACATGTCTTACCCATCCCCTTTCATTCTTGTGCACTCTTGCCAACCTCTTGCATAGTCTTCTTGAACCTACTCTGCACCTACATACCTTCCCCCTCACTCCATCTCCCACCTGGCAGCAGCCACTACACTGGACTGCAATTTGTAACTTCCTGCCTTCTCCGCTGACTTTGGTTGTAGGAAGCCAGAAGAAAGTTGCCTTGCCTAATGACCATGGAATGCAGTTAGTAACAGCAACTAAGACTCCAGGGATTGCTGTAATTAAGCAGTGTATGGTTGTACTTTATGACCACTTTGCTTAGCAACTGTATGTATGTATGTAACTATATTGACGTTTTCTCTTCCTAAAAGTTAAATTCCAGTCACAAAAAAAAGTTTATCAATTCTTTCATAATCAAAACCAATGTCCTCCCATTGATACACACATGTATGTACCCACAAATGTCTCTGGATTGCAAAGGAGAATCAAAAAAAGAAAAAAAGATAGCAATCATAACTATGTGATTGAATTTGTCATTCACTTTTACATCAAATGTTAAATGAGCCACTCTTTGATCAAATAATTGTGGCTGTCATACTGCTTTTTCTATTCTTCTGCTGCAAATGTTCCTGCTGAATATATTAATATATTGTGATTTTTAATTAAGTATATTATATGCATGAAAATCTATAGCAGCTCTTCAGTAGTTCCATTTTAACAGAGGGACAGCAGTTTATCCCAGCAGCATTAAAGGATTTATTTTGTTTTGTTTTGTTTTGTTTTGTTTTGTTTTGTTTTGTTTTGTTTTGGTTTGGTTTGGTTTGGTTTGGTTTGGTTTGGTTTGGTTTGGTTTGGTTTGGTTTGGTTTATTATTTTATTTTATTTTATTTTATTTTATTTTATTTTATTATTTTATTTTATTTTATTTTATTTTATTTTATTTTATTTATTTTATTTTATTTTATTTTATTTTATTTTATTTTATTTTATTTTATTTTATTTTATTTTATTTTATTTTATTTATTTTATTTTATTTTATTTTATTTTATTATTTTATTTTATTTTATTTTATTTTATTATTTTATTTTATTTTATTTTATTTTATTTTATTTTATTTTATTTTATTATTTTATTTTATTTTATTTTATTTTATTTTATTTTATTTTATTTTATTTTATTTTATTTTATTTTATTTTATTTTATTTTATTTTATTTTATTTTATTTTATTTTATTTTCAAAAGCTCATTTGCAATTATTGTTTGGTGTTCAGTTGGAACCTTAGTAATCTTGTGAAGAGTCCAGTACAAATTCTTAATGATTCTACTAAATGTTCTCTGTGTTCCTAGAGTAGTATTAAGGAATGAGAAAGACTTGACTAAACAGATATATTTATTTGTATTATTGCTTACAGCTAGAAGTTATTGTTATTTTCAAATCTGAGCTCTTTTCTCACTGTAGACAATTATGAATTAATATGGAATAGGATAATTCTACAAAAAAATAAATGCTATAGTTTTTCAGGGAGGAATTTTTAATAATACTCATAGTACTTACACAATGTGTCCCAAATCTGGAAATTCAACTGAGTCACTCTCTGCTATCCAGAAGTGTTTTCCTGAGCAGTCAGACCCCTTTAATTAAACCAGCAAGATATCTACGATATATAACAATCCCTAAACCATCTACCCTATATAACCATCCTAGAAGATGCTAAACTTTAATGCTTATCCTATAGTAATTCTTGAGGATAGATATAAATATTCCAAATGAAATAAGATTGTTCCCAAACAGAAATGGGTCCTTGACATATCAGCATCTATTTAATAGTTATTTAAGATTACAACAATGCTGAAAAAGTTACTTACAAGCTAATTCTAACTTATGATAATGCTACATTGACAAAATCTTGCAATTGTACAATCCTTCCCATTATCTTTACAGTCCAAGAAACTCAGGAGGGTTTCTTTTAAGTCTCTTATCCTACCCACTATCCAACTGCAGGCTATGCTGTCTCTTATTTGGCTATTTCTTTAGCAATGTCTCTTGGCCATTTTCTTTCCCATATACCATTACAACCCTATTGTTAACCTAATCCCATTTAGAGTGCATGAATTTGCTTTTAAACATGAAACAAAAGTGTAATTACAGGCCTCCTCAATCAAATGTAGTTTTATTCTCCAACTGTGTCAGACTTAAATGGAACTCGTCTATTTTAAATTGTATTTGTTCATTGAACCATAACAATTTGGATATAAAAATTCAATATAGGCTTGTATATATAGCACCTTACCAGTCTAAATAAGATTGCCTGAAATCAATTTAAATCAACTGGATTAATTGCTAGTATATATATGTTAAGTGGATTATTGTCAATTAATTTTACACAATGCATGTGTATACATACCTATCCCCACTTACACATCTATTGTAGTTTAGGTGTATGTTATGCAAATACATATACAAATATATATGTAATGAAAGTATTTGCCCCTTGCACCAGAAATTGTGCCATATTAAGTAAAATGTGTTGATGTATTGTATTGTATTGTATTGTATTGTATTGTACTGTACTGTACTGTACTGTACTGTACTGCACTGCACTGCACTGCACTGCACTGCACTGCACTGCATTGCATTGCATTGCATTGCATTGCATTGTATTGTGATGTTTTGTATGAAAAATGGCCATGATCTAATTGGCCAAAGGCAACATTCTAAGCATATTAGTAATATAACCTTTGGGTACATTATCCAATAAAAGTTCTCATAACGACATAATATTCCATTTAACAATCATACTTCAAGAATGGGAACAAATCTTTGAATCTGATACTTATTAATACTTATTCATTTCTCCCTATAATAGGAGTTCAATGCTTCTGTTATCAATTTTGAGTGGCATAGGCATTTCTCTTTACACAAGAGGTTAAGCTGTTGAATTCTTATGGATTTTAGGTGAAATATCTTTAAGTACTAGATAAAAGAAAATTAAAGTAATCTATGTGTAAGCGAGAAAGATGTTCTAAGAACCCAAGGAGATAAAACAGCCAAACAGCTGTCTTTAGTGATATGAGTCAATGGGAATTGCTTCTGTGTTTCTGCTTCTATAACGGTGGAGCCTGAAACTATTTCAGAATATTTGTTAAGAATGTTTGGCATTGATTCTTCCATGTTAATATATAACATCGTACTTGCATTCTTGTGTAAAAATATTTTACCTTACAAAATCTACATCTTTTGTTTTGTATAGGATTAAAAATTAAGTTCTGTGAAATTTGAAACATTATTTCCAGTATGTATTTCTGTTATATTTTCCACATACATAGGTTTTTCTTTGCAAATTTTTATCTTACATAGGTTAACTCTATTTACTATATTGGAAAACAAAGGTATACGGGAGCAAAGAATCTACATGGGTGGTCCAAAAACCCAAGATGGCAATTGCAACAGTGCTATCAAGGCCTGATTCCTTTGTGTTGTGAGTATGCTACCACAACTACAATTTTGACTTTTTCTGTCCCTATCCTTGTGAACATCACTGTAGTATAGACAAAATCCAAAGCTAATGCTAAGTTCATCTGGCATCTTTAGAATGTTTTTCATCAAATAGTGTACATATATAATATCATTTATTATTATTTGTTCACAACAATGTGAAATTGTAGCTTTTCCCCATATTCCACAGCCACTTCTTTGGCTGTGTTGGCCTTTATACATATTGAGTTTATCCTGAGAATCCAGAATGTCATGATATATCTGCATAATATTCCTGCAAATCCAAGTAGTGTGGCCTTATGTAGTTGACAGATAAAATGTTGTCATAATTATCTTATTTGTTTATCAAAATATAAAATACAATACAAAAATAAAATAAAATACAAAAAAGGTCAAAAATGAAAATATGGGGAAAAAATAAGGGAGAAAAAGGGAAAGAGAAAAGTGTAGGAAACTGAAGGAAAAGGAAAAGAAAAGCATTGATTTATGTCCTTTTGGTGTCATAGAATAAGGAAGTAGCAAGAAGCCTCAACTTTTTACTTTTATGTGATAACATATACTAGCCATTTCTATAACAACAAATCTATCTGATCAGCAAAATCCAAAGCAAAGTTTCATTTTTATTAACTCATGAACAAAGATCAAAAGTGCTTTTCAAGTAGAAACAAAATTAATTGTGTTCTTTTCTTTAATCAAAGCAGTCAATTTAGCTGTCTCTGCTAACTCCATCAACTTTTGCAACCTACAGAGGGAAATGTCAATCCACAGATTTTCTATGTGCTATCCACAATTTTTTGGGTATAGCACTAAGTGTGCCACTGGGACCAACAGAACTAATTTATGCTATAATCTTTCTGTTTTGATTTTTAGATCTTGATACTTTGTAATTTCTCTAATTCTACTATCGCCTGGTATTGCCAAATCAATTATTCACATTTTCTTCTATTCAACCACATTTAAAGCTGATCTGTTATGTACCAAGACTTTTATCAGTCTGTATTTGGAATCCACAATATTTTAACCTGCTGATTTTCAACTACTTTTTCAACTTTATGTTCTCACTAATTTTTTATTACCGGCACATGTTTTTTTTTAATAGATCTTCCAATGAATTATTTTGGTAACTGTGTTGTGTCATCTTTTTATAATCAATTTGTGTAATCTTCTTGCACAAACTGAGTATATGATGTATATGAAGCTGTTTATTCTGCTACTTTACACTTTGAATTATTTGATGATTTTTTTTATTTTTTTCAATTCTGACCTTGATTACATTAGTTTAAGTACTCGCTCTTGAACAATCAAAACAAACCTTACGTTTCTTTTTTTAAGTTACCAGGTTTGAGTGTTGTCTTCAGCACTTTTCTAACTACTTAGTATTCTTTATTACATTTTTAACTTTTCCATACCTTTCCAGTCTATAACTTTGTCCAGGGTATGCATTTGCAGTTCTTCCAATTCTATTTCTGTGAATACTTTATTTCAAATTATAAACCAATATTGATATGCTAGTTTCTCTTATATTATTTCTGGATTATAGATATTTTTCAGTACAAAACTAGTTCATTTTTTTTTTTCAAATATCCTCTTTTCATTCAACTTGATATGTAAAAGCAGATAATTATTTTTGTTTTTGTGATAGATAAACCTAGGGATATTTAGCACGAAATATAATAGTAAGATAAAATAATTGATCTTACATAGATTAATGGCGTCAAGAATTGCCTTTGCACAGGATTGGAAGAAAGATAGTATACCTTTAGAGGAAGTAGTAATTCAAAAAATATTTGATTGCATTGAAACGGTTAAACTCACATTAGAGTTAAAGGGAAAGGATGACTCAGAATATTATGCAGTATGGGAAAAATGATATAAATGGATAGATAATAGAAATAAGGATTGGAAATGTACATAAAGGAATAGAACATTTAGAAATAGAATGTATACAATGTATTGAATATTGATTCTAGTTGTATGAATGATGTCACAGGTCTGTTAAATATATAACAGAGCTATGTAAAGAGAAAAAGTGCAATAAAAATACATTTAAAAATATTTTTGTTTTTGTGATAGATAAACAACTTTTTCTTTCAATAATCATGTGGCTGCTAGTTCAGGTTGCTCAGTCAACAGCCCTAAGTTCTAGAGGTCAATTTTACAAAAGTGAGTTTACAAAACAGATGGCATAATCATTCCAGATATTCTTCTAGCTAAACTAAACCAGTTAACTGTGCATGACCACACTTGTAAGTGTGGTCATGCACAGCTTTCTAACAGGCAGGAAGCAGCAGGTGAAGCTTGGCAGAATCACATCAGATATCTGTACAATTAGCACAGGGGTTCCCCCATGGCTGTGTCTGCTCTCCACTTCTTTTCTCTCTATATTTCAATGTTTGCATTTGAAAGGATCCTTCTGTTAAAGTACTGAAGTTTGCGAGTGATACAACAGTGATTGGTCTCATTCAAGACAATGATGAATCTGCATACAGACTGGAGATTGAACAACTAGCCTTCTGGTGTGGCCGGAACAGTCTTGAACTGAACACACTTAAAACTGTAGAAATGATAGTAAATTTTAGGAGGAACCCTCCCTACACTACCACCACTCACAATACTAGACAACACAGTAACTACAGTAGAGACCTTGGTCTAGGTTCTATAATATCTCAAGACTTAAAATGGACAACTAACATCAAATACGTCATCAAAAAAATACAACAAAGAATGTTCTTCCTGTGCCAACTCAGAAAACTCAGGCTGACCAAGGAGCCGCTGATACAATTCAATAGAGTAATTACTGAGTCTGTCATCTGCACCTCTATAACTGTCTGGTTTGGCACTGCAACCAATCAAACATAGACTTCAATGAATAATTAGAACTGCAGAAAAAACAATTGCTACCAATCTGCCTTCCATTGAGGACCTGTTTATTGCACAATCCAGAAAGTGGGCTGTGAAAATATCTACAGACCCCTTGCATCCTGGACATAAACTGTTTTAAGTTCTACTCTCAAAACTACCCTATAGGGCACTGAAAGTCAGAACAACTAGACACAAGGACAGCTTTTCCTCCATGCCATCACTATGCTAAACAACTAATTCCCACAACACTGTCAAACTGTCTAGAAAGGCAATATTACCATCATTATTCTCATCTTCCCTATTACCTATCACCTTATCGTCTTATGACTACAACTTTGTTGCTTGTATCTTATGATTTAAATTGTTTAATTAATATACTAATTAAATTATTTTATGTTGATTACTTATTTAGTATCCATGACTATCACTAAGTGTTGTATCTAATGTTTGATGATGAATGTATTTTTACAATGACTATTATAATGATCTATCACTATTGTTGTAGGTACACCAGAGACAAATTCCTTGTGTGTCAAATCACATTTGACCAATAAAGAATTCTATTTCCAGTCTGTTTCTATGAGGAACAAAGCTGTTACAGAATCTGATAGTCCTGCTATAGATACTTCAAACCTCTTCCCAGAGAGGAGCATGAGAGACAGTCCGTAAAATGGGTGTGCTTTGAGCTCTAAGCATATAGCACTTATATCCTAAATAATGGAACACGGGCTTCATATAATCTTCTCAGTGTCCTTACCACTCTCTGTATGGACCTTCTAGCTGCTGCTACCAAACCAAACAGTGATGCAGTTTGCTCCCATTTGTACTTCAAATATCTGTGAGTTTTTGGAAGGGAGAAAGAGAGATTACCCTCATTTCCAGTGGTGAAATTCAAATTTTTTTACTACCAGTTCTGTGACTGTGACTTGGTGGGTGTGGTGTGGTGTGGCTTGATGGGCATGGCAGGGGAAGGATACTGGAAAATTTCAATTCCCATCCTACTCCAGGGGGAAGGATATTGCAAAATCTCCATTCCCACCCCACTCTGGGGCCAGCCAAAAGTGGTATTTGCCGATTGTCCAAACTGCTCAAAATTTCTGCTATCGGTTCTCCAGAACCTGTCAGAACCTGCTGGATTTCACCCTTGCTTATTTTTCGTTCTGTTTGATGAAAGAACATTAAAAAATATCTTTCACAGATAAGAGAAAGTTCTTCACACTTTTTAAGTGCATGAACTATAGTTGGATTCCTTTTTGTCTTCTCATGTCTCAGTCATATCCCACTAGAAGGCATCAGGATGGAATTCGTTTCATTGAGCTGTTTCAGATCAGAAAGGAGTTTCAGAGACAGAAGACAGAAACAGATAGATCTTTTAACAGAAGACAACACTAGTGATATCACCTGTAGCAGCACAGCCAAGTATACTCAAAAATGCAGCCACCCAAATTTGAGTGAAATTCTTAAGTGTTCTGTGAATAACATAGAAAATCAGAAACTTCATTCATAGGATGAAAAATAGACACTACAAGGCAGATTTTGACAGAACACTACTTTTTTTAAAAATTTGATTTATATGCCGCCCTTCTCTGGAGACTCAGGGCAGCTTACAATGTGTTAAGCAATAGCCTTCATACTTTTGTATATTTATACAAAGTCAGCCTATTGCCCCCACAAACTGGGTCCTCAATTTATGCACCTTAGAAAGGATGGAAGGCTGAGTCGACCTTGGGCCTGGTGAGAATTGAACTCGCAGTAATTGCAGGCAGCTGGATGTTAAATGCTGCGTTAGTAGGAAGCATTAGCCTCCTACACCACTCAGGCTCCCTTTTAGGATTTAAATCTATCCGGCTTCCACTGAGCCCTTATCGTCTATTCTTTGGATCTTGAAGCATCACCACCAAAACCAAACCGAACCAAAAAAGGATAGAATATACAAATTTAAAGGTACAATCAAAGTTTAGTGATTAAGGCCCCAGACTATCCAAATCACAAGAGGCTGTGATTTCTAGTTCAGTTTAGGACAATTCATCATGGCCATGTCAGCATGGATGAGTGGGTGCAACTTGGTGGATGGGGATGAGTCAGCACAGATGGGTGAGCATGGATGGGTGGATGCAATCCAGCTACAGACTGCTTTTTCTGAAGGGAGCAGTTCACTATTGTAGCTCCTTGTTCAAGAGCACTAAGCACTATAGGAATTTAATGGAACAATTTGGTGACATTTAGGGTTTGAGGGTTTTGCCAGCTGTGGTTGGGATGTTGATGGAGGTAGTTATCCCAGAGCCTGGCCTATTCATCTTTTATTCCAAAGAAAGCCAGAGCTAGTTCAGTGAGGCTTATTCTCCAGACAAAGATCTGGATGGTAATTTGGAAAGATGAATGCTTGTCTAAGTGCATTTATGTAGGAATAATTCCCAAAAAGGAACTTGGGTCAGAATAGAGTAAGTCTGAATTAAAATTGGTCTTACTTATGAGTGCAGATAATTATCTAGCAAGTAGAGTTGGTTTTCCCTACTTCCAGGGAGCAGGCTCCAACATGGGCATCTCCTCCTTGCTTCCTAGGTGGGTTAGTCGTCAGCTTAGCACTATACTTATGGAGACAGCAGACAAGACCACAAGAACATCATTGACTCTTGCTATGCATCCCAGGCTTGGCTGAGACTCAGGATCCTAGCTAATTTTCCAGCTCAGGATTCCAGTGAAAGCAGCCAGCTGAAGGTACTGTTGCACCTTTTCCTACTAATACATGCCTTGCTATTGCTCCTCCCTCCAATCCTCAGAAGACCTCCATTCCATCTCAGTGAAGACCTCACCTGGAAAAACAACATGATCCAGGTGGCCAGGAAAGCCCAACAGAGACTCCATTTCCTTAGGGTCTTGCATAAAAACAGGGTGGAACAACAATTGATGACCTCCTTTTACTGGTCTACAATAGAAAGTGTCCTCACTTATTGCATCACAGTATGGCATGCTCATCAGACAGCCATGGATAGAAAAAAATTACAGAGGGTAGTGAGTACAGCACAAAACATCATGGGCTTGCTCTTGATACCACTAGATGAGATTGCTAGGGCTTGTTGGCTTAGATGAATGAGGAAAATTCTCATGGACAACTCTTACCCTGGTCATCACTTCTTTATGCTCCTACCTTCAGGAAGGAGATATAGAAGTATACCCAATCACACAAGCAGGCTGAAGAACAGTTTTTATTCGTGGGCTGTCAGACTCCTGAAATAACATCATAACTATGTAGTATGATGGACTGCAATGCCAGCGCAATGTGTAACATGTTCACACTTGTGCAATAGGCCTGGGTGTTTTGTTAATATGATTTATTGAGTTAGGGATTTTCTGTCTTCACTGTGAGTTGTATTGTGTTGTGGGGGTGCACTGAGGGAGCTCAACCAATCTCATTGTATATATGTTGTGCACTGGCAATAAAGATTTGAACTGAGATGCCTTTACATTGGATAGGATGATGGATTCTGCCTAGCGGGTGTAATTTGGCATTGATTGCAAATTATTGCAGTCAAGTTGTACTGCTTGTGTATAGCATTTAGTGCCTTTGAACAAGGAGCTAGAATAGTGGATCTCTCTCTTCAGAAAGGGCAGTCTGTGGCTGGGTCATACCTACCACATCCAGGTCTAAATTCTTCAGCATTTCACTGCATTTGAAGACACTTCAGGGTGTCGAGGACAGAAGGAAGAAACATCTGGCATCCAGCCAATTCCTGCCTGCTTGGCATTTAACGATTATGTTAAGAGGGTTAGACACTTTCTGTTCAGCAACATTTGAGGGTGCTGAAATGCAGATCCAGGTAGGCATCCACAAAGATCCACCTCATGTTTGAATGCCTCAGGGTAACGCTGCTGGAGCAGGAGCAAAGCCATAATGAACTGGGCTTGGCTAGGCTGGACTGGGAGAAAGGGAAAGGTCCCCTATACAAGATCTTAAGGCCAATTCAGGTCCACCAGCTTTTCCTCTGAGGATAAGACCATCTTTTCTGCCTCTGCCTATTAAGTACGACTCAGTTTTGTAAATTTTTAAGCCTCAAGCCTCCCTCCCTGTTTTTGTAAGGAAAGCTGAAGGCAGGGGGCCAACCCTTTTATGGAGCATTCTGGATGATATTACGAGCAGTCATTCCTACAACAGCAGTCACAGGGCCACAATCTGGATGTGGATGGAGACTTGGCATGGTACATCGTCTGGATGCTCACCAAGCTGCATTTGCCATCCTGTCAGGACAGCCCTAATTATGAGCTCCAACATTCTGCTTGGCTTTAAGCCTGGAATGGGACAGTGTTTCTTCTGGTGGAGGTAAGTGTATCTTCTGTTCCTCACTTGGTCTGAATTGTCCCGTGACAATAATTCTCCTCTCCACAAGTATTACCCTTATTCATGTCTGGTCAACTGGCACATTAGGGGCTGATATTTTCTCTGGTGGCACCAGTTGTCACCACATCCAGTTGTGCTGTGTCCAGTGAACAGAGATGAATAGTCTCAATCGACCCAGTTGTGCCCATCTGTCTGCATCTGCCCATCCACCCCCACTCAGTCACAGACACTTAATTGTGCCTACATGGCTACAGTGATCGGTAAGTCATCCCATTCCGATCTAAACCTGTCTTGGTCGTGAAAGTCAGCTGGGTAACTTTAGGCCAGTTCCTTTCTCCCAGCCCATGATTTCAGGCTAAGAGAACAAGTTTTCAACTCAATTTCTGTTGCTACAAAAATGCAGATACTATACATATGAGAAAATGCTAGAAAGAAAAATAAAAGCTTTCTGGGTTTTAAAAATACTTTTTAGAACTTGTGCTTTTCTTGCAATGGATATTAATTATCTTGTGACTTAATTACTTTTTCAAGCATGTGGTAGTGAGATATTGAGAGATCATTATTTTGTGAATTTCCAAGGGGCCGCAAGTGCAATGCCATAATTGTGCTGGCCCACATTCACCATTTAAAGAGTTTAATGTCTATATTCAGAGTGAGCAAAAGGCTATGTGTTCATTAGTGTGACATTATTGTCAATAAGAGCACAGAGAAATTATTATTACATGAAACAAATATGGGAGAGCATTTTAAAAAAAACCAAAACCCACACACAAAGCTTTAAGACATTCTCTCACTGAGATGTTACCAAGGCATATTGTTCAGCAAGTATGCACTATAATCTGAATTGAATAAATGGCATTTTTAGTCAATGCAGTTTGCAGGTTCAGATCAATAATACTCCTTGTTGCCATTCACATTTGCCAGAAATATATTATCTAAAAGACTGTAATTTGCAAGAAATTCTTATACCAAACACCACAAAACAAAAAGCTAATAAGGGAACATATAAGAAGAGGACAGCATGTAATGTTCACAGAAACATGACTATGTCATGTGCATAAATTCAAGGTAAACCGGTTCAAATTTGATTGCAGAAAATTTTAGGGATGCCAGGTGTCCACTATTTGAGCAGACAGTCCGCTTTTTTCACATTATGTTCACTATTTTTTTTTTCACAAAAAAGTGGACATTTTTTTTATTCAAAAGCTTTATGATGAAATGGTACGTAATCTAAAGCTGTATAGTCTAAGAGAATAAGGATAGGAGAATCGCATTTTGTCTTTTTTTTCATAAGTTAGAATGAGACAAAGATTGAATATCCATTGAACTCAATTCTCCAAAAAAAATAATGATGAGATTAAAATATTATAAAATTATGTACAGTTCACATTTTAAAAATGTATTGTAGCTTGTGTCGACTGACCTAAAATGGCGTCGAGTGATGAGAGTGACAGCAGCGAGATTTCTAATTCTTTAAAACGAAAGAGAGGAGTGTGCAAATACACCAAAGATAAGGAGAAAATAGCTTCCAGCAACAAGCGAATCAATTCGTTTTTCATTGTTAAAGACTCCTCTTTCAGTGAGAAAGTGACTGTAGCTGAAATGGCTGAAACTTACCATGGGATCAAACACCATATTTCTTTCCTGGCTCAAGATTGCGGTATTAAGTTAATGAAGCAAATTTTTGATGACTCAGAAATTGTAAAAAAGATGTCTTGTGGAAGAACCAAATCTTCAGCTATTGTCAATGAGGTTTTGTATCCTTTTTCTATTGAATTGGTTCTCAATGATCTTAAAACTGGAATTCCATTTTTTCTCTCCACTGACGCATCAAACAAGGGAAATCGCAAATGTATCCCGTTTTTGCACAATATTTTACTTGTGAAGAAGGACTGTGTGTGAAAATTTTAGACTTTTATGAGGATTCTTTCGAAGATTCTGCATCAATAAAAAATCAGCTGTGTCAAGTTCTTAGTGATAACGAATTGGAAATAAATAATGTTTCAGCTTACTCAGCAGATAATGCATTGGTCAATTATGGAGTGAATAAATCTGTTTACCAAAAATTATTGCTGGAAAAGGACAATATTGTAGCTGCTCATTTCAATAATCACATTTTACACAACAGCGCAAAAAATGCATTAAAGCAGTTATCTTTTGATATCGAAAATGTAGTGCTGAAGGTTTTTGCCAAATTTTCGAATTCTGCGAAGAAACAAGAAGAGTTGAAATCATTTTTTTGAGTTTTGCAAGTCAGAATTCCATGAAGTTTTGCACCATGTTCCATCATGTTGGTTAATTTTGTTTAAAGCGCTCGAAAGATTTCTTATAAACTGGATACCTCTAAAATCATATTTTATTTCTCTTGGATATGATGAGTGCCATAAGGTTATCTGGAACTTTATTTTGGATCAGGAAAATGAACTCGCAAAGGACGATGAACCAATAATTTCAGAATTGCATTTATATTTCACACACTTCTTCATGTCAATAAAGCAAGACACCCTACTGAAGCTGGAAAGCAAGAAAATTCTTGCATGTGATCTTCACATTATCATGTGTAAGCTGCGTGATTCTTTGCAAAAAAATACGATGAGCAGTTTTTTGGAATGAAAGTTTTATTTGCCTTATGTAAAAAACATTTGCCTGAGAATGCCGTGCAAAAGTTCAAGAAAGAAGCCATCAACGTGTATCAAAGAGCCATTGCGTACCTAGAAAAGTGCTATAATTTCACCAATTCAGTATATGAGATGCTAAATTGTTTTAATCTAATTGATCGCAATAATCCTCCAACTTTAGAAGAAATGACGAACATCTGGTTATTATCACCATGGCATGAAGAACTTCCACCCAACACTCTTCAATGAAATTTCTGCCTTAGAAGAAGTTTATGTTCATCTGCAGGGCAATTCATCCCTTGATAAGTGGACATACTTTTTCAAGAAAGAGCCAGCTCTGAATTTACTGAAACTGTTCCAGTATTGTGCATCAATTCCAGTATCAAATGCAAACGTTGAACGAATTTTCAGCGTCATAGGAAATTTGTGGACTGACGAATGTAACTGACTGCTTGTACCATGAGTTCGAAGTGAACTTTGTATATATTTTAATATTTCTCAACATTGTACTGCAATTAAAGAATTATTCCTTAAATAAGAATTGATCAAAACTGCGCAGTCAAATAAAAAATACACACGACAGCAAAGTAAAATGTAATTTAATATTTTACATATTATTACAATATATTTGATGTTTTGAATTTTAAGTAAAGTTTTAAAGTGATTATTTTAATACGTGTTAAAATGTTTGTAAGAAAATCTATAATTTAATTGTACATTTTTTTTATTTTTTTAGTACTTAAACCCCCCCCCCCCCCCCCGGCTTGTCCACTATTTTTTGGAAGCAGACCTGGCAACCCTAAATACAATTCCAGCAACAGGGTAGTTAATGCCTGGAATGCTCTACCTGATTCCATTGTTACAGCATCAAACCCTCACAGCTTCAGTCTCAAACTGTTTACCGTGAACCTCACTCCCGTCTTAAGAGGTCCATAAAGGGGACACGCATAAGCGCACCAGCGTGCCTACCATCCCTGTCTTACTGTCCCCTTTTATTTGTATTTACTTCCTTCATTTATGTTTATGTTCATACCTATACTTGTTACCTATACATCTTTGACAAACAAATAAACAAACAAATAAATAAATAAAACAAAAATTAAAGCATTACTTTATAAATACTTGACGACATTTCCCAGATGAAGATGGTGGCAGGATTGGAACTGGCCCTTCCTCTGTTCCCCCCATACATTCAATTCTCATGTCCAGGACTATCTTCTCTGTTTTTAATGACTGAAAGTTTGTCAATGCTTGACTGAAGCCTTTTGTTGGATAGCAGTCTGACCTTCCTGAGTTAAAAGCCAATACTGGCCTACAGTCAGTTGTATTAGTTTATCTAATAAATAGTTCAACTTAGGGAAAAAAGAGTCATAAAACAATTGGAAAGCAAGATCCTATAGCAGTGAGGGCTAACCTTTTTGCCATCGCGTGCCGAAATTGAGGGGACCAGGGGGGTTGCACGCGCGCATGCCTACACCCATTATTCTATGTGTCCCACCCCCCCACACATGTATGCATGACCCCCCCCATGCTCCCCCGCTTTTGGCATGCGATGGCACGGTGGGCCCAGTAGGCCCATTTTTCACCCTCCCCAGGCTCCAGAGGCTTTCTTGGAGCCTGGGAAGGATGAAAACAGCCTTCCCCACTCTCCAGAGGCTGGAAATGGCCTATTGTCCAACTTCTGGTGGGCCCAGGAGGCCTGAAAATCAGCTGGCTGACACTCATATGCACACCGGAGCTGAGCTCTTGTACCACCAATATGGCTGCGCATGCCACCTGTGGCCTGCATGCCATAGGTTCGCCATCACGGTCCTATAACTATCTGCCCATAGTTCAAAGTCGCCTTCCCTAACTTAGCAACAGTCCAGATGTTTATATTCCATCAGTGGGCTTGTCAGTTATGGAATCCTGAGATCTGAAATCTTTGTTATTGTTTGTTTAACAAATTTATATAGCAGCCCAACTCACACATAGGTGACTCTAAGCAGCTTATAATTATATATATATATATACCAAAGACTTACATATAAACACCCGCAAAAACCTCAGAAAACACACACACACACACACATATATATAATTTGTTTTCTGAGGTTTTTGCGGGTGTTTGTATGTAGGTCTTTGGTTATTTGTGTCTTTTCCTGCATAAAATTGGAAGTGTCTTGGCCAAGACACTTCCAATTTTATGCAGGAGAAGACCCGAATAACCAAAGACCTACATGTGTGTGTGTGTGTGTGTGTGTGTGTGTGTGTGTGTGTGTGTGTGTGTTTTCTGAGGTTTTCGCGGGTGTTTGTATGTAGGTCTTCGGTTATTCAGGGTTTCTCCCATATAAAATTGGAAGTTCTTGGCAACGTTTTGACAAAGTCTCATTCGTCATCTTCAGGCTGGTGTTTTCAGCTTCGTGCTTCTAGGAGCCAGCTCATAAAAGCTCCTTGCTCATAAAAGAATAACTGAAGACCTACATACAAACACCCACGAAACCTGAATAACCGAAGACCTACTTACAAACCTGAATAACTGAAGACCTACATACAAACACCCACAAAACCCTCAGGAAACACATTTTTTTCCTGGCAGCCAGTAGACCTTATGTTACCCATTGGGAGATTTATATAGATCTATTTCTGGCTTGTTAACCTTCATCAGTAAGCCACACCCACATCTCATATATCCTCCCTGTAAAGATATTTATTTTCTTACTTTTTCATAGGATTTATGTGTGTTTTTCTTTAGCCAGGTTTTTCCTACATAAACCAAGATTTTTCTGCAGCCCTAGTTCAGTGAAGTCACATCCACTAGTTTCTGGGCTTTTTTCTCCTGGCTGCCAGAAGAAAAAAAAAGTAAGAAAATAAATAATTTTATGTAGGAAAAACCTGGCTAAAGAAAAACACACATAAATCCTACGAAAAAGTAAGAAAATAAATACCTTTACAGGGAGGATACATGAGATGTGGGTGTGGCTTACTGATGAAGGCTAACGAGCCAGAAATAGATCTATATAAGTCTCCCAATGGGCAGCATAAGGCCTGCTGGCTGCCAGAAGAAAAAAAAAAGCCCAGAAACTAGTGGATGTGACTTCACTGAACTAGGGCTGCAGTAAAATCTTGGTTTACATAGGAAAAACCTGGCTAAAGAAAAACACACTGTCATATATTTTTAAACCCTGAAATAAGCACTTGGCCTTATTGCCATGCACTCAAAAGCCTGATTGTGACATCAGGGGATGTCTTGTATATAGGGTATATAATAAAACTTTTTAAAGAAAAACCCCTCCACCCTCTCCCCATGGTTACTGGATTGTTAAAAATAATAGCATTATATATTCATTCAGCATAAATATATGATAAATATAGAAACAGATATTTTATTAGGAAAATATCAGGAATCAATGAACAAGAATATTGACTCTTGTTCTGCATGTTACTATTTACTATAACTAAATGGGAAATATAATTTGTTTACAATCCAGAAGAAAACCATTACCTTCTGGGGATGCTGCCAAACTGTTGTGAACTAATCTAAATGACCAGAACCAAAATCCAGAATATTTTCATTATCCAGTCTTTGGGGCAGTGGTGTGTTCCTCCCAGTTCGGCCCGGTTCTCCCAAGCCAGTAGCAGTGACGATATGAAGTCACCGAATCAGTTCTGCCCCCTCCGCCCCCCACCCCCTGCATTATTCCTAACTTTTATTTGGCCCCACCCCCAATCTATTGCTTCCTCCTGAGTCCAGCTGATGGCTAGAGAGAAAAAAACTGTTTAAACTCCTACTGCGGGGCTTCAAAGGGCTGCCCTACAGCTGATCAGTGTTAAAAGAAAACAAATGAGTAGACCAGTGCCTGCAAAAATAAACGGGTAGACCTATGCCTGCAAAAAATAAATGAGTAGATCGGTACAGCTCTGCAAGCAGTTAAAAGCCTGGTAGACCAGTACCTCTGCTAAATCCTAAACAATTGTCACATGACCATCAAGCCACACCCACAAAATAAGCCACGCCCACAGAACTGGTAGTAAAAAAATTAGAACCCACCCCTGCTTTGGGGCAAATCTTGATGTGGCACTTAAGATATGGCTTGGTAGTAGCAGCCCATAGAATATCCCATCAGACTCTTTGCTCCCATTTTCCCAAAGGCTTCCTGCTCCTCTGTTCCTTTAATTCAGGATTCAGCAACCTGCGGCTCTGAAGCCGCATGTGGCCCTTTCATCCCTCTGTTGCAATTCCTTGTCCCTGGTCGGCTCCATAATTGATAGGGCTTTCAGTTAGGACAGCTAAGAGGAAACTCTATGGTGGTGGAACTGGACTTCTGGTCGGCTCCAGAATTGAATGGAAGGCTTCTGGTTAGGACCTTTGTGGCTCTTTGAGTGTTTAAGGTTAACAACCCCTGTTTTAGTTTCTTCTGCTGCCTTGTCCTAGTATGGCAGACTTAATGGCCTGACAATCTTTCTCACCTTTTTCCAAACCTGTGCTTACCTCTATCACTCATACCCTATGGCACACATTCTACCAGCATTTAATTTTTCCAGTGCATTCACTCCTTTTCCAGGTTCCATTCAATCATCAAGGTTTTTGGCATTTTCCTCCTCCTTTCCTCAAATCCAAACCACTTCTTCAAGAAAAAAAAAATAAAGATCCATATTAACGTTTTGATTTGAGCATGGGCCACTTGAAACCAGTTTTTCTGTGCACATAACAGTTTATGAATAGGACATTTAGAAAACCATTTATGGAAAGTAGCCAAGCAATCCTCTTCAGCAGATAGCAACAGTTATTTTAAATATGTCATTTGAACTTAATTGCCCAGGCTAGTAAGACCCTTGCTATAAGAATAAAAATTTTATGAGTTTCCCGATTCTCCCCCCCCCCCCACTCTGTGTTTTAGTACTCTGTCCAAAAGAATTTTATTCATCAAGCCTTGAAAAGATTTGAGAACAAGAGGAGTAATATTTCGATAGACAAAACATCTGGATGTTCCACCCAGGACATTACAAAGTGGAGTCAGATTAACTGAGAAGGAAGTCATTTAAAAATATACTGCAGCACCAAATTGCCTTCTCTATTTCTAGGATATGCCTGGCTGCACCTTGACAAGGTATATATGGTTTAGAGATCAAGAATTTTGCTTGCTATTCGAAATAAAAAAGGCAAGTAAAAAGTCTTGTTTATATTGCTCTGTATGAAACAAAGCTTACCAAAAAAAAAGGCAGGGAGTGAAAAGAAGGCCATCTTTCTATACTTGTGCTATGTGACTTGGTACATTAGATTTATCTCTCAGGCCTGACAAAAGCTAGTAAATCCATAATCAAGCAAACACCATGCCAGGATATTATTATAGTATTTCTTCCCCTCAAGAACAATATACTCATGGAAACTGAGCGAGCAGCAAAACCCACCCAGATGCTCACTCTTATTTCAGAATTATGGTTGGTGCATAGAAATTTTAATCAGTGTACTGACATGTACTTTATAAATATTAAAAAGTTTCAGAGATTTATTTCAGTGATGCCACAAAATTTAGCAATGTTTGCCATCTGGGAAGGCACTATCACTATCACTTCTCATGAAATTATTTCAGCATAAATTTCCCCTTAATTAATATGACAACCCATTCCTCTAGTCCCCACCATGACTGAGTGTGACACTCCCAATCCATCTGGACCTTAGTAACTCTATGGTTTCCCCCATCAGAGCTTGGTCTACACCATCTGTGGCAACAGTGACATTATTGTTTTGTGTGAGTCCTTCTGATTTGTTCTAAACTCCAGATTGTTTTTAAGTATGAAAAACACACACACATTCTTTTCAGTATGCATATAGAAGTCACCACTGAGGAAACATGCTATGAATATATGTAAATTGTTAAATTAGCTTGCCATGCTTTGACTGAGGGTCGATAGCACTGGCGTTTCGGCTATTGCCAAAGATTTATGTTTATATAGGCTAGTTCACAACAAAAAGGTTTGTGACTGAGAGATATTGATTAATTAGAATAACAAAATTCAGGTAGCAATGCATAACACATTGTTGCTGTTGCAAATTTGTCTTTTAAATCATGGTGGGGATAGGTAAGAGAGAGAGGGACGGAGGGATGGAGAGAGTGGGGGGGAGAGAGAGAGAATGAGAATGACAAACACTTTCTAGTTAATCTGCCAAAGAGTGTACTGGGGCTGTTCAACATATCATCAGCCTTCTGTCTGCTTACCTTGGAGGCTATTTAATGGCAGAGATGGGAAAGCAAGAGAACATAGAATTAATCATCCTTGCTGCTGCTCAACCATGAGAAAATGTGAAACACCTGAAAAGGAATGACTGGTCCCAGCTGGGTTGTCCTGCTCTTTAACTAGCATCATCTAAAGGAGACAGGTAAGAATGGGTGTGTGTGTGTGTGTGTGTGTGTGTGTGTGTGTGTGTGTGTGTGTGTGTAAGAAACCCTGGCAGTCCAATATTTATTCAGGACAGCAGATAAATCTAATGCAATCCAAGATGATGTGCATGGCTGAAGACTTTTTTCATAGCACCTTCCATTTACCTATGCAAAGAGAGCTGTAAGAGAGTTATTAAACTGAAATGGCATGAAATCTTGTAAGTGTATGAATCAAGACCCTGACAATTGATTTGAAAGCAAAGAATGACGTTTAACTATTTGCCAATTGCATATGCAAATCAAGTAAGATTTTTATTAAATGCTAAATGAAAAGATCAAATTATCTTTTATTTAGGGAGAAGAAATAATTGTATTTCCTGCTATACTGTCTCATCATGGTGGGTGGAAAACTGGAGTATATGCCAAAAGTATATATTCCTAATAGAGTCATTCAAGGTATAAAGATCATCCCAACTGCCCAGCTAAAGCAAATAGGTACCGATATTGAGTAGTAGTGATATACGAAAATATCAGAGGCAGAGTATTAACTTAGTGACATCTAAGCATCAGTTCATATTTGATTGGAGAAGGCAATGGTAAACTGTTGCTATATTTTTTCCAAGAAAATACATGGCTAGAAAATATAAAATGATTGGTGATATAGTGCTGGATGATGAACCTCAATTCAGATGGTATTCAACATGCTGCTGAAGAAGAGTTGAGTTTTGAAGTACTAATGGTGTTTATGATGTCACTAGATTAAAACTTTTGGAATGTCTTGTTACTGATGTTATAATAGAGTTGGAAGCTACCTTGGAGGTCTTCTAGTCCAACTCCCTGCTTAGATAGGAAACTCTATACCATTTTAGACAAATAGTTACCCTTTGGCTATGAACTTTGTCACCCCGTGAAGGCAATAAATATGCAATAGGAATACTTTTGCCAATCTTCATATTGATGGTAACCTGGGGCAGGGTATAAAATGGGCCTGTTTAGAAAATAAATCAATGACCATCCATATAACTGGGTGACCATTGCTCTTCAGCAACTCAACAATAAAATCCATGTCTATTTCCTCCCATGGCCAAGTGGGTTGAGGCAAAGATTGCTATAGGCCAGAGGGCTTTCCTATGCAGGGTTTGGTAGTTGCACAGATTGAACAACATCTGACATAGCCCTCTATGTTGTGTTGAATCTTGAGCCACCAAAATTGCTGCTTGGCTAGATGTAGGGTTTTTAGGAACCCGAAGTGTCCTGCTTGTTTCACGTTCTGGCACTTTTGTAGCACTTGTGGTCTCAGGATGTGTAGCACATACAGTTTATTGCCTTTCCACACTAACCAATCCCATTGGGTGAGTAGTTGCTTGTGTTCCAAGAACCACAGGTTCATGAATAATTTGCCCTGTAAGCGACTTGTTAACTCCTTGGCTTTTTCTGCCAGCTGCTGAGGCGAGACCTGGACAGCGGGTTGCGTCTGTGGTGAGGGGGCAATGATGGTGTGTACAGCCACTTGGTGGCTCTCGTATTGAGGCATCCTTGACAATGCGTCTGCTAGAAAGTTTCTCCCAGCTGGAATGTACTTCAAGATAAATCAGAAGTATTTGGGTGACAATCACTACAGAGTCTGGAGGACCTCAAGGTTGTTATGGTCTGTCCATACCTCAAATGGTAGTTTACTACCCTCCAGGAGGTAATGCCAGGTAATGAGGGCCCACCAGACCGCAAAGTCCTCTTTCTCCCATATGGCTCACCTATATTCAGTTTCCATGAGTTTGCAGGAGGTATATGTGCACGGCTGTAATGTGCCCTGTTCATTACCTTGTAATAGAACAGTGGCTACTGCTACATTGCTGGCATCCACTTAGACCACAAAGCTTGTTCAGGATTTTGTATTTGCAAATAACTCCTCGAGGGATTTGAATGCTTGCTGGCACTCCATTGTCCAGTGCAGTGGCTGGCCTGGTTTGGGCTTCAACATTGTGTGTTTAGACCTCAGGAGATCTGTCAAGGGCAAAGCCACATTGGCAAATGTGGGGATGAAAGTCCAATAAAAATTTGCGAAGCCAAGGAAACTCTACAGCTGCCGTCATGTTCTTCACACTTACCATCCCAGGATGGCCTGGACCTTGGCTGGATCCATTTCCACTCCAGTACTGGACATGCAATATCCCAAGTAATAGTCAAGTCTGATGGAACTTGCATTTTGAAAGTTTCACATAGAGATTAGTGGCCATTAGTTTTTCCAATATCTGCCAAACCAACTGGGTGTGCTCCGCCACAGTTTTTGAATAGATAAGGATGTCATTGAGGTACACAAGCACCCTGATACAGGTGCTTGTGAAACACCTCATTTATCAGCTGCATGAACACTGCAGGAGTTTCCTGCAGGCTGAAAGACATCACCCTGAATTGGTAACTCCCCAAGGGGCAGTTGAAGGCAGTCTTCCATTCATCTCCCTCCTGGATCTTCACCCTGTAGTATGCCTCACTGAGGTCCAATTTGGTAAATATTCTCCCCTTAGCCAAGTGGGTCAACATCTCTTTCATCAGGGGCAGAGGATACATGTTTTCAACACACACATCGTTAATGCCCCTGAAGTCCACACATAAGCAAATAGTCCTGTCCTTCTCTTTGAACAGGACAGGAGCCACGATCCTTGAGTAAGTGGGCTGAATGAACCCCCGAGCCATGTTCTTGTTGATGTACTTTCTAAGTTCCTCCATATGTTTTGGGGTCATCAAGTACATCTTGGACTTTGGTAGACATGCCTTGGGTAGGATGTTGATGGCACAATAGGTCGGCTGATGGGGGGGAGGTAGTACATCACACTCAGTCTTGCTAAACACTTCTGCCAAATCCACATAGACTCAAAGGAAGGAGGCATGGGGTGGAACTTGGGTTGGCAGGGGTGAACTGTCCAGGACATGTCCTTTCCCCCCTCGAACGGATTCATGTGATGGGGGTCAGGGACCTGTCCCAATCCTCAGCCTGTGGAACCCACCTTACCACCATATCATTTGACCCCACTTGTCTAACCATGTTAATCCTAAAATTATGGATTTGGTTATTGTAGGTACAATTATTAACCAAATCATTTCCCAATGCTGGGCCATGTCAAGCTTCACTGACTCAGTTACATGTGTGGCCAGCACTCCCCCCCAACAGGGACCCATGAACGTGTTCAAACTGAATGGGGTTAACCAATTTCTTAACCCATACCCCCAGATTGTTAGCTACCGCTTAGCTTATCAGGCACCGGATACACTCCGAGTCTATCAGTGCCTTGTATCTACCATCTTGACCTGACTGTGGGGCCAAAATGGTCAAAGGATGAGGAAGGGCCAGACAGGTGCAATTACCATCAGATCCCCTTTCCCATCATCATCACTGTTGTAGGCAGCTGTCGCCTTCTGCTGGTGTCCCCTCAGCTGCCTCAGTTAGTGCTAGTGCACCCCCCCACACACTGCTTGGTTTGCCACTCTGGACTTCTCAGGGGTCTTCAGAGGTGTCCCCTTCACTACGCTCACCCTCAGGGACCCTGCCTCGGTCAGCGGATTGTGGGCTGGCCACTCAGCTGCACAATGACCCAGCTGGCCACACCAGAAATATTTCAATATTGGTTGGGCCATCCCATCCCATGGAACCCCCACAAGAACAGGGGTCACTTGGCTGGCCATGAGCAGATCATCCATTGTCTTTCATGGTCTGACACCAAACTCCCCTTTGGGGTGATACTCCCATAGCTCAGTGTCAAGCTCGATGGCCACTTGGTACCAGTGGCTAACCAGTGAGGGAGGCCCCGATAGGCACAGGCCTGGTGTAGACTCCAACCAGGCCTGCCTTAAAATGATGGACCAGCAGGCACTCAGGCCACCCCCTTACTTTACAAGCAGCCTGATGGAAGTCTGAGACACAGTGCCTCACTTGCGGTGTCCTCTATTGTAGTGGCAGTAGCTCCCCCTCTGCCTGGTGGACTCAGGTCAAGTCTTCTAATTGGGCCCATACCACCTCCAGGAAAAGGCCAATGTCTGCCAGCTCACCAGTATGCTCATTATGCAGAGATGCCACCTACTCAACTTCCTCCTCCTCCTCCAATACCACTGTCACCGCAACAACCATTGTCCACTACAACAGATATAGATGGCTGTAGCAATCCATATGACTGATCACCTGATTGCCAATTGAAAATGGATAGATGGTCCAATGCTCGGCTGCAGCTCCTGCAGCTATGCTGGCCATGATGCTGCCTCTCCCTCAGGTCCCATGGTTGCAAGATAGGAGCATCCTAGAAGCTGGCCTCACCAAATTGTTCCCTCAGTATCTCCATTGTGTGGCCACCTGGAGTGGTTGAGTAGCTGTACTCCCCCTCCTCATCACTGTCCATTAACCACCTTTCACTCCATACATTCACTGGAATAACTAGGGGTTGGGGGTGGCTGGGGTCCAGTCCCAATAGTCATAGATGAACTGAGCCACCACACACCCCTCAGCCCTTGATCATGGACCACATCTGTGGCTGGCTGTCCCTGCATCATCAGCTGAGCATTTCCTCACCCCTCATGCTCCTTCGGATGCACATCTGGCACCCCAGGCTCTGCACCTTGCTCCAGTGTGATTATCAACTCTGCAACCTGTCACTCTCCTGCTGTCACCTCAGCTGTTGGAGCCATTCCTACAGCTATTCCCCCTCCAGTTCTACCTTCCAGCTGAAAGCAGCAGAAAAAAAATTGGGAAAAAATGAACGCTGACTTCTTCTCAAACGGTTCGAGCTCTGACCCTAATCCAGTAGTAACAACAACCCCAAGCATGTGGGTGGGTGACGAATGAGTTTATTAAGCCAGACTCAGGCACACAAATGAGCTCCCAAAAGCATCGGTCACAAAACAGATACAATCCCGAATTAAAGTCAGCGCTGGGAGCATTTGCCTCCCAGCATGGTTATATAAGAAAGCCACATCCTCCGCCAGGGTAGGCCTTGCCCAGAAGTCGCTCACCTGGCTCCGCATGGCTGTACAACTGATCGTCGGGCATACCGGTTGCACAGCTGATCATCAGGCCTCCCAGTTGCCTGGCAGCCTCCCAGTCACACAGTTGATTGGCACTTCAATGGAGGTTTGCGCTGGCTGCCTTCCTGCCACAGGCTGATTAACATTATTAGCAGTATTACAATAGCATCTGTAAGACATTGAAGATGGAAACAGACACAGGAAAAGAAAGAAAGTCTTTCAAAAATCTCTGAATTCAGAAGGTGGTAGTAGAAAACAAAATTACTCTGCTCATTACCGAATAAAAAGGCTAGAAGAACTGGTGAAGTACCACTAGAACATAGAAAGCAACAGAAAAAGAATTAGTCAAGATCTATCCAAGCTATACCAACAAATCTGGACAACATACACAGTGTCAAGAAGAGGTCAATCTACAACAATATTTAACAGAGTGCAAAGTGTTGTATAAAATGCTTCATTTCACATGCTAGCAAAAAATGCTTAGGATCATCCAATACATATTAGAGCTTTACATGAAAAAAAAAGTTCAATCTGGCTTTAGAAAAAGGCAAAGGAACATTGACATAATTACTGAGGCTTGCTGGATAATTGATAAGAGCCAAAGAACATCAAAAAGAAGTCAGCACATGCTTTTTATTTTAAAAAAGCTTTCGGTAGTATTGATCACAACCAAGCAGGAAAATGCTCATAAAAATGGAAATTTTAAAACATCCCATTGTCCTCATGGGAATCACCATGCTCTGTCCACAGTGTGAACAGAGCATGGTGAAATGTGCACTAAGACCATGGAAATGATATTCAAATGCCATGAAGGACTTCCGGTTTAGTGTTGCGGCAAGACAGTCAGGGAATAGCGGGCTCTCAGGAGCCCAGCGAAACCCCTGACTGCTGAACTGCCGCTGATGGGTCTTTGAACCAGAACCACCCTGCGGGGACAGGGTAGAAAGAGAGGTGCCTCAGAAGACCAAGAAGAACAGGCAAGTTCTCCAGAGGTCGGAGGGAACTCTTTGTAAGTCGGCGGTGGGGGGTGGCAGCCATGGCAGCTGCCAAGAAGCTGGGAGAAACTGGGCTAAGTGATGTGCAGGAGGAAAGCGGAAAGGAACAAAGTTCTTTGAAGCTGGGTGAGTGACAACCAACCCAGGCTTGAAACAATATTTGGAGCAATAGTTTTTTACTTGTAAGACCCCTGGCCTTAAAACAGCGGCTGTGGATCTACGTGGCATAGAAACTTTTAGGATGCAATTTTTTTAAAAAAAGAAAAATACCCGACAGAAAATTGATGTTTGAATAGAACAAATCCAAAAAATAAACATTGAGACTTGGTTCAAAAACTGAGTAAAGTTTTAAATTTGAATTGGATTGTTAAAAGAAAAAAGAAAAAAGAATTATTATTTTTAAAATACAGAAGGAGAGAATTAAGCAGGAACGTTAAATAATTGAAATAAAATGGCTACTTGCATGACTAATGGAAATTGTGGATTGTAGAGAGACACCTTCTGGTTCAAAAAGAAACATTGTAATTTGCTCTTTGGGAACATTATGAATATTACAGATAATAACCATGGGACTTTGGTGGTGGAGATATTTCTTCTTTGTCTACAGGTGGCTTGGCTTTGGTGAAAAGAAAGGGAAAATATAATGGAACTCATATAATTGGTATTAATTGGTACAGGAATAAAAGAAGTCAAATGGTGCAGGAACAAAAGAAGAAAATTGATGTAATCTGCTTGAAATAGAAGAAAAAGAACTAAATTGATACATGGAGAATTAAAATCAAAATTGAAATGAAATATATGCTAACAGACAAGGAAACAAGGAACAAGATACCCACGGCTGGGAAAAAAGAAAATAATGTGATTAAAAATGAAAAGCATTTCATGATGGAATGGAAAATAATAATAAAAAGGAGATTTTTATAGATGATTAATAATGAATATGACTATAAGAAGAATTTGTTATAGATAATAAGAGGAACAGAATATGTTAACAGAAATTTATTAACTATTGTTACTATTTGTAAAAATATTAAATTGTTACAAAGATGATAATGATAATCGGAAAAGATGCCTGGAGGGTGGTTGGAGGTACTCTCGGGCTGAATCCGACCGAACACAGTTAAGAACCTTTATTAGGTCTTACCTTGTGGCGATAGAAGCAGCGAAATGCCAATATTTCGCTGCTCTTATTGCATCTGCAGAAAACAGCCCAGCCGCCCTATTTAGGGTAACCTGCTCCCTTCTAAACCAGGGAGTGAGGGAGGACCCATTGCAGGGTCGTGCTGAGGATTTTGCACAGTTTCTGCAAGATAAAATCGCTCGGATCCGGACCGAGTTGGACTCCGACTGGACAGAATCCACTGTTTCGTTGGATGAAGTGGACAGGATTATGGGTCGGCTGGGGGCCTCCACATGTGTTCTGGACCCGTGTCCCTCCTGGCTCGTTTCTGCAGCCAGAGAGGTGACTGGAGACTGGATCCAGGCAGTTGTCAATGCTTCGTTGTGGGAGGGTTTTGTCCTCACCTCATTAAAAGAGGCGGTGGTATGACCCCTCCTTAAGAAGCCTAACCTGGATCCGGACTCACTTAATAACTATCGTCCTGTCTCCAACCTTCACTTTTTAGCGAAGGTTGTTGAGACCGTGGTGGCACAGCAATTCCCTCATTTCCTGGAGGAAATGGACTACCTTGATCCTTACCAGTCTGGCTCAGGCGCGGCCACAGCATGGAAACGGCATTGGTCGCCCTAGTGAATGATCTCTGGCGGGCCCGTGATTGGGGTTGTTCCTCCATCTTGGTCCTTCGTGACCTCTTGGCGGTTTTCGATACCATCAACCATGGTATCCTACTGCAGTGACTCAGGGGGGAGGGGATAGAAGGCACTGTGTTGCAGTGGTTCTCCTCCTACCTCTCGGGGCACTCGCAGTATGTATTGGCGGGGGGTCAGGGATCCTCCCAGAGGCCTCTCACTTGTGGGGTGCTTCAGGGATCGGTTCTCTCCCCCTTGCTCTTTAACATCTATATAAAGCCGCTGGGTGAGATCATTCGTGGCTTCGGGGTAAGGTATCACCAAAATGCGGATGATACCCAGCTTTACATCTCTACCCCGGGCCACCCTGGGGATGCCCTTTCCATGATGTCCCACTGCTTGGAGGCGGTGCGGGTTTGGATGGGTAAGAACAGGCTCAGACTGAATCCCTCCAAGATGGAGTGGCTGTGGGTGCCGGCATCTCGGGATCCTGAGATACCATCTCTAGTGATCGGTGGGGAGACTATCACCCCATCCAATAGGGTTCGCAATCTGTGTGTCCTCCTGGATTCTCGGCTATCGTTGAATGACCATCTGACAGCCGTAACCAGGGGGGCCTTTGTGCAAGTACGTCTTGTATGCCAATTGCGCCCTTTTTTGGACCGAGATGCCCTCACCATGGTCACCCATGCCCTGGTTACTTCTCGGTTGGATTACTGTAATGCCCTCTACATGGGGCTGCCCTTGGGACATATCCAGAGACTCCAGTTAATCCAGAATGTGGCCGCGCGGGTAGTAATGGGGGCTTCTTGTTACTCCCGTGTTACACCTCTCCTGCACGGGCTGCACTGGCTACCAGTTGTTCTCCAGGTTTGTTTCAAGGTGCTGGTTTTAACCTATAAATCCCTACATGGCTTAGGCTTGAGGTACTTACAGGACCACCTCCTGCCTTCCTCCCACCGTTCAGTGCACTCCCATAGAGTGGGCCTTCTCCGGGTGCTGTCAGCCAAGCAATGTCAGCTGGCGGCCCCCAGGGGAAGGGCTTTCTCTGTCGAAGCCCACCGAATAGTCTTCCCACTGACCTCAGGATGGCCCCCGACCTCCCCTCCTTTCGCCTGGGATTAAAGACATGGCTGTTTAAAGAACATTACGATCGTGGGGTTATATAGTCTTTTTTAGAATGATTTTAATGGATTTTAATGTGTTTTAATTGTGTTTATTGTGATTTGTATTTATGATTGTTTTTGTAAGCCTGAGTCCTTGGGGAGAATGGCGGCATATAAATCACATAAATAAAATAAAATAAATAAATAAATGCAACTGAATATGAATAAATAATGTATAGATGGATGGTAAAAAAGTGATTATGTTGGGACAAGTAGTAAACTAAGGGATGATGCTGAGATTGACAGCAAAAGTAAAGATGATTATACTGGGTATAACAGTAAAAATAAAGATAATTATGTTGGGACTGATGGTAAAATAAGGAGATTATACTGGGAATAAGTAGATTAAAGAAATTTATGCTGAAATTAAAAATGATTATATTGGTTTAACAGTAAAATTTAGATGATTATGCTGAGGTTGACAGCAAAAAACAAAAATGATTTTACTGGGTTCAACAGTAAAATTCAGATGATTATGCTGGAATTGTCAGCAAAAACAAAAATGATTATACTGGGTTTAACAGTAAAAGTAAAGATGTTTTCCTGGGAATAACAGTAAAAATAAATGAATATGCTAGGTTCAATAGTAAAAATAAAAATGACTACATTGGGATTAAAAGTAAAAGATGAGGATTAAGATGAAGATGATGTACTGTTATAAACAATTAAAGATGATTATGTTGTGATTACTAGTAAAATTAGGATGATTATGTTGAGATAAACAGTAATGAAGATGATTTGCTGTGAGTAATAGTTAAGATTGTTTATGATAATAGTAATGATTTATATTTTTAAAATACATTCATCTAAACAAAAAGAAAAGATAATGAAATGATACTGAGTTAGGTTTTAAAGATTTAAGTAATGGTTTTTCGGATAATGGTATTATAAAATAGATAGAATTTAGGGAAACAATTGTGTAAAACATTAAGTTGTGTTATTTGGAAATTAAGATTTGAGGTGAAATAATAGAAAGGTAATTGTTTTGAGTGATTATTGTGAATTGTTTTCTTTTCTCTCTCTGTTTTATTTATTTTTTATTACTTTTATAAGATGATGATTGGTGGAGATGAGTTGTTGTTAAAGATGAATTTGTGATTGTACCAATTTATGACCGGATCAATGCTTCGTTCTAAAAAGATGTATTTTATGTTTATGTTTTAAAAAAAATTAAAAAAGCTTTTTACAAAAAAAAAAAAAAAAAGAAAAGAAAATGTTATGAAGAATCATTCAAACCATAAAGTGAAAGGGGAAGTTGGACTTTAATAAGCAAGGCAGGAAGAGTATTAATGCCTTTGGACTTTGATGTTGGAGAAGATTCCCGAGAATACTATGGGTAGCCAAGAAAGCAAACCAATGGATCATTGAACAGATGAACCACTCAGTTGAGACCCAGGCTCAAATAATCTTACTTCAACACATGAGACAAAGACCTAGCTTTCTTGAAAAGGCTCCAGTATTGATAAAAATGGAAGGAAAGAGAAAAAGAGGATGACTAGCAGCAAGGTAGAAGTATTCAGTTACAGTAGTGAGAAATGCACTATTGGAATACTTGAAAAAACATGTTAAGGATTTTCATGAAGAAAATCTATCAATGTGGTTACTAATAGTCAAAACAACTTGATGGTACATAATCAAGAAACCAACAACTATTTCTTCTATGCAAATTTCTTATTTGGAATAAAGAATATTTTACACCACAGCAAAAAAAAAAAAAAAAAGAAATCAAACCCAAGGAATAAATTCATATGTAACCCAGCAACTAAAGGAAAGATTAAGCAGTGCTTATTCTTTTCTAATGATAGCTATTGTATCATTATTTTTCTGCCACAGTAAAACTTTAGAATCCTCTTTGACGTGCTGGCCTATAACATTTGACCACACTTACAGGCAGATATAAAATCAATTTTCTGTACTCCCATTTATCTCAGCACTGCTGTTTGCTGGTTCTCTAATGGAACGACTCTTCTGGAGAGGTAGTTATTTTACTTCAGAGTGGCATTTCAGAAGCTTTAAATGGTCTGAAGAGATGGCGTGTGGCCTTTAGGAATATTTTAGTTCTGCTTTCTTCTGAAGAAGACCCTTCCCCCCCCCCCTCCTCAGCTCTCAGCAACAGCTCTGAGTGAGGGGAAGAGGCTGCTGAGTGAACCGCAGAAAGACAGGTCTGTCAAACATAACCTTTGTAAAAGGCTCCAGACTAGCTTACCAAAATCACAAGATATCCCCAAATAACACTAACCTTATTATTTGTTATTTATTTATTTAATTCTATGTAGATGCTGAGCGTTTAATTCCCTCCAATGACAAGACAGCACTACTTGATTTGGCTTAATTTTTTTTTCCTCTCTCACTCTCGTAAATTTTTCCCTCATTTTGCTTTTCTTTTTCTTTCTTTTTTTCTTTTTTGCCATGTTGGAACTTTTAATAAACTTTAATCTACGGCATACTTCATATTTTGGGGGGGGGGGACCCAGTATTTTATAAGAATATACTATTAGATCAGTTGCCTTCCAGATGTTTTGAGATTTCAGAATTTCAGGCTAACAATAATGTTATTGCTCAAATTATGAGACATATTTGGATTAAATTAATCAAATGTAATCTAATTCATGGAATTTAAGTTAGTTATCTTTAAAAGGCTCTGTTTTACCCAAAGAGATTAACTGATTAAAAAAAAAATAAGTTTTTCTAGTTGTAACACATGACTTTGAAACATGGATTATAAAAAGAAGTCAAACAGAATGCTTCACTGCATATCTGTATCTTCAGCCAGAAGAATAGATAAATTATTGCAGTCAAATTCTGGTTTACTAGGGGAAAAACTATGAATAATGTTCTTTCCCAGTTTCCAGAGTACCTCAACAGATTAGTTTATGAGTTTCCTTAGACAAATCTATTGTAGCTAACTTTGCTCCTTCGATAAAATTATGTTATTTAATATCAAATGCATGCATCTTTTTCCTTGCTTCTGCAAGAAACCCATTATACTTCTCATATGATCTCTTTAGACATCTTAAAGTAATAAGACATTAAATCTTGGAATAATTCTATTTGGATTTTTTTTTCCAAAAAATAAGACAAACCAAACCAAACAAACAAATAAAAACCTGGAATAAAAACCAAAAATATTTCATGGTAACCTAGCATTATAGTAACAATAATTAACAATATATTAACTTGCTGTAATTTTTGCTATTATTAAATGTTGAAAGTATGTAGTAACTATTTTATGTTTGGGCACTATCCAGAGGAAGTTGAAATTAATAAATGGCATCAATTATTGCTTCCAATAATTGATGCATTGCCTGAAATTAATAAATGGCATCAATTACTGGGAGCAATGGCAATATACTTCGTATCATCCTTCCCCATCTTGATGTTCTCCTGATGATTAGAGCTCTGGTCCCTTTGACCAAGCTGTCTATGAATTATATTATCCACATACATCTAGAGCAGGTGTTTTAAACTCGATTTCATTGAGGGCCGCATTAGGGCTGTGCTTGACCTCAGGGGGGTACATTTGTGTTTGACCTTGGGGGAGGCATAGCCAACTTGACATCACTCATGTCGGGGGCACCTCTCAAGTTCCATTTTCAGCTGCGATGGCCTCCTGAAACCTTCTGCCAGCAAAAACAGACCTCCTGAGCTCCATTTTTGCTGGCAGAGGCATTGTGGGCTTGTCCTTCGTTGTTTCCAGGGCACCCCACAGGCCAGATCTAAGCCGGATCTGGCCCCTGGACCTTGAGTTTGACATCCCTGATCTAGAGCGTACCAAAATTAGAATATTTTACTGCTTTCAAATCATCTTATATATAAATTCAAGAAATGTATATCAGAAATAATCATTAGTTACAGTTATATTAGTTATATAGATATATTAGTAATATATCTATTTCCAAAACTATACGTAGTATGAATCTTATTGTCTGAGGACATTCATTACTTCAAAAGAAATGTGAAAAAGAATAAGGCACTGACACTAAGTTTAGCATTTATTTAGATTATACAGTGCAATATGTCTTAATAGCAAGCAACTGTGAGATTGCTTTCACTCATCCACTATCCAAACTTTATTGGCCTTAACGATCGTTAAGTCTGGTTTCTTACATACCAGATGCCTATTTGTTTGAATTCCAAAGTTCCAGAATATTTCAGCTTCTTCATTTTTAATTACTTTGTCTATTTAATGGTTGCACAAATTCTTGCTTTCAGACAAATGTTATTACTATCATTTTATTTATTAAATGTTTGTGCCACTCATTTCATTGTCATGTGACTTACAAAGTTATAAAAGCTAATGTAAAAACATTGAATATTAATATAAACAGATTAAATAAGTTAAAAATCATAATTCAACAGAGTAGGGGTAGAACCTTCTTCCCAGTACACTAAGCACCTCTAATATGGAATACCCTCATTGGGGCTTCAGCCTAAGCAGGGCCCAAAGCCCAGTCTCCTGAACTCTGCCAGGAGTCCTTGATTGACAAGGAACTCCTTGATTGACAAAGTTCTACAGCGTACCTCTTCTGATGAAACGAATGAGGTGGGCCAATCCCTTTGGGGCAAAAACAAATCTTCAGAAAATTTATCCCATGACATGAAGGCTTTAAAAGTGGCAATGGAAATAAGCATGCTTTTGCCTTCCGATTAATTTAAAACCAATGCAAAAACTGAGAGAAAATATTGTTTCTAATTTTACAGTTATGATATTCTTTAAGAAGCATATTTTTAAATATAATCTGCGATCTTCTTTAAATATGCAAATAATCTCAAATAATAGCCCATCTGTGTTTATAAAGCCCTTATAAGGAAGGTTACTTTTTTTTCATTCATACTGTTAAATGTCTGTCTCAGAATCTGTAGTTACCCACTGTAAACAATGTTGTCTCATCCATCAATGTATTGTACTAAATCATGTTGTATATGCAAGCCGCACAAATTTGGTACCTTGGAGTTTTCTTCTTCTCAGCATCATACTAAATGATATCAAAATGTCACTTAGCTGAAGTTTCTGTTCTTAATTTCTTGTTTCTTATCCATACAGAACAGCCTTGTAGAAGCAGAAAAGTATGGTTCACTAAATTGGAAAAATGCTTATCAATTCAAGCAAAGCCCCAGGTTTATAATATCGGTAATATTTTCCTTTAGTGAAAGAATAGAGTGCAAAGTTTTACATAATCTGACAGCTGTGTCTTTGCTGGAAAAGTGAGTAACCTTCTAAAAAAAACCCTCTCTCACTATCAATGTCCTTCATTCAGATATTCAGTTTTGATCATTAGAATAAACAGATTGATATCAAAAGTCTGTTAGGGGTTTTCTGACGGCTCATAAAGAATCAAATAAAATCAAAAGTATAAAATGCTTGCTTATAAATTGGCAGCCAGCCAGGTTGCAGATATATAAAAGATGAAGAAGGCACTGATAGGATGAGACTGGAGATTAGGGGAACCAGAAAAAAGTAAAGATTACAATTACAAAATTCAACTTACTAATACAGAATGAGGCAAATAAAAAATAAAAAGTAGACAAACTGAAGAATATTTTTAAAGAATGGGCTGAGAAGTTAATTTTAAGAATGTCTGCCTTTATAGATAGACAATATATAAAAGATGTAATGAAAGAACAAGTTTAACTTAGTAAAATGGAACTGATTGAAAGTGGTTTTAAAAGTGTCATTTCTTTTATTTTAAGAGAAAATGATAAATTACGAAATTTGCTTATATTTGTAATGAATGGACAATATTTATTTGTTTATATGTTTTTTCTTTTTCTTCTTTTTCATGTTTTTTTCTATTTAACTTTCTTTTCTGTATTTTTTATTTTTTACTTTATTTTTTAAGATTCTATTAGTTGATTGTGAATTGTAATTTTTAATAAAATTATTATTAAAAAAAGAAATACTTCATGCAGCTAATTCAGTCCCTGAGACTTAATTAGAATAATGGGGATGCTTTTTAATCTTTACTGAAATTAGAACTTTAAAACTGTAATGCAAGTAGAAATGAATTTCTGTTTTTCAACTTTCGTTCTCTAGAGGTTACATACTGAAATGATTTTTTTTTCAGCATAACTTGTAGGTACTATAATTAGGGATCCTTGTGGAACTTTTTCTTTGTAGATTCTGAAATGAATTGACCTAATTTATACCCTCTGGACTAAAGTAAAAACCAGAAGTTAATTATCCAACAATACCTGAATGTTCTGACTTTAAAAAAAAAAACTTGAAAGTACATTGAAAAAATCAGTCTTTTGAGGTAAAATATCTTTAGGAATACAGAGCTTGAGCAAATGCTTTGTACATGCATCATAACTTTATAATCAAACCACCAGGGAAAACAGTTCATTTAGAGTATATGTGAATACCAATTCTGTCACTGTGGTAGAAGCCAATAGAGCTGAGCAGAACATTGATTAGATACCATTTGTGAAAACATCAGCTAACTCTCTTTCATAAATCTCCAGAGTTCTGTCATCCAATCTAATACTTCTATATCTGCCTGTCATTTACATTTTATTTTTAAAAAGTAAACAGTCCATTGAAGCATAGTGAGAAGGCCAATAGAGATGATTCAATCAGTGACTGAATTTCTAAAAACTAAAAATTGATGGGTAAATCTCATATGTTGGCTGAGCTCATATTTCATGTACTAGATTTGAAGATGGATACACAGAGAAAAAAAGAGCTGGAGAGACCAATGTATCCAAATGTACCTGTCAGTTTTGGAAAATAGTTTTCCTTTTTCCTTTACAACATTCTGTATTCAAGGACACTTTTGCCTGCATCCAGGGGTGGGTTCTAAAATTTTTTACTACTGGTTCTGTAGGTGTGGCTTATTTTGTGGGTGTGGCTTGGAGGACTTGTGGCTGGGTGGGCGTGGCTTGCTGGCCATGTGACCGGATGACCATGGCTATGTGTATAGGGTCTACTCAGAGGGCTGAAAAAAGTCATTTATGACAGGTCCTCAGACTTTTGACTGGTCCTCACATTTATGACCATCCTCACATTTATGCCCGTGCAGCATTCTTAACAACCATGTCACTCATTTCACAACTGCTTCTCTTCACCATGGTGTTAAAATAGGGCAAAAAACGTAAAATGTTGTAAATTCGAGGACTGGTCAAAAGTGCAAGGACCAGTCAAAAATAACTTTTTCAGCCCTCTGAGTAGAAGGGCTGAAGGATACAGCAATAGAGAGGGATGAAGGAAGGAGAAGAGAGATGGAAGAAGGAAGGAGAGAGAGGGAAGAAAGAGAAGGGAGGAAGAAAGGGAAATTAGAGTAGGAGTGAGGGTAAGAGAGGGTAAGAGAAGGAGGAAGAGAGGAGGAGAAGGAGAAAGGAAAAGGAAGCAGGGAGGAGAAGAAGAGGTGGAAGAGAAAGTAAGAAGATAAGAAAAGAGAGAGGTGGTAGGTTTGAGGGAAAAGATTGCTGTACAATAAAAAAGATGAAAGGGAAGAAAGGCAACCCCAAACAAATATAAAGATATTAAGATAAAGAATGAATTCTTAAACTTTAAAGAATAAAAGAAGACAAATATGAATAAATAGCAATAATTAGAAACACACATACAAACATACAATGTATTTTCTTTGAACAGAGTATTTGCCGGTTCACAAATTTAAAATGTTTAGTCATTTCAATTAAATTTACAATTTCTATATTTCCTTTTTGCCATATTTATTCCTTATCAATTTTTTTAAAAAAACCAATATTACCATTCATCCTCATCTCTAATCTTAATCAAATTCAATTTTTCCCTTTTATTCTATACCCCTTCCCATTGTCATCTATTTTTATATCCATCCTCACATTGGTTAATTATGTAATATTACAGTTGTTTAATACAAATTCAACATTTTAATATAAATCAATTAGTTATATAACTATCTTTTTTCTATATTAATCAATGTGAACTTGAATATTCTAATTATTTCCATGCAATCCAATTTCTTACAAATCAATTAATTATAATTACCAATAATAATAAACCAAATAATTTCCCCCATATATTCCTCCAAACCACTACTTAACCATTTCTTCTTTCAACACAATATACAATTAATAGTATCTCAATTATTACAATTCCCTAGTTAAATAGAGCTTTTTTTCTTTTGTGTTTTAAAATCTTGAACTCTCCTCTTTTGCCCTAAATTTCCCATTGTTTGCACCTACCTTTTTTGATGAGGAAAAAGAAAAAGAAATATCTCTTTGCCTCATTTTGTCACGTTGCAGCAAACAGCCGTTGTTTCGTTGTTTCAGCATAGCTAGGAGGAAAAAAATCTGCTTCAGCATAGCTAGGGGGAAAAAATCTGCAGCTAGCAACACAGTCCTCTGCAAAACAGCTGAGAGCAAATCAGCTGAGAGTTGGGAGGCCGATCTAATCAACTTGTGCTAAGTAACAGATGCTGAAGCTGAAAGGGGTTGTTTTTTCTATTTTTGCAGGCACCAGTCTACTCATTTGTTTTCTTTTAACACTGATCAGCTGTAGGGCGGCCCTTTGAAGCCCCACGGCAAGAGTTTAAACACTTTTTTTCCCTCTAGCCATCATCTGGGACTCAGGAGGCAGCAATAGATTGGGAATGGGTGGGGTAAGCAAACGGCAAATGGGCCGGGAACCGGTTTGGGGGTGTGGCCAGCCAATCTTATTACCGGTTCCCTGAACTATTAAAAATTTTTACTACCAGTTCTTGTGAACCGGTGCGAACCGGGACCAACCAATCACTGCCTGCATCTGCTGGAGACTGCCTGGAGGTTGAATCCAGTTGAATGTGAAGAGTTGATTGGACTATGTGATGAACTTGTGAGTGTGGGGCAGGACTGTGAACTGTTAGCTGGGTGTGGAAAACCTGGAAGCTTTCAGATTCGGGTTTTCCCATATCTGCCAACATGACATCTCTAATAAATTGGAACATTGAGGAACCTCAGGCCTCTGAGTTTTATTTCATTGGGGGTGTTCCTTGGAATTCTGACATTAACCCAAATCTGCAAAATAACTAAGCAGCACCCCAAAAGGGGGTCCTGACCACCAACATCAATCTAAAGCTCAGGTGGTGCGAAGACTCAGCGAAGATGGAAGAGAGAGAGGAGAATGCAGAGGCAGCTATGGGAGAGATACCAGAAGATTTATCGAGACCCGGTATTCTACTTCTGAAGACGTGGTACAAGTCCTTAAAGTTGCAGAGACGCTCAGCCCAGGGAGATGGATTCCTGGAAAAGTTGCCAGTCTGATCCAATTCCAGAGATGGGACCGAAAGAATGATCACCTCAATGTCATTCTGTAACCAGCCCAGTGAAGTCACCCCAAAATCTGGAATGGAGAGATGTGGGGACTTTGGGATCTGAAATTCCCCAAGACTGGAACCTCCTGCCTCCATTTCAGAGCCAATCCTTGTCTGGGCTCCTGGAGTATATTCCCCCAGGCTGGGGGTTCTATCCCAGTATTTTGGGTGGGTCGAGTGCCAGTGGATGCCAGCACTGTATGCTCCACCACTTACAGGATCACCATGGGCCCAATTTGCCCCAACAATCCCAGAACAGCCACGGAGTCTGAGCCAGCAGCCAGCAGCCAGCAGCGGTGCCACTGCAGGTTCCAGTTCAGCATTTGCCCCACCATAGCACTCCAACATATCCCTGACCTGCCTCCAGTCTCTGTGGCGAAACCACCACCACAGCTTAGAGTAATGTTTGACGGTAAGCCTACCAAATTGGCCTATTTCCTCAGCTACGTATGGGCTCATTTAGATCAGTACGGAGAGCAATACAAAATAGATCATGACAGTATCTGCAATCTCAGAGGAAATGAATGAGGGAGATGCTGCTGACTGGATAGCCCAGCTCCATAATGAGGGGGCTGCTGAATTAAATGATGCTGAAAGTTTTGTTGAGCTCCTTCAAGCCAGATTCGAACACCAAGACTGAATCAACGAGAGTGAAGCCATGATAAAAGTGATGAAGCAAGGAAATTGATCCATAAAAGACTTTGTATGGGACTTTAGACAGGTCGCGGGGAACCTTGGGCATTGGCTGGACACTTCTGCATTATTTTAAAGAAGCCATTGATCAAGAAGTCAGAACCGCCTGTGGAATCCGGGAGGTGCCAGAGTGACTGCAAGATTGGTATACCATGTCAATAGCTCTGGATAGAGAAGCTCAACCACACTACATCCCTTCAGCTGAGAGGGCCCCAAGGAGAACTTTGGCTAGACATCCTCCCACAAACCCTTTGATCTCCAAGGAGACTCTGCTGTATTCATGCAATTGATTAACGAGTGCTGCATGAACATTTATACAAGGGGGTTCTAGTCTACTTGAACAACATTCTCATATTCAGTGAGACATTAGAAGAATGTGTGAAGTTAGTCAAACAAGTACTAAAGAAACTGTTAGCCGCAAAATTTTATGCGAAACTGTCCAAATGTGAGTTTCACAAAACTTCTCTGGACTACCTGGGCTACCGAGTGTCGAATGAAGGCATAGAAATGGATCCTGGGAAAGTGTGAGCCATACTTGACTGGCAGCCCTCTCACACCAGGAAACAGCTGCAAAGTTTCCTGGGGTTTGCTAACTTCTACTGGCAATTCATCCCAGCCTTTGCAGAAGTGACTCTGCCACTTACTGAACTGCTAAAGACAGGACCCTACCCCATAAATCCATGGCTGACACAGCCTCTAGCCTGGATGCTAAACTGTCAAAAGGTATTTGAAACAGCTGTTTGCAGAGGAACCCATCCTTCAGCACCCAGACCCAGATAGGCAGTTCATCACCCAGGCAGACACCAGTGACATGGTACTGTCAGCAGTTCTCCTCCAGGAGGACTCCCAAGGACAGCTGCTGCCTTGCACATATGTGTCCAAAAAAACTCATGGACACCAAGCAGAGACGGGCAGTATGGGAGAAGGAAGCCTTTGTTATTCGTTGGGCTCTTCTATCATGGCAGCACTTCCTAGAAGGAGCCAAGATCTCATTCGAGGTATGGTCAGACCATAAAAACCTCAAAGCCTTAAAGACCCCATGAAGGCTCTCTCCAAACAGGTCCACTGGGTGCAGTACTTCAAGCAGTTTGATTTCAAGCTGAAATACATCCCGGGGGTAAGAACTTGCTTGCAGACGCCCTGTCAAGGAAACCCCAATATGACAGCCAGAGGGAGGAGGTCATCCACGCAATCATCCTCGACATGCAGAGTATGGCACAAGTCACTATCCATAGTCAGGACAGCAGACGAACTGACACCATCAATGGGAAGCTATCTGCAGACTTGAAGGCAGGACTATCTACCGATCTGTGGCTAGCTGACAACCAAAACACTTTGACAACCCAAGATGGACTAGCTTGGAAAGGTTTGAAAATTTACATCCCCAACCACAGCATGAGACTGCTGGTGCTCCAGCATAGCCATGATTCTTGATTGACTGGTCACTTTGGATTCCTAAAAAATCTTCATCTAATTAGACCGCAGTTTTGGTGGCCAAAGATAAAAGCTGATGTGAAGGACTATGTAAAAAGTTGTGCCATATGTGCCAGCAATAAGACAAGACTGGGGAAGATTCTGGCTGCCTGTGGAAAGAAATAGCTATGGACTTTATAGTAGAGCTCCCAGAAAGTGTTGGAAATACTGTAATATGAACTGTGATAGACCTGTTCTCTAAACAGGTCCATATTGTTCCTTGTTCTGGACTTCCCTTAGCTAAGAAATTAGCCAAGATGTTTGTCAAACAAATCTACCGGCTGCATGGAGTTCCATGACAGTTGATCTCCAATTGAGGAATTCAGTTCACCACTACATTTTGGAGGGAGTTCCTGAGGTCCATTGGATGATCTCAGGGGCTTAGCTTGGCTTTCCATCCGAGTATGAATGGAGCCGCGGAACATGCTAATGCCATGGTGGAACAATACATCATATGTTATGTGGATTACTAGCAAGATAATTGGGCTGACTTGCTTCCTTTCGCAGAAGTGGCTTACAATGATGCAGTGCATAGTAGTACAGGACTGACACCTTTTCAGATTATGAGTGGCATGGAGTTTGTCCCTACACCAGGACTGCCAAGAGAACAGCTTTCTTCCATGACTCTGAATGAATAGATGAATGAATGAATACCAAAAAAGCCCTGACTGAAGCAGCCAAAACATACAAAAAGCAAGCTGACAAACACCGATCTTTCTAACCCCCCTTTCAGATGGAGATCGTGTGGATCTTTCCACCAAATACATAAGTTTGAGTTTGAAAAGTAAGAAGTTAGGATCGAAATATTTAGGTCCCATCCCCATAGTGAAGGTGATTAACCAAGTGACTGTGCAGTTAAATATCCCCTGCATACTGCGAAAAATTTATCCTGTTTTCCATTTCATCCTGTTAAAGCCTGCTGTGGGATCTAAATTGAGCCTCAACCTGCTGCTCCCCAAAGCTGATGTGGTGCAGGGTGAGACACATTATGAGGTGAAGAAGATTTTGGACTTTAGATTGCAGAGGAGACATTTGCAATATTTGGTTCATTGGAAGGGATACTGTTGTCTGAAGCCACGTGGGTGAAAAGTTGGGATGTTCAGGCAAAAACCTTAGTTAGGCAATTTCACAATAAATTCCCTGATAAGCCTAAGGGTCCACTTGGGTGGGGGGAGGTGGTTAATGTGCTAGTTGTGTTAACCCCAGACTTCAATCTTTTTCCAGGATGTGTTCCTTTCCTGAGGAGGGGGAAGCCTGTCAGTTTTGGAAGACAGTTTTCCTTTTTGCTTCCTATCTGCCACATATTTTAGCATAAGTTGGGAAGGGGTTTTTGTTGGAAGGTAGAAAGTTAGTCATAATAACATTCCATATTCAAGGACACTTTTGCCTGCATCTGCTGGAGAATGTGAAGAGTTGATTGGACTATGTGATGAACTTGTGGGTGTGGGGCAGGGCTGTGAACTGGTGTGGAAAACCTAGAAGCTTTCAGTTTCGGGTTTTCCCAGATATGCCAACATGACATCTCTAATAAATTGGAATGTTGAGGAACCTCAAGCCTTGGAGTTTTATTTTGTTGGGGGTATTCCTTGGAACCCTGACAGCACCTGGGGAAAAGAAAATCAGGATGCTGCTCTTATATTGTGTAGACTTTGCTGTATGTAGTATTAGTTATGAAAAACAAGTAAAGGTATTCTGTATATAAAGTCCCTTTATTTTTCCAAAAACAAACCAGGAACTGCCATGGTTTATTTGTTCAATTTTATATCCATAAACTCCAGATAATTAAAGAAAGAAGTGTATAATCATTCTCAAGTGGGATGCACAAAGGGTTGTGTTTAAATGCATAATTCAGCCACTGATCAGTAAAGAAGACTTCTTAAATTCTCAAGGACATTCCAATATGTTTTAGTACCAAAAAGACTGGATAACGAAAAGTGTTATATACTCAGTCCTAATAAACTCAATCCTATTAAACAAATATTTCTCCTTTTAGTTATATAAATGCATGTAGAACTCATCTACTAACATTTAAAAATGTTTCTTTGACTTCCGGTTGGTGCCGCCATCATCGCAGACAGTCTTTTATGACCGCCACCCCTGCCGCCCATAAAAAGCCGCCCCCGCAGCTGAGAGGTGGCTTGAAAAACTCTTGTTTGGGAAGTAAACGAGAGCAGAGCTGGCGAGTGCAGGTAGAGCCCCTGAGAAACCCCTGGACTCGTTCTGGGGAGGAAGCAGGAGAGGCTCCCTAAATAGCTTGCCGAGGCTCGAGACTCCAGGACAACTCTGCATATTGCAGAGCTAGACGATGCGACCAACTCAAGCAGCAAGTTTAAGCAAGTTTTTAAAAAGAAACAGGGTGAAATCTGGACTGCAAACTAAAAAACTGCATGTATTTGTACTAGTCCTGTTATTATATTTAAGAATGGAGAAAGAGTGAAAGTGAGTTTAAAATGGTGTTTGGCTTCTGCGGAGAGAAGAAAGCTGAAAACGAAAGTGATTATGCCTGTGCGTTCTAAAGTGCTACAAAGCAATTAAAGTAGCAGTACTTGTCAGAAGAAAAGGAAAAAGTTTTTTAAAGATACTTTCATCTGTTCCTTCTCCTTTAGAGGCTTGATTAAAGCTGGAGAAGTTTTTGAAAAGATTTTGTGGTGGTGGAAAGGGGGGTAGACTTCCTTTCTAGAAAGAATAAGATTGCATAACAGTATGGCTTCAAAACAGACAAAGTCAGCTCCTAAAGGCGCAAGTGGGGGTTCTCCTACTCACCAACAAAAAATGCAGTCATCAAGCTTGCAGACTCAGAGCCAAGAACAGGAGATTGGATTTAAGATCTGAAGGAATTTACTGCTGTGGCTCTGAAGAATCAAACTGAAACTATTGACCAAAAATTTGAAAAGTCTCAACAGGAGATTAAAGAGGTGGTCCAAGAAAAGTATGACAAAATGAAACAAGATATACTGACAGTAGTGACTGGCTTGTCAAAAGTGGTTGTTCAGATTGACAAAAAGTGAGAGAACTCAGCTCAGAACTGGAATCTAAAATGAGGGAAACTGATAATAAGATTACTAATGTGGATAATAAAACTCAAAGAATTGAAAATAGACTGACCATGATGCAGTTTAGATTTATGGAGTTTGCTGTAAGACTGAGAGGAATAAAAGAAAATAACAGAGAGGATCTGAGAACAGTTTGTGCTGAGGCCCTGGCTGTGATGTTAAAGATTAACCCTGAAGATGTTCTAAGTAAGATTAATAAGGCTTACAGAGTGAATTCTCAGGTGGCAAAGCAAAGACAACTGCCTAGAGATGTGGTGATCTATTTTACAGATAGAAGAATAAGAAATGATATCTTACAAACGTCTTTTGTTTCTGCTGTCCAACTGGATGGAAAGGAGATTGGGATCTACAAGGAGCTGCCACCAAAGATGTTAAGAGATAGAAAAGATTTTGGATTCCTGGTGAATGAGTTGAAGAAACAGCAAATTCAATTTAGATGGGATGCTCCAGTTGGCATAATATTGAGGTATCAAGGAGAGAGATATCAGTTAAACACTGTTTCAAAAGCTGAAGAATTTTATTTCAATATTGTAAAAACTGGTACAGCATCTCCACGCACATCCTCATTGTTATGCGTAGAGGAGGGTGATAAAGAGAGGGAATTTGAACAAGAGTTTGAAGAACAGTGGAAGCAAACATATGCAGAGGTGGTGGAAATTCAAGGAGCAACAGGAGGGGGGTTTCTGGATGAACCATTGATAGATTTCCCTCTGGAAGCTACAAGTGGATCACCTAAGAATACAAGACAGGTAGCACTGGACCTCATACTGAAATTGCACGAACTGAAAGATCAACATATAACCAGAGCAGCTTTTAAGCAACTCCAAGAAAAACAATAGCAGCAGAGGTCTTTACCACTACAAGATAAGAACGGAGTCAATAGTAAATCACAGAAATCTGAAGCTATGGGAGGAGCCAGGCTGAAGACTACCACTTTGGAACAGCAACTTCAGCAAATGCTCCTAACGCTTCAAGAGACCACAAATGACAATTAAACTTTTATCTTGGAACATGAATGGACTAAATTCACCACAGAAAAGAAGGAAAATATTTCATTATTTTAAACAATTTAATAATGATGTTATTTGCTTGCAAGAAACTCATATTAGATTACAAGACCAAAAATATTTGACAAATTCTAAATTAGGTGTACAATTTATAGCATCAGATTTAGAGAAAAAGAATGGTGGTGTGATTTATGTAAATAAAAGAATGTCAGCCAAAATTATAGAGGCAGATGATTGTGGAAGATATTTGGCAATTGAACTAAATACACAAAATGATCCAACTTTGCTGATTGGAATTTATGCTCCCAACCAACAACAAGAAAACTTTTATAAATTATTATATTCCAAAATATTGCAATGGGACTATAGATCTATTTTGCTTAAGGGAGATTGGAATGGAGTAATAGACATTAAAAAAGATAAGAAGAGTCTCGCAAAGTCATCAATACGTGCCAAATTACCACAGATATTTTTTGATATAAAAAAAGATTTGGAACTGAATGATATATGGAGAGAGCAAAACCCAAAAGAATTGGACTTTACTTTCTTCTCAGATAGACACTGATCCTTCTCTAGGATTGATTTTATCCTAGTTACAGCTGATCTACTTTCTAAAACAAAGAAAACAAAGATATTCCCGAGGACTATAACTGATCATAGTCCGGTATGGATAGAAATAGAAATGGGAAAGAATGAGAGAAGATCGTGGAGAGTAAATGAAAATCTGTTTAGATACGAAAAGAATGTAAACGAACTTAAAAAACAAATGAAAGAATTTTTTGAAATGAATCTGAATAAGGGTACCCCTATTGAAATTGTTTGGGATGCGAGTAAGGCCTATATGCGGGGGGGTACTAATTTATATGAACTCTAAACATAAACTGAATCAGCAAAGGAAAAGATTAGAAATAGAAGGAAAGATAAAGAAAAAGGAACAACTACTTATAAATAATCCGACAGACAAAAAATTACAAGAAATTATAAAACTTTTGAAAGACCAATTTCAAATGCTTATAGCGGAACAAACGGCAACTAACCTACAATTTACAAAACATAACACATTTTGTAATGCTAATAAACCAGGCAGGTGGTTGGCTTACACACTGAGGAAACAGCAGAGTTCTCGAGTTATTGGTAGAACCGAGTATGGAGGAAAGGAAATTTTTCAACAAAGCCTAATTAAAGAAGCTTTTTTAATTACTATACAAAACTACATGCCAAAGATGATATACAGAGTGAACTTATAGATAAATACCTAGGAGAAGGGAGAGTTACAAAAATTACCAAAGAGCAAAAGGAAAGAATGAATCAGCTAATAACTGTTGAGGAGATTATTACTGCAATTAAACAACTGAAAATAGCTAAAGCTCCAGGGACGGATGGTTTAACAGTGGTATACTACAAAACTTTACAAGCAGAAATGATTGACCACCTTAAAGATCTATTTTGTAGCATACAAAAAGGGGGTAAAATACCCCCTTCATGGAAAGCAGCCTTTGTGTCATTGATACCAAAAGAGGAAACAGGTTCTACAAAACCGGAAAATTTTAGACCAATATCTCTCCTGAACATGGATAATAAAATTTTTGCAAAAGTATTAGCCAACAGGTTAATGCAGTTATGCAAGAGGTGATTCATCATGATCAAGCAGATTTATAGAAGGCAGATATATGAAGGATAACATGAGGCAAATTATAGATTTATTGGAATATCTTGAGAAGAGTAAACAGATCCCTGCAGTGCTGGTGTTTTTGGATGCGGAGAAGGCCTTTGATTGAGTTAATTGGAACTTTCTATTAAAGACTTTAACAAAGATGGGTTTTGGGGATCAGTTTGTGCAAGCAGTTACAGCAATCTATCAAGATCAAACAGCACAGATTATCATTAATGGAAGTCTAACTACAAATTTTAGTATAGAAAAAGGGACAAGACAAGGTTGCCCACTATCCCCACTGTTGTTTATTTTAACTTTAGAAGTCTTGTTGAACAAAATACGGGACTTGAGTATTCTGAATGGAATAGTTATAAGGCAAAAGGATTACAGAACAAGGGCATTTGCAGATGATCTGGTTGTTACCCTAACACAGCCTATGGAATCAGTAATCCAGATGAAAAACATTATAGAAGAATATGGCGTGGTATCAGGATTCAGACTGAATCAGAAAAAAAACCAAGATGATAGTTAGAAATGTGACAGAAGCTCAAAAGAAGGAAATTGAAAGGAAATAGCTTTGAAATAGTAGCAAAGGTGAAATATCTAGGAGTTCAAGTGCAGCTTCAAATAGAAAACTTTTTAAAAATAACTATGAGGTGTTGTGGCAAAAGGTACAGAGAGACATGTAAACTTGGAAAAAACTGCAACTATCTTTACTTGGAAGAATAGCAGCAGTTAAGATGAACGTTCTACCTAGATTCTTATTTTTGTTTCAAATGATTCCGGTGCTTTAAAATGATAAACATCTGACTGAATGGCAAAAAGGAGTGAATAAGTTTGTTTGGAATGAGAAAAAGCCAAGAGTTAAACTGAAAATTATGCAAGAAGTTCATGAAAGGGGTGGCCTTAAAGCTCCAAACCTACGATTGTACTATGAAGCAGCAGCGTTGACGCAAGCGAGTGACTGGTTTGGAATGACAAAGACTGGAATATTGAACATAGAAGGCCATGACCTAGAATATGGCTGGCATGCATATCTATTTTATGAAAGTAAAGCTGATAAAGTATTTAAGAGCCATATATTTAGAAACTCTTTGATGAGAGTATGGAAGAAGCACCAGCTTAAATTGGATTACAAAATACCATTGTGGTTGGATCTTGGTCATATTACAAGGAATATAAATATAAAGTCATTTGGGGGGATTTTATATAAAGAGGTACTTTTCAATGATAGGGGTAGATTACAATTAAAGACATTAAATACTCTGTTGGAAGATGGGATATTTTTAACTTGGTTACAGTATAATCAATTCCAATTGAGATGGAGGGAAGATCAAAAAACTGGTTTAATGTTGCATTAAGAAGATTTGGTAAGACAGATAAAAGATAACGGCCAAATGCATATTAAGAGGATTTATAATGTTTTGTTAGAAAGAGATTCTGAAAATGAATTGGTTAAAGACTGCATAATAAAGTGGGTGCAAAATTTTGCGGAACCAGTTATGATGGAAACATGGGAAAAAATATGGGTGCAGAACGTTAAATTCACGCAGTCACAGAACTTGAGGGAAAATTTTTATAAAATGTTTTATAGGTGGCATTTAGTTCCCAAGAAATTATTGTATATGTATCCTAATGTACAAGCAAAATGTTGGAGATGTGAATGCTTAGATGCTACATATTATCATATATGGTGGACATGCAAGAAAGTGAAGGCTTTTTGGATTAAAATATGGTGGGTCATGCAAAATGTTTTGAAGAAAAAACTGCAATTTTCTCAATTGTTTTTACTGGGTATAGTTAAGGATTTCTCAATGACTGAAACAAAAATGATATTATACATGGTCACAGCAGCTAGATTATTGATTGGCTAATATTGGAAAAAAGAGCTTATGCCTACTATAGAAGAATGGACTTTGAAGATGGCCAGTTTTGCAGAAATGACGAAGATATCACCATACTTAAAAGACCGGACTCAAGAAACTTATATGTGGGAATGGAAGAAATGGATAGATTACATGCAGAACAAATATCAAACAAGGAAGTATCAGATAGCTTTCAGTTGAATGTTATGTAGAAATTTATAGTGTAGACAAGGGTTAGAGTTGTAGGAGGGTATTATATGATATGGTATGATTTGGATTTCACCTTGGGAAGTCGTGGGGGGGAGGGGAGGGTTGGAGGGGGGAAGTGGGGGGGAAATTTGTGTTTGTAAAACTTTTTCAATAAAAAAAATGTTTCTTTTTTGTTAGGGTTCATAAAAGTTTATATTTTAGAAGATACAGAGATAAATGTAAACAAAGACAGGTTCCAGAGAAGGCTGCCATCTCCTGGTTATTTAACCATATTGTAGTTTAACAAGATGCTGAATATTATTAAGTAAACAGAATCCAGAACTTTTGGATATCTGATACTGAAACAAATCAGTTAATATTTGGAGTGTGTATGCATGTGTGAGTATACCCACTTACTGCAATGACATCATGGCATTTTGTATGCAGGCAGTGTTTCCATTTAAACCCACATAAAAATGTGTATAATGCAGGGGTGAAATGCTCCCGGATCGGACTGGATCGCCCGATCCCGTAGCAATGGAGGCGGGTGGTTCGGAGAACTGGTAGTAAAAATCCCTGCCCCCCGTCCCCAGCTGAGCCACACAATCATCAGAGGCTTTTTTAAAATTATTTTTAAAAGCTTTTTTTCTACAACCTCTTCAGCCAAAAACATGCTTTTAAAAGTAAAAAAAAAAAAAGCTTCTGATGATCACGCGGCTCAGCTGGGATCGTCAAAGGCTTTTTTAAAAAAAACAAAATCCTTTTTTCTTTTAAATGCCTTTGACGATCCAAGCTGAGTTTTTTAAAAAGCCTCTACTAATCAGGCAACTCAGCTTGGATTGTCAGAGGCATTTAAAAGAAAAAAGCCCTTTTTTTCTTTTAAATGCCTCTGACGATCCAACCTGAGTTGTCTGATTAGCAGAGGCTTTTTGAAAAACTCAGCTTAGATCGTCAGAGGCATTTAAAAGAAAAAAACCCTTTTTTTCTTTTAAATGCCTCTGACAATCCAAACTGAGTTGCCTGATTGGCAGAGGTTTTTTAAAAAAACCTCTGACAATCAGGCAATTTAGCTGGGATCGTCAGAGCCTTTTGAAAGCATTTTTTTACAATCTCTTCACCGAAGAGGTTGTAGAAAAAATGGTTTTAAAAGAAAAAAAATAGCCACACTCACCCATTACCCATCACCACCAAGCCACGCCCACAGAACTGGTAGTAACAAATTTTAGATTTCACCACTGGTATAATGGCATTAAAAGCCATTATACTATATGAATAGTGTATATAGTTTTCTAAGTATATTTTCGAAAGAGCCATTCCACATTTATGAAACGTGTGCAAAACAAAGCAAGATTACAGTGCGTATAAACTCCAAGGAAAAGACCCATATTTGATCTGAATATCATTGGCATTCCTTAATAAAGAAAAACTGGTTCTTTGAATGTTCTCATTTAATGGTTATCATTCTTTTAAAAAGTTAAAAACTGGAGCACAGTACCTAGTATCTGCAGAAAAGCCACAAAGTCTAAATACGTATAAGTAACAAACAATTCATATTTAACAAGAACTAGGATAGCTTATTACATTTAATAAGCTGCAATGCAAGTAGATGAAGTATTAATACAGAAATGTGCCTGATCTCAGCAGAAAGATAACATGTTCTTGTGAAGTGTTTCTTGTTCTCTTTCCAGCCAGCCAGCAGAGCATCTTTTTACTTGACTTAAATTAAGAAGAATTCAACCATGGAATACAAATGCACCTATAATTCATGACCTATAATTATGGTTGTACCTAAGTTAAAATGCTAGTTACAAATTTGCTACACACTGTTCTTGGAGTGTGTTGGGGAAGATAAAGACAAGACACATGTCATTAGCATGATGGGTAGAGTAGCAGCCAGATGATCTAGCATTGCAATCAGTTGTGTTTCTTATGCTTGTGTGCTTAAAAATAGAGTGAGTGAGCCTGTGACATCAAGCAAAAAGATATGAGAACTCTGCTGGTGATCACTGCAAACACTTCCCTGCATATAGATATATCAAATTCTGTACTTGATTTGTATTCAATTTTGTACTTGAAATTGGGGGGGGGGGGAAGAAACTTTAATTTTAGGTTTTGATTATTATAATGATTTTGTTGTTATAGAAGTGTCTTAAAACATTTAGAAATGTAAAGTCAGAGATTGAGGTTGTAACCTTCCTGTATTCTACTGCACTGAAAAAAGTCAAAAGACATACTTTTTTCTTTCTTTTATCACTTCTTTCTGCACTTCTCTTTTTGACTTTCTCAATTTTGTTTCTAACGTACCTTATAATAAACTTGAATAAAAAAGTCAAATCAGTGTAAAAATATTTCCAAATCCATAAGTACAATCATGTTTCTATTTTCACCAGCAAGCCATATACAGTATTATAATTCTTAGCCAAAAAAAAAAAATGTTATAGAAGGTATGTTCTGAAATTTCCTTTAGCAAAAATCTGATGAGGAATTTTATTCATAATCTCTGTGACTTTCCCTCTGTTAGCTGACTGTTATTTAGAGGGACATGACTCTTGTGCCCTCCAGCATCCAGAGATCACTACATCAATAAATAAATTATAGGAGCTTAATTTTAATTAATAATTAAAATTAATGTGATAATTAATCTATTAAAAGTTAGAAAATTCTCATTCATGAAACAGCATTGAATTTATTTATCAAATTTCTCAGTTATGCAATTTCAGAATCATTCTGGATGAAACCACACACAATTGCACACATAATTAACTGAGGGAACAAGAAATTTATTCACTCTATCCCCAATTAAAGGTTCCCACCCAAGCATCCTAAATCAAAGCCTGAGGGAAAAACAGTTGTTTAATGATGACTTGAAAGGAGGCAAAAAGCCATATGAATCTGTATGAAAAAAGGGGAACAAGCTTAATGAATAGGTCTTAATGGACTAACATCCCACATGGAGAGAAGTAAGCAGTGGAATACCACAAGGCTCTGCCTTAGGCCCAGTACTCTTCAATATCTTCATAAATGACTTAGATGAGGGAATAGAAGAGGGAATTCATCAAATTTGCAGATGACACTAAACTGGCAGGAATAGCCACATCCCAGAAGACAAGTTTGTGATCCAAAAAGATCTTGCCAAACTTGAACAATGGGCCCTATCCAACAAAATGAATTTCAGTGTGGAGAAAATCAAAGTTTTACATTTGGCAGGAAAAATCAAAGGTGTAAGTACAGATTAGACAAGACCTGGCTCAAAAGCAATAACTGTGAGAGGGAGTCCTAGTGGACGATCACTTGAAAATAAAGTAGAAGTATGTGGCAGCAGCCAAAAAAGCTAATACAATCCTGGGTTGTATAAACATAGGCATAGATCAAGATCATGTGAAGTATTAGTACCGCTTTATAAAAGCCTAGTAAGACCATATCTGGACTACTGCAACCAATTTTGGTCACCATTCTACAAAAGAGATGATGAGAGTTTGGAACTGGCATATATCAGAAGCATTGTACCACATCTTTCAAAAATTTTGGAACAGAGTTGATGTTGTTTCCATCCTCCCAAAAGTGGGGGGGTGGGACAGGAAACCACAGACCAATCAACCTAACATCAATACCTGGAAGATACTGGAAAAGATAATAAAAAATCAGATCTGTGAAAATCTGGTAACAAATAAAGTTATAATTAAAAGACAATATAATTTGCCCAAAACTGGAAAAACAATGACATACCATCAGAAGATAAGATGATTAGAAAAATTACAGAGTGTGCTGAAATGGATAAGTTCACAAAGGAGAAACAAGAAAAAGATGAAACAGAATACTACATAGTCTGGAAGAAATGGTATAAATGGTTGGAGGAGAAAATGGGGGAAGGGGGGACAAAAGAAAATTAAACAATGGTTAAATTAGGTGGAGGAATATGGAAACAAATGGGAAGATATAAATTGTGGAAAGGAAACTAGGTACCTGTTTATGTTAAATGTAAATAAAATATTTAGATTAAGAGAATATATTTTAATGGTATATATATATGATATACTAGAAATATATGAATAAAAAATATATTAAGATAAGAAAGAGAACATGTATAAATATGGATTACTGATGCGATGATGTTGAAAAGAAGATGTAAGTATCTGTTTTTGGTTGTTTTTGGTTGTTTAAAAAACTTTAATAAAAATATTTTTTAAAAAATTAAAGATAAAAAAGTTCAAAAAAATAAATAAAAGACAGCATGGATTTGTTAAAAACAGATCATGGCAAACCAATCTTATTTCATTCTTTGACAAAGAAGCTAAATTAGTAGACTGAAATGTTATCAATGTAGTATATTTAGACTTGAGCAAGGCATTCATCAAAATAGACCCCAAACCATACTCAACAAATAGTCTTTAATGGTACTACATCTACATGAAGGGAAGTAAGAAGTGGGGGACCATAAGGTTCTGTCTTAGGCCCAGTACTGTTCAATATCTTATAAATGACTTAGATGAGGAAATAGAAGGAGAACCCATCAAATTTGCAAGCTGGCAGAAATACTCAATATCCCAGAAGACAAGTTCAGGATCCAAAAAGATCTGGACAGATGTGAACAATGTACCCTATCCAATAAAATGAAATTTAATGTGGAGAAAAGCAAGGTTTTATATTTAGGTGGGAAAAATCAAAAATACAAGTACAGATTAGATCAAACCTGGCTCAAAAAAGTAATTGTGAAAGGGACCTTGTGGACAAGTACTTAAATATGAACCAGCAGTATGTGGCAGCAGCCAAAAAAAGCTGTTTCAATGCCTCGGTTGTAAACAGAGGCATTGAATCAAAATCAGGTGAAATGTTAGAAGCGTTTATAAAGCTTTAGTAAGACCATATCTGGAATATTGCATCCACTTTTGGTCACCACACTATAAAAAAAGATTTTGAGACTTTGGAAAAAGTGCAAAGAAGAACAACTAAGATGATTAAAACATATGGAGACTAAAACATATGAAGAATGGTTACAGGATTTGGCTTTGACTAGTCTAGAGAAAAGAACGACTAGGGATGTCATGATAGCAGCACTCCAATATTTGAGAGACTGCTAAAAAGAGGAGGGGGTCAACTTATTTTCCAAAGCACCAGAGGGCAGTACAAGAAACAATCGATGGAAACTAATCAAGGAGAAAAGCAACTCAGAGTTAAAGAGAAACTTTCTAACAGTAAGGACAATTAACCAGTGGAACAGCTTGCCATCAGAAATTGTGCTGATGCTCCAGTACTGGAGGCTTTTAAGAAGAGATTGGACAGCCACTTATCTGAAATAGGATCTGTATCTTCCACAATTTAGGCTAGATGTTTAGGCTAGATTTTTAAAAGATTTCTTTCTATTAATTATCAGTTCCCTTTGCTGTTTGTGACACCTCCAAATATAATATCATCTGTGAATTTAATTAATGTGCTGTTTATGTCTTCTTCCAGATCATTAACAAAGATTTATTATAATTAAGATCGTATGAAACTAAGGTCTAGGAGAAAGTTTCACCACTTTGTCAATGAATATAAATGCTTTAAATATTTCTAATTAATCTATGATAAGTAGTAAAAATATTTTTTCTGTCTTATCAAAATAATCTAGAAATCTGATTTTTCTCTAACCATTCTCAATGGCATGAATGAGATTTTACAATATCAAGTTAGAATGCTTCTCTTGAAAATATAACATAATAAATCATAGTTTCAAAAAGAATAATTATCACTTCAAAACAATTATAGCTTCAGGAATCACCAATGGGATTCCATTTAACTAAGTCATTATATGAGTTTTTGGTTCCCGTACAGAGAAAATGCATTTAGAACTAAAATTATTCTGGAAAAAAGAGGAAAGCATATTTGACCAAATAAAACTAGGAAACATTCTGAAGCCCAGGAACAACTGGATTCAAAATAATATTTACTTTTGTATTTGGATTTAATCTTTGTTAGCTCCACTAGACAGATAAGACCAGGAAATCAATTCCACAGGAAGGCCAAATCCATTTTTATTAAGATTGGCTACAATAACAGAAACTTACTATTCTGGCCCTCCTCTCTGTTCTATACTCCTATAAATTAGGTAGCTGTTACTTTTACAACTTTTGAAGACACCATATTTATACCCCACATAGAATTGCAAAATAGCTGTATAATAATAATAAGGGAGAGTATTTGTAGCTCTAGGCTGAATTTTGGTGCCCTTGGTGATCTCTAGAATGGATGTAGTGGCTCAGTGGCTAAGATGCTGAGCTTGTTGATTGAAAGGTCAGCCATTCAGCGGTTCAAATCCCTAGTGCCATATAATGTGGTGAGCTCCCGTTACTTGTCCCAGTGTCTGCCAATTTAGCAGTCTGAAAGCACGTAAAAAATGCAAGTAGAAAAATAGGGACCACCTTTGGTGGGAAGGTAACAGTGTTCTGTGTACCTTTGGCATTTAGTCATGCTGGTCACATGACCATGGAGACATCTTCGGACAGCACTGGCACTTCAGCTTTGAAACAGAGATGAGCACTGCCTCCTAGAGTTGGGAGCTACTAGCATATATGTGCAAGAACCTTTACCTTTACCGTCTGCTGCTCTCTGGATTTGGTTGTTTTCTTGCAGACCCTTTTATTATCCAAACTAGGGAACATCATCAATGCTGATAAGGAGTGAGGCAAGAAAACAAATAAGCTGAGCGAGCACTAAGGACCCCTAAGCTCTATAACATAACTCATTGGTAGTTCACTTCCTTCTATCCAGGAATAGGAGCAATATAAGTGTATATATATAACAGTGATAGCTAGCCTTTTCTGGAATGAGTGCCCAAGTGTGTGTGTATGCACGAACCCCCAAAATTCAATGTGCAACACCCATGCATGCACCCTGCCCATCACACGTGTGCCCAGCTCCCCTGCATATGCCCCACCCCCAGCATGTGCATACAGCCCCCCGCATGCACCCCACCCCGCGAAGGCACAGTAGAGACCCAAAGACCATCTGGCTGGTGGGAGGTATGCGCACATGCACAGCAGAGCTAAGCTAGGGTGAACAGCTTGCATGCCCACAGAGAGGGCGCTGCATGCCACCTCTGGCATGCATGCCATAGGTTCACCATCACTGGTATATAACTATGCTTGAGAAGACTCCACAGGATTGTCTGGGATGCTGCACATCCCATTCATATTTTTCTTGCTATCTTCTGAGAGGAGGCTCTCTGGTATCTGAAACAGAACATCTAGATTCACTAAATTTTACTCTATATAGCATCAACCTTATGATCTCTCAAGTTTCCTCTTTCTGCTACATATTCAAAATGAATAGTGATTAATGTGTGTGTGTTTGTACGTGGTGCAGGTATATATTTATATATGTATATAGAATGTGTACATGTGTGTTATGTATGTGTTTTGATAGATATACATTTTCTCTTGAGAGCAGGCAACAGAATTTCATTTTTAACACAGGCCAGTGTGCTCACAGTAAAAAATAACAATAAAAATTATCTTATAAGATTTTAACATGCATTATGGAAAGAAACAAAACTTTTTCAAATTTCAGGTTTGTGGCACATTCTTTGTTTTTTGCTGGATATCTTAGCCTAATGCAAAAAAAAAAACCCCACAGGGCTGAAGAATTCTAACTTCAGGAATTTATTTGGAATGGAGAATTGGCCAGAACCAATTACTCTTGTAGGTAACGGAATACACGTATTTATCACAAGTTTTCTTCATTTCAGCCATATAAATTTCTGTCCCTGTTATTAATCAACCAAAATTCAATAAGTTCTTCTTTATCTATTACAAATCAAACAGAGAGCTATTAGCCACACAAGAGGAATTTTCTTGCTACATGAACTAACCAGACCTTAAATTAAGGATCTAGAAATCAAGAAAAGAATTTGCAGGTAATATGTTTCCAATTTCCAAGTGTTCTAAAATGATACCTGACTAATTTTCATCTCATGCAAACCTTTAATTGAAAAATATTTATAGAGTTAATAAATCTGTTCAATATGGTTCTGGAAAGCTATGATCAAATAGTGTGAACGCTGAACAAGTAACTACCACACAATAAATAGTGTGAATTATCAATGTGGACTCAACCCTGACTGTTCTTTAGAATGAGAGATACTGAAGCTGAACTTCAAATACTTTTGCCACCTAATGAGAAAATAGGACTTGTTGGGGGACGGGGGGGGGGGGGAGGGACACAACAAATTCTGGTTTGGAAATTGAAGGTGAAAGGAAAAGGAACAGTAGAGGATGAGAAAGTTAGACAGTGTCACAGACTCAATGAACACAAATTTGGGCAAACTCTGGAAGTGGAGGACAGGGGGACTTGGTATTTTATGGTCCAGAGTGTGATGAAGAATATGACATAACTTAACATGAACAAAAACAACAACAATCAATAATTCTCCTGATAAAAGCAGATTCAAAAGAGTTAATTTACTTCCTGCATGTTCAGACAGAATAATGGTGTTTGCCTGTGATTATGTTGGCCTATTTATACAACATTTTGAAAAGCTATTATTTAACAGTAAATCTAGAGTAACTAGCTGTGAAAAAAAAACATATCAATTTTAATTAATTTTATTTACAATAGTTGAAGTAATCTGGATTATATCCAAATCCACTTTAGATTTTTTTTTCTGCCATATTTTTAAAGAGGCTGGTGGCTCATCAACACCAATGGATTCATAAAGGTATCAGAGCCTCTTCTATGAGATAGAGGATTAAATTATCTAAACTTCTCAAACTTTCCAATATATATATAAATATTGAATATTTAATTATAGCTTCCCTGGGTCAAATAACAGCTGCAAAACTATAAATCTATAATTGGCATAATAGTGTTAAATTGCTAGAGGAAATATCCATGCAATGCATTTCTAGGTATATTTTTTCAGAGTAAATCTTATGGCAGTCAAGTCTATTAACTTTCAGAAAATTGTATTTAAAATTTAGATATATTTTACATTGTGTTAAATATTGCACAGCACATATAGTAGCAAACTAGTCTAAACCAATGAATAGTAAGGGATAGTCTTGCATAACTTAAGATTCTCAATTTTAGACCTTAGAAACAATCAAAAGACGACCTTTTTCATTCTCTTACATTGTTTCATACACACACCATACCAATAATATTTGTAAATGTTTGCATGCATATCAGGGGTGAAATGCTACCAGTTTGGACCAGTCCGGCCGAATCAGTAGCGATGGCAGTGGATGGTACAGAAAACCAATAGCAACAGCAGCACAAGGCTTTGCCCACCTGCCTGGTTGTCGTTACTTCCTGGTTTCAATCAGGAAGTAACCTGTTTTTTACCCTCTGTGCATGCGCAGAAGGGTTTGCACATCCGCAGAGAGTCCGTGCATACATGTGATGTGCACATGTGCACTTCCAAACTGGTAGGGAAGGTAAGTAGATTTCACCCCCAATGCATATTATTTACCATGTATCTTTTTACTTGGCAACTACTTGGTGTTGCTGAGTAGGTGTGTGTTGCAGATTTTATTACTAGCTTTGACAGCAAGACAACTTTAATATACATGGAGGCATCTAGTGGAATTGAAAAACTTGATTAGAAAATGCTCCCACTGCATATATACAGTCTTCAATATGTGGGAGAGAGACAAGAAAATTAATGGGTATCATAGTAAAATAGGCATATACATCCTGAGGCTCAAGACCAAGTGTAGCCACGGAAAACTTCAAATGCATTCCTGACAGACCTTCTAAAATTATCACTGAATTGGAATTTTGATATGATCAAAGGAGAAAACTTGACCTTTAGTGATTGGAAGTTCAAATTCCCCTTAGTGGCATTGTGTAAATGTATTATTATGATCACTTCCTATAAAAGGTTGCTTCATAAGAAAGTAAGGAAAACAAAGCAAAAATTAAAAACACCCCAAAAAGAGGATGAGTTTACTACTCATTGTTAAACTGATATAAAATGTTAGCTCTTTTCACAGCTATAAAAAGACATTTCTATTGTTCGTCAGTAATTTTCCCTTACAGATAACCCTTCTATGTTTCAATTAATTTACATGCAATAGGACTCTTTCCTAGATCATTCAGGTTATGACCATGACACTTGGATTTTTTGTGAGGATGATCCCCCTTAATTGAACATCATAAGGTAACAATAGAGTAGTCCTGCGTAGCATAATCAGTTCATCTATGTGGTAAATCAATGATGCTGAAGAAAATTCATACTATTAGAATTATAAAACAATTGACATTGCTCAGATTTAGATCACATGTATATGGTTTTATTTTTTCTTTATACTTTTCAACATCCTAAGGTATGGCAAAACAAAGTAAATGCAAACATTATAGAGATTTGCTGCAGATAGCAGTTTATGACAAATAGATACAGATAACCTGGGGGAATCATTTTCACATGGGTTAGATTGCACTTCCCATAGTCTTCATGCAAAAATCTTAGGAGGGTTGTCCTTATTCTGCAAATTGCCAATGTTGGGATTAGCTTTTCCTTTTAATACTGATTCTATCAGTTTTGCCAAGAAACTAAGTATACATTTTGTATAGATTTTTTAAAATGTTTGTTTACTTATATATTGTGTTTATTCATCTCTTTACCTACTAGGGGCACTAGGCAGATGATAATCAAAATGAAATTAATGAAATTAATTACTAAACACACAAGAACAAGTATCTACTTATCGTTCACAAACTATGTATGCTTTGAATTACAAAAAACAGAATTCTGGATTTTCTTTTTTATTTTCTTTTATTTTTTGAAAAAGTGTTTTCATTGTTTAGAAATTCCTCCAGAACAATGTTTTTGTTTCAAATAAAGTTCCTGGCATTGGTAGCATTCTGCAGAATCAGTCTATGATTGCATGATATACAGTGGTGGGTTGCCTCCAGTTCAGAGTGTGCAGGGGTACAATGCGAACCAATAGTAAAGGTAAGTAGAACCCACCCCTGATGAGATAGATAGATAGATAGATAGATAGATAGATAGATAGATAGATAGATAGATAGATAGATAGATAGATAGATAGATAGATAGATATACTCAATTTACATCTTAACTGTATTTGAGAAAATTTCTCACCATCTAATTTCATTCATGTGAAGGAGTGAAAGGGAGCAACATGCTAGCTGTGCATGTTGCAAGTCCAGTGCCTCTTCAGAAATTAGCAGGTGAATGAAATCTCATTCACTACTTTCTGGGGGTTTTTTTTCTTCCTTCTTTTCATTGTGGTTCCAGAAACATCTTGGTTACGTAAGAAAAATCTGGCTTAAAGGAAAAACACACATAAAACCTACAAAAAGTAAGAAAATAGACATTGTACCTTTACAGGGAGGAACATGAGATGTGGGTGTGGCTTATTGAGGATGGCTAATGAGCCAGAAATAGCTATTTAAGTCTCTCACAATGCAGCACAAAATTTGTTGGCTGCCAGAATGAAAAGAAGGAAGAAAAAAACCCCAGAAAGTAGTGAATGAGATTTCACTCAATTGTGGTTCTAGAAACATCTTGGTTATGTAGGAAAAACATAACCAAGATGTTTCTGGAACCACAATTGAGTGAAATCTCATTCACTACTTTCTTAAAGGAAATACACACACACACACACGTGTGTGTGTGTGTGTGTGTTTCCTTTATATATATATATATATAATTTATATTTTGCTGATAAATAAAGGGAGACTAGTATAGATCTATTTCAAGGTTTTTACTTTCATCAGTTAGCCATATCCTTACTCAGAACTCGGATTCAAGCCCAAGTTCGCATCCGAGTAAAGGTATGGCTAGCTGATGAAAGCTAAAAACCTTGAAATAGATCTATACTAGTTTCCCTTTATTTCTTTATCAGCAAAATATAAATTTGGTATAAAATGCTTTATTGTGAATGCGACTGCTTGAGGGCTCTTGGATTTGACAAAAGATTCCAATTTATTAATGTGAAACTTTTCAGCTCTACATGTCAGAGATGAACTTGAAAAATTCTCCATGTAAGGCATGCATTAATACAGTGCAATTTGTTTTGAAATTGCACTGAAATTTCCTTCCATGGTAAAAGAAGCTCCTGTTTCCTAAAAGATAGCTATAAATATGTGTAGCATCCCATAATGCCAACACATCACAATCTGAAAAAGGCCCATGAAAGCTTTAAAAAATTCAGTGGAAGTCCTTCACAACTTCGTTAGGTATTTAATTAAAATATGAAAAATCACAGAAGTTACGAACCTGAACAGTTGATTGATAATATGATTTGTTTCCTTGTAAATAAGAAAAACTTGAACACCATATTTCGTCCATGGGAATGTCCTTTAAATATCTTCTCCTTTGAATATAACTTTGAAAATAAATTCTCTTTCATCAAATTGAATAGCTGTAGAAAAAAAATATAGGTGATTTTTTTTCCTGCGTGATTTTAACATGCACGCTACATCTAGATATATTTGCTATATCTCCAGTTATCTGCCGTGTGAGATATAGATGAGGTTGACCCCAGATACTTTGTGTCCTGAAGCAAGATGCAGTCAGGCTGGCAGTTGAATGTTTGACACTGATTGATAGGTCAATGGCCTTAACTGCCCAGGGGAGCAAATAGTAAATTTAGGAGGTATGAAACAGGCACAGTTTTGTCCTCAACATTTTTCCTCCAGTCTTTATCCATACACACACGCTACCCACCTCTTGCCTGAAATAGCTGCCGCTCTCTGCTTCCTTGGACATACAAAATAAAGTCTATAAAGTCCTACGCAGATTAGAATGCCATATAAATAGCTATTAAAAAGAGCCTAGTGCTTTTAAATATCCTACTTTTGCCAGTGAGGTAAATCCTGGAAAATCAAAGAGGATGTAGCGACTTGCATTTCCTTCAGTATTAAAATATTTGCCTGGAAGAGTTTTTCTCTACAGCTGAAGCCATAAAAGAGTTTATAATCTCAATTTAAATCTGATAGAAAGGATATTTTGTAGGTGCTCTACTTTAAAATTTGAGTATCATTGGTGATTTTTGTCCTTACATAGAATTTTTATTTTTATTTATTTATTTTATTTTATTTTATTTTATTTTATTTTATTTTATTTTATTTTATTTTATTATTTTATTTTATTTTATTTTATTTTATTTTATTTTATTTTATTTTATTTTATTTTATTTATTTTATTTTATTTTATTTTATTGCATTTCAATATAAAAAGGCTGCTTATTTTTTAAAAGACATCTGAAAAATCTGGGTTTTTCCTTTTGCTTTAATGAGTACTAGAATAAATTTCAGCAGTTCAAAGATGTCAAAACTAACTTTTTATCTCTTTCAAAGAAGCCTATTGGAAGAGGAACTTGAACCAATTTTAAACTATTAGCTGTTGCATAGAATGGAATGGAATATATGGCTTGCCAGTACAACTTTTATTGGTAACATAAAATATTTTAGTTTGCTTTGCTAGGGTAGAATTTAAATAAATTTAATTTATATGCCCACAATTTTAGCCAGTGGACACTGGAGACCACTGAAGATCATATATATAGATTGAATATATAGATCAGTGATGGCTAACCTTTTTGCCATAGCATGCCAAAAGCAGGTAGAGTGTGGTGGGGTCACACGTATGCGCGCCCACATCCATAATTCTATGTGCCCCATCCCCCTGTGCTCCCCCCGCTTTTGGCACGTGATGGCACGGTTGGCATGGTAGGCCTGTTTTTTGCTCTTCCCTGCCTCCAGAGCCTTTCTAAGAATCTGGGGAGAGCAAAAATAGCCTTCCCCACCCCGCCAGAGGCCCTTCAGAGGCCGGAAACAGTGTGTTTCCTGACTTCTGGTGGGCTCAGAAGGCCCGAAAATCAGCTGGCTGGTGCACGCATGCATGCTGAAGCTGAGCTTGTGTGCCCACCGATATGGCTCAGCATGCCACCTGTGGCACCCGTGCCATAGGTTCGCCATCATGGATATAGATTATCAATTCATTCATGGCTATCAGAACAGACAAGACCAGTCATAAAACATTGCTATCAGAAACAAACTGATGAAGGTGCTATTCCCTCAGGCTTCACAATATGCTCCTTTTCTGCACCATTGCATCCTACAAGAAAAGCTTAAAAAGCACTGGTACCCAACATTTGTTTTATTGTTGTTGTTGAAGAATGCATATTGAGCCCAAAGCTATTCTTAAAATAATATTCCTTTTTTGCTACTTCTTTTCTTTTAAAGAGGAAAAAGAAATCTGGTTTTATTCGTGTCAGGCAAGCAGCCTAAAAGGGCCCAATGAAGTGTCCCCAAATGTAGTCTACAACCAAATGCTGTAGGAAAAGCAAGATACATTAATTAACTGTCCTAAATTTTGCACCTAAGATTGTGGAACATCTGCTAAATTATATTCATGTCATTGTCTCAAATTCAGGCAAATTCAGACAGGCATAATTTGTAAATCAGTAAATCCTGAAATGGAAAGAAATGGTATGGCAAAAAGCAAGGGCTGGAAAAGGGGACTAAAAAGTATAGTTAATCTGAAGAAAAAGAGAAAATATTCCCTTTAAGAAAAAATAAAGATTGTTTTAAGTAAGTGAATCAATTAACATGTCAGTAGGAAGCATAGATAAAAATCATATCTATCTATCTATCTATCTATCTATCTATCTATCTATCTATCTATCTATCTATCTGTATATGTATATGTATATGTATATGTATATGTATATGTATATGTATATGTATATGTATATGTATATGTATATGTATATGTATATGTATATATATGTGTGTTTTCTGAGGTTTTCGCGGGTGTTTGTATGTAGGTCTTTGGTTATTCGGGTCATCTCCCGCGTAAAATTGGAAGTGTCTTGGCAACGTTTTGACGAAGTCTCATTCATCATCTTCAGGCTGGTGTTCTTGGCTTCATGCTTCCAGGAGCAATGTGAGATCGCAGCTATCTCTTCCTTTTAACTGCTAGTGGGGGTGGGAGCTGATTGGGTGGGAGCTTGGCTGTGTTCTGATTGGGTGGAGGTATGTTCTGATTGGTTAGGGGCTTGGCTGTGCTCTGATTGGATGGGGGCTTGGTTGTGCTCAGCTTAGTCTGAGTTGCAGGGGGATTTGAGCTGGTGAGCTGCATTGTTGTTTGGTTTTGTGTTTGTGGCTGTGCGAGCTCTTCATGGTGGGTGTCAGTCTGCTTCATGTATGGATTGGAGGGGTTTAAAGTGGCTAATGATGCAGCTGCGGTCTGGCTTCTGGTCCTTGGTCATGCCTCATTATCAGTGTGAGTTTGAATCTTCTTTCTGCGTGGATGTGTGGTGGTGACATCCTGTGTGGCTCTCGTGAGTGTGGGTCTGGTGTCATTCATTGTGTTAGGGACTCGTTTGTCAATAAGGGCGGGTTTCCAAATGGCTGGTAGGTGGGAGGTATCATCTCGTTTGTTCATGCTGTGTGGGCGTTTTTCTATTTCGATGGCTTCTCTGATTATTCTGTTGTTAAAGTGTTCAGTTTTGGCGATAGTTCTGGTCTTTTTAAAGTCAATTTCATGTCCTGTGGCTTTAAGGTGTTGGACCAGGGAAGAAGTTGGTTCCTCTTTTCTGACTGAGTTCTTGTGTTCTTCAATGCGTGCACTTATTCTTCTGTTGTTTTGTCCGATGTATGTGGTGGGGCAGGCGGTGCATGGGATTTCATATACTCCTTGATTTTCTAACTCAATTTTGTCTTTGGGGATATTTGTCAGTTAGTGCAGAATGCTGTCTTGATGTTATGTTTGTGGAGGATTTTGCTTATTTTGTCTGTAGTGCCTTTTATGTATGGGAGGAGGGCTTTGCCGTTTTCTTGTTCTCTGTCTTGGATTTTAGTGGGGGTTTCTTTTTGGATTAGGTTGGTAATCTTATTTCTTTGGAATCCATTGGATGTTAGTACGTTAGTGAGAGTGTGTAGTTCAGTTTTTAGGTGTTGTTCGTCAGCTAACCGTTTTGTTCTCAAGATGAGTGTCTTGGCTACAGAGTTGATCTGGGCTGGGTGGTGGTGTGAGAGTGCGTGCAGATAGTGGTTTGTGTGTGTTTTCTTCTGGTAGATAGTGTGTCCTAGGGAGCCATTGGATTTCCTGTAGACTAAGACATCCAGGAAGGGAAGTTCGCTTCTGTTTCCATGGTGAACTGTATTTTGGGGTGTAGGCTGTTGAGGTGTGAAAAGTTGTCCAGTTTTTTTTTTCTTTCTTTCTTTCTTTCTTTCTTTCTTTCTTTCTTTCTTTCTTTCTTTCTTTCTTTCTTTCTTTCTTTCTTTCTTTCTTTCTTTCTTTATTAAATTTATATACCGCCCTTCTCCTAGTGGACTCAGGGCTTCTTTCCCATGTGGCGAGATTATGAAGGTGTCGTCTACGTATCTGAGCCAGAGTTTGGGTTTGTGATCAGATTTTTCTAGAGTTTGGGTTTCAAAGTGTTCCATATAGAGTTTGGCAATGACAGGTGAGAGGGGTGATCCCATGGGTGCTCCTTCTATTTGTTTGTATTTTTGTCCATTATAGATGAAGTATGTGTTGGATAGGCAGTGGTTGGTCAGATCTAGGATGTGCTTGGGGGGTTTATATTTGTTTTGGATAACTGTCAAGGCTTCTTTGATTGGTACTTGGGTGAACAGGGATATGACATCGAAGCTCACGAGTAGGTCACTGGGCTGTAAGTTTTGTTTCTTTATGATGTCTATGAACTGGAATGAGTTTTTTACGTGTGAGGTGATTGATTCTGCATAGGGCTGTAGTTGTTTGGCGATAAATTTGGCTAGGTTTTGTAAAGGTGAGCCTATGGAACTGACTATGGGTGTAGGTGGGGTTCCTTCTTTGTGTATCTTGGGGAGACCATAGAGCTTAGGGCATCTGGATGATTTCTCATATGTATAATTTTGCTGTCTGTTGTTAGACTTAAGGGAGACTATTTCTATTTCTAACTAGTTTGTCTTCTTCAGTTAGCTGCACCCTCATCTCATGATTCCTCCCTGTAACAGTCAAATATTTATTTTATTTTATTTTATTTTATTTTATTTTATTTTATTTATTTATTTATTTCACACACACACACACACACACACACATGTTTTCTGAGGTTTTCGCGGGTGTTTATATGTAGGTCTTTGGTTGTTCGGGTGTTCTTCCACATAGAATTGGATGTGTCTTGGCAACGTTTCGATGAAGTCTCATTCGTCATCTTCAGGCTGGTGTTCTCGGTTTCATGCTTCCAGGAGCAATGATGATGAATGAGATTTCGTTGAAACATCGCCAAGACACATCGCCAAGACAACCAAAGAGACACGCACACACACACGCACGCACAAACACACACACACACACATATGCCAAGATACTCTCAATCTTACACAGGAAAAGACCCAAATACACCAAAACTTGAATATATATATATGCAACACCAGACCCAAGATAACACATGACACCACCACCAATCATCCCCACAGATTCAAACCCAAACCCATCCCATAGATGAAATATAACCATTATCCAGAAGCCAGACCATGGTAGCATCACCAGCTGCTGCACCCCTCTCTGATCCCCACACAAAGCAAACTGACACATGCCATCAACACATAGCAAGACTTCAAACTCGGAGTCAAACCAAAGCCCAGCACCACAGCCCTCTGCTCAGGACATTACATCAAAAAACTCAGGACATTAGAACTCAGGATGTTAACACACAGACCATTACCCAGGCCGTTAAAACACAAAAGACTAATGGGCACACATGAAGGACCTCACTCACACAGGATGTTACAAAACAGTTGACTAATCTGGAAACATTAACTCCATCAACCAATCACGATATAACAACACAGGCAACCAATCTGCTCACAGCAACAAAGCCAGCACCCCACATCTCCCCACCAGTATTTATAGAGAGACGGCAGCTCCGATCATGCTTTTCTCGCACAAGCATGAAGCCGAAAACATCAGCCTGAAGATGACGAGTGAGACCTCATCGAAACATCGCCAAGATACTCTCAATCTTACACGGGAAAAGACCTGAATACACCAAAACAAACAAACAAACAAACAAACATACATACATACATACATACATACATACATACATACATACATGTCTTCTCACATTTTCACAGGTGTGTGTATGTAAAAAGTTAAAATCTCGGGTGTTTTCCCGCATCATTTAAAAGTCTGTTAGTTAAAACGTTTAAAATCCTGGCTAAGATCTCAGTTCAAAATCCTCCAAAATCCCAACAAAACACTTTGTAAGGTCTTTTAAAACTCTGGCTAAAATCCTAATCAACACTTTAAAGGTTTGGCAATGTTTCAACAAGCTCTCTACCTTGTAATCTTTTGGCCTTTACTATCAGTTTAGAAGTTGTGGGTCCTGCTTCATTATCCTAGCTGCAGCCTGACTGCATGTTAACGGCCCAGCTTTCTCTGGTTCCCTATTACTAACTGTCAACTGCAAAGAGGTAAGAATACTAGTAGGTAACACAGCACCACTGGTTGCCTGTTGAGATCTCAGCATATCTTCTGGTTCACTTCTTTCTCTCTCCCTATTGCTAGCTCTCATCTGCAAAGAGGAAAGGATTCTGGCAGGTGTTACAACACCACTGGTTGCCTGTTGGGATCTCTGCCTATCCTCTGATGTTAAAACTCAAGTTTTCCTCAGTGCAGGTCTCCAAATACTTGATAATCTAGAAGAGTCATCATGTTTGTTCATATTCTGCAACCTCTTTTCAATTTCAATAGCCTCCCTAATTATTCTCTTAGTAAGATGTTCCTCTGTTGGACAGACAAATAGACAAATAGGTGTGCATTTAGAAGAACACAAAAATGTAGTGAAAAAAGAAGAGCAAACTTCTTTCTTGGTACAACACAAGAAGGCCACGGGACATAAGATCAACTTCAACAATACTAGAACAATGGTGAAAGAGGAGCATCTTACTTAGTCAGGTTCTACCTATGTAACCAAGATTTTATGCAGCCCTAGTTCAGTGAAATCACAATCTACTAGTTTCTGGGCTTTTTTTCTTCTGGCAGCCAGCAGACCTTTTGCTGCCCATTTACAGGGAGGATACATGAGGTGGGTGTGGCTAACTGAGGAAGCCTAATAGGGCAGAAATAGATCTATATTAGTCTCCCAATGGGCAGCTAATATATATATGATTTGTGTGTGTGTGTGTGTGTGTATGCGCGCGCGTGCACGCATGTGTGCTACATTTATTGAACGTAGATAGTTCATAACATTTTTTAAAAAGAGTATTAGATTTGTGCTTATTTCCAGAACTTGAAGAGATCTGAATTAACCATTTTAAAATCTTTATTTTTAACAGATAAGAGAAACAAACTTGTATCATAACAGGAATCATAATATGATAAGAGAAACAAACTCTTATCATATAAGTAAATAAGGACTGGTTTTCTGTAAAAAAAAAAACATTATTTTTCCAATTGCCCAGTCTAAATGCACATATATAGATTGCTTGTCTATGATAGTAATATTACAGTGGGATAGAAATTAAGATTGTCATGCAGATTCGGATATCGTTGCCCAATGATGATATGATGTAACTTATATCATTTATGCTCTGATGACATGACATATGTGATATCCCTTGTATATCTCCCTTTACATTTCAGAAGATGTGCATTTTCATAAATGCATAGGCAATAGCATTTGAGACTTATACAACACTTCACAGTACTTTACAGTCCTCTCTAAGCAGTTTACATAGTCAGCATATTTCCCCCAACAATCTGGGTCCTAATTTTACCAACCTTGGAAGGATGGAAGGCTGAGTCAACCTTCAGCCAGTCAGGATTGAACTCCTGGCAGTCAGCAGTTAAACCTGCAATACTGCATTCTAACCATTATGCCAATACGGCTCTTTATTCCTTATTGACCCAAAGCTCCTGCAAATTAAAATAGGAGCAAACATTAATTCAAGATAGTAGGTAACCAATATAGACATATTAGTATTAAAAAAGGCAGAAATACTAATACTTCACCTTAAAGAATCTCTTACTCCCACTTCATAGTGATTTGGAGAGGTAGAAATATTAGGAAAAGGAAAGAAAACACTATAGTCTTAGAATATCAAATGCTCAACCAGCAGCATCCTAAGGGAGGATGAAGTAAAGACAGGCACTGAGAGCCATCAAATTACCACCCTTTTGCACATGTGTTGTGATGTCATTCAAGTACTCCAAAGTGGCAGATTTAGAGTTTTCATCATTTTAAAGCAGAAATTTTTGCAAATATCCATGTCTATAACTCAGAATTCATTAACACACAAGAGGTTATCTGTATTTTTAATGTTTATTTTTAAAGAAATTAAGAAATCACATATACAGAAATTTAGCCTTAGTTATTACTGTACTTCTGCTTGCTGGGACATCACATGCATATAACAGCCTTCTTCTCCCTCTTGTGAGAGTGTTTGGAGACTTAATTAATTAACGTCTGTAAAGCATGGTGAGATTGTTGTATGATTAAGTGCACTGCTTCTCCAGTTCCCCAAGTGATTCCACATTGCCAGAAGCAAACTCCTGTCTATTATCAGCAGGCAGGCAGCCAACTAAATAATGACAGCAAAAGATTCTGTTCTAGAAGAATTTTAAAAAAACATTTAATTGTAAGAAGAGCAGAGAAAATTACAACTAAAAGGTAGCATTAAATTTAAGATGAAATGTCATCTATTTACCCCCCTCTCTCTTTCACCCTCCCTGCCCCTTTCTCTCCCTCTCCCTCCCTCCCTCCCTCCCTCCCTCTCTCTCTCTCTCTCTCTCTCTCTCTCTCTCTCTCTCTCTCTCTCTCTCTCAATTGATTTATGATATTCAAGAAAACAAACATACACATAACTTATTTAGGAGAAAGGCCCATATTGGACTATGTAGTAGGACCTTTTCTACATAGTAAGTTTTTTGTCCCTAGGCTGAAATCTCATCACAAACTGTCTACAAATGCTTGCTTGCTTGCTTGCTTGCTTGCTTGCTTGCTTACTTACTTACTTACTTACTTACTTATATAAATAATTATAAAGAGAGTATTATCATGTCACACACAGCTGGCAGAGTGTAGAAATAAGAACTACTGGTATAAAATTTCTGTACGATATTTGTAATGCTATTCTGAAATAAATGTATTATTATTTTATTAAATTAGATTTATAAACCGCCCTACTCCTGGGGGACTCAGGGTGGTGTACAGCCATAAATAAAACATTTAAATGCAAAAGTTTAAAATAGAATAAAACGAATTAAATAATTTGGCTGACAATTAAACCCCAATAATTTAAAACAAATTAAAATTCATAATTAAAAGGAGAAAATAACTTAGGTCAGGCCGGCTTATTGGAATAAATAGGTCTTGAGCGCGCGACGGAAAGTGCGCAGGTCCGGGATCCTCCGTATATGCGGGGGGAGCTCGTTCCAGATGGTAGGTGCTTCCACAGAGAAGGCTCTCCCCCTGGGGGCCGCCAGCCGGCATTGTTTGGCCGACGGCACCCGGAGGAGCCCCTCTCTATGGGAGCGCACAGGCCAGTGGGAGGCTATTGGTGGTAGCAGGCGGTCCCGTAAATAACCAGGTCCTAAGCCATGGAGCGTTTTAAAGGTGATAACCAAAACCTTGAAGTGCACTTGGAAGACCACCGGGAGCCAGTGAAGCTCGCGCAGGAGGGGTGTTACATGGGAGCGCCCCGTAGGCGCAATGTAGATTCTAGGAATGTAATGACAGCTACCACTCTTCTTTTATATTGTACAGTATATTGTTAAATGATTTGAAATGCTTTTTTCCAGGTTTCTTACTACCTGGGCTAAGTTGCCATGTAAAAGATAAGCTGTCAATCGATCTTCCATTTTTCTTAAGTTTAATTCCCCTTCTTTTCTTTCACAACTATCCTGCTCAACCTATTTGAACTATAGAGGTTGACTATAGGGTGGTAAGATGGGAATAGGGCTTAATTAATTTTTTAAATAATTCCAACAAGAAGTTTGAACTCTTTCTACTCCCTTCATTGTCTTCTGTATCAGGTGAAATTAACCAAAGAACATATCTTTTGCCCTTTCATGGTGTTCCTAATTACATAACAAAATTATTTTCACTTAATTGCAAAAAAAAAAAAACAAACAAGTTTCCACAGTAAGAGAGGGACATGCCATTTGCAGGAAAATCTCATGGTACATATGTCATTGGCCTCCATTTTTCTTGTTACAAGATAATGCTTTTCTTAGTAAACATTCATTCTTTGTCTTATCCAGTACTGCCAATTCTTGATAGTACTTAAGCAAAAAATGTGTGTACAATGTACAGGTGTATAGGTGTACAATGGGTGTACAATGTACAGCTACTCCTATCCACATATCTAATGTGGATAGGAGTAGCTGTTGTCCTGATTTCTGACAATTCTTCTTTCAATCTGCTCTCTTAGTTTCTTCACTGGTAGTCCAGTGGCTTAATGATATTGGAGATGGTCTCTGCTCCAGCGGTTTGAGTTCTAGCATGGCGGAGTTAGCTCCTGTCACCTGTTCAATTTCTGTTCACCTAACAGTTCAAAAGGATGTTCTATGTGAGTAGATAAATAGGTACCACTTCAGTGAGAGACAACTTGGTGCTTCATGTAGGAAATCAAATTCCCAGTTGTGGCACCCATTTATGAGGCAGCTCAGGAGAAGGGAGGGGGCCTAGGATTCTGCTGCAGGAAGAGCAACTCATCTTTCTTTCTGGTGAAAACTAGCTTGCTTTCCTGTGGTGCACCTTAGGAAGTACACCAGCATGTCCTATAACAGGTAAATTGGCAGCCAAACTGCCAATTTCTGCAGCATTGGGGCCTCCTAGCTATTGTAACAATTCCAGATGATGATGGTGATGACAATGACGATGACAACAACAACAACACCTCCGCAAGGAGCTTTACCTTGTCATGGTGGTGGGGGACTTGTGTTCTCTGTTAAATGGGTCCAAACCCATTTAACAATGGTGAAAACACATCAAATGAATTCTATGCCAGATTGAGTGTTGCTGGGCTCAACAATACTCTCATTGAACACTATGGCTCCTGGTGTTCAATGAAAAATATTTCATAGGGGGACTTCCGGTTTGGCGTCATGGCGAGACAGTCAGGGAAATAGCAGGCTCTGATGAGTGCCGCAAAACCCCTGGCTACCGAACTGCTGCCAATGGGTCTTCGGATCGGAACCGTCCTGCAGGATGGGGGAAAAGGAGGGACACATTGGATGACCAAGAGGAACACACAAGTTCCTCGGAGATCAGAGGGAATCCTCTGTGAGTCGGTGGCGGGGGGAGGCAGCCATGGCAGCAGCCACGAAGCTGGAATAACTGGGCTAAGAGATGTGCTGGAGGAAAGAGGGTTGAAATGGAGCCTTTTGAAGCTGGATGAGTGACAATCAACCCAGGTTTGTAACAACGCCTAAAGCAATATTACTAACTATAAGATCCCTAGCCACAAAACAGCGGCTGAACAACAAAGGGGCTATTGAGAGTTTAAAATGCAAATTTAAAGAGACAAAGACCCGATAAACAACTAACTCTTGAATAGAACTAATGGAATCAAATACGGAGACATGGTGAAAAGACTGGATATTTTAAAATTTGAATTAGATCTTTAAAAAAAAGACTTGATATTTTTAAAGTTAAAAGAAATTGGACTGTTACATAATTGCAGCAAAATGGATACTCGCATGACTAATGGAAAATGTGGATCATAGAGAGACACCTTCTGGTTTAAAAAGGAATATTGCAACTTGCCTTTGTTATGGAAAATTTTGAGCTTTACAGATAACAGCCCAGGGATTTTGCAGAGGAGGTTTTTCTTTTTGTCTGCTGGCAGCTTGACTTTGGTGAAAAGAAAAGGAAATTATAATGGAACTCCTACAACTGAAATAATAATTTAAAAAATTGGTGCAGGAATAAAAGAAGGATCTAGTGCAGGCTCAGGAGAAGGGAACTTGATGCATTTTATCTGGAATAAAAATAAGAAAAAGATTTAAAATGATATATGGAGGACAAATTCAAAGATTTTGAAAATGGAAGGAAATATATGCCAGCAATGAAGGAATTGAAGAAATAAGGAATACACGGCTGGAAAAAGAAAAAAGAAGATTAAAAAATGTGATTAAAAATAAAATAATGTGTAGATGGATAGTAATAATAAAAAGGAGGTTTTTATAGAAATATAAGAGAAATTAAGCATATTAAAAGAGATTTATAAATATATGCAAAGGTATGTTTTAAGTAAGAACCATGTCTCAATGTTAAATTGTCATGAAAAAGGATAAGGATAAATATGATTAACTGGAAATAAGCAACGTAGAGATGGATGGGAACAACAAAGAAAGGATTATGTAGGGATTAACAGTTAAACTAACAATGATTGTGCTGTATTTAACAGTCAAAAACCAAAAATGGATATGCTGTGTAACAGCTAAAAAATAAAAACGATTATGCTAGGCTTAACAGCCAAAAAACAAAAATTATTATGATGGTTAGGATAGCAAAATAATGAGGATTTTGCAAAGAATAATAGTAAAAATGAAATGATTATGCTGGGTTTAACAACAGTGGTAATGACAACGTTGCAGGGTTTAACAGTAAAAATAAAATGAGGTCAGACAGCCATAATAAGGAGGAGTATGTTGAGATTAATAGTAAATATGAAATGAATAAATTGGGTTTAATAAGAGAAACAAAGATGATAATGTTGAGTTTAATAGTAAAAACAAAATGATTATGTTGGAATTAAATATTTTTTGAATGCTTATAATAACTGTAATGATTTATATTTTTAAAATATATCAATCTAAGTAAAAAGAAAGAGAAAAATGGAATGATATTTGGTTAGGTTTTAAGATTTAAGTAACGGGTTTTTGGGATAATGACATAGTTAAATAGATAGAATTGCGGGAAATAACTGAATAAAATATTAAGTTGTGTTAATTGAAAATTAAGATTTGTTAGTGATTTGTATTAATCAATGCTTCGTTTTGGAAAAGATGTGTTTTATGTTTATGTTAAAAAGTACTTTTTTCAAAAAAAAAAGAAAGAAAAATATTTCACAGGGCTCAGCTGAATCTGCTAGGCAACCAAGGTATGGAGTTGGCAGGCAACTATAAGACGAATGAAAAAAAAATCTGGCTAAAGGAAGAAAAGTACTCAATTATGGAAGCTTCTTGTAAATCTGAGCCAACAAAACATGGATTTCAAAAGCGCTTGTTCCTGATTTGGAAAGAGAATTATTTAGATATGGAAATGAATGAACAAACACTTCTGGACCAGAGGCATGTTATTTTGAAGCACAAACTCTTCACTAATGCAGAATTACAATAGATTGTAAGCAGAACTAGATCAAGACTCAAGTGCAACTGATAATTTAGAAGTGGAAGAACATGCAGTGAAAAAAAGGAAGGAAATCAGAGAAGTGGATGAGGAACAAGAAGCAAGAACTGGATTAGATCTTGAAGAATCAACAGCAAGAACCAAACTAGCTAAGAAAATTAAGACTCAGCTGAAAATAATTTGATTGCCAAAACTAAATAAAGTTAGTAAGAGAAATTTGGCTAAATTTTTGAAGAATGTGAATGAAACTGCCCAGACTATTCCAACAGAAACATTAGCTCAAACAAACCAGCTAATGTATTCAGGAGCTTATGCCACTACTGAAGAATTAGGTTTGAAAACTGGAAAGAATAAAGTAATTAAGAAGGGGAAATCAAAGTGGAAAATCTGTCTGGAGTTTAAAAATAAAGAAAATTTGATTAGATTGAAGCAATGTGAAGAATTTGAGACAAGGAAAAATCAGAATTAACCCGATAACAATCTATAATCTGGAAAATAAGGAAATTGAGTTGTGTTTGAACAACTGAAACAAAGAGTTGTAGCTATTGCAGAGAAAATAAAGCAATATGTTAATCAATTAACACAGTTCCAGCAAAACTCACAATTTCAAGTGAACCTGCATCATTTCTATAACACCCTTGAAAATGGACATGGCACTTCAACAAGTGAAAAACCTAACAAAGAAAATACCCTGAAATTTTGGAAGAACTTGGAGGAAAATAGTAAGAAACACAATGGAAATACAAAATGGATCAAGAATGGAAGATGTCCACATAACAAAAGAAATGGTGCAAAAACAAGCAAAGGTCAAGAACTGGAATGCCTCTGGTTTATATATTATATAGTCCAGTTGAAATCACTAACAAATTTGCATGCAAGATTAGCAACCAGATGAATCAGGTTCTGGATATACCAGAAATTGAAAAATGGCTAAAAACTGAAATAACCTTTTTTATTCAGAAGGATGTAGAAAAGAGAAATAAACCTGAAAATTAGAGGCCAGTCAGTTGCCTGCCAACAACATACAAATTATACAAAAAGGATATCTAGAAAACAAAGATTGCTGCCTCTAGAACAGAAAGAATGCAAATATTCAATAGGAACCAAAGACCAACAGATAATTGATAAATTGGTTTTGAAGAATTCAAAGAAAAAAAATGAACAAATTTGTTCATGGCCTGGATTGATTATAAGAAAGCATGTGATTCTGTTCCACACAGCTGGATTGAGAAATGCTTAGACATTTTTGGAATTAGCAGTAATATCCAGAAATTCCTGAAGACTTCTATGAAGGTAAACTAAGTTGATGGAGAACTTGGTGAAGCTGAAAGCAAATGAGGAATCTTTCAAGGTGACTCATTGTCACCTCTGTTATTTGTACTTTCAATGGGATAATAAGCATTTTGAACAAAATAAATTGTGGCTATAATTGGCTAAAAAAGAGTTGAAAATTTCCCATTTGCTCTACATGGATGATTTAAAACTGTGTGGAAAAACAAAAGCTGAATTGATCTCACTGCTGAAAAGCACTGAGGAGTTTAGCAGAAACATTGAAATGCAATTTGGCATTGACAAATGTGCAACAATTGCTCTTAAGGCAAGAAAAATTATTGAAGATGATGGTTCGAACTTGATAATGCAGAGTTGATAAAAGCAGTAACACCAGAAGAAGGATAGAAGTACTTAGGAGTTTTGGAAGCCTCTGTCCTGTTGCACAACCAAGTCAAGGCAGCTACTTTAACAAAATACATAAAGCAAGTCCAGAAAATTTTGAGATCAAAATTAAGTGGAGGAAATATTATAAAGGCAATTAACACCTGGTGAGTGCCTATAATATGATACTCAGCTAGAATAATTGATTGGAGTCAGCTAGAACTTGGTAACTTGCATTGAAAGACCAAAAAACCCAAAAACCTAATGACAATGCACCATGCTCTGTACCCAAAAAGTGATATTGATCGATTGTACTTGCCTAGATCTCATAGTAACAGAGGATTCTTACAGGTGAAACAAACTGTGAAAGAGGAAAAGGCTTTAATGAATACATAAAAACAGCCTCTGCTGAAGTAGATGAACAAGAGAAACATCTTGAAAACAGTGAGATTGAAAGCAGAATATCAAAACGAAACAACTGAGCATTGAATTTCTAACTGGGAAAAGAAGTCTATGCACAATCAATATCTGAATGACATTGAAAGAAAGGGAGATAGAAAGCTAACATGGAGATGGTTGAGATCCGGGGTGCTGAAGAAGAAACTGAAGGCTTCATTTTGGCTGCCCAAACAAGCCCTGCAGACCAATTCCATGAAAGCAAATATTCAACATGTCAATAACAACAGCAAATGCCACTTATGGAATGAGAAAGGTGAAACAATGGATCACATTATCAGTGGCTGCAGAAAAATATCACAAACTCTACAACATCATGATCAAGTTGCCAGAATTATACATTGGAAGCTTTGCCAGAAGTTTGGTTCAAATGCAGCAAAATTTACTGGGAACACCAAATTAACAAAGTTCTTGAAAATGAACAGGTCATGATCTTGTGGGACTTTCGATCCAAACATCTGGCCCACAATATGGTGGACATCACTATTATAGAAAAGAAAAAATCTGGTTAATTGATATTGCAATACCAGGTGATGCACGAATTGAAGAGAAACAACTAGAAAAAATAACAAGATACCACAATCTGCAAATTGAAGTTGAGCGATTATGGATGAAAATAAATGGTTGTACCAATAGTAAAAGGAGCCCCTTGGAGCAATACCCAAAGTGTTGTCTTGATACATGGAAATTTTGAACTTATTAGACCTGAATATCCTGACTTTGCAAAAAAAACACCCTACTCGAACTGCCTATGTTCTCAGATGTTACCTTAACAGCTCCTGGGTTCTTGGTTAGGACCTGAACTTGAACTGTTAAGTTTTTACCAGTCCCAGATTGGTAATCAAATTGAACATTAAATCAAATAATAATAATAATAATAATAATAATAATAATAATAATAATAATAATAATAATAATAATAATAATAATAATAATAATAATAATCCGTGCATCACCAGGTATTGCAATGTCAATGAAGTATGGTTCATTGACATTGCAATACCTAGTGATGCACGGATTGAAGATAAGCAGCAAGAAAAAATCACAAAGTACCGGGACTTGCAAACTGAAGTTGAGCAACTGTGGAAAAAGAAATCGTGTGTTGTCCCGATTGTAATTGGAGCCCTTGGAGCAATACCCAAAGGACTACCCAATTATTTAGAAATTCTAAATTTACCAGACTTGAATATTTTGACTCTACAAAAAACCATCTTACTCGGAACAGCTTACATCCTCCGACAATACCTTAACAGTTCCTAGGTCCTTGGATAGGACTTGAGCTGCTGAGCTATTAACCAGCCTCAAAGGCTATGAATCTCACTACAGATTGAAGGAGGAGGAGGAGGAGGAGGAGGAGGAGGAGGAGGAGGAGGAGGAGGAGGAGGAGGGCATTTTAAAATGTTCAGTTGCCTGAGCTCTATGTTTAATGAATAAAAGAGATAATAATACTCTTAGTTTATCACATTTGTAAGTCTCTATCTCCCTGCTTACATGACAAGCTAGGACCTATAATATAAACTGCCGGCTAACAAAATGGTTTTGAAATAAAACTGAGGGATCCCAGAAACTAGTCCAATGACTAGTAGTTTCTTCCACTGCATTAAAGTTTTAAAATTAGTCTTAGTTTAGGGTGACATGGTGGGACATTTGCACATTTTTAATGTAATTATCATTTTGGAAATGAATTTGCCCATCACAATCTGGATTTGGCTCACATTTGGTTGGAATAATCCTGCTCTCATAACATGAAAATGCAAATGGCAAAGATAATTTTGCTGCTTAGGACTTAGGAAAAAGAGGCAGCCAGCTATCTTCCCAAAATGGCCCATTTTCTGCCTGCTTCATATGCTAAGCTCTGTTCCTGTTTTGTAATAATCTGCTTCCATCATACCATACAATTTCTCGTCCTGCCTGACTCGACTGATCATTCTGGTAATTAAGTCTCTTTTGATTCTTTTTGGCAGCACACCATCTGCATAAGAGCACACACCTGGATACTGACTTGCCTCTGGTTTGGCTGTCCTTAATTAAACCCTGCATAATAACAACAACAATAATAATAACAACCCTAATTAAAGGAATTGCCTTGCAGAAAGAAACTGTGCATATCATCTTAACTGTTTTTCTCATTTTTTTTCCTCCCCAGAAAGTCCTTCAAAGACCAATAAAACTAAGATCTTAGAGTTTTAAAAGCTCCCCTCCACCTCCATAAGTCAATAGTCCTTGGGCTGTGATCTCCATTAACAAGCAGAATAGCATTTGGCAGAGATTAAACCCAACTATTTTTCCTTCCATTCATCTGTTATGTATGTATATTAAATTATGTATTGTTCATGAAAAAATGTGAATTGGAATATTAGAATCAGATATACCGAACTCAATGGCATGTTTTTCTGCTATGCAGAGGATTGCTCTATTCACGAACAAAACTTACTCTGGTTGCCCTTAGTCTCTTTCTTAGTTACTGATTAAGATATGATAAATGCAAGTACAACATAATGAAGCCAAGGTTGGATAACATGAGAAAGTGAGATAGGGTATTCATTGGTAATGAGAATTGGTTGAGTGGAAATAAAATAGGGCTGTTGATTGACTTCATTTCTGCACTGATTTCACTCTTGCCCAACTGTATTTGTCTTGCCCATATGTATTTGCTTGAAATCCATATCCAGTCTTCACCCCAGAAAATATGCTCAGTGAAGTCAAAAGAGCATTGTTTTCACTAAACCTCTGCTCCATTGCCCATATGATAGCTGTATTTCCAATCAGAAGACCTTTTGATGTGGACATGAGTAAATTACATCTTTCAAAGGTTCATAAATGGATTGAATGTCATGTACAATTTCAGCAATGAATAGGACGGGTCCTTATAGATATGAGCTATTCTTCCATTAATGCACTGAATATTTTGTGAAAGTTAAATGGCATATATACTTGCAACACCAAGCTTCTCTATTTAACTCCAGCTGTTGATTATACCTTAAATCAGAGGTCCCCAACTTCTTGGCCAGGGCCCACTACTGGGCTGTGGCCTGTTTAAAAATGGGCCATGGACGAGATGGGCAAGCACACACACATGAAGCTCCACTCATACAAATGGTGGGCAAGCACATTCAAGCACTTTCACTGCCTTAAATAATGTGTCCTGCACATATCGTAATTTCAGATCAAAAATCTGGACTTTTGTTCATACAAGAGAGCCCACAAATACAACTTAGTTATCTTTGTAATTATTTACACAGCAAAATATCATCAGGACTTCAAATAAATGTATAGTGTTCCTTCTAGAGTTTTCATGACATGCTGTCAAATACTGACGGCGGAACTTCTTGGTCTGCGAGACTCCTCCCTCTCGCAGGCTTGGCCCTCCACTCTATCGAGGGCCTACCTCGATGACGGGTTTTGGAACCCCGAGATGTGGCATGCCGCAAAGAGGGGGCTGCGGGGTTTTTAAAATTGTCTCTGTCAAATCTTTTAAGGGGTTGGGGGGGAGGGAGAGGGGGGAGAGGGTTATAGGCCGGGTTTGTCACAGGAGCCTGGAATAGAGGGTGGGGGACGGGGTGAGGAGGAGCTCGTTGCCGAGGGAAAAGAGGGTGATTTCATCAGAGCTGTATTTGGGAGGGGCAGTTATGGCGGGAGTAGGGGGCCGTATCATGTGAGGGGGATACATACCCGCTGTCTTCGAGCGGTGGCATGCCCCGGCCCCCAGGACTCTTCTCGCTCCCTGGGCTGCCCAGAGTTATGGTGTCTGAGCCTGAGGCTGATGTTGTGCAATGCTAGGTCCATGGTTAATAAGGCTCCCCTCATTTGTGACCTTATTCAGGAGGGGGATGCGGATCTGGCAGGTATTACGGAGACCTGGTTGGGCCAAGAGGGGGGAGTCCCCCTCGTAGAGATGTGCCCACCAGGTTTTCGCGCATTCCATCAGCCAAGGGCCCAGGGCAGGGGTGGGGGGTGGCGGTAGTTATAAAGGAGGGTCTAGATCCAAGGGAGGCCACTGTTCCTCAGATAGCCGGATGTGAGTCTCTTCTAGTGAAGTGGGGCCAGGGGGTGCAGGTGGGCCTGCTGATCATGTACCTGGCTCCCTGCCATGTGACAGTGGCCCTGCCCGAGCTTCTCGATGTTATTGCTGGGGTGGCGGTTGATATCCCAGGCTTTTGGTCATGGGGGATTTCAACTTGCCATCTGCCGGTGAGACGTCTGGGTGGGCTCGGGAGTTCATGGCTTCCATGACAGCCATGGACCTGACACAAGTAATTTTTGGCCCTACTCATGTGGGAGGACACACTCTGGACTTGGTTTTCGTCTTTGGACAGTGGTTGGATGGTCTGGATGTTGGGGATATAGTCATCGAACCCCAGTCATGGTCGGACTATTCTCTCCTGAGGCTAGACTTTCTGACTGCCGAACCCCGCCACAGGGAGGTGGAGCCGGTTAGATGGTTCTGCCCCAGGCACCTGATGGATCCTGATAGGTTCCAGAGGGAGCTTGGGCCAATACCGGTAACTCTGGCACACGACTCGGCTGAAGGGCTGGTGGCCGCCTGGGATAGGGCGGCCGCCAGCGCTCTGGACCGAGTTGTGCCTTTGCGGCCTCTGACCCGGCATCGAACCTGCCCAGCTCCTTGGTTCTCTGAGGAGCTGAGGGAGATGAAACACTGGAAAAGACGCCTAGAGAGTGGTTGGAGGACGAGTCGTTCTGAATCCGACCGAACACTAGTTAGGTCCCATCTTAGGACCTATCTAGTGGCAATAAAAGCGGCAAAGCATAATTACTTTTCCGCTCTTATTGCATCGGCAGATAATCGCCCAGCCGCCTTGTTTAGAGTGACCCGTTCCCTCCTCCATCAGGAAGCGCGGGAGGACCCCTTGCAAGGGCAGGCTGAGGATTTTGCACAGTATCTGCACTATAAAATCGCTTAGATTCGGGAAGGCTTGGACTCTGACTGGGTAGATTCAGGCGGGGTGACTGAGGCCGCTCTTGAGACTATTACTTGGGAGGAGTTCGATCCTGTGACTTCTGAGGACGTGGACAGGATTCTGTGGAGGTTAAATGCAACCACATGTTTATTGGATCCGTGTCCTTCCTGGCTGGTACTGGCCACTCGGGAAGTTACACGAGGCTGGCTCCAGAGGATTATAAATGCTTCTTTGAGCGAGGGTTTTTTGCCTGCCGCCTTGAAGGAGGTGGTGGTGAGGCCCCTCCTCAAGAAGCCTTCTCTGGACCTGGCTGTTTTGGCAAATTATCGTCCTGTCTCCAACCTTTGCTTTATTGCAAAGGTTGTTGAGAGTGTGGTTGTGCAACAGCTCCCTCAGTACCTGGATGAAACCGTCTATCTAGATCCATGTCAGTCTGGCTTCAGACCTGGGTACAGCACGGAGAAGGAATTGGTCGTGTTGGTGGATGATCTCTGGAGGGCTTGGGATAGGGGTTGCTCCTCTGTCCTGGTCCTGTTAGATCTCTCAGCGGCTTTTGATACCATCGACCATGGTATCATGCTGCGTCGGTTGGGGGGGTGGGGGGGAGGCACCGTGCTGTGGTGGTTCTCCTCCTATCTCTCCGACCTCGAGGTGCCTCATTTGCGGGGTGCCAGAAAGGTCGGTCCTCTCGCCGCTCCTGTTCAACATTTATGTGAAGCCGCTGGGTGAGATCATCCGTGGTTTTGGGGTGCGATGCCAATTGTATGCTGATGACACTCAGCGGTACATCTCCACCCCTGACCACCCCAATGATGCCCTCGAAGTGATGTTCCAGTGTCTTGAGGCCGTGCGGGTCTGGATGAGGAGAAACAGGCTTCGACTCAACTCTTCCAAGACCGAGTGGCTGTGGATGCCGGCATCCCAATATAGCCAGATGACTCCATCGCTGGCTATTGGGGGTGAGTTTTTGGCCCCCAGAGAGGGGGCTCGCAACTTGGGTGTTCTCCTGGATACACGGCTGTCCCTGAAGGAACATATGATGGCCGTGGCCAGGGGGACCTTCTATCAGGTTTGCCTGATATGCCAGTTGTGCCCCTTTCTAGATCGGGACTCCTTATGCACAGTCACTCATGCCCTCGTCACGTCCCGCCTGGACTATTGTAATGCTCTCTACATGGGGCTCCCCTTGGGGTGCACTCGGAGACTTCAGCTGGTCCAGAATGTGGCTGCGTGGGTGATTATGGGAGCAACCTGGTGCTCCCACATAACACCTCTCCTGCGCGAGCTGCACTGGCTTCCGGTGGTCTTCCGGGTGCGCTTCAAGGTGTTGGTTCTCACCTTTAAAGCGCTCCATGGCATAGGGCCAGGGTATTTGCGAGACTGCCTGCTGCTACCGATAACCTCCCACCAGCCAATACGCTCACACAGAGAGGGCCTCCTCAGGGTGCCTTCAGCCAAACAGTGTCAGCTGACGGCCCCCAGGAGGAAAGCCTTCTCTGTGGGGGCATCCACCCTATGGAATGAGCTGCCTCCTCGTATACGTTTGATCCCGGACCTTCGCACCTTCCGTAAGGCCCTAAAGACCTACCTATTCCAACAAGCCGGCCTAGCCCAAAGAGTTTTTTAACAGAGTTTTTAAATTATATGGATTCAGGTTTTTAAATTGGAATTTTATGGATTTTGGGGGTTCGAAATTTTAAATTTTAATTTTTTTTAAATTGAGAAGCCAAGGATTTAATTTATTTATTTTAGTTCCTTATAACTTTTGTATTCTATGTATTTGAATTTTTTGGCTGTTCACCGCCCTGAGTCCCTCTTGGGAGATAGGGCGGTATATAAATCTGAAATAAACTAAACTAAACTAAACTAAACTAAACTTTCCATATATTCATTGAATATGAATTGTATCACAGGTTGTATTTGAGTAGCATTACAATCCATTTTGGATTCATGAAAATATCTTACAAAAACACATCAATTCATTCTTAACTATAACTATTCTGTTATTTAAGCCCAAATCTGAAAGAGTTTTGGAATAAGAGAAAAGACAGGTGTTTTATTTTTAAAGTCAATTTAAAAATAAAACACCTGTCCTCAAACTTAGTTACTTTCCTAAATAGCTTATGATGCCTGAAGTATTGCAAGTTAGGGGGGGGGGGTTGAAACCTAAACAGATATATGTAAATTTTTAAAATATAAAATAATACTTAAAATATAATCATTTTTTCAAGCTAAAGGAGATGTTCTATATATTCCACAGAATGGTATATAATTTTCTTCCTCTATTTTTGGATTACTGTAACTAAATGCTCTATAAGATCTATTTCCAAAACAAAATGCTCAAGGGCAAATAAAAATCATAGATTCCCAAAGCTTTTTAAAAGTGGGGTGAAAAGGACAGATGAGGGCAATTTTGTGCTATGCTTTCTGAGATGGTTTTCTACACAAAGATGACTTTTGTCTGCCTTTGTACTCTATAGATTTTGGAAGTATTCCAAGGGCTAAAGCAATCTATTGTATCAATTAGAAGAACTCAGTGGGTGCTTTTAAAATTTCAAGCAGCTTCCATCTCAGTATACATAAAATGTGCAGAATTTAAAAAGACAGGACCATACAAACACTGCTGTTTCAAGCCATACATTGCTCTGACTTCTTTGATCAAAAGTTGAAATTCAAAAATAAGACAATGAAGCTTAAGTTGGGAGTCTGACACCTTAACCTGCAATGATGAAAGGCCTATTATGAGACTCTTGCTGCAATTGCTAAGGGTTTATTTTTTTTCCACTGGTACTGCCAAAATGTCAGTTATTTCATTGCTTGTGTGAAAATCCTCACTTCTAATTAGAGTGGATTTCATCCAAGTCACCCTGAGGTGCAATCTGTGTGGCATTCACACATCACACTAAAATGATGTGCTTAGTTCTTTGTGTGTTCAATGAATACAGCCAAATGGAGTTCATTCAACAAACCATAGTAAGCCATAGCTTGCTGTTATATGCGAAACTAGTTCTTTTACTTAATTTTCCTTTTTAAAAATGATAATTAACCTTTATTTTTTTTATGAAGTTAGATAATGTATACAACCAGAATCCAATGCTTTATTTTTCTTTAAATCCCAAAACCCAACATTCTTAGATGCTCACCTTTTCAATTATTTGACTGCTTGTGGAACTCTGCATTTTCTAAACTATTTCACGAAAAGTTCAATCACAGGATGCTTTATCATATTTGGGCTGATCATAATCATGATCAGCCCAAATATTTATTTGCCTCTTTTTTTTCTTTATCTAACCAATATAACTGGATTACATTTGTATGTTGAATCTGCTGAAAATTAATAAAATTATTATATAGGAAAAGAGATGAGAAAGTTTTATTTCATCAATAAAATATTTAATTATGAATATATTTAATACATTTCAAGCAAAAGCTACATTTTTGTAGAATGATAAAAAACTAGGTATTCATTTCAATGTTATTTAAAAGACATTGCAATGATTTTGGTCATTTATTATACAAAAAGAAATGAACTCAACAAGGTTTCTATTCGTCAATGTGAGCAACTCTTTAAATTGTAAGTACAGTTGTAAACTGTAAATACAGTAAAGACACTGAACACTGAAACTTGAGTATTTGAGCATGGAAAAGATCATACTGTATATGATTACTAGTAACCACTTTAAAAGTTGAGCTTGTTAACATAAAGAAAGTAGAAATGAATTATTTTTCTGCAATTTATAATCTTACTTGGTTGACCACAATTCTTGATATTTATGTTTAAATATCATAAATATCATAAATGCTGATTGTTTGTTTTGATTTTGATTGTTTACATGATATAATTATTCAGTGATTAATAACTAATGATGTACTTAAAAGCTATAATTAGTGAATTCCTTATTTATTCATTTATATTTTATTCCTTTATCTTCTATCTTCATTTCTTAACAAAGAATGAATAATTATATTGTGTAAAAATTAAAATTGCTATTAATCTCTAAGTTAAACATAAATATCAAGAATTGTGATCAACCTAATATAAAACACCAAGTAAGATTATAAGATGCAGAAAATTCAATCTATTTCTCCTTTCTTTTTATTAACAAGTTCAACTTTTACAATGGTCCAGTGTCTTTATGGTCTTTACTGTATTTTCTGATGGCAAGATGGCACCGCCAACAACAGCCTTGGTGAAATGCTCTCTGATAGTTTTTCTAATTTTTATCATTCTCTGTGATTCACTATGGATTTCATAATCAAGAGACCAACTAATAAGCAATGTTTCTTTGGACTCAACCACCACCACCACCACCACTCCATCTTTACAAATGCAGAAAAGTTTCTAGCACAGGAAGAAGCAACTTCCTCTGAACAATGGATAAATAAAAACAAATGGAGGAGACGCCAGAGGTGAAGAAAGAACTAAGGAAAAGTGGGATAAAAACTCCTTTCCCTTCATTCTTTCTGACTAATTTACATTCACTCATGGATAAGATGATGAAATATGTCTTTTAAATAGATGCAATTCTGATTTTTACAACTCAGCAGCTCTCTGCTTCACTGAAACCTGGCTAAATGAGTCAATTGACGATAGCAGCCTGCATATCCCAGGATTTCAGATACAAAGAGCAGACAGAATTGCAGAAATACCTGGTAAAAAGAAGGGAGGAGACTTATGTTTATATATTAACAGCTCTTGTCCCAAAATATAACTATACGAAAGAAATTCTGTGATGTGGACTTAGAGACATTAATTATCAATTGCAAACCATTCTGTTCTCCATGAGAGTTTTCCTCATTTCTCCTAATTTCTGTGTATGTTTCTCCACAAGCTTGTGTAAGCAATGAATTATGAACTCCAATTGACTAGATTATAGGGGCTGAAGTTAAATACCCAGATTCACTTCCCATTGTTTTAGGAGATTTTTACAAAGCCAATTTAAGGAAAGAGCTATCAAAGAGCTATTTTCAGCATGTCAATTGTCTCACGAGAGGCAAGAATACTTTAGACCATTGCTACATAACATTAAAGGATGCTTATTGATCTTTACCACAAGCAGCTGTGGGACATTCTGATCATTGCATGATTCATCTTGTACCTGCTTACAGACAAAGACTTAAAACCATGAAACCAACAATTAAATCAGTAAGGACTTGGACTGAGGAGGCAAAGCTAAAGCTACAGGCTTGCCTTGATTGTGCTGATTTAAACGTTTTCGAAGATACCTCTGCAGACTTGGATGAACTCACAGATACTGCAATATCATATGTCAGTTTTTGTAAAGACCTATGTGTGCCAACCAGAAACCTGCGAATATACAGTAACAATAAACCTTGGTTCACAGCTAAACGTAAGCAGCTATGTCATACCAAAGAGGAACCCTACAGAAAAGGCAACAGAATGCTGTACAATCAGACCAGAAGCATATTAACAAGGGAGATCAGAGCAGCAAAAAGAAGCTACTCTGAAAAGCTAAGGAATCAGTTCTCAACAAATGAACCATCAAACATGTGGAAAACTCTTAAAAATATCACCGGTTACACTCCTTCCCATGCTGAAGAAAATTAACAACTGGCAGATGACCTGAATCTGTTTTACTGTAGAATTGAGAGAAAACTACTGCCACCTATCTCCACAATCCCCATCTCAGACACATCAACTACAGCTAAGCCTCCTACAACTACCACATCCTGTTGGGCCCACCACCTCTGGTGATTACAGAGAATGAGGTACAAAGTCACAGACAAAAGCCAGGAAGAGCACCAGGCCCAGACAAGATAACTTTTTCTTGCTTAAAAGCTTGTGCTGACCAACTGGCTTCTATCTTCACCCGCATCTTTAACAAATGATTAGATATGTGCTATGTTCCTTCTTGCTTCAAATGCTCGACTATCATCCCAGTGCCGAAGAAATCCTCCATCAAGAAACTAAATGACTTCAGACGGTTGCTCTAACATCTATAGTTATGAAGACCTTTGAAAGGCTAGTGTTTGCCCACCTGAAAACCATTTTGGATCCGCTGTTAGACCCCTTGCAATTTGCCTACTGAGAAATAGATCAACAGATGATGCTGTTAATATGACCCTGCACTACATCCTACAATATCTTGAATCTCCAAAGACCTATGCAAAGATCCTCTTTGTAGACTTCAGCTCAGCATTCAATACAGTAGTGGATTTCAAAAAAAATTACTACTGGTTCTGTGGGCATGGCTTGGTAGGTGTGATATGGCTTGATGGGCGTGGCTTAGTGGGCATGGCAGGGGAAGGATACTGTAAAAACTCCATTCCCAGCCCACTCCAAGGGAAGGTTACTGGAAAATCCCCATTTCCTCCAGATCAGCTGGTACTTGGGAGGCAGAGAATAGATGAGGTTGCAGCCAGTCAGAATTTTTACTACTGGTTCTCTGAACTACTCAAAATTTCTGCTACCGGTTCTCCAGAACTGGTCAAAACCTGCTGAAACACATCTCTGATTCAATACCATAATTCCAGATATTCTTCTAACTAAACTAAATCAGCTAGCTGTACCTGACAAACTTGTAAATAGATCATAACTTTCCTAACAGACAGGAAGCAGCAGGTGAAGCTAGACAAAATCACATCAGATACCTGTATAATTAGTACAGGAACTCCCAGGGTTGTGTGTTCTCTCCATTTCTCTTTTCTCTATACATCAATGACTGCATCTCAAAAGATCCTTCTGTTAAAGTACTGAAGTTTGCAGATGATACAACAGTGATTGGTCTCATTCGAGACAATGATGAATCTGCATACAGAGATATTGGACAACTAGCCTTGTGGTTCAACTAGAACAATCTTGAACTAAATACACTCAAAACCATAGAAATGGTGGTAGGTTTTAGGAGAAACTCTCCTGTACTACTGTATTTCTCTGAAAATAAGACCCTGTCTTTTTTTTTTTTTGAACCCTGAAATTTGGTCTTATTGCCATGTGCTCAAAAGCCCAATTGGGCTTATTATTAGGGGCTGTCTTATTTTGGGGAAAAACAGGGTATTTACCTCTTACAATATTAGACAATACAGTATCAACAGTAGAGACCTTCAAGTTTCTAGGTTCTATCATATCTCAAGACATACAATCAAAAATGTCATCCAAAAAGCACAATAAAGAATGTTCTTTCTGCACCAACTTAGAAAGCTTAAATTTCCCAAGGAGTTGCTGATTCAATTCTACAGAGGAATTATTGAATCTGTCATCTGCACCTCTATAACTGTCTGATTTGGCTCTGCAACCAAACAACACAGACGTAGACTTCAACAGATAATTAGAACTGCAGAAAAAATAATTGCTACCAATCTGCCTTCCATTGAAAGCCTGCATACTGCACGAGTCAAAAAGAGGGTTGTGAAAATATCTACAGACCCTTCACTTCCTGGACATAAATTTCAACTTCTACCCTCATAATGGCACTATAGGGCTCTGCACACCAGAACAGCTAGACACAAGGTCAGTTTTTCCCCAAATGCCATCATTCTGCTAAACAACTAATTCCCTCAACACTGTCAAATTATTTACTAAGACTGTATTACAATTATTCTTCTCTTCCTTCCTAGTATCTATCTCTTTCCACTTATGACTATAACCATGTTGCTTGTATCTTTATGGTTTATATCATTTTATTTGTTTCCTAGTATGATCTGATTGCCTATTAGTAACCTATGACTATCACTAAGTGTTGTATCTTATGATTATTGATTAATGTATTTTATTTTTCTCTATGTACACTGAGACCATATGGACCAAAGACAAATTCCTTGTGTATCCAATCACACTTGGCCAATGAAGAATTTTATTCTATTCTATTTACATTTTATAAGAAGACATTTGATAACCTTAATTCAACATCATAAAAATATTGTTTGATGGATGTGCATGACTTATCAGATATTATAATATATACTATAATGTATAATTATATATTATAATGTATATTGGACATTAATACAATTAATCAGCTCAGAAGTACTTTACAAGAAAAGTTTTGCATTCCTCTGTCCATAATAGCATACCTATGTTCAGGCTTGAAATTCTTGGTTTGGATAGTTTAGAAGTTGCAATCAGGTTTAGGGATTTCATACAAAATTGTACATAGTATTGATTTACCTGTAAATGACTTTAAACACATTACATATATGAATAATCACTTTAAACATAATGTAAACTGTTCTAAGCTTGATTGTAAAAAAATCTATTTTTATAGATTTATAACAGAATAGTCAAAGTCTGAAATAACTTCCCTGATACAGTTGTTTCAGCAATTAACTTTCACAGCTTTAATTCTAATTTAACTTCTGTGGACCTCACTTCCATATTTAAGAAGTCTATAAGGGAGTGAGTGCAAGTGCACTGGCATAGCTATTGCCCTATCATATTTTCATTTTCTTATTTTCTTTGTTTGAATTTGTTTTTGAAAAAGAAAGAGAGAGAGAAAGAAGGAAGGAAGGAAGGAAGGAAGGAAGGAAGGAAGGAAGGAAGGAAAGAAAGAAAGAAAGAAAGAAAGAAAGAAAGAAAGAAAGAAAGAAAGAAAGAAAGAAAGAAAGAAAGAAAGATGAATTGTAAACTGTTAAATACTGAAGGCTTAGCTGTTTTATTTTACCTTTTCTGTTTTATTTTTAAGGTGAACATTTAAAGGAAGTCTAAGTGAATGCTGAGTAGTTTTAATCCAAACACCACGTTCTTAAGATTCTATTCCCACTGATCAACAAACATTTTATCTATAATCTACTGAACCGAAAATAGAATTGCACACTTTTAAAAGAGCTTTATTTGATATGGGAATATTTTAACAAGGTAAAGTAGCTGGGACCACAAAAAATTATCTGATTTAAGAATACTTCCCTTTCAATTCCTTGCAGGAATATCATATGGGAATATAAGGATATGCATTAACAAATAATTTTCTGTGATGAGCAAGGATATAGGATTTGGAGACGTTGCCTATATATAGGAAAATATAACTCAGTTGTAAATATTAATAGCAATAGCACTTAGACCTATATACCGCTTTATAGTGCTTTACAGCCCACTCTAAGTGGTTTACAGAGTCAGCATATTTCCCCCAACAATCTGGGTCCTCATTTTACCGACCTCAGAAGAATGGAAGGCTGAGTCAACCTTGAGCCAGTGAGATTCGAACTGCCAAAACTGCTGGCACTGGTGATCAGCAGAAGTAGCCTGAAGTACTGCATGTGCCACCATGGCTCTTCATTCAGTATTGTGCTAATCAATGCAATATGATACATTCTCTCAAAAGATTGGAATGACCAGATTAACTTTACTGTGCAATTTGCTGCTAAAGTTGGTTCATATTTTCTCATTGGACAATTTCAATTGGACACAAGTTTTAAAATAAATTTTACTTCCCTGCACAAAGGAAGGATTTTCCCACCAGAATAATAGTTTTTATGGTTGCTTGACAATCAGCGTGTTTGAAACCTGAAGGACTAGAAAAATGATAAACAGGTGCACCAGTGAATTTAAAACACACATTCAGAGAGCAGAAAAGTAGATAATTCAGGGGAAGAAAGGTAAATTTTAACAAAATGTATCAAGTTTTGACCCAGGAATCTTCTGCATGCAGATATTATGCTACTGAGAAAGGATAGCAACAAAACAACAAACCTCATTCAGAAAATGAGGTGAGAAGACCTTTCTGTCTCACCAAACCAAACTAAAAGTAAATAAAACACAGCAATAAACTGAATAGCAGCACTGACTTGACAGAAGCAGAACACTACCTAGAAAGTGGAGGAAAAAATGAACCTGTAATTTGCGTTCGTGCCATCCTTACGTGGTTTCTGCCAGTATGGTGATGGGCAATTCAGCAGGATGGATAAACCCATAAAAATTCATATGAAACATTGTCTTCTATCTTGTTTACTTTCCAATTTTTTGTCATGGTACACACTTTAATGATGATAATAACAAAACCTGCTCCATATCACAAAAGTGGAAATTGGGAGAGAAGATCTACATCTACTGTCATAACCATCTGCCCAAACTCTCTACACCATGCAAATGGGTCTCTCTAAGAAGAGCTTGATCTGAACGTTTAGAAGACATTAGCACTGCATTGTCAGATTGGCTGATAACCAATATTCAATAGTTTAATTTATAACAAAATAATTCTCCTTTTCCTTCTTCCACTCTTAGAAAGATTCTTTCAAGGTGTAATTCTAAGCAATTTTGTAGAGAATCAGGGAAATGTGTTGATGTTCTCCCTTACCTACTCTGCAGGTAATGACAAGATATTACATCTTTACTACTGTTATTTCAACATTTTTTAAAAAAACAAAAAACAACACACCTCATCAATGTACTTCCTAGGCATGCTTCTTAAACAGTTACATACTTAGATCAGTGTGCGACAGAAGTATTCCCCTAAGATTTTGAAAACAAAACATTTTTCTTGGCTGACTGATCCAGTGATGTTAGCCCAAGAAGGAAGGAAAGGAAAGGGGGGAAATCTGACACCTGTGATAAGATAAAAATCAGAATAAATATCCCTCTGTTCTCATAATCTGAAAAGCAAAGATGTGATTTCCATTGTTTGAGTATATATAGCATAGGTACTGATTTGCCTTGGCTTGAAAAGGAACTTGCAATTCTGGTCTCTTGCTTACCATTAATGTTACCCAGAGGATTAAATAATATTAAAAATTGAAGACATTCTAACATTTGCTTCTCCAGATAAATAAAGCAACCAATTTGTTATTGTTGGTATGGTTACTAAAGATAGCAAGATAACCACTGATGTGTCTGGAGAATCCTTATGTAAACTAAAAACAATAGAGGAAATCCAGTTTTTTAAAAAAACATATCCTTATTCTTGGAACTGTTTCTCTAAATTGGAGCTACTTGTATTACCAGTGCCATATGTCCTTCAGAAAACAGTTTTCAGGCCTTGTAATTTCTTTCTTTTTTAATAATAATTTTGTCTTAAAAAGTTATAATTGTAAAAGTAAAAGCTAAAAAAATTAAAAGATTAAACAGAAAACAATAAAGTGCAGAAAATAAACAAATAAAAATAAGTGCTGTAAAGAAAAAGAAATATATAAATTACTTCCCTCTTCAGCACAAGTATAAACAATTTTAGTATCTTATCAACTTCTCTTAAAATACAATACATTGTTTTCTTTCCATATCCATATTTTTAAATCCTTAAATCCTCATCATTTCAATGCTAATGTCAGCTAGTGCAGCCACCACCAACTGGTGGTCTGTGAGAAAATTGTGGTGGTCCACAGAAAAATTATTTGCATTTTTATATTACACTAAATCAGGGGTCCTCAAACAATGGCTCCTGGGACAGATATGTGCACTGAATGTTTCTGTTGCTGTGGAGAGTCTCTCCTTTGGGGTCTTTTTGTGTGAGTTGTGGGGGGCAGAAATTCTGACTTGGCTGCTTCAGCCTCCTGGTACAGGGCTTTGGGCGAAGGGTAGAGGAAAGCATCTCTGGTGGTGAAGAGCCGGAGGACCTTGTTCCAGTGGGACTGCATCATGGCCTTGAACTGGCTGGCCATCTCAGTCTGCTGAGCCTCTGGGCACTGGTACCTGGCCTTGCACTCCCACAGGTCTTCCCTCTGCTTGTAATGCCTATGCCCATAGTCTGGGAATAAGTAGTCTCATAGTAAGATACTTCTACTGAGCCTCCTTCTCAGTCAGATCCAATCTGAATTGAACTGTTTTGCCAACTCTTTCTCATGGTGGATGCTTAGCTCCAACAACTGCTTCCTGTTGGAGCCCTAAGGAGTGCAGGCAGGGAAGGGAGGAGTGGCTGGGGGGGGGAAGTAGAGGCTGCCGAGGTTCCCATCAACGTGAGTGACATCAGGTTGGCCACACCCACCTAGTCATATCACCACCTAGCCACACCACTCAGCCGGTCATTGGTCAGATTATATTAGTGGTCTGCAGAATTTAAAATTATGAATTTAGTGGTCCCTGAGGTCCAAAAGGTTGGTGATCTCTGAGCTAGTGTACATTATAAGAACACATCTATTTAACCTTAATCAAGTAAATCAATTTTATATTTCTTCATTTTACTTTTAACAAACTTGATCCTAATACGTTGAAATAATGTCCTAAAAATTGATTTCTTTTCTGACAAAATTCTTCAAAACTTTGAGGTCTCTTTTGTAAATCCAAGGTAGTAAAATTATACAAATCACATTCCTGGTTTGTTATTTGTATATCCCTTTTAATTATTAAATTGTATGTCCTGTATAACATATTTTTCTGTATTATCTGTGTAATCTGTAATTTTTAAATCCACTTTCAGATAAATTTCAATCTTGTCAGGTAGAACTTGTTCTTTCTACATAACATCTTTTAAATACAGTCTATATATAAAGACATAAAATTTTAAAGTTGATTTTTTGTTCAGTGTTAAAAAATTAAATATGTCAATATTAAAATATTTTGCTTTATTCTATACTAAAAAGTAAACGTAAGTGTTCTCCTTTAATTGAAAACTTTAGTTTCTTCTGGTTCCCTCTAGTGCCCAATGTTCAAAATTTCATGCCATATTTTCCCCCTAAACCTAACCATAATAAATAATAATAACAATAAATAATAATAATATCATCCTTTTTTAAAAAAAATTCAAATGAAAATAATTTTCTACAGAAAATTAGTTCCAAAATCTTATTTCAAACCCATCTGACTGTATAATCTATTTTCCAAAATAGCGCTCTAATAATTTCTTTGCTTTTTATTAAAAAAAAATTAAGTCTTTAAATTTGTATTTAAAACTTCTTTTATTAATGATTGAAGGAGACCTATACAGTATTCTCAAACTTGTTAATTCAATGTTCCTAGTAACTAAAACAGAATTAATAAGAAAGTGATGAGAAAAGACATACGCAATTCAACAGGCACAAATCACAGTTTGTTTGAATGAGTTGGCTATTCCCTCACATCCCAGAGCTCTAAACTCACTGGAGACCACAGTCTTGTAGTCTCCTTGTGAGAATCAAACGTCTGGGGCACTTGTGATCAAAGAAAAGATAAGTCTTTTCTTTATTCATGGAAAATTATGAAGAGCTGATCTGGGTTTTGCTACTTTTTTTCATCGAATTGTAAGGCAACCCCTGCAGAATAGCATAGTACCATACTCTAATATCCACAAATGTCTATGCCTGGCAGTTTGATGATCTATTTTATTTATTGATTTAGTATTTAAAATTTTACCTCAGTTCTACACATAAAATAGTCAAGACAACTCACACTTAATAATAAAATTTCAGATGGAAAATACCAGAACAATCTTAAATTAAATTCACTATTCATTCAACATGATTGAAGCAGGAATATATCCCGTATGTCCCAGCAAAAGCTATTTCTAAGGGTATTATTGTTGTTGTTGTTGTTGTTGTTGGAGTTATTCTATATAAACACCTTCTGATTGAGGAAGAAAGACTGCACAATTGACATTGTGGAATCAAGTTGCAGACATTTTTACAAAATGGATGTCATGGCAGGTTGGAGAAGATTGCATTAGTAGCATTAAAATAATATTTTAAATGAAACAGATTGAGTCTTCAAATCATTTCTTTCTTTATTGGCTTTCCTAACCTATGGGGCTTTTTTTTTGTTTTTGTAGAAAGTCATCACAAAGTATGACTTATTTTTCCAAGTAAATTATGGCTTGAAACTGCTCAGCAGGGCTTTCATTGGTGGGTCATTACTTATTTCAGTTTCTTCCGAAGTTTACTCAGCAGTACTGCTACCTTAATCAGCCACCATTTAAGTTCCAATAATGACACTGAGGTTTTATTATGCCAATATCAGATAAGATGTTTTAAATTTTATAAAAAATTGTATCTCAAAACAATGTTACACATTTTAGGATTTGCAAACATTCATTACTAGGCACTAAGGGCCAAAAAACTTGTTCTCTGCTTCCATCCTACAGACCTAATTAAGTTAACTTCTTGCCCTTCAGACTTGCTCTAGTGACATCAATAGAATTGATATTTTCATTAATCGTTTTTCCTCCAAAAAAAAAAAAAAAGCTTTCTGTGGTTTTGAAAATTACCCTATAGGACATTTATTTCCCTGTTTTGTTACTGTTTATATTATTGGTGGCAAAAACTGTCTAACATTTACTGTTCTACTTCATTAAGCAAAATACTATGATGCCAGGCCTAGTCCAAGAATGACATAAAACAATCCACTCAAAATTCAGTTTTTTATTTGCTCAAGCACCATAGTCAGAATTGCTAGATTATGCCTATATTAGCCTAACCTATCAGATATATTATGGGAGGTTTTAAAGAGTGCTAGCTTAAATCTCTTTCTGTTCTCAAGATACATCTTCCGACTTCACTGTCTCTTGGCTCATCTCCTCCTTGGAATGTGTTCTCTCCTTCCTGGAATCTTCTACGTTACTATCACCTCAACTGCCTATTTTAGAAATAGAAATTTTAGAAATTTCAGCTATTATTGTATCATTACAATGATAGCTGAAGTCCAATGTTGGAAATGTATGTTTGAAAAGCCAAATCTCTCTCTCTCTCTCTCTCTCTCTCTCTCTCTCTCTCTCTCTCTCTCTCTCTCTCTCTCTCTCTCTTTCTCTCTCAGGAGAAGGAGAAGGAGAAGGAGAAGGAGAAGGAGAAGGAGAAGGAAAAATACCTTTTAGAATAGAATAGAATTCTTTATTGGCCAAGTGTGATTGGACACACAAGGAATTGTCTTGGTGCATACACTCTCGGTGTACATAAAAGAAAAGATATAATCATCAAGAATCATAACATACAACACTTAATGATAGTCATAGGCAAACAGTTCATATAAATCTTAAGGATACCAGCAACAAGATTACAGTCATACAGTCATAAGTGGGAAGAGATGGGTGATAGTAATAATAGAAGATTAATAGTAATGCAGACTTAGTAACTAGTTTGGCAGTGTTGAGGAAATTACTTTTTAGCAGAGTGATGGAGTTCAGGGAAAAACTGTTCTTGTGTCTAGTTGTTCTGGTGTGCAGAGCCCTATAAACTGTTTATGTCCAGGATGTGAGGGGTCTATAAATATTTTCACAGTCCTCTTTTTGACTCGTGTAGTATACCTCAATGGAAGGCAGATTGGTAGCAATTGTTTTTTCTGCGGTTCTAATTATTCTCTGAAGTCTGTGTCTGTCTTGTTGGGTTGCCGAACCAAACCAGACAGTCATAGAGATGCAGATGACAAACTCAATTATTCTTCGGTAGAACTAGATCAGCAGCTCCTTGGGCAGTTTGAGCTTTCTGAGTTGGCTCAGAAGAACATTCTTTATTGTGCTTTTTTTGATGACGTTTTTGATGTTGGGTGTCCATTTTAGGTCGTGAGATATGGTAGAACCTAGAAATTTGAAGGTCTCTACTGTTGATACTGTGTTGTATAGTATTGTAAGAGGTGGTAGTATGGGAGGGATCCTCCTAAAGTCCACACCATTTAAGTGTGTTCTGTTCCAGATCATTCTGGTTGCACCACGAGGCTAGTTGTTCAATCTCCTGTCTGTATGAGGATTCATCATTTTCTCGAATGAGACCGATCACTGTTGTGTCATCTGCGAACTTCAGTAATCTAACAGAGGGATGATTTGAAATGCAGTCATTGGTATATAGAGAGAAAAGAAGTGGAGAGAGCACACAGCCTTGTGGGACCCCTATGCTAATTGTACAGGTATCTGATGTGATTCTGCTTAGCTTCACCTGCTTTTCACCAACTATGTATCGAGAAAAGGTTCTCATGATATATGATAATCTCTTTCTTTTAATTAATAAATTATCTAAAGGAAATCTGAGTGTTTCTGTTTTCAAGGTAGGAGTACATGAGCATTTCCCCAGCAATGGTTAGAATCTCGGATGTTCTTTTTCTCTGCCTTTCCTCCTTAATAACCAATGCAAGGATAGAATGAAGAGATTGTTATCCTGCCCAGAACATCATCAACGATATCCTGCACTGCATATTAAATATTGGTAGCATTGTAACATCAAGTAAGCTCCTAGTAAGTTTGGCATCTCCTTCTAATCTGCACTGTATCCCTTGGTTCATTTCTTTCCTCTCTAAAGAGCAGAAGGTTGCTACATTTCTGCCATTTACTGGGAAGAAAACTTAGGGTTTCTTTGGTAAACAGTAAAAGATCATGGCTGAGTTAAAAACTCAATATATAATATTCCAGTTCTCTCAACTTTTGCCTTTCCCCATCCTCTGGCAAGTAATTTACTGCTTGCAATAAATAACATTTACTAAAAGAGAGGAAGAGATAAAGCCAAATGTTCCTGTGTGTTGTTCTCTTATTTATTTATTTATTCACAGCACAACCTCTGTTCTCCAACTGGTTCAAGGATACGATCAACTGAAGTACATCAGGGCACTCTAACTGCCCTTTTTGTCGAGCTGATTTATGGAGCAGCTTCCCCCTTTTTCTTTCGTAAAGTAATATGAAAGGAAATACAAAGTAGAGCCATAAAATAATTGATTCACTGGCATAAACTATCAAGTACGCCTTCAGTTCAGAGAGGCATAGGAGCACGATAGATGATTGTCATTTCTAACAGTGACAAATGCCAATACGCAGCTTAGAAAATGAAACTGATGCTAAACTTATTTGCACAGCAGATAGGAAATATGAGAATGCCAACAAGGAGTTCCTACTTTGAAATGCATCAATTCATTGTATCTCTTCCTGGGTCCTATTGTCCTTGGTTCTAATATATTCAGGTAAAGTTAGGTGCCAAGATTTTTAGGTCATGGTTTAAATGGATGAGTGCATGGACATTGTTTGTTAAAAGAATCTGAGTCAATTGTGTTTTGCATTCTCTGATGATATCTGAGAATTAAATAGGTTTTATTCTTTGTATTGTTGGTAATGATTGCTTGGACGATGGGCAAGTTAAAAAAAACACACCCTTCAAAAACCTGTAGCCAGAGCTCCTATTTCTCCAGTTTTGCTGCCAAACCTATACCTTAAATGTGGTATGTAGAGGAGTAGATATTAAATGCATCTTCATGCTAAATTAATTTAATAATTTTAATTAAGCTTAAATTAAATATTAAAGATATTAATATTAATATTAAAGATATTAAAGATGAAATTGAAAAGTGGAGATAGCATCAAAGCCATCAATACCTAGGTCATTTCTATGATATAATACACTGCTAGAATTATTACTTGACAAAAGCTGAACTGGATCGGCAAACAAAAAATAGCATGAATATTCACTATGCAATACATCCTTGTAGTAACACTGATAGATTGTATCTGCTTCACAGAAATGGAGACATAGGTTTATTTCAAGTGAAACAAACTACTAAAGAAGCAAAGCATTCAATGTAGAACAAGTGTTTTAACAAACAAGTGAAAAATTGGAATTTACTGATATGTAGAAAACAAAACATAAATATCAAAATGATGTAATAAAATCAAGAACAAAATTATGTCAAAGAAAAATTTTACCTGGTCAAAAAATTGAAGGTAAATGGATCAAGATAAAAACTGGCAATATTTTACAATTGGAATATTAAAAATTGAAACTGAATGTTTGATTTTGACTGCATAAATCATAGGCTATTTGAACTAATGCAATTAAGGCCAGATCTTTAAAAAAAATCATCAAAGATTCATAATTGAAATTGTGAAAAGAAGCAGAAGAAACAGTAGATCATATACTCAGTTTATGCAACAAGATTATACAAAGTGATCATAAACAACAATATAATATAGTCCTCTAAATGATTCATATTTGTATAAATTATGTAATGAATAAATTGGCAGTAATTAAAAATTGTTGGGAATATAGAGTTGAAAAAGCAATCAAGAATGTTAAAATACTGTTAGATTCCCAAATACAAACTGATAAAATCTTGATTTACACACCAGTCTTAACTGTGCTTGAAAAGAAGAAAGTGCAGATAATTGATGGGTCAATACCAGGAAATATAGAAAAGAAGTCAAAGAATTGGAGAAAAATTCAAAGTATCAGGATGTGAAAATTGAAATTGAAAAATTATAGCATAAATCAGCCATAGTTGTTTCAATGGTTATTAGCACAACAAATGAACAGAGATTAACATCAATTTTAACACCAGACCACCACTCAAGAACGAAACAATACCCCTATCAAGAAACTGCCAAACCAACCAACAATAACAGCCCAACCAAAGAACCATCAAGACCGCCCCCATCAACACTGACACAGCAAGCCAGTAGAATAGAAATTGAGGGCAAACTCAGTCCAGGCTGGAACTGATGATGTTATCTAGTCTGGTAAGAAAATGCCTCAAGAAAACCACCTAGGACCTCACAGTTTAACCCTGAGTTACAAATATTATCTTTTATTGGAAACCACACAATTTCCAACCTTGGCTGAGATATCTTCCTCATAAGGGACTCCAGCTAAATGATTTACCAAAAGACTCCAAAAATCTTCCCAAGCCAAAACCTGACAGAACCCTCTTTTCTTTTTGGTTTTTAGAGGTCATGTGACTGTTTGTTTGTTTGTTTGTTTGTAAGGCCAGCCAGTCACAACCAAAACACTCTTTCAGACAGTCTGTCCCTAATAATCTATAACACGGTTTTTCAACTTTGGCAACTTTAAGCTGTGAGGACTTCTCAAGACCTAGAATTATGAAGTTTGAAAGCCACATATCTTAAAATTGCTGACAAACATGATCTACAATATTGTTTAAAGTAGCTCTGGAAAATTTTTGGTCACATGAGAGATACAGATAGTTCTCATGTAAATTTCTTGAATACTGTATTTTCATGTTTCCCATTCTCTGATTTTGCCTACCTTTTGTCTCATTTTTGTTAGTTAACTTCTTTTTAAATCTTTGCTTAAGTTTAATAAATAAGCATCAAGCTATTGAAGATTGTTTTGCTAGCTGAACTGAACTGAAGGGTGTATGCATTGACTCTGATCTGATCTGAATAGAGTGGTTGACAGTTAATATGCTGGGTGCAAGCAAAATTGGAAATTATCCACAGTAGTTTTTCGTCAAAGACAAGAGAGGCCATCTTATTTTAATAATCATTTTGTAATTATTTGCAAAATAATTCCAAATCATTTTGGAATTATTTGCTCTCTACATGGGACTCCTCTTGGGGTGTACCCAGAGGCTTCAACTGGTGCAGTATGCGGCCGCACAGGGGATTATGGGAGCGACAGGGTGCTCCCATGTGACACCTCTCCTGCGGGAGCTGCATTAGTTGCCTGTGGACTTCCGGGTGCGCTTCAAAGTGTTGGTTATCACCTTTAAAGCGCTCCATGGCTTAGGACCAGGGTACTTACAGGACCGCCTTCTGCCACCAATTGCCTCCCACCGGCTGGTTTGCTCCCACAGAGAGGGCTTCCTCAGAGTGCCGTCAGCCAGACAATGCCAGCTGGCGACCCCCAGGGGGAGAGCCTTCTCTGTGGTAGCTCCCACCTTCTGGAACGACCTTGCTCTAGAGTTGCGAATGATGTCTGACCTCCGGACTTTTTGTCGGGCCTTAAAAACGTACTTTTTTTCAGCTAGCCGGCCTGGCCTGATCCCATGGTAAAATTTTTAGAGTTTTTGATATCAATTGTTAATTGAAATTGTTTTTAACTATGTGCCAAATTTATATTATTTGTTTTTAAAACTTTTTAACTTTTGTAAATCTATTTTTTATCTCTGGCTGTGCACCGCCCTGAGTCCGCAGGGAGAAGGGCGGTATATAAATCTAATAAATCAAATAAAAAAAATCAGCATGTGTTGTATAAAATGAAGGTAAGGTGTGAGATACTCTAAATACAAAAGTAGCCTGCTGCTACTTTTAAACAGCAGCAATGATTCCAAGTATTATCCAAAGGAGTATTTAATAAACTGTTTTGATTAAAAAAAATGTTTGCTCCACTGGAGTTTGAAACTAACAAGAAATAAAGATCAGTTTAACCTCTAAATCATCACCCAATTGCTGCATACATATGCAATTCTTTCTTAAAAAAAATAAAGAATACCATTCATGCATGCCATTCTTGTACCCACTATGATATATCCCAAAGCCTTTACATGATAAAATGCTTCAAAGAATATGGGGAAATTCAAGCATGATGTCTGTTTTATTGTTAAATAAATGGTAGCTGATGTGGTGGAGCAATAAAATCATGATCTGCCAATGTGAGTTACATTTTTACCTTTAACTTGTATTACCACAACCTTCAGTAAATCAAAATATTTATACTTCAGAACGTGTGAAGGGTCACTGCATCTGCATTTTCAAGACATTAATTATATTCTTTGCTTCATGAGCGCCCAGATTATATTTGCCTGGATCACCAAAGAAAAAAATAATCTATATATCAGGAAGACTAGAAATGTAAAAGAATGCCCCAATAAACTCCACTGAGACAAAGTTTAAACATTTCAGTCATACTGGAAAGTTAGCATTTGTTTCTTTTTATTCCACCTTTATTATTTTTATAAATAATTCAAAGCAGTGAACAAACCTAATGCACCTTTCTTCTCCTATAAAACCCACAATAACAAATTTGTGAGGTGCGTTGGACTAAGAGAGAGTGACTGACCCCAAGTGTTTGATTTGATTTAGCTATGGAGTCCACTTTCTCCAACTTTTTGGTGTAAATTTTAAAATGCCATACCTTTGAAGAGGAAATGACTTTTTACAAAGAAGCTTCTTTTTTGACAGAATTTCCTAGAATGACCATGTAATGACCAGTTTTGCAACAGACATGATAGTCAAGCATTCTTGGCCTTCATTGGAAATTCCTGAATTTATCTCCTATGAAGGGTTGTTGTTTTAATTTGGGTTATTTCTGGGTTTGTTTGTTTTTTTTAAAAAACTTCATAAGAATCTTGGTGCTCCCTGAAGATTGTAGCTGCTTACCTCTTGTGAATGACCTTGTTCCAAATACCTGTGCATATTTTAGAATTGCTCTATGCAGCACTAGTTAGCACTATTTCAAATCAAAGGTCAAATGCTCTAATACATATGCAGCCAATTACGAGATAGCAATGCCTGACTCAAATGAAATAGTGATATTAATAAGGTAGTAAAGCATGCAGAAATTCAAATGCCTTTATTTATCGGCTCATTTGGATTACAAGCTGTACAACAGAACACATCTGGTCACTATTATGTAATGTGTTAGGATTTTTAAACTATAAGTGTATAAAGCAAGAGTCTCTAACATGCAGAGTTTCTTTTTCTTTTTCATACACCAATATTTATTCATGAAATCTAATCTGAGAAAATTGTTAAGTGAGAGACATACATTGGGGCAAAAAAGTATTTAGTTAGCCACCACTTGTGCAAGTTCTCCCACTTAAAAAGAGGAGAGAGGCCTGTAATTGACATCATAGGTAGACCTCAACTATGAGAGACAAAATGAGAGAACAAATCCAGATAATCACATTGTCTGATTTGGAAAGAATTTATTTGCAAATTATAGTGGAAAATAAGTATTTTGTCATCTACAAACAAGCAAGATTTCTGGCTGTCACAGACCTGTAACTTCTTCTTTAAGAGACTCCTCTGTCCTCCACTCATTACCTGTATTAATGGCACTTGTTTGAACTTGTTATCAGTATAAAAGACACCTGTTCACAACCTCAAACAGTCACACTCCAAACTCCACTATGGTGAAGACCAAAGAGCTGTCGAAGGACACCAGAAACAAAATTGTAGACCTGCACCAGGCTGGGAAGACTGAATCTGAAATAGGCAAGCAGCTTGGTGTGAAGAAATCAACTGTAGGAGCAATAATTAGAAAATGGAAGACATAAAAGACCACTGATAATCTCTCTTGATCTGGGGCTCCACACAAGATCTCACCCCATGGGGTCAAAATGATCACAAGAATGATGAGCAAAAATCCCAGAACCACACGGGGGGACCTAGTGAATGACCTGCAGAGAGCTGGGATCAACGTAACAAAGGCTACCATCAGTAACACACTACACCACCAGGGACTCAGATCCTGCAGTGCCAGACATGTCCCCCTGCTTAAACCAGTACATGTCCGGGCCCATCTGAAGTTTACTAGAGAGCATTTGGATGATCCAGAAGAGGATTGGGAGAATGTCAAATGGTCAGATGAAACCAAAGTAGAACTGTTTGGTAGAAACACAACTCATCGTGTTTGAAGGAGAGAGAATGCTGAGTTGCATCCAAAGAATACCATACCTACTGTGAAGCATGGGGGTGGCAACATCATGCTTTGGGGTTGTTTCTCTGCAAAGGGACCAGGATGACTGATCTGTGTACAGGAAAGAATGAATGGCGTCATGTATCGTGAGATTTTGAGTGCAAACCTCCTTCCATCGGCAAGGGCATTGAAAATGAAACATGGCTGGATCTTTCAGCATGACAATGATCCCAAACACACTGCCCGGGCAACAAAGGAGTGGCTTCATAAGAAGCATTTCAAGGTCCTGGAGTGGCCTAGCCAGTCTCCAGATCTCAACCCCATAGAAACCCTTTGGAGGGAATTGAAAGTCCGTGTTGACCAGCGACAGCCCCAAAACATCACTGCTCTAGAGGAGATCTGCTTGGAGGAATGGGCCAACATACCAGCAACAGTGTGTGCCAACCTTGTGAAGACTTACAGAAAACATTTGACCTCTGTCATTGCCAACAAAGGATATATAACAAAGTATTGAGATGAACTTTTGATATTGACCAAATACTTTCCACTATAATTTGCAAATAAATTCTTTCCAAATCAGACAATGTGATTGTCTGGATTTGTTTTCTCATTTTGTCTCTCATAGTTGAGGTCTACCTATGATATCAATTACAGGCTTCTCTCACCTTTTTAAGTGGAAGAACTTGCACAATTGGTGGCTGACTAAATACTTTTTTGCCCCACAGTATGGATTAAAGATAGGAATCCAAGCTCTCAATACTCACATTTCAAATAATATGATTCTTCTTTAACTATCTAACTAATATCTAATAATGACTAATAATATGTCAATTTTTTGAGATTATAATTTGTTTTTATTATTTTTCTTAATATTTGAAAGGTTTCCATGTGGGACTCATAAGACAGAAAACATATTAACAGAAGGACCTTATAGGCCATTTAGTCCAACCCCACACACAAGCAGAAGACCTACACCATTTCTGACAAATGGCGGTCCAATCTCTTCATGAAAACCTCCAGTGATGAAGCTCCCACAACTTCCAAAGGGAAGCTGTTCCATTGGTTGATTCTTCTCCCTGTCAGAAAATTACTCTTATTTCTAGGCTAAATCCCTCCTTCATCAGTTTTCATCCATTATTCCTTGTCTAGCTTTCCGGTGTCTTGGAAAATAGCTTGGCCCCTTCCTCTCTGTGGCAGTCCCTCAAATATTGGAACATTGCTATCATGTCTCTCCTGGTCCTTCTCTTCATTAAACTAGACATACCGAGTTCCTGTAACCATTGTTCGTATGTTTTAGTGTCCAGGCCCCTAATCATCCTGGTTGCTGTTCTCTGTACTTTTTCTAGAGTCTCAACATCTTTTTTATAGTGTGGTGATCAAAACTGAATGCAATATTCTAGGTATGGTCTTACTAAGGCTTTATAGAGTGATATTAGTACTTCACTTGATCTTGATTGTATCCATCTGTTAATAAATAAAATAAATAAATAAACTTCATTGTCATTGTATGAGTATACATAGTATATACATACAATGAAATTTACTTGACACCCAAAAACCAGATCCCACGAACATAATCCCCAAACACATTCCCATCCACCAATTTCCCAATTTCCCACCTCTAAACCACCCAAACATCAACACAACAGACCAAGTAATACTGTAATTTACGATTGCATTATCTTTTTTGGCTGCCACTGCACACTGGTTTCCCCCAGTCTATATGTGTACTTTTGGTTTTTCTTGCCTAACTGTAAGACACTTTTCTCTATATTGTATTTCATTTTGTTAGATAGGGCCCAGTGTTCAAGTCTGCCAAGATCTATCTGAATCTTGAACCTATCTTCTAGGATGTTAGCTATTCCTGTCAGCTTAGTATCATCTGAAAATTGGTAAATTCTCCTTCTTTTCCCTCATCTAAGAAGTTTATGACAAAATTGAAGAGTACTGTTCAATTATCACAAACCTTAATTTATTAGATATTTAAATAAATATCTAGAACATGCTTTTCATAAGCAGGACTTTTAGAAATGATGTGGCTATTTTATTGGATACAAATGCATCAAAATTATTGATATTAATTTAGAAAAGTATTACTTTCCATTTTCTGTTACTTGTATCATATAATATACATCACTATTTATATGGCTTTTGTATGTATTTTAAGTGATATAAATAACTGTAACTAAATATTTAAAAATTCAATTATTTAGAACTTAATTGTTAAGTATTTAGTTACAATTATTTAACTGTAAACAAATTTAACATTGCAATGTTGTATATTTTGATTTTTCTGTATTTTATTTTTGGCCACTGATTGACAAAAACAAGCCCCAGAACCTAAGTTGCTTACATTTAATTTAAATTAAACTTTAAACAAAAGGGAATATATGTACAAAGCTAATGAATAAAAATCCTGTTTGCCAATTAGTTCAATCCAATTAAAATTTAAGCTGACAATTATACAAACTTCTGAAATGAAAAAGAAAGGGGAAAAAATCTCACACTCAGTGTGAGCCTATAATATATATTGGCAGATATATTTATTGAAGAAATGAATTACTGTAAAATATGAAGGTGACTTGAGACTCACAATCAACTGTAAGCTAATTATGGTGGTACAGCAGTGGGAATAGTTGCCAAACTACATAAACAAATGTGAATTATATAGAATCATAGGACTGGAAGAGATCATGGAGATATTCTAGTCCAAACCCTCTAAAATGGTATGAGGATTTCTCATACCATTTTAGACAAATGGCTCAATCCTTTCTTGAAAATATCCAGAGATGGAACACCCACAACTTCAGGACGCAAAATGTTCCATTGCTTAGTATTTCTTACTGTCAGAAAATCCTTCCTCATTTTTAAGTTGGGTCTTCCTCTGACAAACTTCCGCTTATTGCTTTTTGTTCTACTCTCAGTTCCATGGAAAATAAATTCCCTCTTCCCCAGGGCTGTCATTCAAGTATTGGAAGAGTGCTATTATATCTCAGTCTGCTCTTTGTTAAGCCAAACATATATAGTTCCTTTAGTTGTAGAATTCAGCATTTAGACCAGGAGTGAAATCCAGCAGGTTTTGATAGGTTCTGGTGGACCGGTACTGGAAATTTTGAGCAGTTCAGAAAACCAGTAATGGAAATTTTGAGTAATTTGGAGAACCAGAAAATACCACCTCTGGCTGGCCCCAGAGTGGTGTGGGAATGGAGATTTTGCAGTATGCCACACCCACCAAGCCACGCCCACAGAACTGGTAGTAGAAAAAATTGGATTTCACCACTGATTTAGACCCCTTATTATTGCTCTTTTCTGCATTCTTTCTAGCAGCTTAGCATCTGTTTTTTATTATTATAACCCGAACTGGAGATAAGATTCCATACATGGCAACACCAGTACTATCATTTCCATGTCTTTGGTGCTATTCTTCTGCTGATGTAGCCTAGGATTACTTTGCCTTTTTTGGCAGCTGCAGCACACTACTGGGTCATACTTAAGTGATGGTTTACCAAGTCACCTTGATACCTCGCACAATTACTACTGTTAAGTCAGATATTTCTACCCTATATGAATGCATCTGGTTTTTTCTGCCTAAGTGCACAACTTTGCTTGTCTCACCATTGAACTGCATTTTGTTAGATATGGCCCAATTTTATCTGTTTATTTATATATTGAAATTGTTTGCCTGAGATGTCTCTGGGCAGCTTACAATGTTGAATGCTCAACTCTGAGTAGACTGATAGACTCTAATAGACTTAAATCTTGAGTCTATCTTTCAAAATGTTAGCAATTCTCCCCAGCTAGGTATCACCTGTAAATTTAATGAGTGCTCCTTCATTCTCCTCATTTAAGTCATTCACAAACATGTTGAAGAGCACTAGGCCCTAAGAACCATGAGATACCCCCTGTATGCTTTTCTCTATATAGCCGTAGTTCCATTGAAGACCACATGCTGGGTGCAGTTTGTCAGCCAAGTGCACATCCATCTAGCAAAGATATTATCTATCCCACATTGTTCTATCTTAGAAGTTGTCTGTGGTCTACTTTATCAAATGTCTTTCTAAAGTCTAAGTGTATTATATCCACAGAATTTCCTTGGTCCACTAATTTAGTGATTTTATTAAAGAAGGCAATAAGGTTTGTTTGACATGACTGGTTCTTAACAAACCCATGCTAGCTTTTATTAATCATCTTGTTAATTTTTAGGTGCTCACAAATTTGCTGTTTAATTATCTTTTCCAGGATTTCCCCAGATATTCATGTAAGTGATTGCTCTGTTAGTCAGTTATTTCAAAGAAATGCCTACATGGAAATTGTATTTCCATCATTTTTATGAACTTTTTCTGCTCTATAATCAAAGTTTACCTGCATCCAGGATCATATAATTTGTTCATGCTTTTGGGTGAAAAAAATGCTAGTTTATAAATTATAATTTGAATGAGAATCTAGGAATTTTAGATTGTAAATGATGGTTTAATTGTTTAGAATGTTACCATGTTTTCTTGAAAATAAGACCTGGTCTTTTTTATTTTTTTTCCCTCCAAGAGAGGCATTAGGTCTTATTTTGGGGTGATGTCTTTTCCGCTGTCTCACCTTATGGTGGCAGTGGCACCAACAGCCTGACCAGCAGAAGCCACTGCCAGTCTACTTCTTCTGTGGCGGCATGCCGCCACTCGTGCACAGCACCCCGCACCCTTCATTTTGCCATCAGAGGTCTTCTCAGCCTCTTCAGCTGAGAAACGAGCTCTGGATTGATGCACACAGTGCCCTCTGGCCTCCATTTCACCATCAAAGGCCGTGGGGTGGCACAAGCATCAATCTAAAGCTAGTTTCTCAGCTAAAGGCTTCTGATGGGAAAATGGAGACCCGGGGGAGTGCCGCAACAAAGCAGCAGCAAGCAACCACAGAAGAAGTGGGCCAGCAGAGTGAAGCAAGGTTCAGGGCATGGGAGGTCTGGATGCAACTGTGCTAAGGTGAGAGTGTGAGAGCATGTGGGGCAGTTCCAGCCCACCATTCCCACACCAGCTTGATTTTTATCCATGTCTCTCACCCCACCTCGTGCAACCAGGTGCAACAAAGAGGAAGGGTTTTTAACTAGGGCTTATTTTGGGGGTAGAGCTTTTATTGGACAGATGTGTAAAAATCAGGCTAAGGTTTATTTTTGGGATAGGTCTTATTTTCAGGGAAACATGATATATGGACCAAATCTATAGTGGCTCATTCAATAAACAACGCTTCAACATTTAGTGTGATGAATGAATCCAGTTCTAATAACTTAATTCAATCAGTATGATAGGCATGAGTGGTTTATTTGTGACTTAGTGGTTTATATATTCCTTCTTTTCCTTGGTTTGTTTCCAAGACAGGAATTTTAATGAAACCTTAGCTGATCAATGGAGTTCCAAGAATATTTATGCAATCCAAATTATAATATAGGCAATTGCAAAAAAACCTCTTTTTTTTCATCTCTCTTTTTATAAAGTTTTGTTCTGTAGAGATTAATGAGTTAATTTATTACAAATTTTTCCTTATCTTAGAATGAAAGTAGATGCTTCCTTATTTATAGTTAAAGAAATATCTCTTTATCTATAGAGAAAACACACATGTTTGTATACACATACCGTATTAAGATAGTGGTCTTCTTTACGTGGATATACATAAGATAGATATCTTACTTTACAATGTTTCCAATATAGAAGCCAACTTTTATAAAATGGTATTAGTCCTGCATGTTTACTGCTGTATATACAATTAATCCTTTAATTTAAAGTTCCTGAAAACTTCTTAGATGAAAAATGAATCATTTTTAAAGAAAAAAAAAACCAAGAATGATTAGTTGCCTTTTGAAAAGCAAATTTAGGGCAATTATGTCCTGGATGATTGAGAACCTCCATAGAGGTATCATAAAAGTATTCCAACATTATGAACCTATATATTATTATTATTTTAACATAATGTAGAGTTTACTGTGTGCCAGGTGATTTCAGTCAATTATAATGCATTCAGGTTTAGTGAGATATTAAAACCCAGTAATAATGAAATGAAAAATTTAAATAAAATATTAGAAGATATACATGAATTGTGAGTCAGGCCTGTGATAAAAATAGCAGTTCCCTATAAAGGTTTTTACTTTATAAGTTATGTTTTTCATATGCTGTATTAATCTCTTCCAAAAAAAAAAAAAGGAATTCAAGATGTGGCTCATTGATTCAGCCTGGAAATTGTACCTCTATTTAGCTTAATATAAGTGACCTGCAGATAAGAACTGAAGTGCATTTAGGTACCACTTGATAGTGGTCATTTGATATAGAATAGTCATTTGATAGTGATCAGAAATTTCATAACCCTGTCTTTTATAAGGATGTCCACTGAAGGCAATAGTTCTATTAAAGTGATGGTTAACTATGAAGCACATTAAATATGGATCATTTAAAACTTTACAACTGAGTAAAAATTGTGAATAAGAATGCTGTGATGACAGAACCTTTTCTCAATGCTACATCTGCTGAACATTTATTCAAATGGAACAGTTAATTCCCTAATTTATTTTATGCCATCCATTTGGCATCCCACTCCAATCCTAAATCCCCTCTGAGGTGGAGAAATTTCAATATCAAATCACACACAAATTGGAATGAATTGGTAAATCACCATAGCATACCATACAGAGTTAGCCACCGTATTACAATTCAGACTTGCTTTCTTATGGCAAAATCCCAGAAAGCAACAGATGCCCTGATTCTAAGCCAAATATATATGAGATGTCTGTTTCCATGAGTTTCCCAAGCTTGTCATTTCCTGCTATAAAAGTTGTATCTTTACAAGCTGAATAATAAGATAAGGAAACCACTGAATCTAGATTTCTAACAGAATACAACCTGTATAATTTTATCTTATAAGCAAGCAGCTTGGGTTCTCCTCTTCCTATCGCTTTCTTTTAATGTTAAGATCTGAAAGGAATAGATGTAGCAAAAGGGTACTAAAATTAGTCGTAGTTGATTCATCAGCTCTTATGGTGGGTTCTTATTCTTTCAGAATCAGAATCAGTTATCTTTTTATGATACATTCGTGAATGGAATAAAACAAGCTAAATTCACCAAACACTGGAAGAAAGGCCTTTTCACCCATTTCTTTATTTTAGTTCTCAATAGCTAATATTAGACTAGGCAGCGATTAATTCTTTTTTTTTTTCAGATAGGTTTTCAGGTGAAAGATTCATTAATCCCAGTTAAATGACTCTGAATTATTAGATTTATAATCATCCTTTTCTCAGACCTACTTCTAAAATACATCCAGAAACAAGTGTAAATCTCAAATGAAGTGTAGACCACAGATCGCAAACAGAAGTAACTCTATTCAACAGATAAATTACTGACCGTGCCATTGCTGAATAGTTGCAGTGTAGATCTCAAATGATTAGTATTAGAGGTGTTTTGGGTAAAAAACTTTCTAAGGTAAATATCAAAAATAATCAAATTGTTAGGAGCCTGAGTTTTTGTTTAAATATATATATCATTGCTCCTGGAAGCACGAAGCCAAGAACACCAGCCTGAAGATGACGAATGAGACTTCGTCGAAGCGTCGCCAAGATACTTCCAATTTTACGTGGGAGAAGACCCGAATAACCAAAGACCTACATACAAACACCCGCAAAAACCTCAGAAAATGTGTGTGTGTGTGTGTGTGTGTGTGTGTGTGTGTGTGTGTGTAAGATATCACACTCAGTTCATAAAGCACTCTATAATTCTCTTGCTTAAAAATAGAATCCATCCAAATGAGTAAAGGGGAAAGGGAAGCAGGAGAATTTATTTGCTCAACTATAATTTCTTCACAGGGACTCTAAGGAAGAGATAAGGAGAAAAAGAATGGAAGGTAGGACTAGCTGCAGGTGTTGGTTTTCTTATTATGTGTGTTGCAATTTGGATGTCCTTTTGGCTATACAACTTTGGACTTGCAGCCAACTATGCCAGAGGATTTCCAAAGTAAGATTAATTCTCAAAGTGGTGGTGCAGATTGATTACATTCAAACTGTAAAGCATATTTGTAAATTGCACATGGGTAGATGGAACAATATTGTTGTTCTTGTTTTTGCCTGTAGGGTTTTGGCCAGTGCCACAATGATGACATTTTCAATTACTATGGTATTTTAGAGCTGTCAGGATTAAAATGGGAGGGAGGAGGGAGAGAACTGATGGTACACAATATTGCTTTGAGATGCAGCAAATAAACATGGCTCTCTTGTTTTGCATTTACATGCCTACTAAGAATCATTTCACTTGCCAGAATTCTGGGGAAGAAAATGGTAAACTGAAGATGGCTCTAATTTTAGCAATGACTGCAGAGTAAAAGAGTAAACTGGGTCTTTGTAATTTTTCTCTGACCAGAAGAGAACTTCATGTTGCCCACAAATGCTCTAGAAAGAAAGCAGTTTCCTGTGAGTTTATTGCTCTGGCAGACAAAATAATTCATTTAAAAAATATTGCAAATCATTTTAAAATAAATATGTGGCATGTTTCAACATCTCAGCCAAAAAAATAAATAAAAATGGATGTCAGGTGATATGAATGAAATAATTGCAACTGAAGTAAGGCGGAGATTCATTTTTCACCTACCATTAGAGTTGTCATCAATAGTGTACCAAATTTAATGAAATAAGCTATTCAACATACAAAATGGAAGGTTCCTTGGTTGAAATATATTTTTTATATATAGTGAAGATATCCATCAGGTAGAACAAAATTGTGCATCAGCTGAAGAATAAGTTATGCTTAAGTATTCAGAAATATGCAAGAGTAGATGTAATTAAGCATAAAGAATTTGTGGAACCTAAGTACCAATGACACTATTAAGAATAATGACAGAGGAAGAGGAATTTGAGCAAACTGATAAGCTTTTTTAACTTCCTTCTTTCATATGTAAGAAGTACTATAATGGATGCAGTCAACAGTCTATATCTGTGATGGCGAACCTATGGCACATGTGCCAGAGATGGCACACAGAGCTCTCTCTGTGGACACATGCGCACCAGCCAGCTAATCTTTGCACATGCTGGAGTTCCAGAAACCTGAAGACCAGTTGCCCAGTGTACATGCACATACTGGAAACCAGAAGACCAGGTGGTCAGCTTGCACATGCACACCAGCCAGCTGGTCACCAAGTTTCCGGGGCTCCGGCATATGCACTTTCCAGTTTGGGCACTCAGTGCCGAATAGATTTGCCATCACTGGTCTATATAGCAAAAAAATTACCAGAAAGATATAAATGCACATGGTATATACTATCATGATAGTCCTACATTTCATTAGATTTCATAGGACTTATCTAGGGCTATTGATTGTCTGGTTTCAAGCATTCTCTCTTTTCATCACACTGAAGAGGTCAAGAATCAAATTTGAGGTTTCCACAAGTTTCCTGATGCTGAGCTATCCTTCCTTCAAAGGCCCACTAGAATTTCCTGCCTCTGATCAATTCCCACTGCACAATACAGTAAGTTCAACAAGCCAGCTTTATTTTGTAAACAACAGGAGTAAAAGAATAAGCATCTTTAAGCTAGTTAGTTACTGATTTGATTGCAAATAAATCTCTAACTGTGACTCAATTTAGGCCTATGAATAGCTATATCAAGTTTTGGATGGGTTAGTTAGAATGAAGGGCCCATCATTTTGATGAAACTTGCAAAGGAACAGTTGTACTGAAATATTCTAAACATTTCTTACAAGGATTTCTACAAAATAGAAATGTTTGTTTTTTAAAATAATATATTTTAAAATAAGTTGACAAAATTCCAGCTGTTTCTTTAAAACACAGATTCTGCTCCAAAGCTGTTTTATGTTTGTTTTCAAAGTCATTTAGTAAAATATTGGAGGACCCATTTCACAATATTTCTAGAAAAAAGGAAAAAGAGAAAAGAAAAAGAAAAATACCTTTTCCATTTGGGTTAGAAGAACTGAGATGAAATGAGGAATGGCTGCCACCAAGCAGAAAATTTGTTCACTTTATGTGTGCCAGTTAATTACGACACTTCAGAGGCGCTTCTGAAAGGATAAGGCAAACTGCATAAATTTAGCCGTAATCCAGGCAGGCAAAACTAATTTGCAGGGGCTGGTCTTATCTAGCTGCTGCAGCTTTCTCAGAAAATTAACCTTGGATAGTTGGGCCCAATTCAGAAAGTGTTTGATTTTCCCCCTCCCTGCTCAGCACAGGAGAATTTTAAATTCAATACAATACCTGACTTTTAAGAGACATCATGGGAGCTGTAGGCAATTCTGAATTATTATACATACGTGCGTGTGCACACATACACACAGAGAGAGAGAGAGACAGACAGACAGACAGACAGACACACACACACACACACACACACACTCACATAAACACAGAGTATGTATATTTCTTTCCAGTTATCCTGCTTTCTTACATGTGTATCACTGGGTTTATTGCCGTATGCATGAGGGGATGGAAAAGAAACAGTCTTCTGATGACCAGAATATTCATCAAAGTTCATCGCAAAATAAGTCATGCATACTGACTTGTTCATTCCAGCAGAAATGAAGAAATCCCCATAAAAATAGAAGTTTAATGAAGTGTTGGAATGGAGTCTTGCCTGTCATTCCAATTACTGCTGATTTAGAATCTTCCTCAGTATATCACAATTAATTGGCCTTACTCAGCACAATTAAAAGTTTACCTTTGGTTTGCCAATGTGGGCCAGTTTGTAGGTGAAACGTTTAATTAAAAACCTTGCCAAATCCCTCTGAAAAGCTCCAGGAATAGTGATAAACATCATAAGCACTCTTAGCTCCTGAGAATTTTTCAAGACTTATAAGAAACGACAGGAAATTTATTTTTATCAATGAGGATGGATCAGCTCACTGTTACGTTGGCATATTCTGAAGGTAAATCTAAGTGCTCTCATGTGGAACTGTAAGTCCAAGTTTAATTTACAAGAGTTATTCCCTCTTATAAACTTTGCCTGTATCTGGAAAACATGGGAGATTCTTTTACAGAATTAACACCATCTGTACTCTCTCCCTTCCTAACAACAAATAAATATTTTAAGTAATTTGCCTAAACACAGTGGTTGCTAGTATGTTAATTATATCAGTTGTTGGAAGGTTTCAGAAAAGTACATAAAACAAGGAAGGATAAGAACTGAATTTCTGAAAAGAAGAAAGCATGGAAGAGATGAAGTCTAAACATTCTTCTGTCTGATGCCATAAGAAATTTTGGATTCTAGCTACCACATTAGGAGTCTATAGGAGCTAATATTCAAAATACTTGGAAGGCAATACATTGGCAATACATCTGTAATAGACTAACCAATTGCAAATCAAAGATTGAGTGAAAATGTAAAATGCAATCATAGCCAGCTTGGACCATGACAAAAATACAATAATGTCAATAATAAAAAAAATCAATAGACTTCTTATAGAGAAACTAGGTAGATACTTAAATATGAAATATAGCCTGATATTTTCTTTAGAAGACAACCCAAATTAATAACATTTATAGTAAGACAATCAGTGCATATGAGTGATACTTATAAGAAAACTCTTATAAATGGCTGCATTAACTATGTTTTCACAAATCCTTGAGCCACAAGAAAATCTACCAGCATAAACTATGCCACTCCCATGATTGAACCCTGTTGTTTAACTCTAATAAGGATGAGAAAGAATACTACCCATATGCATTTATTATAGGGCAAATTAAGGAAAAGGATTGATGAGTTCATTTCCCCTTTTTCCTGCCAATTGAAAAATAAATATTCTCCCTCTTAAGTAGACAGACAGGGTTGGGCCATTATAAGCAGGTACTTAGAACGGCAACTTTAGTCACTTGTCAAGTTATTTGATCAACAAACATGGAAAGAAAAAAGAGGGAGTGATTTGGATGCTGCTGCTTCTTGCTTCCAACAAGTAACCTCTTCTCCACATTCTTGATCTATTAAACTATTATGGAACATAGTTCTATTGTTATGAAAAGGCTAAATCTGTGTGCTGACTGGTCACAAGATAAGAAGAAAAATGCAATGAGAGGTAATATTTATTTTATTTTTATTTATTTTATTTCATCAAGCATGTATTTTATGACAGATACAAGTGTAAACATAATTATAAATACATGAAAAGGATATGAATAAAAGAAAACATTAGGTCAGAGACCATAAGCATGCTGGTGCACTTATGCACACCTCTTAAAGACCTCTTAGGAATGGAGTGAGGTCTACAGTAGACAGTCTAAGGTTAAAGTTTTGGGGATTTGGAGAAGAAACCACAGAGTCAGGTAGTGCGTTCCAGGCATTAACCACTCTGTTGCTGAAGTCGTATTTTCTGCAGTCTAGTTTGGATCAATTTACCATGAGTTTCTATCTATTGTGAAACTGAATATTTGGTTGAATATTAAAAAGAAAGCTCCATCTTTGACTACTGCTGTTAGGAATATTGGTGCTATGAAGAAGTAGCAAGGGGCTTACTGAAAGTAGCCTGGGGACAGGGAACATACATTTGGGATTTGCCCTCGACAACATCACCACAGCACTTAATACCACCATAATTAGAATATGGTAGGCAAAGGGTTTCCCCAAAGAAATAAAGATATAAAAAGTAGAGCTATGCAAAAATGGTAGAAAACAACAAATCCATCAGTGACAGAGATATCAACAGAGAGATGGCTGAACCTGGATCTGTTTCCTAGTATAAATTAACCCTTTTGGGCCACATAGGATTAGTGATATCTTTAAGCACAGGTTGAACTTCTTTCAAAAATATGCCTTTAAAAAATATACCTTTAAGAAATGGGTCTAGAAAAGTGTTAATTCTATATTTATAAGGAGTCTGCCTAAAACTTGAGAGTCGCTTGGAAAAGTGTCAATAAATTACTATGATGGTATTTGTCTCTATAGAATTATAGAGAAGATAAAGGAAGGCCAGCTCCGCTGATATGAACATATCCTGAGAGCAGCACCTTCCACCGTGGCCAAGACTGCCTATCAACTAGAAGTCAATGGCCTGTGACCTTACGGGTGCCCAAAACAGAGATGGTAAGACACCATCAACAAAGATATGCAAGCCGCAGGCCTGCACCCTGGAGACACAGTTGACCACACAAAGTGGCACTTATTGATCCAAAAATTGGAGCAGGGGTGGATTCTAAATTTTTTTACTACCTGTTCTGTGGGCATGGCTTGATGGTCATGTGACAATTATTTAGGATTTAGCAGAGGTACTGGTCTACCAGGCTTTTAACTGCTTGCAGAGCTGTATTGATCTACCCATTTATTATTTGCAGGCACTGGTCTACCCAATAATTTCTGTAGGCACTGATCTACTCATGTATTTTTGCCGGCTCTGGTCTACCCATTTATTTTTGCAGGCACTGATCTACTCATGTATTTTTGCAGGCACTGGTCTACTCATTTGTTTTCTTTTAACACTGATCAGCAGTAGAGCGGCCTTTGAAGCCCCACAGCAAGAGTTTAAACAGTTCTTTTTCTCTCTAGCCATCAGCTGGGACTCAGGAGGCAGCAATAGATTGGGGATGGGGCCAAATAAAAGGTAAGAATAACACGAGGGGGTGGGGGGGCAGGGGTGTGGGGGGGCAGGGGGCAGGAGGGCAGAACTGGTTTGGTGATGTCATATCGTCACTGCTACTGGCTCGGGAGAATTGGGCCAAACCGCGCCGAACCCACCACTGAAATGGACCCTGCACTTGTGGGAATACGCTAGGAAGAAGAAGAAGAAGAAGAAAGAAAGAAGAAGAAAAAGAGAAGATTTGTCTCTATAGAAGTCAGCTCTACTTCTATATGGAAGACCATTTATGGAAAATGGCCATGGAAGGCGATTCTTAGATACTGGAGAAAAATGCATAGAGTATTTTTTCTGATCTATTAAAAGATTTTTATTGAATTTGAACCTTAAGTGACTAATATAACATGATAGTATCACCAACCATGCTATCAGTTTATTTAATTTAACTCAGGGATGAAAATCTACTTACCTTCTCAACTGGTTCAGAAGAGTGCCCGCAGACGCTCTGTGCATGTGCAAACCCTTCTGCGCATGTGCAGAGGGTAAAAACTAGGTTACTTCCTTGTTAAAACTGGGCGGGTGGGTGGAGCCTCGCACCACCATCACTATCAGTTCTCCGAACCACCAGCCGCCATCGCTATTGGTTCAACCAAACTGGTCCAAACCGGGAACATTTCACCCCTGATTTAATTGTCATATTTCTAAGGTGTTCAAGTTTTAGTAAAATCATATACAAGGCTCTATATATATGCTACAAAGTAAAAAAAACAGTAGATTTGTGGGAGAAACCTACATAGGCATCACATACTTCTAATTCACCCACCACTAAAAAGAATCCACCCAAATAACTACACCCAAACAACCTAGCTGCAAGTCTTGAGAAAGAACAATGTTTTTTGAAACATTTTGAAACAGTCAAGATATTATCCACAGCAAAAGCTGGGAATTGAGAAGAGAGAAAATACTACTTTAACCTGAAGTTGCTAAATAGAGCTGAAACTGTCTCAATTAGAGGCTTAGATTTGAACAAAGCAATATCACCAGTAGTGGGTTTCAAATCCCCTTGCTACTGGTTTGCTCGTGGTGCTTGCTCGCGCTCGCATGCACGTGTGATACTTCTGCACCTGCACAGAAGCATCTAGGCTGGTGGGCAGAGCCTCCCGCAGCCGCCACTACCAGTTCACCCAATATGGGGCAAACTGGTAGGAACCCACCACTGAATATCATTCAATAATGATGTGTGTGAGGATGTGGGGGTATTTGTGCAGACTGTGCAGAGAGGTCTCAGAGCCAATTTAACATATGGCAAGATAGACAATGCAGGGGAGCAGATACTGAGCAGCATAACCAAGTTGCTGGTATTATGTATTTTATTTATTTTCATCAAGCATGTATTAGATAACAGATATAAGTATTAATATAATTATGAATATATGAAATGGATACGAATAAAAGGGAACATTAGGACAGGGACGGTAGACATGCTGGTGGACTTATGCATGCCTCTTAAAGACCTCTTAGGAATGGGGTGAGGTAGGCAGGCTAAAGTTAAAGTTTTGGGGGTTTGGGGAAGAAACCAGAGTCAGCTAGAAACCATTCCAGGCATTGACCACTCTGTTGTTGAAGTCATATTTTCTGCAATTGAGTTTGGAGCTCTTTACCTTGTAAAGAGCTTGGTAAACTCTTGGTAAAAAGTATGTATCTATTGTTTGCTCATGTATTGTTGTGGTTGAAGCTGAAGTAGTCATTGACAGGTAGGACATTGTAGCAGATAATTTTATGTATTACTCTTAGGTAAGACTGAACGCAGAATAGTTCTAAGTGCAAAATTTCAAGTCTGGTGGCATAAGATATTTTATTGCAGGTAGAGGAATGGAGAACTCTTCTCATGAAATAACTCCGGACTCTCTGTAGAGGAACATCTGTATAGTGTTTGGACTATAGACTCTTTTAAATCCAGATGTGAGATTCCACAGAAGATTGAGGAAAATAAAAGAATTAAGATCCAAACAGACAGGTGGTACTGGCTGATCAATTAGATATCATGGTAGTGGACAAAGGCCAGAAGACAGCAATGGCCATCAATGTTAGCAGTGGTAAGAAAACATGAAGACAAAGGAGTATGAGAAACTGAAGAACTATCGGTGCCTGCAGGAGGACCTGGAAAGAATGTGGAAAGTAAAGGGCAAAATGGAGCTCTCTGTCCAGAAGAATGCTAAGAACAGCTAAGATCCTATACAGAACTCAAGCTCCCAGGTCTCTGTTAGAGGTCCTGAGATTAAGGTACACACATACCATCCATATGGGTGAGAATAGAATATTTGCATATACATCATGCATAAATAGATACCTGGATACGTATATAGGTAGTCTTTGATTAACAAAACTAATCGGGAATGGAATTTTCATTACTAAATAATACAGTGGTAAAGTATAATTCACAACATGCATCACTTAGTGTTAGCAATCCCAGCAATCCCTATTGCTGTTGTTGAGAATCACCTGTTGTTCAGCAAGGACCTCCTCTGGACTTCTTGCCAGAGTCCAACAAGCAAAGGAATGAGGAATATGGTAGTAAGGTTTGATTCCCAGGTGGCTTGCAATAGGCTAGTGGAAAAGTAAGTAGTTGCCATGGCCCATCGGGAGAGCAGCCAGATTTGGCTGCTGCTGGAAGAGCATGTAGCCTGGGAAGAGTTTCTGAATTGGGTGTTAATCTTATGCTGAAGACTCAAACTCAGGAAATACTGTAACTTGGTGTTAGTGTTGGCCATGAAAAATATCCCTACCTGTCTATAAATAAGTATACAATTCATTTGTGATAGTAAAATGGATGAAATGGGAAAGATCATAGGATCTACCTCTGTTTCCTCAAGGAGGTAACCTAACTGATTTGTGAAACTGGTTTACACTTCTATGCCCACACACCAACATAATTCTTTCCTCTAATCACTCAGCCCTAGAAATAGGTAGCAAAGGGACTTTTACTAATGAGATGTCAAATATAAGTAGTTGCTTTTTAATTTTGCTGAAGGTAAAAGCCTACGGTTTAGAAACCAGTGATCCATTGATAAATTCAATTTCCCAAATGTTTAATTAATTACTCTGTACAGCTTAGTGATATTTAATTTTGTATGCACATTTAAGATATACTATGCTATGCTTGTTCCATTTTTTTTCCAGATGAAATTCTAAAGAGGCTATAAAAGGAATTAGTTCAAATATAGTTTCTCCTGTACTTTCAGGGGATGTCTTTCTGTATTTCATTCCATCCAGCTCATTTTAGAAAGTAGATCACATGATACAGCTATTGTGGAAACCATATTGATCTGTGCCATATGGCTCATGCACTTGGAAGAATCAGGAGTGGCAAAAGACATTAACCTGTAGAATAGTCAACTGTTTCTCCACCTCGCCCAGATCTACCAAACTGTTAGGCCTCTGAAGCCAAAACTATTACAAGCTCTTTCCCTCATCTGAAAGTAAAAATATAATTTCAAAAAATGAAATAATTATTTGAGGTTCTCTAACAATGTGCCAAACTTGCCACTCGAAGTCCCTGATGGAAGGGCTAAAAAGTTAAAGGCTGCTTTTTAAAAAAACACATGGACATCAATCAATCATTGACTGTTATGAGAGACACAGAGACGACATTATCACTGAAACCAGGGCTGGAAAAAAAATTGCCTTGATTTTTTATGTTTGAGGGATTGTTTTTTTATAGAAAACATAGGCATGATAAGCATTTGCAGGAATTCAGGAAAACAGGATTAAAAAGTCAAAATGATGATCAGAACTATGCTTTTGTATGGAAAGATAAGACCTTTGCTTCTCTTAGAGAATTAAATGATTCAAAATCATACTAGCCATATGATTAACAGAAATATTCAATGCTTTCTTAAATATAGGATATATTACAAGAATTCATTTGAAAAATCTTTCTATTGGACCAGATTTTTCTAATTATATGCCAGCTTCACATATTCACTTTTTAGATAAGAACTCTTTGCAACTCCAAATGCATGTGGGTAAAAAATTATCTGGTGGACCCATTCTAAGCTAGGATATCTTATTCAGATTGCTTTGGTCAATCTGATTTGTTTAAGATTTGGGAATGAGGGAGGCATCATAATTATTATATTGTACCTTTACAGCTTTCAGTTATTATATTCTCCTCTTTCTTTGGGAGCAATATTTTGCAGAAGTTCTAGTCATACATGATATTTAAATCAATGGTGAAGTGCCCACTTATGCATGCTGTGCGCCAAATGCAGATGCACACTAAATGCACGCTGCATGCACACATGAGCAGTGTGTACCAAATGTAAGCTGCACATGCATGCACAGTGTGCACCAAATGTGCACTTTGCGTGAAAAAAGGAGCCATTTGAAGCACTGGTGGGTTGCTACCAGTTGTCCCCGGTTCTTGGGAACTGGTAGTGGAAATTTTGAGTAGTTCAGAGAACTGGAAAATACCACCTCTGCCTGCCCCTGCCCCCAGTATATTCGCTGCCTCCCGAGTCCCCGCTGATCAGCTAGAAGGAAAAAAATCAGGGCTCATTTGACAAAGAAAAGGGAAAAAAACCAAGATACCTTAGCTTTAAATTGAGAACCCAAGAAGCCTCCCAACCGATCCGCTTCTTGTAAACCGCTCAGTGGTGGTAGATTGGCAATTGAGGCCAAGCTGCCTGAAAGCAGTTTCTGATGCTCTCAATGATGGCAGAGCAGCAAAAAACTGTTTAAACTCTTGCCACAGTGCTTCAAAGGACCACTGTACACTTGATCAGCTGTAAAAGGCAGTGTGGTGGTAGACCAGTGCACTCCAAAAATAAATGGGTAGACCGGTGTGCTCCAAAAACAAATAGGTAGACCGGAACATTCCAAAAACAAATGGGTAGACCAGTATGCTTCAAAAACAAATGGGTAGACCAGTATGGCTCTGCAAGCAGTTAAAAGCCTGATAGACCAGTACCTTTGTTAAATCCTAAAGAATTGTTTATCCCATGACCATCAAACCATACCCATAAAATAAGCCATGCTCATAGAACCAGTAGTAAAAAATTTTAGAACTCACCCCTGATTTGAAGGTAAGTAGAACAGCGGGGGGGGGGGGCAACAGCTGTGCCATGTCATTTAGATTCGCTAGAAAGCAGGATTTCCTGCTTTTTTTACTACTGGTTCACCCGAACCGGTGCAAACTGGTAGCATTTCACCCCTGGTTTAAATGGAAAAGTGTCACTGTAGAAAGCTGATCATGAAGAAGTATTACTGTGACTGGGAGTCCAAGGACAGACTCCTCCAAAAAGCATTAAGAACCTTTGGAGCAAATAAGAGATTCACCCAGTCGACTTCTGGTTTGGCGTTATGGTGAGACAGGGAATTAGCGGGCTCTGATGAGCTCCGTGAAAACCCCGGCTGACAAACCACTGCCGATGGGTCTGCAGACCAGAACTGTCCTGCAGGGACGGGAAAGAAAGAGAGGCACCTCGGATGACCAAGAGGAACAGGCAAGTTCCTCGAAGGTCAGAGGGAACTCTCTGTGACTCAGCGGTGGGCGATGGCAGCCATGGCGGCTGCCACGAAGCTGGGACAACCAGACTAAGTATAGAGCAGAAGAGAGAAGATGAATGGAACAGAGTTTTTTGAAGCCGGGTGAGCGACAGCCAACCCTGGCATGAAATAACAACAAGGGAAATGTCTTTTAATTATAAGACCCCTAATGCTAAATAATGGTTAAGGAGCATGGGGGCAAAGAAGATTTTGAAACGTAACTTTAAAGAGACAAATACCCAATAGAAAATTGATTTTTAAACAAACCATTTGGGAACCTTAAAAAAATTGAGAATGGTCAAAGGATTGGAAAGAAATAAAGAGATCCTTTTTTTTCTTCTCTCTTTTTAAATTTCAAAAAAACAAAGAGAATGGATAATAAGGTTTAAAAAAAGAAGTGATATACAAATAAAAGAGAAAAAAGAAGTGAGAAGAGTTATTTAAATTTGGACTAGACTTTAAATATGATTTGGTACTTTTTAACCTAAAAGAAAAAGAGAAGCTAAATAAGATTGTTATGTAATTGAAACAAAATGGATACTTTTTAAACAACCAGAAATTGTGGATTGCAGTGAGACACCATCTGGAGTAAAAAGGAATATTGCAACTTGGTTTTTGTTTTGGAAAATTGTGGACTTCACAGATAACATCCATGAGAACTTGTGGGGGACGATTTTCTTGTTTACAAGTGATTTGACTTTTGGAGAAAAAAAATAAAAAATAAAAAGAAGGGAACACAGTGGAACTCTTATAACTGGAATAATATTCATTTAAAAAGAAAAATGGTGCAGGAATTAGAGAAAGAACAAATTGATCTATTTGACTTGGACAATGGAAATAAGAGAAATAATTATAAAGTTGCACAGAGGACAAAAATTTGAGGATATAGAAGCCGAAATGGAGCATACACAAGTGGACAAGAAAATAAAGATGGAGGAATAAGACATACAGGTGGAGAATAAAGAAGATAAAGACAATGTGATTAAATATGAATAAATAACTGAAAGTGTGAATAGTAATAATAAAAAGGAGGTCTCTAGAGATTATATTGAGATTAACAATAATACAATGATGATTATACTGGGATTAACAGTGAATGATAAAAGAATAGAAGATTGGAAAATATTAAGGAAAATAAAAAAGTCCAGGACTTGGATTTATAAAACTATATTGAGATTAATAAATGTGAGAAGAAATACTGTATGTTACAGATACTGTAATATGAATTGAAGTTAAAACATATGAGAAATAGACTATGTTAAAAGAAAATATATTAATGGATATGATGAAGTAATTTTTATTAAGATGTTGGATGATATTATTTGAGGAAATTGATAGCTATAATAATTGGGATACTGTTTAAATATTTATAGTGATTACACTGGAATTAACAGTTTAAATTAGATTATGTAAAAAGAAAATATATCAATGGACATAATGAATCAATTTTCATTAAGATGTTGGATGGTACCATTTGAGAAAATTGATAGCTATAATAATTGGGATATTGTTTAAATATGTACAACAATAGTAATAATTTGAATATTTTGATCTTAAGCAAAAAAGAAAAGAAAATTGAAACAATATATGATTATGATTTACAAACAAAAACTACTTAATTGGTGTTTATATAAATGGTATGGTTGAATAGATAGAATTTAGGGAAATATTTGGGAAACTATTAAATAGCATTATTTGAATTAAGAACTATGTTTAAATGTTAAATTGCTATATTTTTAAGTTTAGAGATAAAATTTAAATTTGATAAAGTAATAATGGAATAAAGATTTAATGAGCATTACGTGAAGTAATAAATAAATGTAAGGAAGTTTTAGAAATGGAAATAATTTTGAAATATAAACATGTTTGAACTGTATTGTTAACAGTGAGGATTTAGGGTAAGAATTGTGAAATGTATTATGAGGTATTAATTGAATTAAGATTTAAGGTGGGTTAATAGAAGGGTTAATATATTAATTAAGTAAATATGAGTAAACTTTTTCTATGATGGTATTAGTTGAAATATGTGATTTAAGATTAAGAAATAAGTGTTATGGCAAAATAGAATATATACAATTTTGTTAAAGATGACAAAAAATTAACAAATTGATGACCGGATCAAAGTTCTATTCTGAAAAGATGTAAATTGTGTGTTTGGAAAAATAAATAAATAATTAAATAATTAAAAAGAGAGAGATAGAGAAAGAGAGATTCACCCAGTCAAGCAGACTGGGATATAATTTTGCATTATGAGAATAAATCATGTACACAATTGCTGCCAATCCACTTTCCCTTGTGAAAAAAAAAACTGCTCCTAAAATCTTATTATTCTTCACACACATATGATTTAGGAAAATAAGAGAGTTGTAAGGAAACCATAGGAATGAAAGTTGAAATAATTTAGGCAAATGTCATATTTTCCAGTTCCTGAATTAATAATATTAAGAGCCTCAGATAGCTCAACAGGCTAATAGCCTATTATTAAGATTCAACTGTCTGCAATTATTGCAAGTTCAAAGCTCAACCTTCCATCCTGATCTGTCCCCCCCCTTCAGAGACCCACAAAAACACAGCCAGCCGAGGGTTAATAATCACTTGGCACACTCCGCAGTTCTTATCTCAACCTTGGCAGCGATATGCACACCGTCTGCCAAGGACTTTATTGGTTTACACAAACAAGAAAATCTCCTACGTAGCTTTGCCGTTCATCTAGCTTCCAAGACTACGAGGTTGCTCCGTTTGTTTAGCTTTGTTCGTCACGAACTTCGTGACCCACCGTACTGTCTTATATACATATGCTTCTGGGTGTGGTCCAGTGAGTCATTGATCCCGTGACTCCAATCCAATGACTCAGGATTTCCTCATACGCCTCAGCTGCAGTACCCTTTTCTCTCGCCTTCTTTGGCGTGCGTCCAGGAATGACGTCTCTCCCTCACTCTCATCTGAGACACCTGTTTCCCCACTACTTGGCTCTCTTTCAGCTGGCACCTGAGCCGGTGCCAGAGGGGGAGGGCTGGGAGATCTGGCTGGCTCCTCTTCCTCCTGCTCAGAGCTGCCTTCCTCCAAAGGGATAGGCTCAGAGGACGGGGCCACAACACATCCTTTCTAAGGCAGGTAAATTGAGGACCCAGTTTGTGGGGGCAATAAGCTGACTTTGTATAAAAAATATGCAAAAGTATGAAGGCTATTGCTTAACGCATTGTAAGCCACCCTGAATCTCCTGAGAAGGGCAGCATATAAATCTAATTAAAAAAAAAATATGAGGAATCCACTAAATAAATCTGGAATTCAATAGGAGACAGGCAGACATCATGATAAAGGAAAAATTATATAAGAGTAGATTTGTGGGGATTCTCAAAGATGGCTCAAACCATTTTATTCTCTCAAATCATCTTCTGCCATGCCATGCCAACTACATAGCTGATAGCTGGATTTTACTTTGATATTAGAGAAGTGCAAACAATTTCAATAGTGATGAACACTTCAATCCACCAAATGCCTCTGTTCTTCAGTGTCAGTTACTTCATGTCTCTTCCTATTTAACGATAGGACTAGCCCTAGAATCATTGCCTGCCTCAGCGAGTCATGCATCTATCTTTTTAAAAAAGATTTTTGGCTAGTATTAATGGAAAACTTCCATTTGTGTTTTATTAAAGTACTAATCAGTTTATTTGTAATAATGTAACACACCTCTGAACTGAACAGTATTGGTTTAGTTAATACTTGGATGACAATGGATAACAACTCTTATTCCCTGGAAAGAAAATATACAATTTATATTTCATAATGCCTGCTGTGGTAAACAGAATCAACCCATAACTAATACATTCCTCGGTAGAAGTAGATCTGGTTGAATCAGCAATAGATATGCAATTTGCACTTTCTCTTTATATCTATAGAATGAAAAAAGAGCTTCTTTAGCATTAATTTGCCCTACAAATTAAAATAATGATGAGACCACATATTTTGCACTCCCCTTCCTTCACAGCCAAGTCGAAGCAGACCTAAATATTTATGCATATGTTAATTAAAAAGTAATTATTACATCACTTACCTGAAAAAGAGCATATGGCTCAAAATTCATTGCTGATACAGTCATCTTAAAATGTATTTGAAAAACTAGTTGAAATGTATTTAGTAAACTGCATTTTATAAGCTGACATGAGAATATTTTGTTGTTTTTTCTAACAAATATATGAGGATTTATTTTTTACTTAAAAATTATTTGACTTTTTTGTATTCTTGAATTATTTGTACAATGGGGCAAAAAAGTATTTAGTCAGCCATCAATTGTGCAAGTTCTCCCACTTAAAAAGATGAGAGAGGCCTGTAATTGACATCATAGGTAGACCTCAACTATGAGAGACAAAATGAGAAAACAAAACTTTTTGTTTTCTTTTTAAGTGGGAGAACTTTCTTTTTAAGTGGGAGAACTTGCACAATTGGTGGCTGACTAATACTTTTTTGCCCCACTGTATTCTGCATACTTAACTGACTCTACAATATTACTATATTAAAAACATTGATTAAAAAAGTAATTTTTTACAAAAAGTATTTAACTTGGAACTGTCCTCTAAACTTATTCCCCAAATGTGCACATTACAAAATTTGATAAAATCTCCCCTACCCTTCCAAAAACAAACAAACAAAAAAAACCCATGCAGATTGGTCATCATGGGAAAAGGTATAAGAATTGTTGTTGTTTGCCTCATTCAGCATTGTCTGCATTATTGGCAATGGCTTCCTTTGATTTCTAACAGATATTTCACAACTCAATTGAAATTCTCTGGATTGAACCCCAAAACCTTTTACGTGCAAAGCATCGATTCCACTATTTAGATTCATTTTTGCACCATTTATTTGTGTCGAAAGCTAATGTCTTTGAGTCACAGAAAGCCTCTACTTGAGTTACTACAATACTAAATGTTTTCAGTGACCACCAGATGACCTGTCATTCAAGAGATGGGTCCCAAAGAGATCTGAGACAAATAATAAACATTGCACGTATCATGATGTGGATTGGAAAAAGTCTCCCAAATAATATTGTTGCCTTTATGCCAATAATATCTTTGGTATTTTGGGGAGTAGGTATCTTTAAGTCACATTCCTGGTGATTTCCTGGACACATTTCTGCAGTTTTATTGACCAGTTTCAAAAGTGGTTTGCCTCTTTCCTAGGGCTGAAAAAGAACGAGCAGCCCAAAGACATCTAGCTGGCTTTGTGCCTAAAGCAGAATTAGAACTTCAAGTTTTCCTGGTTTCTGACACGGATTCTTAACTACTACACCAAAGTGGCTCTCATGTTTTTTACACTAGGCAAAAATAAATAAGGGATGCAATTGCTTCTGCTCAAGTGCTTCCATCCTTGCTTTGTGAGTTGTTTTGCTGCCAGGGAGGTCATTTTAGTATTCATCTAAATATATGCTCTTGAAAATAAGGTCTAGATAAGATGGTAACTGTGTCCCAGAATATGATGGAGGGATAATAACTTTTGTCATAATGAAGTCTTTATTTGATAACTGAAGCCATGGTGCAATCCTGAATGTTCACCATTTTGTCAAACTTTTCAGTAACTAGATTAGGAGGCGATCCAATATTTCAACTGATAAACAGGTTCTTTTTTTTCAACTCAACAGTACTCAATGTCATTCCAGCAGAGTAAGGTCAAAGAGCATTTCTTCAAGAAAAGACAAGAGCTGTAGCAGGACAGTATGGCCTCTATTCTTCTTTGATGCTTGTCTGAGGAAAACACCTGCACAATCTTCCAATTTCTGACCCCATCAGTTTTTAGGCAGAAGAAAAGAATGCAAAGTATGCGCATGCAGGCATCACTGACAATCAACATATTTAAGCACAAATGATTCCTGTGCAACACAAACATTTTTAAGACTAGCAGTTTAGTTCTTTATTGTTCATTTGGAAAATAGGGCACCATTTCACTGCTGATATACATGTCACCGTAAATGCTTCTCACTGACCACAAACTGCATTTAGTAATATGTGTTGCTTAAAAATATTTATGCAGTTTTTCTGTTTGTGTCCATGCATTTTTCACATGCATATATTCTATACATATGCTGGGTTTATCTAGATTTATTTAATTTAGCCGTGAAAATTGCTCCTGTACCTAAGATAAAACTATATAATCATTGCCAGGATTTCTTCTGCAGTCAGCAAAAGCATTGCAGTTGAATTCTAGGCAAGCTGATTTCTTTTCTCCACCCCCCACCCCCCACCCCCCCCCCCCCCATTTTGCTGATATTCAAGCAAAATCACTTTGGCAAAAAAAAAATGAAGGGAAAATATACCTTCAGATCACCCCTTAAAACAGTGTTATGAATATGTATGAAGAAATGCTGAATTCTTAGATATTAAGTAAAAATACACAGCTCTATTTATATCAATGCAGCTATGATAATTTATATAGAATGAGGAAATTATTGTGTGGTGGATAAGTGGGTGAGTGTATACCCATGAACATTTGCAGGTAGCCCTTAGTTCTTATCAGATAATTGCTACCAAGTAAACTGTTTTCTGTATCTTATTTGAGCAGCTTGCCAAGGATACTTAACATGCTGTAGGACTGCAAACTTTGAGTTGATACTGGGTGTTGCCACTTCAGGCCTCTTCTTAGAGTTAATACTTTTATGGATGAATTACAAATACACACTTAATTTACATTTCAATTGAAAAACATGTATTGAGAATCAATTGACTACTACTAGAATGCTTTCAATTCATCTAGAATAAATGCTGGTTATTATTGTGCGATTTCCAAAATGGCATAAACAATAACTGTAAAAATTAATATAACTGTGTTATGTGAGTACCTAATTGACATGGAGGATGATTTATAGTGGAATTAGCTCTCACTTTGCATTCTCTCGAAATGTCAATAATGCTTTAATGCAAGCATTATTTCATGAATTAATTCCAATCAGATGTTCTGTTGCTGCCTTACTAAATAACAATTAAATGAATAAAGAATCATTTTAGCTTTCATATTTTATGAACACAGATGAACATTCAAAAGTGTTCAGGCTCCATTGAAAGGAGTGATAGTGTAAGACAGAACACATGGCAATTAATTTACAATTTGTTATGAGAAACAATTAAAATTATAAAACTGCAATATAAGACTTCACCCAATGAATATGATCTATACTATGCGGGAGGCATGGTCCCAGGTTCTTTTTTCTTTTTTCCTTTTGCAAAACTTGGAATGCTCTATAATCATATTGTCCATATTTATATTTGCTTCCAATCAAGAGTTTAAGTTTTTCTAGTATTAAATAATTCCTATTACTCAATTCCTTACCTGGCCTGGAGATTTAGAAATAATACAATGGAGGCAGAGGAGTTACCTTCTCACTTTCACTTCTTTTGAGCTGACTTTATTTAAAGTTGGCCAAACCAACCCATTTTTATTTACCATCTGTGAGAATTTAATTGTAGGGTAGTGCAACAATGCCCCAAAACATTTGATAAATTGACCCTGTGCCAGAAGGCCTGAATAGATGAAATTCAGCTTTTGTTTCCCAAAAGAGGTCTCTGTATAATGTAATTCCAGATATACAAAGACAGAACTAATGAAAAACAGACTGCACCTTTATTATTCCACTAAGGGTCATTAAGATGGGTTTACCCTCTAGATAATTTATTATTTGATGGCCAAACCCAGGATAGCAGAGGATTGTGCTTGGTAAGTAAAGCACAATACATTTCCCCAATTCACTTATTCCCCAAATTCTATATAACTGAAGAGTTAAATAAATTGCTTGACGGGAAGAGAAGAGGCAACCTACAAATTCCAGTTGGGTAGTCCAGGTCATCTTTCTCCAACCATCCTCATTACATGGATATATGCTGAAACCCAAGAATTTATTCAAATAGGTAATAAGTGACTAGTTCATCTATGGTACACAATTTTGTAATTTTGTGTATATGATTTTTAATCTTCCTTTTTCCTTTTATAGTACATTTCTATAGATTTGGCTTCATTGGCTTTAAGGAATTTATTATCATAACCTTCTTCATATGCAAGATTGGAAAGTGACCTATCTACTTTCTGTATTTCAGAACTGGAACAAGTATCAGTATTGTTAAGATTTACATTCTGACATAGATACAAAGGTCCATAGCATCTTACATTCTTGTTTTCCTAGTTCCAGAATTAAGGGAGATGTTTTGGGTGGAATGGTTAAGAATTCTGAGCTGGAAACCTTGGAAGAAATCAATAGGCTTGGGGGTAACGACAGTTATTTTTTAGTGGAAACTTTTGGAAGAAGGGACTTACCAAGGAGATTTTAAATTATCCTGTATTCCAGTTTGCAGTGCCATCTGACTTTCATTACCAGGCTAGGTAACATCTTCAGGGGAGTTTAGGGGATATCAGTGTCAGTGTTCTGTTTATAAGGGCTTAGGTGTGGATGTGTCCAGTGAAGGTTTTGTGACAGGTCTTGTGTTGAATTAGCTGTGAATCATCTGTGCAATTCCATCAACAGACACATTGACCTACAACCAGCCTAAGAACGCCTCAGAATCTAAATCAACCACACAGCCAATCAAAGACAGCATCAACGTTCAACCAACTCATGCAATTCCCTCCCTCACACACACCTCCAAATGATCTGACTCCAAATGATCACAAGAACCATCACAAGACTCACAGCTGACTCATCACAAGGCCTGTTATAAGACCCTCTCTTGACACACCCACACATAAGCTCTTATAAACAGATCACTGACCTCCCCTAAGCTCTGCTGAAGTTACCTAGCTAAGTAACGAAACATTCAGAAATCAACCCACAAACTCAGAGAATGAAACTTTACCGTCATCCTACACCAGAGCTACAGATATTTGCCACTATAGCATAGTTACAAGTTATGCTATAATTGAAAGGAAGAAATAAAAAGAAGTTTCTCTATTGACACCATCACACATGACATCATATTAATATAAAATGCTTTCATGCATGCCTGCAGATCTGCTAATGTGCTTGTAGTTGGCACAGGGTGATGATGGCAATGGATTTTTTGGTGCATTCAAGAGCTCTGGTAGTTTTTGGCACCCTCCAGCCAGCCATCACACCTGTAAAGTAGGTTTAAAGAGGTGGTTGGCCAGAGGGAGGCTTCTCGCAGTCACACTGAAAAAGAGAGCTTGCTTTCCCCTCTGTCAGCTGCCACGGATGGAAGGTAAGCCCGAAGAAAGAGGCAGTCATAAGGGAGGAAGCGGGGCATCTCTCAACAAGGAGGGCAAGATGCAGGCTGGTGGGGAGCATAGCAGCGATGGCTCAGCCCTGGCTTGCCTTCCTCTCGGCCACCAGCCTCTGCAGGAGGAAGATAAGCCCAAAGAAAGAGGCAGTCATGGGGAAGGAAGTCGGGTTAGGGCCAGAGCTTCTGAAGGAGGGTAAACATAGTGACACATGTGATTGGCAAAGGGAGAGTGGGCAGCATGCAGAAGAGGCCTTTGACAGATTAGGCCAGGCATGGGCAGAAAAAAGGTACAAAGAAAGGCTGCAATAGCTGTAAATTTATTTTTTTTCCTACCGAGTTCTATGGATGTGGCTTGGTGGAGGGGGGGGAGTCATGTGACTGAGTGGGTGTTGGTGTGAGTGAAGTCAAGTTTGCCATGCCCACTCAGTCACATGACCTCCAACCACCAAGCCATGCCCACAGAACTGGTAGGGAAAAAAAATTGAATATCACCACTGCAACAGCACACATTTGAATACTGTTATTTTTGCCAAAGAAAATATTACAAATGCTGAATGAAAGGGTATCCAAATTTTTGTATCTGATATTTTCTTATTCAATTTATATAAATGACTGCACATGAATATTAGTTTAAATTTGTAGAAATATGTATTTAATTTTGCACCATGCAAAGGTAATGCCAATATCTGTTTACTTAGGAACTCACTGAAGCATAAAATTTGACCAGGAATGCCAACATTTTTCTTTTTTTTAAAAAAGTTTTTTATTAATAATACAAATTTTTTTAAAAAAACATTGGACATAGATATGACATTACTGGTTCCAAACATCTTCCATCACTTTACAATAATATTAGTACCCATATAAACATATAGTTCTTAAGCTTTGTTCACTATTTAAGCATAATATATGATATTAATACTTTTCCCTTATTTCTGTATATTTATTTATCTCTTAAACATACATTTATCTATAACATCTATATTTTTGTTCTAACACTATACATTTATCTTGGATACCCTCTTGTTATCTATCCAATCATAAAATTGTTTCCAGATTTCGTAGTACTTAGTTTCGCTTTTATCCTTGAGTTCCAAAGTGAGTCTGTCCATTTCTGTGCAATTAAAGATTTTCAGTAATATTTTCTCTTCAGTTGGAATATCTTTCTCTTTCCATTTTTGAGCGAAGGCTATTCATGTCGCTGTATGTGCAGTAATAAATAATTTGTATCTTTCTTATATTTTCTTTCTATAATTCCAAATAAGAAAAATTCCGGTTTGACCTCTATATCTGTTAACAAAATTTCTTCCAGTCAGTTCTTTAGTAAATTCCAAAATTTTTGCACTTTGGGCATTCCCACCACATGTGGTAGTAATTCCCAACAGTCTTCTTGCACTTCCAACATATCGAGGATTTCCCCCTATTCATTTGTGCTTCTTTATCTTTCTTTATCTTTCTTTATCTTTTATTAGATTTATATACCGCCCTTCTCCTTTCGGAGTCAGGGTGGTGAACAGCCAGAGTAAAAACATTTGTACACAAAAGTTAAAATAATTTTAAAAGTAATTGAATAAATTTGGTCCATAATTTAAAACATTTCAATTAAAATCAGTATCAAACTTTAAAATAAAAATAAAATCAGGCCAGCCCTGCTAACTGAAAAAAGTAAGTTTTTAGGTGCTAATTTTGTGGGGGGCAGGTGTCACTTATAGAACATCTTATAGAGGTTTTCCTTGTAGGAAGTTGCAAGTGTGATTTTAAAAAAAAATTTCCCATAAACTTTGCCAATTGTCCAAATTGATACTGTGCCCAGAATATTTACACCAAATTATCATCATTTCTTTCACCTGTTCCTCAATCATATCTTGTTCTAATAAATATCAATATAGTTTACTTATAGTCTTGCCTTCCCTGCTAAATAAAATTTTATCTAATTCTGATGATTCTTGCTTTATGCCCTATTCCTTTTTCTCTTTGCTAAATTTAGATTGAATTTGGAGATATGTCCACCATTCCAATTCGAATCCTTCTTCCTTTAAAGTATTTCTTGCTTTTAATTCTTCTTTCTCATTCAAAATATCTTTATAGGTGACAGCTCCCCCTCGTTTGTCAAATTTGGATGTGTGTACTTTTCTAATGTTGACACCCAATTAGGAATTTCCATATAATTATTTCTTTTTGTTTTTTTCCAAATATCCAATAGTGCTTTCCTAATATAAATGCCTCCGGGAGTACTGATGGACTAAATGTTTTTCCTCCCATAGAATAGCATGCCATCCTGTCTGTAAGTCATGACCTTCTAGTGCCAATAGTCTTATGTTTTTAACATGCATGTTAGCCAAACTAACGCTCCTGCCTGATAATACTTTGTCCAGTCTGGTAGGCCAAATCCTCCTCTTTCTCTAGCATCTTGTAATAATTTGAATCTGATTCTCGGTTGTTTCCCTTGCCATATGAATTTTGAAATGAGTCAAATTTGTAAATAAATCTTTTTTGAACTGAATTGGTATGCACTGAAATGAAAACAACATTTTTGGAAGAACATTCATTTTGATGGTGGCTATCCTGCCCATTAGAGATAGCTGTAATTTTCCCCATTTTTCCAAATCAGACCTAATTTGTCATAGTTATCTTCTTTAAGTATAATGCATCTCGCTGTCAATTGAATTTCCAAATACCTTATTTTATTTCGTAGTCTGAATATTTATCTTTCCCCCCAATTCTTTTTCTTTCTTTCTTTTTTCAGTCATGTTTTTAACTATCATTTTTGTTTTATCCTTGTTTATTTTCAGGCCTGCTACTTCCCTATAGTTCTCCAGCACTTCTATCAGCCTAAAACCAGATTGTATAGGCTCTTCAATAATAAATACAAAGTTGTCCGCAAATGCCTGTACCTTAAAACTTTCTTTTCTTACTTTTAAACCTTTGATTTATTTGTCTTCTTGAATTGTTCTACTTAAAGCCTCTAGTGATAAGATAAAAGCAATGATGATAGCGGACAACCTTGCCTTGTGCCTTTTTGGATTAAAAAGTTACTTGTCATTTCCCCGTTTATCACCACTCTGGCTTCTTGTCTGGAGTAGATTGTTTTAAACATCTTTATAAATTTTCCTCAAAAATCCATATATTTTAATTGTTCTAGTATGAAGTCCCACTTGATATTATCAAATGCTTTTTGCGTGTCAATGAATATCAACGCCATCTGTTTTTCATTGTGGACTTTATAGTATTCTATCATATCCAAAATAATCCTAATATTATTCCTTATAGGCTGTCCAGGAAGAAAACCGTTTTGATCAGTATGAATGAAATTCTCTAAAATTTTCTTAGTCTCTCTGCCATAATTGTCATGAAGATTTTATAATCTGAATTTAGTAGGGATATCAGCCTATAATTTATAAGATAAGTCAAATCGGAATTTTCTATGGGAATCAATGTGATTGTTGCTTCTTTCTATGATTCAAATATCTTAGCTTCATTAAGTACATCATTGTACACTTCTAATAACAGTGGGCTTAATAATTCCTGTTGATTCTTATAAATTTCTGAAAGTAGACCATCTGGGTCGGGAGCTTTGTTACTTTTTTGTTTTTTGATTGCTTCAGATATTTCCCATGCTGTTATCTCATTATTTAATAAATTTTTACCTTCCTCCAAGATTCTGGGCAATTCTGTTTTTTATAGGTATTGCTTTCTTCTATCTTCTCCTTATCGTCATATAGGTTTTTTAAAAACTCATACGCTACCTTCCTCTTTGCTTCATTTTGATAAATTAACTCTTCTTCTTCATTGTGTAATTTACTAATCTGATTCTTTTCTTTCCATATTCTTAATCTATAAACCATTTTCCCGGCTTATTTGCATTCTCAAAAAAAATTGTTTAATGCTTTTAATTTGTTCGATGCACAACATTTTTCATGCAACTCATTAATTAGTAATTGTAACAGCATATTTCAGAATGGTGAACTTGGAATATCAACTGTCCAGTTTTTAATTGTCCAAAACTAAAATTTTCAGAACAATTATATTCCAAATTTCACAGACACTTGTGGGTGATTGTCTCCCACAGGACAGGGTATGCCTAATTCAAGCTCTCTTCTCTCACTACCAATATTCATACTGTTTATCAAAGTATCAGGATATAAGGAGAAAGAAAATGATCAACCATGAAAAGTTAACTGGCACAAATCAAGACCACAGTCTAATTTAGTTGCCATGGTTAAGACTGACAACACTGTTTTCTGAGCCTGCTCTATAGAAATTGTTTAAAACTTATACTGTGGAACATTGGGTATTTTCCAATACCTCTTCTTTCTTGTTTGGAAAGGCCAGAAAAGAAAACTAGGGAGCAAAATGCTAGTATTTGTGAGAAGGAAATTAAGTCCTTCTGCCATACAGTCTTCTTGCCAGGGTAAATGGTAAAAATTACAATGGGCTCAACACAGAATTTAAATGCAGCATAAAACGCCAATTTCTAATCAGGTGAGCGTTCCTTCCAGGATGAGCTTAGCTGGAGGTCTCCTTGACTAAATAACATATTCTTTCTTTCAAGAGATTGTCATTTCAATAAGCGGTGCTAAACAAGTGGAAACCATAACACAGAAGGATACTTGACTGCAAGTGGTATTTTTCTGAATAAAAGCTTTGAGGGATCAATAGATGCAACTGCCTTTGAAACTTGATTTTGTACATTGTATTTTTGGAAATAAATCTTACATCTGGGACAAGCAATTCTCCATGTACTTTATTCCTGGCATAAAATGATCCCAGGAAGATTTCTTTCTAACATAGCAGTAGAGGATCCAGGGAAAGACTTAAAAAATGTTACCTTCTCCAAGAGAAAAATAATGTTACGAGCAAATAAAAATGCATAGAATTTAAGGTAAATTTTACCTAAACATAAACCTCTTTCAAAAAACATTACTGCCCACAGTCACCTTGTAGAGGAAAAGAGAAGCATAAAAACAAACAAACAAGCAAACAAATAAATAAATAACCAAGCAACCAACCATTAGGAGGATGAGTGGACTAATTTTTTGGGCTCAGTGTGTCAAAAAGGATTTACTTGACTCTGCTACTATTTTGCATACATAGAAACACCTGAGCAAAAAACCGCACCCAATTATTTACATATTCATTTATTTTTGTAAAAAAATGCAGTTCAAATCAAATCAAACCTTTATCATCAATGCACAACATGTATAGAATGAGATTGAATGAGCTTCCCTTGGTGCAATACCTCCCCCGAAACACATAATACGTCACAATAACTCAATGAATAAAAGAAAAAGAAATTCCTAAACCCAAATAAGTAATAACTAGCACACATTCCCATATACATATATGTATATAACATTATATTATATTACCCCAATATGAACACGTTGCACGTTGCACCGGTTCTGCAAGTCTAAAATATTAAACCTAATTGTGGTGTTACGTTGCGTTCGGATGACTGATGACTAACGGATAAAAGCTATTTTTCATCCTATTCGTTCAGCTTGCTATGCTTCTATATATTTATTATTATTATTATTATTATTATTATTATTATTATTATTATTATTATTATTATTATTTTATTTCTATACCGCCCTTCTCCCGAAGGACTCGGGGTGGTGTACAGCCAACTAAAAAACAAATATACAGGCATCATAATTTAACATTTAAAATTATTAAAAATTATTACAATTTTGGCCGAAATTAATTAAAAACCCAAAGATTAAAATTCCAAATTTAAAATTCATTTTACATAGATAGCCCCGCCTGTCAGAACAGCAGGGTCCAGAGGACACAGTGAAAAACACAGAGGTCAGAGATTGTGCGTATTTCCAGGGGTAGTTCGTTCCAAAGGGCAGGAGCTCCCACAGAGAAGGCTCTCCCCCTGGGTGTCGCCAGCCGACATAATTTGGCTGATGGCACTCTGAGGAGTCCCTCTCTGTGGGAACGAACTGACCATGGGGAGCTATCGGTGGCAGAAGGCAGTCTCGTAAACACCCAGGTCCTAAGCCATGGAGCGCTTTAAAGGTGGTAACCAACACCTTGAATTGCACCCAGAAGACCACTAGGAGACAGTGCAGCTCATGCAGGAGAGGTGTTACATGGGCACAATGAGTTGTGCTCATAATCACCCACACGGCTGCATTCTGGACCAGTTGGAGCCTCCGAGTGCTCTTCAAGGTGAGCCCCATGTAGAGAGTATTACAGTAATCCAGCCAGGAGGTGACAAGGGCATGAGTGACCGTGCACATATCTCCTGCATCAAAGATGGGTTCTTCTTACCTTTACTACCAGTTCGCATCATATCCTTCCGCATACTTTTCTGTGCATGCGCAGATCACTTCTGATGATGTCCGGGTCAGTGGGCGGAGCCTCCTGCCAATTTTACTACCAATTTTATAGAACCAGTCTAAGCCGGGGGCAACCTACCACTGTCCTGCATGATGGTAAGAGAGTAAAGAAGTACTGACCAGGGTGTGAATCATCCCTGAGTTGTGTGATCCCCATGATTTGTCATATATGACTTACCTTCAGACAGCCTTACCTACATATATTACCTTCAGACAGCATTCTCTTTCTATTGACAGGACCCTGCAGTCTATACAAGGCAGCCTGGGTTGCACAAGGCCTTCGTTCTTGAGGTGGCTTTGGAGTATACTCTTCTATGGCTGCTAAAGGCCTCATTCTTAAATAATTTTGCAGAGGCTTGAAAGCCTTAAAAAAAATATCTTATTTTCACATATCCTTTGCAGTATCCAAAACTCATTCAAGAACATGATGTGCTTCCAAGAATAGCTGTTACTGGGTGTTGGTGAATGCTGACATGTCACCCAAAACATTTCACCATGTCATAGATTTGTCATCCTTGATCTAGACTCAAGTAGGATTTAAGTTAGGATGGGGGGGGGGGAAATGTAGATTAGACGTGAAAAGAATTATAGGCACTTTATCCATTATCAATTTATATGTTTGTTGACAACTTTTGAGATATAGTCTGAAATCTTTTGATGTATGTGAGTTGTATGATTTCTTGCTTTATGGTGTAAAAATCTCATTTTTCCAAAATTGCCACTTTGAGATTTGCAATAAAATGTGCTGAGATATTGAAATGCCTTATATTACATTTTCCTTGTTTTGAATCCTGAAGTTTTTGGGACATTGTTAGTAGATATGGCATAATATGATTTTCATGTTAGCATCATTGTCCTATTGACAGATTCCCAGAAGTAACAGGAAACACAAGACAATGAAGAAAACTAGCTTTGTAATAATACTAAATTTGGATCAGGGCCTTAGAGGGTCCCAGGTTACTGGATTGGTTCTGGCATTGAGGATACGGTATAATTGCTTACTTATTGTTCTTACTTCTGAGAAGTTTATTTAAAAAGCCAAGTGTTTCTGGGACTAAATAAAGATGCCATTACATGAAAAGACATTGAAATCACAAGCTTGCCCATTTTCATACTACAGCATTCTGTGCTGGCCTTACACATAAATAGGGTGTCAGGTTTTCAGGCCGTCTTCAAATGAATTGCATCTCAAACAAAGTCTTTTATAAAACGAACTTCCATTTTATTAAGCACGGCACTTTTTACACCAACTCCTAGCAGCCAGCACTGACATGCTGACCCAAAACCCCTCCTCTTCCTTCCCCACTCCTCTGCATTCATGGCCATCTTCCCAATCATTCACCCCTAATCTACTGCTCCAATTCAAAGAATTTCCCCCCTCCCATCCATCTACTAGGGGACATTATCTCCAGAGAAAAATAAGTAGGTGAAAGGCAACCGTCCCATTGCAGACGCCTGCATTCTCCTTCTTATGTCAACACTAGGATAAATGCATCTTGACGTGCTGACTTCGGGCTTATATGCATTAAAACTCTACCAGAATTTCCTTATAACAAGGAAATGATTCAAAATGCAGGTGGTAAATTTATCTATTACCTCAATTATTTATTTTAATGGGATTGTTTAAAGTAGGCTTTTGTTGTTTCTCATGGTTTGCTGAAAAGAAAGCTGTTTTAATAAATATATTTTTTCTATTGCCAAGAATCAAAAATCTCTTTATTTTTGGATGTTATCAGAATTAATGTATAGCAGTTCAAAAGTCTTCATTAACCGGGACTGCTGTTTATTTGTAACACCATCCACTTTTCTTCATTTAGCACTTTTAATCACTTATTCCATAGAAAATGGCTTTGAGGATTTTCTATTCCCTCTTTCACTCACCACCAGTCTTGGGTCAAACCAAACCATTTCTGTGAAATTCAATTAGAATATCATGACAGTTCTCCAAAAACTTTATCACTTTAAACATGAATGGTAAAATCTTGAAAGGAATACTCAATAACTGCCAGACAAGGTTTATTAACACTTTTGTCAGAAAAAAAGTGTTTGTTTTAGACAGATCAATCAAATCTATTTGAAATGATGTCCTTGAGATCTTAATGGTTTAGGTCAAACATTCATATTATATAGAGAACAAAAAGATGAATGTTGTATTTTAGTATTTTACTTTTAAAAAGTAAAAGCAAGCTAATTTATTATAAGCAGTACTTCCCTCCTTAAACCTGAGGTAAATATAGGACATTCAATTTTCATACTATTTGCATTTTCACCTTGTTTCAAGGTACCAAAGCTTTGTAATGGGACAGTCTGCCATCTTTGAAATACTCTTTTTATACATAAAAAACCCTCAACCTGAGGGCATAACCAATTCTTGCTGTAAATTATCTGCAAGAAAAGACAGTTGTGCTGATAACATCTGTGGAATCTTTAATCAAAATAGGAGTAGGGCTCTATAAATAAACACTTAGAACCCCTCTCTCTTTCAGCTTGTCCTGAGAGACTTTTATCTCAAATTCAAATACCATGCCATTTTGGGCTTATGTAAGTGGCATTGTTTTCATAATGTGCAACTACTCTAGGAAGAGATAGTTACTATGGGACAATACTTCTAATGAATTCTTTTTCCTTCTTTCTTCCCCCAATTCCTGATTTGTAAATAAATCCTTTTGCTCCGATAAAAGAAAGAGAAGAATGAGTAGGAATTATTTTGAAGAACTAATTGCATTTCAGATGTGGTCTGGAAAACTAGAATAAAGTAGGTATGGAGATCTTCCATGAGGGTCCCCAAATAACACACAAGACAAGATAAAGCCAATCCAATGGTTTATTATTGCGGCAATAAAGAAGTATGTATTTTGGGGAGCATGCTAACTGCTCTTCATGTTAGCCTTTTATTTAATATTCAAAGAAAGAAGGTTTGACACGTGGTCTGAAAAAGAAGAAAGAGAAGAAAGAGAAAAACCAATGCGATTTAATTCTTCATTCTTTTGTTCACATTTCTTTAAATACAAATATATCTAGAGTTTATCATCAATATATTATAATAATAAGCTTCCCATGAAACGAATGCTAGAAAGCCATAGTTTCACCATGGCTTTCAGTCAACCCTATTCCAAGAGTTGTTATTTTATCTTTTTAAATAACAATTTTAATTTGTTGACAGGGTCAACCAGTTGTACTGACCACTCTGATTCCTTTTTCTCCTCTTCCTCAGGGGGTGGAATGTATCTCCTCACTTCAGAGTGGTGGATCCACTTCTTCATTCCCTCCACCTTCACGGACTCAAAGGTGATCTCTTTTACTTTGAAAGGACCATTCCATCTGTGCTGAGTGGAATCATCCGACCACCATTTCAGAACAACCAAATCTCCAGCCTTGTATGGGTGCAGTGGAAAGTCAAGCTCAGATTCATCTGGATCACTGACCTGTAGGTAAATAGAAAGGCAAGATAGGACAGCATACAATAGTAATAAATAAATTTCAGGATTCGCAAGCATGTTGAACATTCTGGCTACAAGAAGCCTGAATTCCTGGGGATGATCTACTATAGAGAATTTTAAAAGGATTTATTCCCAAATTCTTTTTTGAAGTATGGTGTTGTCTTATTAAGATAATGGGGAGACCCTGCAGCCAAGGCAATTGGGCTTCCTTACCTTAACTAGGTTTCTTTCCAAGAGACCATTAGCCCATTTAATTCTCTATTAAGATTGGGGAGGATAGGTAGAACATAGCTTCCGTCAGGTTTCCTTATTGAAAAAATAGGTGTGTTAAAAGGTGATTGAACTACTTTAATAAGTCTATACCTCTGAAAGTTATCAACTATTGATTGCATGCCTTTTCTTGCCTCTATTTTAATGAGATATTGATGGAGGCAAGGAATTGAGATATCATTCTTTAATGGATTATTATTGGCTCAACAAATTTTGCCGTATCAAGTTATCTGGTGGCCCATACATAGGCTATTATTGCATCTTCAGTTTCCCTTATTATTATTTCTTCATTGGCAGGTTGTATTTTAATCTAAGTAGTTTTAATACATACTTGGTACTAAAACTATCCAGAGTCATCCTATAGTGGAGATGTGTGTCATAAAAGTTTAATAAATTAATAAAGGAATAAAGGAATAATTATTCTCCATGCCTCATGTTTAGGAATTTTCATGGTCTTGATCCCTAAGTCAAAATCAATAGTTTCCTGTAATTTATTAAGTAAATTCCTACCAAATAAAAGAACTGTGAAATTGACAAATAGAAATATTTATGGATCAATTTTTCTTGCTTATTTTGCATTCTATAGAGCCCAAAAGGAGGCCTTGTTTTTCCCCCAAAGGTTTTGGTTACTGATACTGTCTCAGCAGCTGGGGCATTATTTTCCTTTTAACAATTGAATGTGATGTCCCAATATTTACCCAAAAGGTTTCTTTTTGTCCCCTATCCCATGGGAGCCCCAGGGACCAAAGGATTGTTAGCTCCTTTTGACCCTAAATCTTCTTTTCTCAGATTTAAAGTTTGCCCCTGAATTTTGTTAAAGAAAAACTCTTTCTTCCAATGACCAAACCCCTTGCAATAGACACATTGATTCCGATGTAGTCCTAGCCTCTAATTTCTTCTTAATTGCGTCGTTTGACCTACAGTTCCTCTTAATTGCCCCTTAAAATCCTCTTTAAAGCTTCCTCGCACCATTCCTACAATCTTCTCTATTTTGTTGTAAGACTTGAGCAAGGCATATAGCTGTCCCTTTTCTCTCCATTTGGTCCTTTCCTAAATTATACGTCTGGTAGTATACATTTGGTAAAATATGTCTACTAATTCTGAGATTGGTTTTCCTTCTACTCCTTCCACTTTTTGTAACCTTCCTCTATATACCAATAAAGGACAATTTTTGCAGCTTAAGCCTGAAATGAAGTGTCCTTGGTACTTTCTGAGTTCTTGTAGAAATTTCATTACCCAAATTAGTTAACATCATCAGTGCTTGATGATGTTATCTAGTTTGGGTAATGAGACGTCTGCAAGAAAATAACTAAGCACTAAGGATCCCTCATTTCTCCTTATGTCTTCTGCACTTTGGCTTAGAAGGGAGGGGGATGTTGTTTCAAGGGAAAAAGGCAAATGCTAGGGGTTTGTGACCAGTTTCTCAAATTATGGTGATAAGAAGGCTGTATTTTGGGGCAAACATTTTCCTCTGCAGTGTGTGTGTGGATGGAGGACCTGTCAAGTGATGCCTTTCATGACTAGTGACTTGTGGATGGGTTGTTGGAAGATAGGGAGATAAAAGGTCTATATGCAGAGGTGGTGTAATGTCCTCTCTATTTCTGGAATTACTTTCATTTTTCCATATTCACTCTTACATTTGTTCTCATTTGCCTACGTATGTTCCTCCCATTTTTCAGCACTGTTAAAATTTATAATAATCTAGACTTCTTTCATATGATCATCTTCATATCCTCTCCATCCTCTATTGCAGAGGTCTTCAAACTTCGCAGCTTTAAGATTTGTGGACTTCAACTCCCCAAATTCCCCAGTCAGCATAGCATAGCATAGCATAGCATAGCATAGCATAGCATAGCATAGCATAGCATAGCATAGCATAGCATAGCATAGCATAGCATAGCATAGCATAGCATAGCTGTCTGAATAATTCTGGGAGCTGACATCTGCAAGTCTTAAAGCTGCCAAGTTTAAAGACCTCTGCTCTAATGGATAGATAAGCCAATCAATCATTGTGGAAATGTGAAATTATCTGCAACTTAGTTAATGGACCTCCTCCGCCCAATTGGGCAAAATGTTTTAACACACACCCTACCCACCTTGGGTTGTATTATTATTATTATTATTATTATTATTATTATTATTATTATTATTATTATTATTATTATTATTATTATTATTATTATTATTATTATTATTATTATTATTATTATTATTATTGCCAGAGCCTCTACTCCTTTTGTACTGCCACTCTGGTTTTTGCTGGCATCCCTGATTTTTAAGGGCCAGTGGTTTTATTGACCATTCTAAATTTTAGAGGAACAATCTCCTTTTTTTGGAAAATTTATTGTGATTAACACTTAACAATTCATAATGATCCCCCAATGGTGGGAAATAAAACCATGACTAAACCAAGGGCTCTGATGATTAGCTCTTACAATAATAGGGAAGGCTTTACTTTGAACAACCAGTCTTCAAGAACCAGGACCATATGATGGAAAGCTACAACAGTTGCCTTTCTATCCTTTCTCCAGTCATCTATTATAGGTCTTTACATGCTGATGGCTTCTCAGCTACTTTCTCATTTCCCATCTTTGCTATTTCTCTTCCTGAAACCACCTTATCCTATCCCGTTTATCTATTACACATAGGCTGTTTTTTCAGCCTTTCCATCCTTTTCCTGCTGAATTGACTCCAAGAATTTAAATGCATGTGCCACTACATCATATTTAGGCAAAATTATTTTGTTAAGGAAACAAAAATGTGTGTATGGAGCATATCTGGAATTGCAGTCATCCCTAAAAGTTCATTGTGCATGCAGTACCATCTTTAACTTCCAGAGATTGTTCATTTTTTATTTCTATAATAGCTTAAATGCTAAATGTTATTTCCTCAGTGTTTGCTAGTTTCTTCTTCACTGCCATTTCTCAGTGGCATACTTTTACTCTATTGTTACTCAATGAACTCCAACTCCTTTCTCTAAAGCTAGTATGGACACCATCCAAGTTAATATTGACTCTGGGAGGTGTCATTGCTATACTATTTAGTTAAGAGATCTTACTGGCAATAATGGGTTGCAATGTTTGATATGTCTTGGCTGCCCTCTAGTGATCATCCATATGTGTGTAGCCAACATTTGCAACCACTGGAAAATGGTTGAAGAAATGTTTTTAAAAGGGGGTCTTGCTATAAGGAGTAGGATGGAAGCTGCAAATTTCCTAAACAATGTAACACGAGGAAAGATTTAAAAAAATAAAAAGACTGGCAGGAGTACCTACTCAAAAGGAGGATATTCTATCTCACAGTTTACAGGGATAAAAGAGCACACTTCGCACTTTAAATTACAGGGAGTCCTACGCTTACAACTACAACTGACCCTAAAATTTCTGTTGCTGTTCAGTGAGCTTTGCCCATTTACGACCTTTCTTGTCACTGCAGTTGTTAAATTAGTAACATGGTTGTTAAGTGAACCTGGTTTTCCAACTGACTTTGCTTGTCGGAAGGTCACAGAAGGAGATCACATGACCCTGGGACCACTGCAAGGAGATCACATGACCCTGGGACACTGCAAGGAGATCACATGACCCTGGGACACTGCAAGTTGTAAATATGAGCCAGTTGCCAAGCAACTGCATTTTGATTATGGGACCTTGAGGATGCTGCAGTGATCGTAAGTGTGAAAAACAATCATAAGTTACTTTTTTAAGTGCTGTTGTAACTTTGAATGGTCACTAAAGGAATGGTTGTAAGTCAAGGACTACATGTAAGTGCTTTAAACCAAGGATTGGCTAGTCAGTTGCAGACCTTTGAATTTCTGACTATTGGTCAGCAACAAAGATAATTTTGCATCTGTAGGCTGCCTGCTTGATTGTTTAGCGGGTCAACAGATCAGCTGCACAAAGAGACCAAGGGGGAAAGACGTGCACAACAACCAAAGCATCAGAATTTTCCACTTGTGCTTTCTGTTGTTTTGTGTACCTAAATTTATTAAATGTGAAGCTTGTACCATATAAAAGTGATATTGCTCAAGCAGTTCTAGCAACGGAAAAATGTGTTCCACTGAAGAAGGAAGATTTTAATAAAACATGTATGTAATTTTATTGTTGTTGTTGGAAAAGGGCTATTTCAAATAATTGCTTTTCTAATCAAACACCCATGTTGCAGGATAATATCCTGGAGAAATGGACTACTGTGTTTCCCTAAAAATAAGACCCTGTCTTATATTTTTTTTGAACCCTGCAATAAGCACTTGGCTTATTTTTGAGGAGGTCTTATTATTTGAGGCCTGTGGAGCAAGACGGGGCTCCACTTGCCGTCTTACCGGATTTCAGCTCTGTCTCCCCAACCCTAAACAGAAGAAATGGTGGGGACCAGCTATGCATGCATTTAAATATTTTTGGGGAGGGCTTATCTGAGCACATGCGCTCAAAAGCCTGATTGGGCTTATTATCAGGGGATGTCTTATTTTCGGGGAAACACAGTAGAACAAAACCTACTGCACACAATACTCATGTAAAACTCCAAAAGAATGGTTAGGACACTGACAGTGACCTTTTTGATATTTTATTCTGCCAAATGTTTCATAAAACTGCTGCTTTGCAGCCAGCTTCCCAGGATTTATATGCTCTGCTGGTTATTGTTCATTTTGCTACAATATTTGTTATTCAATCAACATAGCTGCTTACCTCTACAATATGTTTTTGCCTGCAATCTGATGTCGCAGAGCTTCTGAATTTAACACAAAATAATTGTAATAGCCCAAGGGCCCTTCTCCTGCTTTGCCTATCTAGTAAAGCGGTTAAGATCAGTGTTGGCTATTACAGAAATGTCTTCCTACCAAGAGAGTGTATTTGATTTGCACTCTAAATCTTCCTGATCCATTTAATCATCTGTCTAGTGACCTAGAGGTGAAATAGATAAGATCCGTAACATTTAACCTTTATCAGGCCCATCTGGAGAACCCAGTTTAATCTTCATCATCCCTGTTTCTAATTCTCTGTCTTTCTCAGGGCAATGCTACCTATTTAGTAGTCATTTCTTTTGCAAAAAGGAATCTTGGGGACTGTATTTCTGAGCTAGCAAGCAAAATCAAAATTCAGCATAGGGGTTTTTGTTTTTGTTTTTTTACTTCCTGAGTGAATCTACAATTTTCAGAATGGAGGACCAAGAGATCAGGGGTGAAATGCTCCCAGTTCAGACTGGATCACCTGATCTGGTAGCGATGGAGGCGGTGGTTCGGAGAACCAGTAGCAAAAATCCCTACCCCCCCCCCCATGCCCAGCTGAGTTGCATAATCATCAGAAGCTTTTTCTTTTAATTTTTAAAAGCATTTTTTCTACAACCTCTTCTGTGGAAAAAATGCTTTTAAAAGTTAAAAAAAAGCCTCTGATGATCATGCAGCTCAGCTGGGATCATCAAAGGGATCATCAGCTGACGATCCCAGCTGAGTTGCCTGGTCAGCAGAGGCTTTTAAAAGAAAAAAAGTCTCTGCCGATCAAGCAACTCAGCTGGGATCGTCAGAGCCTTTTGAAAGCATTTTTTTACAACCTCTTTGCCAAAGAGATTGTAGAAAAAATGGTTTTAAAAGGAAAAAAAATTGGCCGCGTCCACTCAGTTACATTACCCCCCACCCACCATGCCCACAGAAAAGGTAGAAACAAATTTTAGATTTCACCACTGCAAGAGATCCATGATTTTAAAAAAAATACAGTTTTCAACTTAAAACCATTTGTTTAGTGGCCATTCAAAGTTACGACGATATTGGAAAAATATGACTGTTTTTCACAGTTATAGCATCCCTGTGGTCACATGATCAAAATTCAGATCCTTGGCAACTGACATGTATTTATGACAATTGTCATGCCATTATCTTTGTTGACATTCTGACAAGCAAAGTTAATGGGAAGCCAGATTCATTTAAGAAATCGCCTTGTTACCAAAGTAGCAACTGCAGTGATTCACTTAGGAACTCTGGCAAAGAAGTTGTAAAATGGGGCAAAATTCACTTAACAACTGTCTTGCTTAGCAACAGAAACTCTGGGCTCAGTTGTGTCTATAAGTTGAGGACTATCTAGAGAAGTGATGGCGAACCTGTTCAGCACTGAGTGCCCAAACTGGAATGTGCATGCATGCATGTGCATTTGCACACACCGGAGCACTGGAAACATGAAACCATTCTGGCATGCACATGCATGCTGGCCAGCTGGTCTTCGCACATGCTGGAGCAACGGAAACCCAAAGACCAGGTGGCCAGCATGTGTATGCCTGTATTTTGGCCACTTTTGGGCCAGTTTTCAGGGCATTTTCAGCCTTTGTTTTGGGCCATTTTTGGACAACCCTCCCCCCCAAACAGTCTGAAAACAGCCCGTAAAACAGCCAAAAAAATGGCCTAGAAATGGTCACAAAAAAGCCAACCTGATTTTTGGTCATTTTTCAGGCCATTTTCAGACCATTTACCAGCATCCTGCATTCTGCAGCCTATGAAGACCAGCTGGTGCACAGGAAACCAGAAGAGCAGCTGGTGACAGTGCATGTGTCCACAGAGAGCGCTCTGCATGTAACCTCTGGCACGCATGCCATAGATTCGCCATCACGGAACTAGACTATACATTAACATAGCATAGGCTGCCAGTGATAACCATTTTGTGGCTAGGACTGCATATTTTCTTTAATCGCCAAAAATAGTGGAAAAAAGAGCAAATTATTTCCATGAAGAAAAAACAGTGGGAGCGGCCCGAATTTCATTCTATTTTGTTATTTTTTTTCCAATAAGTTTTATTAAAGTTTGGTATAGAGAGAAGTGTGGTATAGTGGTTAAGTCGCTAAGGAAAAAAGCAGGAGACTATGAGTTCAACTCCAGCCTTAGCCATGAAAGCCAGTTTGGTGACCTTGATAGAAATAGAAATACAAAGATAAAAACTAATACCGGTACAAATTTTATTTTTCTTTGCACTGTCTTATTTTTCCTTTTTATACTTTTTAGGGATCTGTTGCAGGTTTTGGAGGCTTTTTTCATAATTTTTGGAGAAATGGCACTATTGTTATTTAATATTTTGCTACTGAACTCCCATGACATGAATATATTAATTTCCAGGAGATTCAGAAACAAACATCAGGGATCTCGTAGACCCATGATGGCGAAACTATGGCACACATGCCACAGGTGGCATAATAAGCCATATCAGTGGGCATGCCAGCTTAGCTCTGGTGCACATGCGTGTGCCAGACAGCTGATTTTTGGGCCTTTTGGGCCCACCAGAATGAGGGTAACAAGCTGTTTCCTGCCTCCAGGGGTAGTCGTGGAGAAGGGCCATTTTTCTTTCTCACCTGGCTCCAGATCTTCTCAATGCATCTGGGGAGGGTGAAAACAACCCCCACCCCATCGGAGGCCCTCTGGAGACCTGAAACAGCCCATTTCCCAACTCCCAGTTGAACAGGAAGTGATGTTTTTTGCTGCACCACTTCCAGAGACTCCTAGAGCCTGGAGGCTGGGGACAGCAAAAAAGTCACTTCCTGTCCAACTAGGAGTTGGGAAATGGCCATTTCAAGCCTCCAGAGGGCTTCCGAGAGGATAGGGAAGGCTGTTTTCGCCCTCCCAGATACATAGAGAGGATCTAAAGCCAGGTGAGAAAGAAAAACGGGCCTACCAGGCCATCGTGTGCCAGGAGCAGGGGAAGGGAGTTGTGCACATGTGCACAGGCAGGGTGCATAGAATTATGGGTGTGGGCACGCACATGTGTGAACACCCCCTGCCCCCACTCCTGGCATGCAATGGCATCATTGTCATAGATCATAAGCCTAGGCACATTCCCAGGAGGAGTAAAAAAAATAAATAAAATTCAAGACCTCTTTTTACATCTATCAACGAATGTAATCTTCAATCTCACAACTATAGCTAATATCTTGACTTTTTTGACTCCCTTGGGCATGTGGTTGTGTGTTTAGGTTGCATCTTCACTGCAAAACAATTTTACCTGACTTATTGCACTCTAAAAGCAAGCTGCATTGTCAACTTGTCTATAGAAGTCAGCTTGCAGATTGCCATATTTTTCGGAGTATAAGACCCACCTTTTTTCACCAAAAAAGAGGATGAAAATCTGGGTGCGTCTTATACTCCGACTGTAGCCCCACCCAGCTTCTCAAGCAGAGGTTTCAGAGATTGAAAAAAGCATCAGAAATGAAGCTTCAGAAAAAAAGCTCTCAAACAGAGCTTCAGGAAAGAAGCCCCCAACAGAACTTCAGAGGGTTTTTTTCTGAATCTGTTACGGAGGCTTTCAGAGGCAGAAAACAAAGTTTTTTCTGAAATGGAGTTTCAGAAGTTTCAGAGGCAGAAAAAAAGCAAAAAAAAAAAGCAAGTTACAGAGCTCACAACCAAGTGAGTAAAATTCACCTCTGGGAACAGCTGAGGGTATTCCGGGAGGCCAATTCACCTGCCGATCAGTTTTTTTCTTATTTTCCTCCCCAAAAACTAAAGTGCGTCTTATACTCCAAAAAATACAGTAAATATTATAAATTGTAGTCTACGATATCTTAAAGGCACATGTTCTATGTATTCTGATGTAGATGTGGCTTTAATCATCTTCTTTCTCTAATTTACCTGTATCTTTTATAAAAAAAAAAGTCATATGACTGAGGAATCTCCCCAAATACCTACCTTCCAAGACTAATAGGGATTGTAATGATTATTTTTTAAAAGGCCACATTGCTGTTTAAAATAAAACCAGGTTGAAAAATAAGGAAGATGAAAAGTTGGTTTTATTTGAAGTAGACATTCTTAATTTCCAATATGAATTCCTTTTCTTCTATATTAATTTTACTAACATTTTTATTGGTCACACTTGCATGCCCTTTTATAATGTTACCTTAAATTTGGCCTCTATCCTCTGAATGCATAATACTGCAGTTTGTTTGTGAAGTGTATGCAATTCCAATGTTTTTAATGTTTACATGGAAGTGTTGTGTATTGTTATATCCTAGAGTCACAGTCAAGTTCTGCCCATTGTTCTGGTTTTATTGTACCTACCTGAGATGCCATGGTGAGAAGATGTCCTTACACAAAGGATTCTTTAACCTTCGCTATTCAGGGCCACACCTATAATTTTAAAAAAAGTAAACGTTTTACTATATATGATATGTATTCTATGTATAGGGACCATAAAATATCAGTAATAAGAAACAATAGCCAATATAACTTTTGCAATATAGGTTGTCTTTACTCTTTCCTCAGTCCACTATAAAACATGGGTGAATGAAAGGACCAAGGGCCTCACTATCCCTTTTGCTTGGTCCTAAACACTTACAAACTCAAGGCCTAATTTGCATCCATTCCTGTATGCAGCCCATTAGGCAACATGAGCCTGGCAGCTTTCTGAGGATACGAACAGCTGCCAGTCATGTGTTGTTTAATGAGGCTGCTTATGAAGATGAATCAGCTTTTAGAGAGCCTCATTAGGCAGAATAAGCCAATACATTGCTACAGCCTGCAGCCTGTTGTGCCCTTGTGTTGCATCTAGTTGTGAGAGGTATTTTTGTGTGCCCTCACCCAGTGCCATTGAACAAATGTCACACCAGTAACAATATAATAATAACTTTGCTGGGTAGCCAATGTGATAAAAACAAGAGTTTAGAGGAGTGGAAGCTTCTCCTCCTGATCAGAAAGGCAACAGCTTGATATGTAAATCCAAGGACCACCATAATCAGTGCAGAAAGGAGTAAAGGAAAGACTGGCCAGAAATACACCCCAGTTCCAGACGTGGACAGAGAACACACATGTAAGTAATCTGGAAGGAAAATTTAAGCATCTCTGGAAGGAAGGGTAATTTGTAGACTAAAAGGGCCTTGAAGGAAATCCACAGAGGGATTCTGTTCTGTTTATGAAAGTCTGGTTGGTTTAATAAATGCAGCAATGGAAACGCAGTGGTCATACTATGCCAAGGGAAGGGAACAAATATACTGGACAACTTTGATGAGAAAAAGGGTAGTCACAGTAGGGGAGTCTGAGCATAGTCTGAGTACAAATTGAGAGGGTTTAAAAAAATCTATACCCATTATTCCTTTCTTTGTTCTGCTGACCCTGTCTCCTATTTCTGAAGGGATATGGATGACATGATTCCAATCTTCTTTTCTGCAGGGAGGAGTCTGAGGTAAAGTAGAGTGGGAGTGTGAAATCTACAATTATGCAAGTACTTCCACCTATATAACCTTCATTAATTGGAAAAGGAGCTGTATTCAGCTCTGATACAACAGATCAGGTATCTGAGAGAGAGTGTATGATCATAGAAGGTGATAGCCTCAGAAGTTTCCATTTTATAAGAAAATCAGTTAAACTGCAGACAATGAAAAAAAAACCCTCCCCGCTCTCCCGCTCAAAAAAGCCTACTATAAAGTGCTAGAAGTAGCAGACAACAGGACAGAAGCAACCGGACTTTCAAAAATGTATTATAAGCTTATTTATACAAAGGTTGCTTGCTTGCTTACTTATTATGTAAAAATTCTTCCAGGTTCCTAAAACATCTTAATTCAACTTGGAATGAGTAAAAAAATAAGTTATTTTTCTATAAATATTTTTTATAGAGATTTTTGGATAATTATGGTAAAATTATCCAGACTGGACAACTTTTAAATTATTTGGCAAACTGAGACTTTAAAAAATAATTTTGTGTGTGAAAAGAAATAGTACAAAACTAGGCTACTGCATTGTGAGGCACAATTTTCAGATGAAATTTCTACCAGAAATTCAGCAGCTAATTGTAATATTGTCTCAAGACAGTTTGACCAAGAAGCAAAGTTAACCTTATTAAGAATACTCAAAGAAACACAATAGTTCAGAGCTTTAAGGAAACTCATCATGCATTTCATACCACATATTGAAAAAACTTTGAAGCATAAGCAGCTCAGTGTTAAAAGAAAACTGAAAATGAAATTTTCTTGAGATCACATATGTAAGTAGTAGGACATCCTTATTTTGTTGATCTGTCTACATATTGATTGAATTTCATATAAACCCTTTTTTCTTCTCCTAACTGAGGAATGGGTAGGATGAATTCAAGGCTGTGATAGATTCCAGGCAAAAAAGAAGCAGGGAGCTGTTTCAATTATATTGTTGATATTATGGCATCGGTGAGTTTTGTTTATTTGTATTTATATAAATGTGTATAAAACAAAATGACAGAGTGAAAACCTGTTGAGTTATACAGAATAAGAACTGAAAATTATGTTTGTCCCCTTAAAAAGCTGGAGTGGGGTGTGTGTGTGTGTGTGTGTGTGTGTGTGTGGTGAATATGGTGCTGACCACACCCCTCATCCACCATTTATTCTGGTGTGTGTTTTTTGTGTGAATCTTATGAGAAATTAACAAAGCTGAGAGGTTTCTACTGCTTTTCTGTTATTTATTGTTTGAGGTGTATTTTCTTTTTATACACCTTCTATAGCTTTTCCCAGATTTTAAAGCCCTTCTTTAGATTCTTAAAGATTTGTTATTACCATATCTGACTCTTGTTTGTTGGATACGTTAATTGAAGGTCACAAAGTGGCAGAGGGGGGAGCAAAAGTAGGAAGACAATACAAAACCTTCATAGAAATGACTCCCCCTCCTATTTCAGGGTTTTTTTTTTAATGCTTTCGTATACATACACATCAAATTTAATCTTCCCACTTGCACCAAAATTTCAGGGAGTATCTGTGCAGAGTGCAAACCATGCAAAGTTGTAGTCCAGGCATTGATTCTTTTAGACTACATTAAAAAAAAAACACACCTTGTTTTATATGGGACTGAATGCTTGATAGCAACAGCATATATCTAGAAGAGAAAACATTGTGTTATAGGTATCTCTGCTTGTGACGTCAATAGGAGAGATCCATGAAAGTGCTGCTGGAACAAAAAGGTCAGAGAGAAGAAGTTCAAAGCATTTTTTTTAAAAAAAAATCTCATTGATTGCAATGGATGAAAGTGATATAGAAAGATATAGAAGGACAAGAGAATCACAAAACAATTTCTGTTTTCCCCTTCTAAACCCTAGTTGTGATGGGAGTGGGAGAAAATAACCTTGATTATTTATGGCAGGAAGAGTTGTGTTTTGGAAAAAAAAAATGCTGTGTAATTGAGAACTGAAAGCATGCACTTTTAACACGATACACCAAAAATTAATCCTTGCAGCCATCATTAGTTTTTAAGAACAAGGACTGCTGGTTCCTATTGCTTTGTAACTCTTGACTTAAAAGTTTTGGAATGGGTGGGTTGAAACTTTTTTGTTGTGGTTGTTGTTCCTAAAACCCAAAAGAAGACTGACTATAAATGGTGACTCAGTATGTTGATTCCTTGTTGTGTGTGCTGATAACTCCTGAGGAAGTACAAAGTATAGGGTATGCTAAATTTCCTTGTTGAGACAATCTTCACACTGAGTATTATGAAAAAACTCAGATTAACCAAGAAATTATTATTTACCCGATTTCAACTTTTCCCCAGCACAAAGAATTGCTACGTAAATAAAAAGACTATTTTGCAGGGTAGCCACTACCTCCCACCTAAGGTGAGTTGCAAGGTTTGGACTGGATGTCAAGTCCTTATCTAACGCTAGCCAAGGAAGAACTTTTTTGGCAATTAAAACAAAAGCTCATAAAGGGAGGTGAAGATAGAAGCTGGTTTGATGTGTGTGTGTGGTTTTGGTGGGAGGGGAGTTGTTTTGTCTTTTGGAGAGTGCAAAATTTTTCACTGAGCTAGACTTGGCAAATACTGTTTTCTTTCTCTGACTATAGAATTTTTTTTTACAATTTACTAGTTTTTTACTTTGGGAGACCATGTACTTGCATGCCCGCAAGGATTGGTTTTAAGCCCAATCTCATTTTCAGTGACTCTTAAAAAATGTCTGCTATCTTTGGCCTGTTTTTTTATAACAGCAGGGGGAAAAAAGCTAATGGGGAATTTTAAAAAACATACCCTGTTTTAAAGGGTATTTTAAATTTTACTGTAATGATACTAATTTTATCATAGGGGGGAGCGTGTAAGGCAGAATATAGGATTTGCTGTTTCTCCCCCCACCCCCCAGAACAGAACCCATGCCAGATAGCAGACTTATATGATGAAGGTCATATAGAAACAGATGCATTAGCCCAGAAGCAAATTTAAGAAAATTGGGCAAGGAAAAGATCATACATAGACCCAGGCAATAACTGGCAATTGTATGATTTGTTTAGCCCACTTAAAAGGGAAGAAAACTAAGACCACATGCCTCCTGATTGTTTAGCATGTGGTACCCTTTCCAGATGATACAAATTGATTTTGCTGACATGCCATCATACTTTCCATGGCATTTCTGGCTATCAGAAGCTCAACTTTAAATGAGCTGAAATGTTGTCTCTCTATGAAATTGTATATGGGGAAACCAGTGCTTTAGCCTTTGAATTAATTCCTCTCCCAGAAGGACTAGTTTTACTCATGGTAAAATTATTTACATACTATCCATTATCCATCCTTTTCAACAGGACCCCTGCCAAAAAAACAAGAGTGAGTAGTCTCCTACATTGTAACCAGAATGGGCTACATCAGACTACATCATTTAATGAGTTGCAAGCAGGAGATTGAGTCCTAGTGCAAAGAGCATTGGAGAAAAGGCTTCCAGGAAAAGGCACAGTAATGCAAAACATGAAGGTTTGACCTGGCTAAGCTTCATCTAATTCATCTGAGGTGTATTCCAGCTCCAGAAATCCCAAAAGCAAGCCCTATTAAAGGAATTGTTCCAGGTTCCCAGAAAACAAGCAGAAGAAAAAAAGGTGAAATTCTGAGTACAAAATCCTGAAGAACTCTGAAGATGAGTTTTAATGAACTTTGAGGCATTAATCCTCACAGCAATTTAACTTTGATATTTAGGCTCCTGCAATTATTATTATTTAGCTTGTTTTATTGTGCTATTATTGTTTTATTGTACTGCTATTTTTTTTTCCCTGAGCAGCGGCTTGGCTAAAAATTATGTCTCTGTTAGTAAATGTGATCTATTTATAATTGCCGGTGAGTACGATGCAAGCATCCCTGAGCTGGCTGCCTACCAATAACTTTTAGTTAACATTAGTCCGTTCCTAATTCATTATGTCTGAAACATCTTTCTGTATATCTGGGAGGACAAATTGGGGTTTTGTGTTCAAAAGCTACTGTGTAAATTATCCTGATGCAGCCTCAATCACTAATACTTCTCTTGTATATCCACCAAGTTTTATTTAGGGTAGAAACAAAGGCAATTTTTCCAATTGTGCAAATGTTTAGTTGTTATGACAAAAAGATATTCCTTTTCAACCTATAATTGAAAATGACCCACAATAATAGAACCTAGATATGTATAAATTCACCTGTACTTACCAAAGGAATAGTATTTTTGTGTGAAAATTGAGCATTTGGGCATTTAACCTCATTTCATGCAGTACCAGCTGCCCAAAATTACATATATCACAAGTCAAAGGGGATGCACAGAGGCTGGTACCTAACTGAGAGCTCACTATCCCCATAATTGGCACCCCAGTCTTTGCAGCCCATGCCTACCATGATATATATATATATAATTAATTAATTAATTAAAAACATGTTAATAATTACAAATCATATAAATGAAACTTTAAATAACATAGCTCTCATAAATGAGAAGTAGGAATAGTAAAAGCAGCAAGCTTGCAAATAAACTGGCCATTGACTTTGTGTTATTTCAAATGCCCCATGGTTGTTAAGAATTTCCAAATAAGTAAAAATTATTTGCACGTAAAAGCCACTATGTAAGATATAACGTGTCTGGTAGTGCTCTTTGAAACTGGCTTACCTCGTAGTTAGCTGGCTGGCTGCAAAATATCGCTCTGGATTGTCCCTTGGCTTGTGGAGATCTTGTCTGGAAGAGAATGGGAAGAGAACGTTTCCAGAAGAGAATGAGGCTAGATCCTGTCCTTTCAAACACATATCTCCCCCTCCTAGAGGTCAAGGGGTGGGGAGAAGAGAATTATGAGGAAAACAAGTTTTGGAGGAGGAGAGCATGTAGACTAATCAAAAAAACCTTGAAGTCCCCAACCTACAGTATGTTTTGAGTTCTCAGTACATTTTATCAAAATTGTTATGGCAGTATAACTGATAATGGAGGGGTTTTTTTTTTAATTAAGACTCTTTCTTGAGAATAGTTAACTGTAAAAGGATGGAAAAGTAAGTTAAGGTTTGTTCATTATGAATGTTTATACTTACTTCATCTATTACCTATGCTTATGTATGAGTCATTTTTCCTACCTTTACTGAAATATAACAGAAGCATTTCCTTTCAACAAAAGTCTCTCCATTACTTTTCTGGAGTGAATTTCTCCAGTGTGCACTGAATAAATCATTACTGCAGTGAGCATTGATTAACTAGTTTTGGGGGCCTGCATTTGATTCCACACCAGTCCAGCATTATGATTCTTCAATGGTCAACCAAGTATTCTGAGAAATCTGTAAGCAGGACAAAGAGCAAGAGCATCCATAGGTTCATGTTCCTTACAGTTGTTGATCCACTCACCACAATAAGCCATGCATTCTTCAGTCAGTACCATGGCTTTTTACTCACCATGATGCTTGGACCAGAGCCGAGGTGGCGCAATGATTAGAGTGCTGTACTGCAGCTACTTCAGCTGACTGTTAGTTCAGCAGATCAGCAAATCAAATCTCACCGGCTCAAGGTTGACTCAGCCTTCCATCCTTCCAAGGTGGGTAAAATGAGGACCCAGATTGTTGGGGGCAATATGCTATTTAGTATACTGTCGATTGTTGTAAGCCGCTCAGAGTCCTCAGAGAGTGGACGGCATAGAAATATGATTAATAATAAATAAAAGTCTGTTTTACTGTAGTCTACCCCATGCAAACAAGAGATGTCTTTGAAAATACTGACTGCATAAAGAGATATAACTGACCATACTGTCTTTTAGTAGGCACCTCATAGGGCTATTGGAGGGAATGTTTGGCATACCTCCCATTTGAAACATTCCTGGTGAGGGGGCAGGACATGATGGCTGCAGTGTCCTGAGGTCATGTGATCAGCTTTTGTAAATTTTGGACAAGCAAAGTCAATGGGGAAGTCAGATTTACTAAACAATTATTCTACTAACTCAACAGCTGCAATGACTCACTTAACAAATGTGGCAATAAAGGTCTTAAAATGGGGCAAAACTCACTTAATGAATGTCTTGCTTAGCAACATAAATTTGGGCTCTGTTGAGATCATAAGTACCTGTACATGTTTGTGTACTTATTCTAAACTATGCAATGGTACTATTCTTACAGAAGACAAATACCAATTAGTCAGCTTCATTCCACCATCAGCAAGTGTTGAAATATTTTTTGCCCTGTGTTATTTCTGTTTACCGCATAGTAGGGCCAATTGTCTTCAGCCAGATGGATGACTTTGAGCCAGTCATTCTCTCTCAGCCTAGACTACCTTTCAGGGTTGTTATTGTGGGGAAAATTAGAAGGAGGAAGGTGCCTTGAGGTATTTGTAAAATAATAAAGGCAGGATACAAACAAATAAATAAAACTTACCATATCTTTAAGTACTTAATGGCTTTTACAGTAATTCACTCCATTCATCTGATAAAGTAGGTTTCCTCCATTAAAACATGCATCATAATAAAAGCAAACAGTCTTTAATGTTACACTATTTTCTGGTTTTTTTATAAATCTAACAGAATATATGAGTCTCCAGTCAGAAAACTATTTTCAACAACCAAAAAATACCAAGTACCACAAAAGTGCTGCATTCCAAATCAATTATCCAGAAATACATTTTGTATAATACAGCTTGAGTTGGGAATTAATGATTGCCATTAACTTTATTTTTGTTTCATCTTCAGAATGTTGGTTGTTTGAATGTGGCTATGTCTTTTTCTCCTACAATCCTTTAAAGAGATAATTTACTAAAACCATCAGTTTTAGGCTGAAGAACTCCATATGTGGTTTTCTACTTTATAATCTATTAAAAAGGGGGAAAGAAAAACTACTGTAAATAGTGTGATAATTAAGTTTAAATTTAAACTTAATTTAAAATTTAAAATGAAACACTCAGCCTATGTTTTACCAGAGTACAATGTGTTTTGGAAATAATGTTTTTTTCTGCCATATTCCCATGATTCTGCTTTCATCTTATATTCATCCCAAATAAATATTAAATTTATGTTGACTGTAGATGTACCAATGGTTAAAGCAATGTTTCGTATTATTCTGACACCCTCCAAAGGTAAATTCAAAACTTAAAAAATCTTTTTAGCCTCATCACTTTCAGTTTACAGAGAATTCAAGGAAGTCAAAGCAATACCAGTAAAGGGGACAGCAAGTTTTTAGATTGGTAACGTTATGCTGATTTAGGATTGGGGTGGGTTCCAAACCCCTTCACTACCAGTTCGCTTGTGCACACTCTCACATGGCACTTGTGTGCGCTCTCACACGCTCTCACACAACATGTGCAGAAGCATCCGGGCGGGTGGGCAGAGCCTCCGCCGCCGCCACTACCTGTTCGCCCAATCCAGTGCGAACTGGTAGCAACCCACCAACTCACTAAACAGGAAAATGTGTCATAATCAGGGGTGGGTTCTACATATCTTTACTACAAATTTGAAGCAGGACCACGCACACACTTGCTTCACACATGCGCTCTCTTCTATGCATGGTCAGAAGCGTTTTGATGACATTGGGGTCAGTGGGCGGGGTCTCTCACTGGTTTTACTACCGGTTCTATAGAACCGGTGCAATCCGAGAGCAACCCAGCACTGGTCATAATGTACATTTTTCAGAAATTATATCAAGATGCAAATTTCTTTGTTTCAGCAACTAGAGAGAAAAAGTAGCCAAAGGAGGTTAAGGGAAGCCAGTACTTTATTCACCCATATTGAAGGATGCCTTGAAAACTGTTATGTTCTTTTTTATGTATGCTTATTATGATTTTCCCAACTAAGAAAAAGGCAGGAAATTATCCTGATCTGTTTTGTTTTTGTTTTTTCAAATAGGCTTTGTTCTAATTTTGTAAAGTGGAATTCAATGCAATGGAAAGTGCATTAAAAATTCTGAGGTTGTGAGCCAATTTGGTCTAGTAAATCCTGCCTTAGTCATGAGAACCAGCTAGGTGACTTTGGGCTAGTCATTCTCTTTCAGCCCAACTCACCTCATAAGGTTGTTGTGGAGAAAATAGGAAGAGGAAAGTGCATGGGACATATTAGCCTCCTGGAGTCATTTTTAAAAATAATGAATATGGCATGTAAATAAATGAAAAAAAACCTGTAAATGCACAAAAAATATTTAAAAAGGCAGAATGGATAATCACAATTGTAAATTGCATTAACATCAAACTGAGGTACATCTTGACATTTAGGAGATATTATATCTTCTCTGGTATTTTGCTAGGAAATGGTCAAGCTACAGATAGTCTAAAGTTCAGACTAGAAGGCTCACATGCAAAGACTCAAGGATATCACTTTCTGAAGATACTTGAGAGGCAGACACAGAAAAAAGACATAACAATGAAAAGAATCAGCTATTGCCACTCAAGTACCCTAACCCTTCACTTACATCTCTTTCACTCACTTGTATATTATAACTCTACTCATTTCTCAGAATGAGATGCAAACACACTGGTTTGTGTCCCAGATTAGTCTCAATCTTCTGCTTCCAAATTTGCTAGCAATATTTCTTTCAGCAATGGTGTCCATAATGTTTCAGTGATAACCTGAATGCTCAGAACATTTCAATTAAGAATTTAATAAATATTTTAGAAAAGAGAGAATGTTTTTTTTTTAATTAGGTGATGTCCCAGCTAGAAGGCCAACTGCCCTACAGATGTTCACATTCAAATTAATGTATCCAGACCCCTTTGCTGACCCCAAAATCTATTTATGCCCATGTGTGGTAGAATTGCCACACCAACAGTTAAAGCACAGTTAGCTGCATTAAGTTCCTAATAAAATGAAGGCCTAAAGGCCAGACAAGTAATAATGAATAGAAACTGAACAAGGAGAGGTTCAACCTGGAAATAAGGAGACATTTTCTGACAGTGAGAGCAATCAACCAATGGAACAGTTTGCCTTCAGAAGTTGTGGGAGCTTCATCACTGGAGGTTATCATGAAGATATTGGACTCCATCTGTCAGAAATGGTGTAGGGTCTCCTGCTTGGGGGGAAGGGTGTGGACTAGATGACCTACAAGGTTCCTTCCTACTCTGTTAATCTGTTAATTCTGTTAAAATTATAAGGATTTGAGGACCAATCCCCATTGATATTGATAGAAAGCAAGAACTCTGCTTTGTCAGGTATCACAAGACTCAGTGCTTTCTCTACTCCTTTTTAACATCAGTGTGAAGCCACTGGTTGAGATCATCTGTCACCATGGAATGATGTATCACAGGTACCCAGGTCTACATTTCTATCCCAGGTAAAGTAATTGATGCTATGGATACCATTTAATGGTGTTTGGAGACTGCGGGTCTCTGGATGGAGAATAACAGGCCTCAACTGAACCACAGTAAGATGAAGTGATTGCGGGTTAGAGCACAGTTAGCTGCATAAGTTCCTAATAAAATTATAAGGATTTGGGGACTCATCCCAATCGGCACTGATAGAGAGCAAGAGTCCTGCTTTGTCAAGTGCAGGAGGAGGAGGAGGCTTTGATGAGATGGCACTCTGTCAGAGGGACCTTCTGCATGATTCCTGCTCAAAGAGCACGTGCTTTTAACTTGGTACACCAAAAATGCAATTCCACTTAGAATGAATAATCAAGTCAACCTTTACACCGATAATTAAGTTTTTAAGAATGTGTTCTGTTGCATTACAGCTATTAATTTAAAAGGCTTTTTTGGGGGGTGGGAGGTGCATCTTTTTCTTTTAGTTCTTAAAGCCCAAGAGAAGATTGTATGTGAATGACACAATATGTTGATTTATGATTGTGTGCTGATTACTCCTGAGCATGTACTAAGTATAGAGCATGCTGCTTTTCCATTTTGGAAGAATATGCATAATGAGTATTTACCTGAGTTTTCAATATTTCCAGCACAAAAAGAGTTACTATTTAAATAAAAAGACTATTTTGCAGGGTAGATGCTACCTCCCACCTAATGCCGATTACATTCCAGAGTCTGTACCGACTATCAAGTCCTTATCTAAAGCTTCTTAAGGAAAAACTCAGACTTTTTGGCACTTAAACAAAGGCAGGTTCTTTTGTTTTTGTTAAACAAGTTAGAGAAAGAGAAAAAAAATTTTTTCCCACACAGCCAGACTTGGCAAGGTGGAAGTCATGGCTAGGAGAGCCTTTGCTCAACTTTAGGTTGTGTGCCACTTATACCGTTTCATGAATCAGGAAACCCTTCTTTCAGTCATTCATGCTCTGATCATCTCTCCTCTGTAGCTGACTGCAATGCACTGGGTTTACCTTTGAAGAGTACTCAGAAGTTGCAACTGGTGCAGAATGCAATATTGCAAGTAACCTAAGCTTGTGCATGTAACACCTCTACTCCACAAGATGCATTAGGTGACAGTTTGCTTTCAGGTTCAATTCAAGGTTATTATCTTTAAAGCCCTTCATGGAATGGGATCAGGTTACCTCAGAATGTGTTTTATCCCAATCACATTGTCCTGTCCTATCTGGTCAGGCAAGGAAGGTATTTTGTAGATCCTGTTGGTTAAATTATTTTGACTGAGAGGATCCAACAAGAGACCCTTCTCTGCTGTTGTCCTTCCCCTTGGAACATTGTACCTCCAGAGGTGAGGAGGACAACAATCTTCTGGTCTTCTGAAAGAGAATCAAAACCTTGTTTTGCAAACTGACATGGGTCTATTGAGTGATGAGCTGGGCATGGATGGTGGCTTCAGGATGCTTCCCCCATTTTTTTAACTTTTTCATTTCAGTCTTGTTCTTAATTCTGTTTTTATCTCTGTTTTTTAACCATGCTTTTTATAATACTGTATATTTTTATTGTAAACTGCTCAGAGTCACATAGATGGACAGGCAGACAAGACAACAGGTAGAGAAGAGAAGGATTGGGCCAAAACACAGCTACAGTAGTCCAACTTTTTTTTCTTATAGTTGTCAACAAAGACAACTAGTTTCCATTTGGCACTACATTATCCTTTGATTCTAGGTATAATTATGATTCCACAATTAATATTTATTGAAATCCACTTCTTCCATGAATGTACCTATCCTCTTTTAAGGCTGCCTATCACAGGTGAAATTCAGCCATTATCAATGGTTCCCCAAACCATTAGTAAATTGCTTAGGCAGTTTGGAGAATCAATTAAAAATAAAGTGCAAGAGAGATTTTCTCCCCCCTACCACCTCTCTCTCTCCCCTTCAGTTAATAGCTCTGCTTAACAGTTACAGTTAGAATACAGCCGATACATGCTGAATTAAGTCAATTAAACAACAGAAACTGACAGGATTAGGGCAGGGAAACCATCTAGGGATGGGATTAACCTCTTCCCTTCAGGAAGAAGGACAAGATTACAAACATTTTTATTATAAAGAGTATTAAGTAACACTTCTGTGATCATTGATATTCCCTGGAGTCTCCCAAGATCTTTTATAGCTGCTGCAGTGTTGGCTACTTCTTGTTTCTTCCTGGGGGCAAAGATACAGGAGGGATCAATGATGCAGCTTGATCATACAGGCCATGAATTTAATGCATGTGTGGTCCAGCCAGCTATATTGTTTCTGCTGTGAAGCACCCAATTTAGAACATAGAGAACATAGAATAATAGAGTTAGAAGGGTTAATGAAAGCATGGACAGGTTTTCAATTAGACTGAGCAGTTGCTCTTAGTTTCCCTCTCAACTGCTGCATTTGCTTTGGGGTTGACTTTTTTTAAAAAAGGAATGGCTGTTTTAAGTTTCCTGCATTATTTTAGTGGTTCCTGGCACTATCCTTTTGGAGTGTACTTCTCTCACTCTTTTTGAAGGCCTCTAGTGATGGAGCACCCACAACTTCTGAAGGCAAGCTATTGGTTGATTGGTCTCACCCTTAGGAAATTTAGGAAATTTCTCCTTAGTCCTAGGTTGCTTCTCTCTTTGGTTAGTTTCCATCCATTGTTTCTTGTTGTGCCTTTTGGTGCTTTGGAAAATAGATTCCCTCATTTTTGTAGGAGCTCCCCAAATTTTCTTACAGAACAATTAATCAGTGGAACAACTTGCCTCCAGAAGTTGTGAATGCTCCAACACTGGAAGTTTTTAAGAAGAGATTGGATAATCATTTGTCTGAAGTAGTGTAGGGTTTCCTGCCTAAGCAGGGGGTTGGATTAGAAGACCCCCAAGGTCCTTTTCAACTCAGTTATTCTATTCTATTCTAAATATTGGAACAGTGCGATTTTATTGTGCTATTTTATTGTGAGTTGGACTAAGGAGAAATTTCCTAAGGGTGAGACCAATCAAGTTGGCCATGCCCACCCAGTCACATGACCCATTTCCCACAGAAAACACCGGGAGCCACAAAACCTGGGCAGGTGTGGCTGGGGGGGGTATCATGTGACTGGGTGGGAGTGACATTGAGTTGGCCATGCCCAACCACCCAGTCACATGACCACCAAGCCATGACCACCAAGCCACGCCCCACCAAGCCATACCCACAGAACCGGTAGGGAAAAATTTTGGATTTCACCACTGATGCCTATGTTAGGTGGCAACAGTACATTCTATAGAAGTACGTGTCACAGGGATACCTATGCATGTGAAAACTATCCTTGATCAGTCCTGAATCTTTCATCCTCACCATCCTCATTTTCCAACCCAAAAATCAAATATCATGATATGAATAGCACTGTGCTTTTTATTTGAGCACCCATAGTGTTTAAATTCTGCCTTATCCCTCTTCCCAGATTAATTTCCATCAAGCCAAAGGGACTTCCCATGACAGCTAGGCTCTCTGCTTCACCTCACTTTAAAATAAAAAGAGGATTCTTCTAATTTAAAAAGAAAAGGCATTGAGAAACTGCATGTTGTAAACCTATAGCATTATCTTGATTTACATGAATGCCTATGAGGCCCAAGTTGATTCTGTTTTATGGATATTTTAAAGTAGATATTCCTACAAAATAAATAGGGGGTTTACTGAATTGTGTCTGGAAAAGGAAGGCACAAATTATGGAGAATATCTATGTGGGGATACGGGGTTATAGTAATAAAATTTCTAGTTTGTATTTTATGGAATGAATGTTTTGTAATTGACAATGTTAGTTACTTTATGATTAGACCAAAAAAAAAAGAAAAAAAGGTAGCCATGATCAGAATATATGTTTAGAAAGATTTTTATTAAAAAATTCAGGCCAAAATTTAGGTGTTTTTGCCATTAATTAATACATTTTCTGGTCATTGAATTTAGTGCAATTTTTAAAATAAGGCTTTACTGTTTTTTCCAATGTCTCTTTAAATCACATTATATAACCTGAATACATTTTATGCAACTAAACATATAAGTATCTTTAATTTTTTTTTACTAAAGTAACAGAAAGATTAATTAAGTCTTAATATATCATTTGGACGGAGGATAATACATGCGATAAAAACACTACAATTGCTTTAGCATACTGGGGATATTTCACTGACCCACAAAAATTACCAATAAGAATTGCTGATGCAATGTCTTCAGATCCATTTTAGGCCATTTTTATTCTTTACCAGCTTAACAAAATGATTTTGTCTCACATTAAAAGTTTATGACATTCAGCAACAGAAGAATAATTCATTTGTATCTACAACTTTTTCTAAGGAAAGCTGGGATTTCTCTTTATTTTAAATATGTCCATAATACATTATTGAAAAGATCAAATCCACTGTCTAAGCTATTTTTCCATGGAGGTGCACTAATGCAAATTAGACAGAATGACTTTTCCAGATATAATTGGGCTGAAATGAGGTGGAAGGAACAGAAAGACAATTAACTTTAGGGTTTCCCCCCATTTTCTCTTTTTCCCTGGTAATCTATAGCAGTTTGGAGTAGGTTTTAGTGCCTGCTGGTAGTACACTGTCAGGGCTGCCAGGAAGAATTATTCAGAGGCCTTCAAGGGCTTTGTTTATCTCATTTTTCAATTAACCTCTGTGTTTTAACTTCATCATAATGCCTGCACCAATTCACACCAAACAACAAATAAAAATCCCCTTTTCTGTCATTGTGTCAAAACTAAGGTTCCTGTTGTTTTTCATAAGAGAGAGGGAAATAATAATAAATATACATAAAAAAGACAAATCTGCACATTAGAAGAGACCAATGCAGGTCATTAAAGGTGTAATATGATTGCTTCTGCCTTGATGTTTCTTCTCTTATTTTTTTAATATGCAAAATATATTTAAAAAATGAATGAATTGAGATGAAGGGAACGACCAGGAAAGTTGTGTTTGGATGGGGTTAATGAGATGCTCAGGATATAAAGAGGCAAGAAGTTTAAAGAACAAAAAGCAATATATTGGCATGTGGATGTGATAGAAGCAAGAGTCATTTGTAAGAACAGAAAGATATTGAGAAGTATGAGTATTTTGGAAACTAGGTTTAGCTATATTTCCATTCTTATGTTAGGCTTTTAACTTATTTGCTCTGCTATTTTTTATTCCTTTTCTGCACTTGGCATATAACATAGCTCATCCCAAAAGGAATAGTGTTACCATGTGTGTGTTTGTGAGTCAATTCAGTTATTTCACATTATTTATTACAAAGCTTGTTTTCCATATAATTAAAACATTAAACAAAACTAAACTTAAGCTTCATATAACATTTAATTCATTTAATACTACTATAGAACTAATATTCTAAATGGAAAATTCTCTCCCCAAACAGAAAAAATATAATAAAATAAATTAAAAAATGGAACAAAAGATCCCTACATAGAAAAAAAAAGCAGACTACATATATCTAGACAAACTTTCTATATCCTTGGAAATATATGCTCTATCTTCAAGGCACTCCCTGATACTTTTCAGGGCTCCCAGAGCTAACAATGCAGGAATCTTAAGGTCAAGCAGAATTCGGAGAAAGAGGAGATAAAATAAAATAAACAATATTCCCCTCAAAAGCAACAAAGCCAGCTGTGGTTCTTTTCATGATGTCCAAAAACAAAGTTAAGTTCAAAATCACCACCCCCCAAAAATTAAAGTCATTCTCAAAGATTCTGAAAAGATCGATCTTGGAGAATTGCTGGAAGTAGGATGGCATATAAAATTAATAAGTACATTATTATTAAGAGAACAACTTGAAGAGAAGACAACTTTTGGAAAAATACAAGGGGATTAGGAGATTCTTCGTGGAATGATCAAAATCTGCAAGAGAGTGGGCACACCATCACAAAATAAGTCTCATCTTGTACATTGGTGACATTGATAGAAGTTGACCATATATCACAAGGCTATAATTAGCATGTTGCAGTCTTAGACTCATACAGAGGTGAACACTGCTGGATCAGATTTTGGTAAGGCATTGAGACCAGGGGTGAAATCCAGCAGGTTCTGACAGGTTCTGAAGAACCAGTAGCGGAAATTTTGAGCAGTTCAGAGAACTGGTAGTGGAAATTTTGAGTACTGTATTTTTTAGAGTATAAGACACATTTTTCCCTCCTAAAAGAGGCTGAAAATTTGGTGAGTCCAAATGTAGCTTTTTCGAAGCTTTTTTTCAGCCCTAACAAGGCGCTAGAGAGTGAAGCGATCTCCACTTCCCTGCTTTGCCTGCTCCCTCTGACTTTCAGCTGTGAAACTTTTTTTTTTTCAGCCCTAACAAGGAGCTAGCAAGTGAAGCGATCTCCATGGTTTGCTTTTCTCATTGCTTCTATCTCCAAAGATCAGTTGTGCTTTAGAAGCTGTTTTTTATCCCCAATCAGGGAATAAAAACCAGCAAACTAATGTGCTGAAGCTGACCAGACTAAGGACACTAGCCAGATGAATACCTGCTAGGCAGATTTCCCCCCCCCCCCCCACACACACACACTATTTTCCTCCCCAAAAACTAAGCTACGTCTTATATTCAGTCTTATACTCCGAAAAATATAGTAGTTCAAAGAACCAGCAAAAACCACCTCTGGCTGGCCCCGGAGTGGGGTGGCAATGGGGATTTTGCAATATCCTTCCCCTAGGAGTGGGGAGGGAATGGAGATTTTGTAGCATCCTTCACCTGGAATGAAAATTGAGATTTTGCAATATCCTTCCCCCAGGAGTGGGGAAGGAATAGGGATTCTGTAGTATCCCTCCCCTGGAGTGGAGTGGGAATGGAGATTTTGCAGCATCTTTCCCCTGCCATGCCCACCAAGCCACGCCCACCAAGCCACACCATGCCCACCAAGCAACATCCAGAGAAGCGTAGTAAAAAAAATTGAATTTCACCACTTATTAAGACACATTATTACAGAAAAGACCCAAAGGAACCCGGGGAAGATTCCATCAAGGATTTCAAGCTGTTGGGGTGGGTGGGGGGGGGATGTAGCCTTCAACCAAAAACTTTTCCAGTGAAGCTACCTGCAAGATATATTACCTGCTGATTGGTAATTATGATAGTTGAAAGTTAACATATCTGGAGGACACTAGGGGTGAGGCAGACAACAATCCTAATTATAGATTTAACAATTCCTAGTTGGGTATGCACTAATAAAAGCAATAACCTAATGCAGCAAAGATCTGGTGAAAATCTGTTAAAGAATCCGGCATTGAGCAGGGGTTGGATTAGGTGATTGCTTAGTCATTTCCAGCTTGATGATTCTGTGATTCTCTCAACACACCAGAGAGAGGGAGAGGGAGAGGGAGAGGGAGAGAGAGAGAGAGAGAGAGAGAGACTTATTTTAAAATCCTTTAGCCTATAAGTTAAAGGCTACTAAACCTCTGTTAAAATATCCATTAACACTCACTATCTTGTTTAATAGATATGATGAAGGACTCTATTTTTCTCTGACTTATGGTCCTTAAAGACATAACAATTTCTACTCTAAAAACAAGCAAGATATTGGAAGCCAAGGTTTCTGCTATCTAGCATACTAGGATCAAGTTCAGCAGGCCTTCCTTTCTTCCTTCCTTCAAGCCACCCAGTCACCCACCCTCCCTCCCTCCTTCCCACCTTTCTTTTCTTTCTTTCTTTCTTTCTTTCTTTCTTTCTTTCTTTCTTTCTTTCTTTCTTTCTTTCTTTCTTTCTTTCTTTCTTTCTTTCTATCTTTCTTTCTTTCTTTTTTTCTTTCTTTCACAGACAGTTTCTGTAATATTTATAACAGAGATCAGCAATAGCCATGGGTTCAGAGATGATCTGAGTAGTCCTATCTCTTGGAATCCCTGAAGAAATGCTTGAACAACGAGGAGGAAAAGCAGTAAATGTTGCAAAAAAGAACAATTGCATTATGTTTACAGGTAGATCTCGACTTACTAACTCAATTGAGCTCAAAATTTCTAAGACACACAGTTGTTAAGCCCCATTTTCTAATTTCCTTGCCATAGTTGTTAAATGAATCACTGCTGTTGTTAAATTAGTCACATGGCTGTTAAGTGAATCTGGCTTCCCCATTGACTTTGATTGCCAGAAGATAACAAAAGGTGATCACATGATCCCTGGACACTGCAACCATCATAAATATGAACTAGTTGACAAATACCCATATTTTGATGATGTGATCATGGGATGCTGCAATGGTTGTAAGTGTGAAACCCGCTTAGAAGTCACTTTTTTCAGTACTTTGAATGGTGACTGAATGAATGGTTGTAAGTCAAGAAGTACCATTGTTTTTACCATTTTAATTTAAATTGTTTGTTTAAAATGGCTTTTTTGTATTGGGTTTTTTAAATGTATGCAGCCCAGAACACTGCAGGAAATGGGCAGCTATACAAATGTAATACTAACATACATGAAAATGTAGGGACAAATGTTTAAGATCCAATGAGCCAAAAAGACAAGTAGACTATATTAGACAGAAAGACTGCATCTCTGCGTTTTCTGTCCTCAGAATGAGGGAAAGGAATATCTTTACTTCTACTGTACTTTAGGAAGTAGGCTCAAAAACAAAGCTTAAGGATGTAGTTGTTCAATCAAGAGAAAAGAAAAAAAATGATCAGGGAAAGAGGGGTATTGTTGTTGTTTTGTATCTTTATTGTTAGTGTGCTAGTAATCAATAGGATCAAGGGATGTGGTGACTTAGTGGCTAAGACACTGAGCTTGTCGATCGAAAGGTCGGAAGTTCAGCAGCTCCAATCCCTAGTGCCACATAACAGGGTGAGCTCCCATTACTTGTCCCAGCTTCTGCCAACCTAGCAGTTGGAAAGCATGTAAAAATTGCAAGTAGAAAAATAGGGACCAACTCTGGTGGGAAAGCAACAGCATTCCATGTGCCTTTGGCATTTAATCTTGCTGGCCACATGACCATGGAGACGTCTTCAGACAGCGCTGGCTCTTCAGCTTTGAAACGGATATGAGCACCGCCCCCTAGAGTCATGAACAATTAGCACATATGTGCAAGGGGAATCTTTACTTTTACCTTTAATCAATAGGGTAACAATACTTCCTGTTACTGCATCTTCTTCAATATTAGCTCCTCAAAATACTAAGAAAAGTAAAGTAAAACTAAAGTTTTACAGGAAGAATATTTAAATTCAGCTGCATAGAGGGCAATTGTGCTTTCAGCATATTTTATTTTGCCACTAAAACACTATCACCTGCTCTTTCTATTATGGTTTTCTTAGCATCTGGGAGCAAAAAAAAAAGTGGAAGTCCTAGTAGACAATCACTTATGACCTGCTGCCACAGTGTGTGGCAGCAGCCAAAATAAAAAGCTAATATAATCCTTGGTTGTATAAACAGAGGCATAGAATCAAAATCATGAGAAATATTTGATTTGTAACTGGCTGACCAACCACATTCAACGTGTAGTCCTCAATGGAATTGCATCTACATGGAGGGAGGTATACAGAGCTTTGGGTACTCCAAGGCTCTGTTTTAAGCCCAGTACTCTTCAACATCATCATCAATTATTTGGATGAGGGGATAAATTTGCAGATGACACCAAGCTGACAAGAATAGCCAACACTCCAGAAAATAGGCTTAGGATACAGAAGGATCTTTACAGACTTGAACATTGGGTACTATCTAACAAAATGAAATTCAATGGTTAAAAAAGGAACATTCTATATTTAGGCTAGAAAAACCAAATGCACAGTTATAGTTTAGATGATACCTTGCTCAATAGTAGTAACTGTGACAGGGATCTTGGTGTCCTATTGGACAATCTCTTAAACATGAGCCAGCAGTGTGCTGCAGCTGCCAAAAAAGCCAACACAGTTCTAGGCTGCATTAACAGACAGATAGACTCAAGATAATGTAAAGTGTTAATACCACTTTATAATGCCTTGGTAAGATTTGGAATATTGCATCCAGTTTTGGTCACCATGATGTAAAAAGATTTTGAGACTAGAAAGAGGTCAGAGAAGAGCAATAAAGATAATTATGGGACTCGAGGCTAAAACATATAAAGAATGGTTGAATAAAAGAAGGTCTAGGAGTGACATGATAGTAGTGTTCCAATATCTCTGGGATTGCCACAAAGAAGAGAAAGTCAAGCTATTCTCCAAAGGACCTGAGAAGCAATGGATGGAAACTAATCAAGGAGAGAAGCAACCTAGAAATAAGGACAAATTTTCTGACAAAGCAATTAATCAGTGAAACAACTTGCCTCCAGAAATTTTGAATACGCCAACACTGGAAGTTTTAAAGAAGAGATTGGACAAAGATTGTCTGAAATGGTAGCCTGACTAGAAGACCTCCAAAGTTTCTTCCTAAGTATTCTATTCCATTCCATTCCATTCCATTCTATTTTTAGTATCTCTTTATAAATTCTTAGTAAAGCCACACCTGGAATATTGTATCCAGTTTGCATTACAAAAAAAGATGTTGAGACTTTGGAAACAGTACAAAGAATAGCAACTAAGGGCCTGGAGACAAAAACATATGAAGAACGATGGCAGGAATTGGGTAAGGCCTATCTAGAGAAAAGAAGGACTAGGGATGACATGATAGCAGTATTCCAGTATTTGAGGGTCTGTCACAAAAGAAGGGGGTATCAACTTATTCTCCAAAGAACCAGAAGGTAAGAAACAATGGATGGAAACTAATCAAGGAGAGAAACAACTTGGAATTAAGGAGAAACTTCTTGAAAGTGAGAACAAATTGCTTGTTTTCAGAACTTATAGGTGCTTCATCACTGAAGGTTTTTAAGAAAAAACTGGACAACCACATATCTGAAATAGTCTAGGGTCTCTTGCTTGAGCAGGGGATTGGACTAGAAGACCTCCAAGGTACCTTCCGCATCTATTCTGATTGATTGAAATATTTTCTCATTTGAACATGGCATTATCTGATGATATGATGTCAATCTTCAGGGAAGAGAAGTGACAGCAGTCAAGAAGAGCTCACATTCTCAGTACTGGTTCATCTGCTTAGTACTGGTTTACTTGATTTATTTAATTTGGCATCAAAAATCAATGTATATTGTATATAATGTATATTGTCCAGCACTGATTAGGATGGATGTTTTACTACAGTATTTTAATTTTTAGCTTAAACTAAAGTTACCCTTGGAATGAATAGTATTTAACACTAGCCCAATGGGCAGAGTATTGATCACAGCTCTTAAAAACTACACCATGTAACTTAATAGTTTTGGTCAAGGTTTCCTTTTCACCCTGTCTGTAAAGTTGAACTAAATACCTAAGTTGATAAGCATTACCTTCTGTATTGGGTAGTGAGGCTTTAAAACTACAACTCTATGCACCACTTTCACTATACAGGTAGTCCTCAACATACGACCAAAATTGAGCCCAAAATCGATATTGCTAAGTGAGAAATTTCTTAATTGAGTTTTGTCCTATTTTATGGCTTTCTTGCCACATTTGTTAAATTGTGCAGTTGTTAAATTAGTAACATGGTGGTTAAGTGATTCTGATTTTTTCCATTGACTTTGCTTATCAGAAAGTTGCAAAAGGGGATCACATGACTCCAGGACAGTGCAACCATCATAAACGAGGGATAGATGGGGAACTCATCAAATTTGCAGATGACACCAAGCTGGCAGGAATAGCCAACACTCCAGAAAATAGGCTTAAGATACAGAAGGATCTTGACAGACTAGAACCTTGGGCACTATTAACAAAATGAAATTCAACAGTGAAGAAAGTAAGGTTCTACATTTAGGGAAGAAAAACAAAATGCAGAGTATATGTGATATCTTGCTCAATAGTAGTAACTGTAAGAGAGATCTTGGAGTCCTAGTGGACAACCATTTAAATATGAGCCAGCAATGTGCAACAGCTGCCAAAAAAGCCAACATAGTTCTCAGCTGCATAAACAGAGGGATAGAATCAAGATCATGTGAAGTGTTAAGACTACTTTATAATGCCTTGGTAAGGCCACACTTGAAGTACTGCATCCAGTTTTGGTCGCCACAATGTAAAAAAAGATGTAGAGACTCTAGAAAGAGTGCAGAGAAGAGCAACAAAGATGATTAGGGGACTGGAGGCTAAAACATATGAAGAACGATAGCAGAAACTCCGTATATCTAGTTTAATGAAAATAAGGACTAGGGAAGACATGATAGTAGTGTTCCAATATCTCAGGGGCTGCCACAAACAAGAGGGAGTGAAGCTATTCTCCAAAGCACCTGAGGGTAGAACAAGAAGCAGTGAGTGGAAACTAATCAAGGAGAGAAGCAGCTTAGAACTAAGGAGAAATTTCCTGACAATTAGAACAATTAATCAGTGGAACAACTTGCCTGCAGAAGTTGTGAATGCTCCAACACTGTAAGTTTTTAAGAAGATGTTGGATAACCATTTGTCTGAGCGGTGTAGGGTTTCCTGCCTGGGCAGGGGATTGGACTAGGAGACCTCCAAGGTCCCTTCCAACTCTGTTATTCTATTCTATTCTATTCTATTCTATTCTATTCTATTCTATTCTATTCTATTCTATTCTATTCTATTCTATTCTATATGTAAGTCAGTTTGTCAAATATCTGAATGTAAATCACATGACCATGTGGATGCTGCAGTGGTCATAAGTGTGAAAAATGGTCATAAGTCACTTTTTTTAGTGCCATTGTAACTTTGAATGGTCAGTAAGCAAACTGTTGTAAATCGAGGACTACCTGTATTTCATGGGGAATAAGTCCTTCTGAATGTAAATGAATTTACATGTAAGTAAATATGGAGTGCATGGTAACTAATATTTTATAATTTGCAGTTAAAATTATGTAACAATATTATAATCTACACCAAAGATTACAATAATTTATTTAAAACAATAGCAACACTATTGTGAATAATGTATATTTGTGAATTTCAAAGGCTGTTGCATGAAGTTCTTAACCTTCTTCATATGAGGTATTCTTTCTGGCAATTAATATGTCATGTGAGAGTTAAGAAGGGGAATTAGTCTGAATTCCTTTTTCATGCTAAATGACACATTTCAATTATTGCTTTTTGAGAAAACTATAGAAACTGAATTTACCTTTCATATTTAGGCTCATTTGCCAACCCGGGCATCCTAGAGAATTATTGACTTCAGCTATTGCCCTCCCATCCCCTACCTCAAGGATATTCTTTAGCAGACATTCCTGGAAAAGTTGCAGAAGGCAATATGCTACGACTTAAAAACAGCAATGTTTAGGCAATATCATGAGCTAAAACAAAACAAATCACATTATGTTTTAGTTTACCTAAAGCCACCTGGTGAGTTCTTCCAAGCAGAGAGATTTTCAATATAAACTACATTTGATGTTATTAATACTATGAACCAGGCTTTGTTTTCATGAATAAGCTACTGAAATAAAACATTTCAGAAGATCCTACAGAGTTATTCCCTTGAAGTGAAAAAGTCAGTGCAGGAGGAAGGGGGAAATTCTGATTACAGTAGCTAAATCTTAATCCCTTTTTTCTGATCTTGGCAGAGAATTCTTAGCAAGTAACTCTATTTAAATAACTACCCAGAAATAATCCTTTTGGTTGCTGGAGGCATGTAAAAAAAAAAGGTAAAAACAAAGAATTCAGAAAAGTGTATGGGTATTTTATAGAATCCCCCACCCCCTCCCTCTTTATTTTGATAGCCCAAGATGTTCCTTTTTTACTTTGGCCTTTCTTTTAACAATAATACATTTCAGGTATCTTATATTTGGAAGAAGTGACTTTAAATGCTTCTGTCATTTACAATAGACAATATATTACTGATGCAAGAAAAGAACATTGGAGCACAATTTAGTAGTACATAAAAAGCTTTACTCTAGTCCTCATTTTCTATAGTAACTTGGTAAATATTCTAGAATCATTTCCAGACAGGACAATCATCTGTTTGAGTTCTTCTTAAAATGGAAAGTCTTATATGAACTACCTTTTTATTATTGTTTTATAAAACATAGCACATTATATTCTTACGTCATGTTTATCATTATCTCTTTAATCTCTTTAGTAATCCTTGTTAGACCATCATTTTAACTACCATGTTTTCCCAAAAATAAGACTCGTCTTATATTTTTTGAACCTCGAAATAAGTGGTTGGCCTTATTTTCAGGGATATCTTATTATTTTGGGGTGCATGGAGCAAGATGGGGCTCCTCTTGCCGTCTTATCTGAATTCCAGCTCTATCTCCCTAACCTCAACCAGAGGAAATGGCGGGACCGGCTGCGCATGCATTTAAATATTTTCAGGGAGGGCTTATTTTGGGGTGGGAGGCTTATTTTAGTGCATGCACTCAAAAGCCCAATTGGTCTTATTATCAGGGGATGTCTTATTTTAGGGGAAACAGGGTAATTTCAGAGAAAGAGATGAAGAACTTACTAACAATTTAGGACTTGCCACAAAGAAGTACATATCAGCTCCTCAGGTTACAAATTGTCAGTTTAAGTTAATTATAATGAAATGTAAGTTTCAGAATTAAAGCTTGTACAGTTATTGAATATATAAATGGGAAGCTGAATCATGCAGACTATCCTCTTTAACCTCTGATCCCTTTGCAACTACCATCAATCCTACTAGTGCGAATATTGGCAACCCAGGGGTGGGTTCTAAATTTTTTTACTACTGGTTCTGTGGGTGTGGCTTATTTTGTGGGCATGGCTTGATGGTCATATGACAATTCTTTAGGATTTAGCAGGGATATTGGTCTACCAGGCTTTTAACTGCTTGAAGAGCTCTACCAGTCTACCCATTTATTTTTGCAGGCACTGGTCTACTCATGTATTTTTGCAGGCACCTGTTTACTCATGTATTTTTGCAGGCATCAGTCCACCCATTTATTTTTGCAGGCACCGGTCTACTCATTTGTTTTTGGAGGCACCGGTCTACCACCAAACTGCCTTTTACCACTGATCAGCTATAGGGCAGCCCTTTGAAGGCCCGCAGCAAGAGTTTAAACAGTTTTTTTCCTTATAGCCCATCAGCTGGGACTCAGGAGGCAGCAATAGATTGGGGGTGGGGCCCAATAAAAGGTAAGAATAACATGGGAGGGGGGAGAGGCAGAACCAGTTCGGTGATATCATATCATCACTGCTACCAGCTCAGTGGAACCGGGAGGAACCCACCACTGGAAGTATCCTATTCTTTGGATTGGAGATACAAAAAAAGTTTCCTCAGTGCAGGAAATGTGTACATACAGAATCACAAAAGAATACCTGACATCCATATCAACACATAGAACTTGATCTATTTTGTAAGCAACAAGTTGCCTAGTTAATTTATGGAACTTGGCTATTTTACAACAACAACAACAACAACAACAACAACAACAACAACAACAACGGCCTGATTCTGTCACCCAATAAGCAGTTAAGCCTCTTTCCTACCCACCCCCATTCCTGATTCTGCTACCCAACAGGCAGTTGGGCCTCTTCCTTCCCCCCCCCCCATTCCTGATTCTGCTACTGAACAGGCAGTTAGTCCCCTTTCCTTCCCCCCATTCCTGATTCTACCATTCAACAGGCAACCCCAAGGGTGCCGCCTTCATGTGATGGAGGGCTTAACTGCTTCAATGAATCTGAGAGCTGTGCTGATGGTAGTATAAACTACCAGCAGGTCCAACCACGTCAGAGAGGTCTAAGTGAGGAGCAGAACTGAGTGCACCCAACAACCCCATTTAATAAATCATGGTGAAACACAACCGAATGAAGCCTATATCAGCTCGGTCATTGCCCGGGTTAACAAGGACCATATCAGGTATTAGGGAACCTGGGAATCCATTGACACGTGGGCTACAGGTCACATGTCCCATAGCTAAGAAACCAGGGCATGGGCCTGCAGAGCTACTGGAAGTTGAACAACCTCAGAAGCAGCAGAAATACACCATGTAATTCAGTCACATTAATGAAATGCTACTACAAAGCAGAACCAGAAAAACAAGGCTATCAAAAAAGGATGTACAAATTATGGAAACAAGAATACCTAGACTCAAGGATAACTGAATTATGATTAGCTGATCAGCATCGATTCATCACTTGAAACAAAGTGCTCAGTGAAGTTGAACTTGAAGAAATACAGAAAAATTGTGAAATGGGAACACAGGCTGCTGAATAGCAGTCTGCTGAAGTGGCAGCAGAAAATACTCCAATAACATCTGGAGCAACTGAATGGTCTGAATTCAAAGAAAATGAGGATATTTTGCAAGATCTGGATCAGCAAGGGTTTGAAGTCATCCTTAATACACTAGGAGTACTCAATGCGAGGCAGCAAGAACTGAAAGCTAAAATTTTGGCACATGCTGCAACAAATGCAGAAAGAAGAAGGCTTCCAACATTGAAGACTGTGCCTAGAAAACATTTGGTGCCATTGATGATAGACGTGAACTATGCACTTGCAGTAGTCCAGATAACATCAATTGAACAAACAAATCAGCTTGCCTACAGTACAGCAGTCATAGTAATAGAAGAATTGGGGATTCAACAGCCACAGCTCCCTAGAAAATTGACTGGAAAACTGCAGTGGAAAATCAGGTTGGAGCTGAAAATCAAGAGTCTGCAAGCAGATGCAAGCAACTTGAAGAATTTTGCAGGAAAAAAAGCTGAAGAATAGCAAGATCAGGAAATATCTGATAAAAAAATATGAACTTAGCACAAGGAAAATTGTTGAAGCATTGGAAATTATGAAGCAGCAGATAACAACGACAGCAAGAAAAATTGAAAGATAGGAAGCCAGGGTCATCCAGTACAAACAAAATCAATTGTTCCAATCAGATCAAAGATGGTTCTATCAGAGTCTGGATCAGATGGGGGATACGAAAATTGAAAAACGGCAACTACTCAGTTTTGGAAAGACCCATGGAAGACTGAGAAAGGTCACAACAAAAATGCTTGGTGGATCAGAGATTTTGAGATGAAATTCTCCAAAAACAAAATGGACCAACTGAAAATAACTACTGAAATGATAAGCAACAGAGTGAAAAAAGTCAACTGGCAATGATCAACTGCATGGCTTTTGGCTCAAATACCTGACAAACTTGCATGGAAAAATGGCCAAACAATTCAATGAGATGCTGCAGACGGGAAACATCAGTGACTGGTTAACAGCTGGAAAAAACTATTTGATACAGAAGGAACCAGCAAAAGGAGCAACACTTGCAAACTACAGGCCAATAATGTGTCTGCCAATCATGTTCAAGCTGCTGACCAGCATTATAGCTGACAGGAGCGAATAACATCTTGCCAATAGACCAGAAAGGAAACAAACAAGGAAGCAGAGGCACAAAGGATCAGCTCCTGATTGACAAACTGATTCTAGTGAACTGTAAAAGCTGAAAAACAAATCTGCATACAACTTCAGTTGATTACAAGAAAGCATTTGCTTCACTACCGCACAGCTGGATCAACAAGTACCTGGACGTCATCGGAATATGCAAGTGCATTGATACTTTCATTGCAAATGCAATGAAGTCCTGGAAAACAGAACTGTTTATTGGAAGTGAAAGCTATGGACAGGTCAACATCAAAAGAGGGATTTTCCAGGGTGATTTTTTGTCACCTCCATTGTTCATCATCACCATGACCGCCCCCCCCCCCCCCCCCCCGTCAACAATTTTACAGAAAACTAACCTGGGTTATCAAACTGCTAAAAACTCACAGAAAATCTCTCACCTGCTGTACATGGATGACCTGAAGCTATATGAAGAATCAGAAACTGAGATCCAGTCACTGACCAATACAGTTCGAATTTTCAGCACTGACATCAGCATGGAGTTTGGCCTGAACAAATGCACCACAGTGGCACTGAAGAAAGGAAAGATCATAGACAATGATGGAATTGAAATGCCAAATGGATAAACTATCAAGTGTCAGCAACCCGAAGCCTACAAATACCTGGGCATACTGCAGCTGGACAACATCAAGCATGGGCAAGTAAAAAATGTGGTCAGCAAAGAATACATACAAAAGCCAAGACACTTCTAAAAAGCAAACTGAATGGCAGTAACACTATCAAGGCTATAAATACTTGGGCCATACCCGTCATCAGATATACTGCTGGGATTGTGAACTGAACACAGGCAGAGCTGGACAGCCTGGATAGAAAAACAAGAAAACTGATGACCATACATTATGCATTGCCACCCGTGTAGTGATGTTGACAGGCTATATTTGCCCAGAAAAGCAGGAAGCAGAGGACTTTTGCAAGTGAAGCAGACAGTCGAAGAAGAGAAGCATGCTCTGGCAGATTATGTGAAAGACAGTGTTGAATCAGCTTTGATGGAGGTCAACAAGAGGAAGCTGCTCAAAGTGCAGCAAACCAAGAATCAATATAGGAAAACAGCGATGCAAACTCAGGTTGACAGGTGGTGTAATAAAGCACTTCATGGACAGTTCCTTGAAAAGATCCAAGGAAAAGTAGATAAGGATAACCTGATTATAGCTGACCAACGGAACATTGAAGAAAGAGACAGAAGGCCTAATTCTTGCAACCCAAGAACAAGCCATCAGAACAAATGTAATCAAAGCCAGAATAGAAAGATCTGCTGATGACCCCAAATGCAGACTCTGCAAAGAAGCGGATGAAACCATTGACCACATGCTGAGCTGTTGCAAGACAATAGCTCAGACTGACTACAAACAATGTCACAACACAGTCGCTCAGATGGTCCACTGGAACTTGTGTCACAACTATCATCTGACTGTAGCAAAGAACTGGTGGGATCATAAGCCTGAAAAAGTGGTTGAAAATGAGCATGTAAAACTGTTGTGGGACTTCTGAATACAGACTGACAAAGTTTTAGACACAATATCCCGGATATCACAATTGTGGAGAAGAAAAAAGTGTGGATCATTGACATTGCCATACCTGGTGACAGCAGAATCAATGAGAAACAACTTGAAAAAGTCACCAGATATCAGGACTTGAGAACAGAACTGCAGAGACTCTGGCATAAACCAGTGCAGGTGGTCCCAGTGGTACTTGGCACACTGGGTGCTGTGCCTAAAAACCTAAGCAAACACTTAAAAACAATTGGCACTGACAAGATCACCATTGGGTAGCTGTAGAAGGCCACTTTACTGGGATCTGCTTGCATAATCTGCTGATATATGACACAGTCCTAAACACTTGGGAAGTGTTTGACTAGTGATTTGTGATACGAAATCCAGCATGGTTATCTCATTTGCTGTTTATACTGTCATTTTTGTGTATATAATAATAATCAGTAGCATAATCTTGAGTTGTTGGGGAACTCAAATGTGTACTGAGAACTTGCTTATAAAACAAGGTAATGTTTTTCCTTCAAATCAGCTTTTCTTCAAGCTAATTATCTTTATGTCAGATGGGTAGAAAGTCTGGATAGCTATCAAGGCAGGTTTGGTGCTGAATTACTGGGTGTGGATAGAAATAGAAGTTGCTACCAATATGGCTTCCCTTATTTTATTCCCATGCACACTGAAATGCAGTTTAAATATAATAATAAAAGGGTCCTTATTTTAATCTTCTAAAAGGTGTTTTATATTGTACTACATTGACTAATTGTGGTACTTTTATCAGTATAAGAGCATAGTAGTACATTTTTAATGAACATATTGCAACCATTTTATTTATTTATTTTTTAATTTGCAAATCTGGCCACTGTTATCATAAGTCAAACTACACAAGTAATGTAGAATTTCAGGAAATGTTATACTAGTCTAATAGACAATTTGGCAATTCTACCATTGTTCTGTAATATGCTTAGCATAACAGTTAATCAAATTCTGCAGGTTAGCAAATACAATGAGTCAATAGAACTTTTTTATTAACTGCACCACAGATATTGCACCAATCCAGAGAAAGACAGGGTTCTTCCTGAACTAAGCAATTACCCAAGATTGTGCAGTGTTAAGTGCTAATACATTGCCCAATCAATAGCTACCACAGAAAAATGGTTGATTTATGTCACAGCTGACCTAGACAGTAGATGCCAAAACACAGATCAGAGGAGAGGTCTCAATTTGGTCTGTAGAAGATGAGCAAAGTAATAGAGCACAGTGTGGAAAGGAAAACTTGAGTAATTGCTTAGACAACATTTTGACTGACTGTGTTATTTAAGCACCAGCCATAGGTCTTAATTCATTAGAAGTACAGTAAAGTATGGTTTCTACAGTTAAAAATGGCACATGAAAATATTTTATTCTTTTTCATGGCTTCTGACAGCATCACACAACATAGTTAATACAAGAAGAAAATAAATTCCAGTAACAAGCCTCATGCTTTGTAGTCTGCTAACAAGCCTTATGCTTTGTGATCTATTAAGTCAGTCTATCATCCAGAATTAAGGAACTGATTGTGCAGGATGTTCTATTTCCAATTAATAATAACCAATGATTAATAAAACAATTTAGGAAATGAATGTACCAGGTAAGGATTTATGGACAAATGAAAGTTGTGTTATTGCAAATAATGTGAAATGGAATTAAATTGAAGACATTTTACAGTACAGCTAAAAATGTTTGGCACATTTCCTTACATTCTGCTTCATTCTGAAATATATTAATGGAAATAGATTGGAAATCCAGTTTTACCATGGAAAAATAAAAGTTCTAGATAGTATTTTCCAGGGATTATAACAAATCCACTTGTAAATACTTTTCAGTTGGTAATCTATATACATGTGATCGGTGTTCATAAGCAATGCAATCTATTAACAAAATATTCCAACAAAGAATGAGTTATTTAACATGCATATGTGCTTTCATGTGCATGTTAACTAGGCTATTCTACAATAATCCTAGTCATTATTTCTCCATCATACTCCAAAATGACTATTTTGCTAATTTTTAATTGGTGAAGAGTTCCACAAGAAAAAGAGCAAAAATGCAAAGAGCCAAGAGTTCTAAGTGAAAGGAAGAAAGGAAGAAATGGGAAAAGGAGAGAGAGGTGCATAACATCTATCGATTATGGAATGTTGTATGTTTTCCATTCTCCCAAAATGGGAAAATTTCATAGTATATCAGTATGAGTATATTTGACTATATTTGAGAACTAGTTTGATAGAGTTGTTGCAGGCATTGGGTTAGAAAGCAACAAACTATAAATTCCACTCACATTTTAGCATAAAGCAAAGCTGGCAACTTTGGGTTAGTGATTCTCTCTCAGTGCTAGAAAAAAGGCAGTGGCAAACCATTTCCAAAGAAAACTGCTTGGACTCCAAGAATTAAAACTAACTTCAGGGCACATACAGCCCCAAAGATTGCATTTAGTTTCTTGGAGATGAGAAAAGACTGGAATGAGAATTTTAGAATGAATGAATGAATTAAGATACATCTATGGTTTGTGAATGCTTTGAAACCCAGAATAGTGTAGTGATCAAAGTTCAAGATTAGAAGAGAAGAAATCCAAATCTTAGTCTTCCTTGGGCACAGAAACTTTTCTGGGTGGCTTTAGGCCAGTTTTTCTCTTGTAGCACCAGAATGGATAACTAAGAAACATCTACCTGTCTGTACTGAACCAGTGGGTATATTATAGTCCATAACCTTCAATGAAAAGGGCTTCATCTCACGTTGGACTGACTCAGCTTTTTGACTAGTACAGACAGGCCCTTACCATAGCAACTCCCCTTCTTTCTGCCCTTTGGCTACTAGAGCCTATTCTTCTTTTTTAAAAAACACATTAAAACACGTATAAGCCTCAGGATAGGGACTCAGGATAGGGATTCAGAAAAAGGAAAGAAGGAACGTTCACTCAACCATAAGTGACTTCATACCTTGTGAATATTTTACAATGGATTTACAACAAACAAACTGAAACAAAATTGTATGGTAGAGGTGTGACCTTTGCTTTGAAACATGATAGCTTTTAATAAATAAATTTTTAAAAAACTTAAATCAAAGAGAACATGGAACATGATGTTTATTGACATTTTTTTGGCCCACTCCTGATTTGTATCATCATTAAAACTGCAATATCTGACAGAATGTTTCTTAAACATTTTTCTGTTAGTATTCCTTGGTATCACTTTTAAAAATCATGGAAGATCCTGAAAGAGATTTTGTCTCTATGGATTTCATTTATTAATATTCATACTATTAAAAGTTGAAATTGATGCATTTGCTGTCCCTACCACTTTTCACAACTGTTTGATGGAATTTTAATTTTGCAGTCCTTTACAATTAATGCTGGCAAACAATTTTGATTTGATGGACCCTGAAAAGGTCTTTGGAGACTCAGAAGTCTTCAGGCCACTTTAAGAAACACTGTTCTAGAGAACCGAAGACCAGAAGTTATCAATTGCTGCAAATTGCCACAAAATGCAATCCTGCATCGAAGCCAAATGCCAAAAAAACCATGATTCCCAAGAACTAAAATCTTTAAACTAACTTTGAGTAGCTTTACTAACCCTTTCCCCCTACCCCCACCCATGTTAATAATGATGATGCTTCCTCCTCTTGGCATGTTCATTTGAGGTCCATTTTACTGGAGAAATTTTTCTTTTTCCTCTTATAGGAAACATGGCCTTTTTTGCATCCAATTAAGAGAAAAGACTAGGTTAAATTTCAACCTTGCCAACTGCCTTCCATCTATAATTTCAGGTAGCAGTATCCTGAGCCTTAGGAGCTTATTTACTTGATTAATGGCTAGAAGCAGAACATAGAAATTTATGAATATGTCTAACTATAAAGTTTTGATACAAATTATAAGCATGGCAAAAATTCCTGATTATTCCCTATAATATATGGCTTCTAGATTGTAAGCCAATTGTGACTAAAGCAGGAAATAGAAATAAAATAATTTTTCTCCGCCTCCCCCCCCCCCCCCAAAAAAAGCTCCTGTCACAGCTCTCTATTTCTTCTTGCACAATTCTGTTTAAGAAGGCGGCAATACTAATAACCATCTGGGCTTCAGCCTTATTGAACTCTTCTTTATACTCTTTCTAGATCTCAATATCTTTTTTATATCATGGCAACCAAAACTAGATGCAGTATTTCAAGGATGATCTTACAAGGGCATTATAAAGCAGTACTAAAACTTCACGTGATCTTGATTCTATCCCTCTGTTAATACAGCACTGCATTGGTTTTTTGGCAGCTGTAGCACATTGATGGCTACTATTTATTTGACTGTCCACTAGTACTCTAAGATCCCTCTCACAGCTACTGCTATTGAGCCAGGTACTATTCTATACCTGTGCAACTGGTTTTTCTTGTCTAAATGTAGAAGTTTATTTTTCTCATTATTGAATTTCTCACCATTGAATTTCTTGCCATTGAATACAAATTCCTCTGTAGAACTACTTTAGCAAGTATTAGCAAGGATCTGTTACATTACTCTACCAACAATAAGGATCTTTCCAGAAATCCAAGTAACTCCTGTTTTCTGTTTGCCTGCCATGCACGACTTGACAAAACCTGGTATGACTATAATGAAGCAAACATAAATAAATCATGATCAGAAGATTTTGTTTGCTTATGCCTTTAAGGCATGACAGATTATATGCCTATTGTGTGTTCTGCTATATAAACTATATTGAAATAATTATGCTCCTATTTTTGATTCATGAAAGAAGCAATATGAAACTAGCAATATGCATATTCATTATCACTCCTATTTTTTTCTTGCAGTGAAAGGTTAGTAGTGTTTAGCTAAATATTTTATTGCTCTAAAGGATGCAAATATGGGGGTTGGGCAACACCTCCAGTGATATGCATTTAGAGATATTATTATAATGACTTCTAGAGTTGGCAGAGGACAATGTGAGGTATAATTCTCCCAATGGTTACTCCTTTCCTGTACTCATCATTTATTTTTTACCTCTGCTTATGGGCCTTAGCCTTTCTCTTATCTCTCTATTTCACAATGGCTGGTTTCTGGCAATATGCTTGTGAGGAAGCTATCATTCCCTGGCAGTGCAAAGGAATGGATCCACTGGGACAACCATTGTGGGTATTGTTGTGCCTAGCAACTATTGTGCTTCACCTCAACAAGCAGTGCTCACAATGTTTTCTACATCCCTAAGAACTAGAGATGTCATTCTTTTCTAATGATGGCAAACAGTAGCCATGCTCACTGGTGATAGTTCTGACCCTTCTCCCCAGCTACAATTACATTTTTTTCATCAAACATTTTTAGTCTTGCCTCCATTCTTCTCTGTGATCTTTTAATGTCACTGTGAAAAACAGAACAGAAAAATAATATGACAGACTCAATGATGGCTCAAGGAGTCTTCCTTTGCCTCCTCCTTTTTCATCAAGAAAACATTTTTTAAAATGATAAACCCATTAAGAGAAGTAAGTTTAGCTCCATCAAGCTGCTAATAAGCACACTACATGGCACCTCATTCGGCTAATATCTACATAGATGTAACAATAGATTGGAGTAGGAACAACAAGGCTTAAATTTCAAAATTGGATATGCACCTAAATCCAGAAAAGTGTAATGCTTTAAAGATAATTTGCACAAGAGGAACTGCCATAGGAACTGATTTGATTTTTTGTTATTTGGAATACATAGAAATACCATATTTTTCAGAGTATAAAACGTACCTTTTCTCCCCTAAAAGAGGGGGGGGGGGGGAATTTGGGTGTGTCTTATATTCCAAATGTAACTTTTTTAAAGCTTTTTTTCAGCCCTAAAAAGGCGCTAATGAGGCACTAGCAAGTGATCTTCCCAGCTTTCCCTGCTCCCTCGACTCTCTGCTGTGCTTTAACGAGGTGATAGCAATTTCCATGCTTTGCTCTGACTCAGCTGTTCTTTAGAAGCTTTTTTTTCAGCCCAAACTAGGCGCTAACTGAGTAAAGTGATCTCCTCCTGTTTTGCCTGCTTTTCTTATTGCTGCTTCCTCGCAGCTGTGCATTAGAAGTTATTCTTTATCCCCAAGCAGGGGATAAAAAATCAGCAAACTAATGTGCTGAAGCTGACCAAACTAAGGACACTAACCAGATGAATATCTGGTAGGCAGATTTTCCCCCACCCCTATTTTCCTCCTCCAAAACTAAGCTGCGTCTTATACTCTGGTGTGTCTTACACTCCAAAAAATAGGGTACATTCTCTGAAAATGTTCCAATAGTATTTCACCCTCAAGAGACTCATACAAACTGTAAGTCAAGGAGAAGATAACCTGTGGTTTATGGACCAGGTGCAACCTTTTCCAAAGTTTTCTCTTCATAGAGCTACCAATTTTATAGCACCATTTGCTGTTGAAGCATTTTTGTACAGGTAGGCCTAATATAACAAGGCTTTGACTTGATACATCAAATAGTCCTATCTATAGTTCTATTGCAGGGAAATATTTATTTTTGAACTAGAATGATAGTATTAAGATTCAGCTTTGAAACTAGACCATTAAAACAACTGGAAAGATACTGTGCCCAGCTACTGCTGAGAAAAAAATTTAGGATAATCACTGAAATAATTTGGCTAAAAGAACATGGCAGAAGAATTAATAAAAATAATGCTAGTTGTAGTAAAGAAATGTTCTTAACTTATATTTGTCCTATCATTTGTGTCTATAAACGAAACAAAACGAACAGAACAGAGCAGAGCAGAGCAGAGCAGAGCAGAACAGAACAGAACAGAACAGAACAGAACAGAATAGAATAACAGAGTTGGAAGGGACCTTGGAAGTCTTCTAGTCCAAACCTCTGCTTAAGCAGGGTACCCTACACCACTTCAGACAAATGGTTAGCCAATCTCTTCTTTAAAACTTCCAGTGTTGGAGTATTTACAACTTCTGCAGGCAAATTGTTCCACTGATTAATTGTTCTAATTGACAGGAAATTTCTCCTTAGTTCTAAATTGCTTCTCTCCTTGATTAGTTTCCACCCATTGCTTCTTGTCCTATCTTCAGTTGCTTTAGACAATAGCTTGACTCCCTCTTCTTTGTGGCAGCTCCTGAGATATTGGAACACTGCTATCATGTCACTCCTAGTCCTTTTTGTCAGACTAGACATTTTTATTTATTTTTGTTTGTTTGTTTGTTTTGTCAAGCATGTGTTTGATAACAGATACAAGTGTAAACATAATTATGAATACCTGAAATGGATACGAATAAAAGGAAACATTAGGACAGGGATGGTAAGCACACTGGTGCACTTAAGCACACCCCTTAAAGGCTTCTTAGGAATGGGGTGGGGCAGTTATGGGATTCAGCCAGTTTGCACCACTTCGGGAGAACCAGTTGTTAACTTTGTGAGCATTTTACAAACTGGTTGTTAGAAGAAATTATTAGGGCAGAGAACTGGTTGTTAAATTGCTTGAATCCCACCACTGGGGTGAGGTCTACAGTAGACAGTCTAAAGTTAAAATTTTGGGGTTTGGTGGGAGAAACCACAGAGTTAGGTAGTGCATTCCAGGCATTGACTACTCTGTTACTAAAGTTGTATTTTCTGCAATCAAGTTTGGCTTGGTTTACTATGAGTTTGTATCTATTGTGTGCTCTTGTATTGTTTTGGTTGAAGCTGAAGTATTCATTGATAGGTAGGACATTGTAGCAGATGATTTTATGTACTATGCTTAGGTCAGACCGAAGACATCTATGTTGAGGTATATGTTGAGATAAAAGTCATAAAAATCATGCTGTGGTCACTGTTTGGAAAAGGGTTGTTTTATTTGTAGTCCATAAATTGAGTTTAAACTGTTGCAGAAAATGAGATCAAGGCAGTTGTTGAGTCTAGTGTTATTAGTTACTAGTTGATCAAGTCCCAGATTAGTTACAGCATTGTACAGGGTTGCATGTATGGGTTCAGTTGTACATTCGTTTAGGGCCCAATTAATAAGAGATAGATTTAGGTCACCAAGAAAGATAAGAGGATGAGCAGGAGGCTGCCCACGTTAGTAGTGAAGTTAGTTTGTTTGCATGTACAAGGTCGTAATCAGGGGCTCTGTAATGAAGTAAGAAGCTAAATCCTCCAAAGACAGCGTTTTGGTGAGGCGCTATGGGAAATCCTTCTCCCGGTGCTTCAGGGAATCCCTATCACAGCGCTTTGGGGGATCCTCACAGAGCCTTCTTGGGGAGATTCCTTATGGAACCTTCCCAGAGTGGAATCCCTACAGAGGGAAATCCTCACAGAACCTTCTCTGAGTTCCCAGTTCCAGCAACTTTATATGGTTTAGCCTCCAGTCCCATAATCATCTTTGTTGCTCTTTTCTGCACTCTTTCCAGAGTCTCAACATCTTTTTTGCATTGTGGTGAACAAAACTGGATCTAGTATTCCAAGTGTGGCATTTCAAGGCATTATAAAGTGACATTAACACTTCACGTGATCTTGATTCTCTCCTGTTTCAACTCTGTTTCAACTACCCTGACCTCAAAGTCAATATTATTTTTTAGGTTCTAAATCTGGCAGACAGAATATGACTACTGCTCAGGAGGGTATACTACATGAAATGGATATCTCATTCATTTTGTAGTGAGGGAAAAGAAAAGATTGTTAACCCACTCATTTCTGGAGGACCCTTAGTGGGAATTCCTCGCATCTGTTGTGTAGGTTTTTAGTGTTTGTTTTTAAATTTGTCTAAAGTTGTTTTATCATTGAATTTCTTGTATAATATGTTCAGACAAAAAGAAAGTATATTTGGGGTATACAGAAAGGAAAGAAATTAGTAGAAATATAGTATATTAATTGTTGTTTATTTCTATGCTGCCAGGATTTCACTAGAAAAAAATAAAAATGATATATTGAAATGATAGATGAGATGTGGTAGGAAATAATGTTACTTCAGGTATGCATTGTCTGAATAACAAAGAAAAATGCAGCTTAATTATTTCAACAACATAAGAAAACCCTTTAAACAGGGTTTAAAACCCAGCAGCATTGTCTTTAGCTATTTCCCCATTCTGGTAATTAGTTCACAATGAATGAATAATTTAAATAAAACATTACAAAATATTTCATATTCATATAGCAAACTTGAGGTCCTGGTGAAGTTGCTGAACTGCAGCTTCGATTATCTCACCCCACTGGGATTGGCCCATGCCACTCGTGCCGGCAGATGAGGCATGCTGTGGATCCCATCAACCTGATTATTCCAACTAGTGGGGTTCAGGAGAAAGGCCTTTTCTGCTGTTACTCCTGCCTCTGGAACAACTTGCCCCCTGATGTGAGGTCTCCAATCCTCCTATCTTTTCATAAGGACCTAAAGATGTGGCTGTGCCAGTTGTCTTGGGGCCCTGGTGCGGGAACAATGCAATGGAGATGGTTGACTGAGTAATATCAAATCTCACCTTCCCCCTATTCTGTTCCCCATGTGTCTTTGGTTTTAACATCTTTTAATGCTTTAACTGTATATATAATTGTAAATCTCCCACAGTTGTCCTATGATAAGATGGACGGCCAATAAATTTTATAAATAAATAAGTTACAGTTGGCAAAACTTTAATCATGGTTTGCCATTTCTTACCTGGCATTAAATTTAATGAAAATATGGCATTAAAAAGTCAAAGATTTCCTTGAAAACATGCATAGATTTAATATATATTGTAGGATGTATATGTATATGTAGGATGTATGTAGATTAAATTCAAACCAGTCTGTCTGTCTGTCTATTATCTATCTAAACAACCAATTTGGTGCTGTGGTTGAGGCATCAGACTAGAAAACAGGATATCCTGGTCCTATCTTAGTCACAAATCAGCAATCTTGACCCAAACACTTTCTTTTAACCCTAAGAAGCAGGCAATTACAAATAAATTCCAAAATTTTGCAAAGGTTGCCCAGGCAGTCAGGAGGAATGAACACTGACTCAAAGCATGCATAGATTCACACAAACTCCCTCTTTCTCTCAAGATTCTAACCTTTAAAAAGAATATAATCAAGATCATTCTATTCCATAACACTTGTGCTGTTTCTTTGAGAGTTCTTTGACACTTGCATGTCATTTAGCAGTTACCTCATTTAGGGACCATTTGCAAATACAATATAATGCATGATCAAATTTTGTGTGTCTAAGACATCAAAATGAGAATAATGCTGGGTACAAGAGAATTGTTTCTGAGACTGCAGCCACCAATGATCTTTGCAACATGTTCCGTCTGTTTCTCTCTTTCTCTCTTAGTCACATGTTTGCTTATCGACCATTTCATTTCTAAATTAAGGATTGAATTGTGATTGCTAAATTAGAAGGTGAAATATAAAACCTGCCTGGAAAACATTTTGTTTTTGGTTTTCTTTTTAAATTTTCAAAACAAACTTTATTTAACTTTCAAATGTATACAAAAAAAAGTTAAAACCATGTTAAAATGTCCATATCCATAAATCATATTCTATGATGAAATTCGTTTCTATTCTCTTAAATATCTATATATGGTTACTATATATATATACACATATATATACATACACATTATATCATTAATTACTTGTCCCACTTTCATCATCATGCCTTATGACAGTGATCATAGGTACTTATATAAAATAAACATACAATTACTTTTCTAATTATCCATTCTTAATTTGAAACTCACTGAAAACAAGATAACATATGTTACTCATCCAAGGTATCTTTTATATGCTATTAAAAGTATCCTTATCCAATTTGTCTTTGTTTGATCCAGTCGTACCACTTATCCCATACCCTAGAGTATTTTGAGCTTTCCTCATTTTTTAATTTTTGCGTTAATTGATCCAATTCCGCACATAAGTATATTTTTTGTATTACTTGTTGATCGTTTGACAAATATTCCTTCTTCCATACTTGTGCACTCGCTATTCTCGCCGCTATAATTATATGGTGTGTCAAATATATCGTTTCTTTTCTGACATTTTGTTTGTATATTCCTAATAAAAATATCTTGGGATCTAATTCAATTTCTTCTCCTACTATTTGTGATATCCACATTCTGATTTTCTCCCAGTATGCCTTAGTTTTGGGGCATAGCCACCACATATGGTAAAAAGTTTCTCTAGCCTTTTTGCACTTCCAGCATTTCGAATCTAAGTTGGGATACATTTGTGCTAGCCTCGAGGGGGGTAAATGCCATCTATACCATACCTTATATTGCTTTTCTTTACAGCTTACTGATTTTGTCATTTTAATATTATTTTCCCAAATTCTTTCCCATTCTTCTAATTGGATATTTCCACCTATATTTCTGTTCTAGGCAATCATCTGTCCTTTAATGATATTCTTGCTCAGTTCCAATTCTAATAATTATTTATATATTTTAGATATCATCTTCCCTTCTTTCGTTTCCATAAGTTTATCTAATCTAGATAAATCTATTTGGGTTCAACTCAACTCCTCCTTCATCCCTATCTTTTCTATATCTATTTTGTAGTTGAAGGTAGGGCCACCAATCTAATTCTATTCCCGCATTTCTGAGTTCCTGATGTGTTCTTAATATCCCGTTTGCATCTAATACGTCCCGATATCGTATAATTCTTTGAAAGGATATGGTGTTTGGGTGCCTCCACTGTGGAAAGCCACCTGGGAACTTTCTTATAACACTTTTTTTAAAATTCCAACCAAGTATCGATTAAGGCTCCTCTGATTATATGATTCTTGAAATGTTGATAAATTTTGTTCCTGGAAGCCCACAGGAAGGCATGCCACCCCATCATTAGATTATGCCCCTCAATTTTAGTAAGCATTGGTTATCTAAGCATTGACCCATTCCTTTATCCATAACAGGCTTGCTGCTTTATAATATTTGTCCCATGCAGGAAAACCAAACCCTCCTCTAAATTTATCGTCTTGTAATGTGCTCAAGCTTATTCTGGGCTTTTTGCCTTCCCATACAAATTTTGTCATGATTTTATTTAAATTAATAAAAAAAAAATTCTAATCTCACTGGAATGGTTTGGAATAGGGAGAGGAGCCTCGACAGGATGTTCATCTTCAGTGCCGCTATCCTTCCCAGAAATGAAATGTTTAGACCTCCCCACTTTTCTAAATCATTTTTAATTTGGTACATCAATCTATCATAATTGTTTTTCTTTATGTCTATATTTTTATTTGTCAAATTTATTCCTAGGTATTTTATTTTCTTAACTACTTTTAACCTGGATTGTTTCTCTAATTCCTCTATCTGTTTTCTTGTTAATTTTTTAGTTATTATTTTTGTCTTATCCTTATTGATTTTCAGACCAGCTACTTTTCCAAATTTTTCAATTTCTTTCATTAGGTAGGGTTCAGGTACTAACGGATCCTCAGAAAGAACACAAGGCCGTCCGCGAAAGCCTGGACCCTGTATTCTTCTCCTTTTATTTTAAGCCCCTTTATATCTCCGTTAGCTCTTATCCTTTGAAGCAAACTTTCTAAGGTTAAAATAAATAATAGTGGTGAAAGAGGACACCCTTGCCTTACTCCACTACCTATTCCAAAAAAATTAGTTGCTTCTCCATTAATTAATATTCTCGCCTTTTGATTGGTATATATTGACGAAATTAATTCTTCAAAGTTGTTACCAAATTTCATGTTTTTAATTTGTTTGGTCATAAAGTTCCAATTAACTTGGTCGAATGCCTTCTGTGCATCTAGGAAGATCAGAGCTGCCTGTTTTTCTGGATGTTTATCATAATATTCAATTATATTTATAACTGTCCTCAGATTATTTTTTATTTGCCAACCTGGTAAAAATCCATTCTGATCTACATGTATCTTTCGATTTAATATTATCTTTATCCTATTGGCCAATAGACTCATAAAAATTTTATAATCCAAATTCAACAACGAGATCGGTCTATAATTTTTAATATGGGTAGTATCTGTCTCTTCCTTAGGGATCAATGAAATATAAGCTTCTCTTCAAGTATCTGGTATTCTTGCTTTTTTCAAGGCTTCGTTATATACTTCCAGGAGAATTGAGTTCAAGGTCTCATCTAGACTTTTATATAGTTCTACTGGGATCCCATCCGTTCCTGGTGTCTTATTATTTTTCTGTCTTTTAATTGCCTCCTGTAATTCTTCTTTAGTAATCTCTCTGTTTAGCATCTCTCTATCCTCTTCCGTAATTTCTGGGATCCCTTCCTCTTCCAAATACTGTTTTATTTTCCCATCTGATATCTCCTCTTGGCTGTATAGTTCCTGAAAATATTGGATTGCTATCTCCTTTTTCTGTTCGATACTTTTTTGTAAGTTGCCCTGTTTATCTTGTAGTTGATGTATAATCCTTTTCTCTTTTTCTTTTCTTAATTTGTAAGTCATCCATCTCACTGGTTTATTTGCATGCTCAAAATAATTTTGTTTTATATATTTTAAAGAATTAATAGTTTTTTCCTGTTCTAACAGGTTCAATTTGTGTTTAGCTGTTATCCAATTAATTTTTATTTTTTCATCTCCTGGGTGACTACCTAATTTTTCTTCCCAAGTTCTGATTTCTTGTTGTATCTTATAATACTCCCTTTCCCTTTCTTTTTTCCTTTTACTATTATAGGCAATAGTTATGCCCCTAATATAGGCCTTTGTAGTATCCCATAAAATCTGAGGGATGTTTGTTCTTTATTGTTGTCTTTAAAAAATCCTTTAAGTTCTTTTTCTAATGTTCTAATGTACTCCTCCTCTTTAATTGTCCTTACATTCATCATCCATCTTCCTTTTTTTGGTATCTGCCCTTTCCATTCTATCAGTATGGGATTATGGTCCTCCCACTCATTTATTCCAATCTCTACTGCTCCAATTTCCTGGATTAAGATTTTAGAAATCCATATCATATCAATCCTTGACCAGGATTTGTGTGGGCTAGAATAATAAGTAAATTTCTGCTCCCTTGGGTTTTGAAATCTCCAAATATATATCAAGTTTAATTCTTCTGTCAAGTTGAAGAATGTCTTGGGCAATAAGTTTCTCTTCTTTATATTTTTTTGGTTACTTTTATAATCTTTTCTCCAGTCCGCTATTGCATTCAAATCCCCCAGTAGACAGATTGAATCAATATTTTGTTCAATTATTTTCTCATGTACTTTTTGGAAAAATTCTCTTTGACCATTACTTGGCGCATACAATACTACCAACAATACTTGTCTGTTCTTAATATGTATTTCTATTAACAAAATTCTTTCATCCAAATCAGCATATATCAATTTACTTTCTACCTTCTCCTTCACGTACACTACTACCCCTCTCTTTTTTTCTTCAGCCGAAGATGTATAGATCTTTCCTAATTTTTTGCATTGTAGGTACTTTTCATCCTGCTTTCTTATATGTGTTTCTTGTATGCAAATTATATCCAATTTTTGTCTAATTAATTTTTTAAATATCTGGTGTCTTTTAATTGGTGAGTTAAGTCCATTAACATTTAGTGAGATGATTTTTATATTAGAATCCATTACCTATTTTAAATGTACTTCCTATTACCTCTGGTCTGATCTGTCCCCCTCTACAGATACCCACAAAAACACAGCCAGTCGAGGGTTAAAGAAGCACTTGGCACACACCCCAGTTCTTATCTCTAACTTGGCAGCGATATGCACACCGTCTGCCAAGTGCTTTAATAGTACACAGAAAGAAAATCACAACAAATATTCAGCAAAGTCTCTGATCTGCTTCAGCTTTTAGCTCCAATGACTACCAGATTGAGTTTTTGTTCGTCACAGAGATCATTTACCACCACCCTGTCTTATATAGTCTCTGGGTGTGGTCCAGTGACTCATTGGTCCTGTGACTCAAGTCCAGTGACTCAGGTCTATTCCCTCATACGTCTCCTCAGCTGCTGTAAGCGCTTATCTCGCCTTCTTTGACGTGCATCCAGGAATGACGTCTCTCCCTCACTCTCATCTGAGACACCTGTTTCCCCACTACTTTGCTCTCTTTCAGCTGGCACCTGAGACGGTGCCAGAGGGGGGGGGGGCTGGGAGATCTGGCTGGCTCCTCTTCCTCATGCTCAGAGCTTCCTTCCTCCAATGGGATAGGCTCAGAGGACGGGGCCACAACATTGTCTTTCTTTTTCGCTTCATTCATTGCTCTCATTGTTACTCCTTCATCTTCTACTTTTTCACTTTCTTCCTGTGTCTCATTTCTACTATTCTTCCCCTCATGAGATCTATCCTGCTGTTCATGGCTTTCCTAGATCTAACATTCCCTTCTAATTCTTCTCTTCCACCGTTAGATCTTTCTGTCTCAATCACCTGATCATACAAGTTTTGCGCTTTCTCTATTGTGTCCACCTTTATCCCTTTTCCTTGCCTTGTTACCAGCACCCCTTCTGGAATAATCCATCTAAATAAAATTTGCTTCCTATTTAATATCAATGTGAGGAATCCATATTCTCTTCTCCATTCTCTCACCCGTCTCGGAATCTGTCTCAATGTTATTATTTTCTTTTGTTCATAATATATCAATTGATCTTTTGTTATTTTATAAATTGTATCTCTCACTTTCTTTCTTGCAAATCTTATGTGGACCTCTCGGGGGAGTTTATGTTGTCGGGCCTAATTGGTGTGCACACAATATACCTCTTCAAATTCCTTCATTATCTCATCCTTATCCCATTGTAGTATATCTGCCAATATTTCTGCCATTACATTACCTAAATCTTCATCCCTTTCTTCCTTAATATTTTGGAACCTCAAATACAAGTCCGCTTTTTCCATTTCGAGTTGTGCCACCGTATGCTCCAATTATTTATTAAGACTACTCATTTTTCCATCTATTAAGTTTATTTTCTCCTCTATCTGTTCTGTTTTTCCCTCCAACACTGAAATCCGTTATTCATTTTTTAGAATTAATTCTTGGAATTAATTCTGATTCAAGGATTTCCAATAAATGACCATTACCAATGGCTGTCATCAGTCATTTTGAAACTCCTGATGCTCCTGCTCTTTCAACTGGGATTCTTCAGACATCTCCTTCTCAAATACAGCTCACTGCATATTGAACATTAATACAATTGAGCACATCCAGAAATATTTCACAAGAGTCCTCCAGTCCTCTGCTCGTAACAAAATACCCTATGCCACCAGATTTGAAATTATAGGTTTAGAAAATTTAGAACTACGCCACCTTCAGTATGACCTAAGCATAGCTCATAAAATCATCTGCTTCAATGTCCTACCTGTCAATGACTACTTCAGCTTCAACCAAAACAATACATGAGCACACAATAAATACTAACTTAAAGTGAATTGCTCCAGACTCAATTGCAGAAAATATGACTTCAGTAACAGAGTTGTTAATGCCTGGAATGCATTACGAGACTCTGTGGTCTCATCCCAAAGCCCCCAAAACTTTAACCTAAAACTGTCTACTGTTGACCTCACCCCATTCCTAAAAGGTCTGTAAGGGGCATGCATAAGAGCACCAACATGCTTACCATCCCTGTCCTAATGTTCCCTTTAATTGTATTCATTTTATGTATTCAATTCATGCTTATACATATATATTATCTAATATGTACTCGACAAAATTAAATAAATAAAATAAAATAAATAAAAAAGAAAATAAATGATTTGGGGTTGGCTGGGAAAACCTTTGAAGAAGCAAAAACCAACCAATTTTCTGCCGATCCTGAAATAAGAGCTAGCTATGTCACCATTACCCTTCCATTTCGGAAAGCGTTCATTTTATGATAAATCCCCTTCAAAAATGATTAGTTTAATACATTAAACTATAAGTATATAGAGAACTGTGATAATGCAGTGATTAGAATGTAGTATTGCATGCTAATTATGCCAACTGCCAACAGTTCAATTTTCACCAGGTCAGGATTGACTCAGAGTTCCATCCTTCCAAGGTCAGTAAAATGAGGAGATGGTTGGGGCAATATGTAAACCACTTAGAAAGGACTTAAAGCACTATGAAGTGGTATATTTATTTATTTATTTTATTTATTTCAATTTATATACCGCCCTTCTCCCCGGGAGAATGTCTAAGTGCTGTTGCTATTGCTAATTTGGAGGTAAAGATAAATGTATGCAAGACAAAACTCACAGATATAGAATATCAGATAAAATTAATAATCTTAACTTTAGTTAATTCTAATAATTTAAGACATTCTTGACTAACTAATGTTTTAGCACATCTTCACTGCAGAGAAAAATACAAGAAAGGTAATCTGTGTTAGTTGTGGTTTGGATTTCAATCAGCACTCACTTTGGATATTGGCAGGCTATTTGAGGAAATAATAGAATTTCATCTATTCAGGTCTCTCAGGACAGACTATGCCTCACATGTTTTAGGTGCACTGTTTTGCCATACCAAAATTAGGAGTTTGTCCTAGAAATGGATCTAATCTATAATACTTATTAACATTTCATTTGAAATCTCTCTCCCTCTCTCTCTAATTGAACAGTTTGGAGTAAGATTTTTCATAAAACTAGCATTAATTGGTAGCCAATCACCTAAGAACCTAAATATTAGAACCAATTTATCAATTTATTTTTTTTACAACAAACTATTTATAAGCATTTACAAATACACTGTTTCAAAACATTAAAACTGAGAACTTTTATTGCGGAGAAAAACTGATTTTTTCCCCTATCATTGTCATCCTAGCTTACTTTTGTCTGTTTTTCAGTTAGTGTATACACTTAAAAACAAAAATATATCTCAAGAAATGTTCTGAGAAATAAAGCTGATGCTGGAGGTTGATACTTTGATGATGCCAGGTTCCCTTGTTTGTCTGCTCTGAGAATTAAAACAACCTCTTTTTTAAAACAAAGGAAACTAAGTGAGATATATGCACAAAAATTGGTTTCAATGGCACTATCACTGAGGGCTCACTGAAGAAGCTAATAGAAAAGGCAGTGTAATTAACAAGTTAGCCATATTTTCAGAGTTCATGGAAGGAACTAAATATAGGCAATTTCCTTATAAGGAATTTCTTTTTATACAAAATAGATTCTGTAAATTTTTCTACTTTTTAATGTTATTTTACATCAGGAAAAATGGTTTGTTCCCATATATTAATTATAAACCTACTAAATTTCTTAGTTCCCTAAATTATACCCTATTTAGTAAAATGAATAACTAACAATTGATTAGATAACACATAATGTCCTTTATTACCCTTCTGTTCTATCTAGTTTTGAGTTCAATTGGGGATTAAACTGCCTGATGCCCTACATATTAATAATTGCTCAGAGTGACATTTTGGGGACAATCATGAAAAATGAGATGAGATTTCACAGGAATGTCATTTAAGAAGCTGGATTATTTGCTGGCATGGGCAGGTGGCTGTTAATAATGAATTGAAATGAACTTCCATTAATTGCTACTCAGATATCATCCCTGTTCTGGCAAAATTTAATAAGATTATCAATTGCCCACTTTTCATTGCATTTAGTGGAGAATTTCTGGATTCTCATGCATACGCTTAAATAACATGCAATATTTTCATTGTAGTGAAATATTTGAGTGAGGAAGGGAAATGTAATCAAAACCATCTAATTTATGCAAAGACAATTCAAATAGATGTTTAAAATGTAATGATGCATCTTAATAAAGGATCTCTCACCCCACTTCCTTTGATATTGATCATCAACGCCTTCCGTATGTCAATTCTAAAGTTATAATTTTGAAAGTAGGTGTACTTGCTTGGCAAGCAAAGTGTATTCTTATCTCAGAATTTTGTATTGCTGACATTACTAAAATAAAACTGAAAAGGATAATTGATCACATACATTTCTTGGCTGATTTTGATGCTCATAATTTCAGATGGTAACATTCCCATTTTGTTCTATCTGAGGAACATTAATTAATATATTTGCCTAAGATTCCAATTTACCTATCAAGGAACCCTACCTTTTAGTAAACCTGACCAATTTCAATAATTTTGGGGTAAATATAATAACCACAATTTGGTACAACTGTGATCCAGTTCATTTGGAAAACATATGACATTGTTACAGAGAATTTGGAGATAGAATATGAAAAAATAATCTTTCCTAAGTCCACAGTTATTTGCCTTGTGGCATCTAAAACCTAACAAATGTGTTTTTATATTATTATATATTGGACTGTATCTTTCATGTTTTATCTTCCTCTTTGGTTTGATCCAGTATATATATCTTACTATTGATACAGAATTCTGTTTAAATCCATTCCAGCAATTCATCAATAATGTATTACACTGGGAATATGTCCATGATGAACAGGATAGTGATGGTGTCAATCTAACAGTAAGCACAATGGAACCTTCAATTCTTTTTTTACATGTGTTATGTTTAATGCCTGTAAAAAAAAAAGAAGAAGAAGAAGCAAGGCTTCAATCATGCAGTAAGGGACACTATTTTGATTTTTTTATCTTTTCTTGGATACCTTTGGGTTGTACTATACTACCATACATGGAACCTTTTCTAGATTTGATTAAAGCTATAAGTAAACTAGAATAGATCATTCCATAATGATATATTCAATGTAATTGTTTTATTTTTCTAATTTTCTTACAATTCTCTGGCACACATCCATTTTATGCTTACATGCATTATTACTACATATTTTCACCTTTACTGCAGAACATAATATTGTATGGATAGCAAATCAGGTGATATAAAATTTGAGTTGATCTTTGCAGTTGAAGAATAAGAATCATCTGAAAAATAAGTCCTGGGAACATAACTCTTTAAAAATAAAAGCGGTAATATAAAACTCAATGCTTCGATCAGTATGGGACAGAATTCAAAACACCTACCCAACTTTACTGCAGAGAAAAAAAATGGTATATTTTTCCCCCTTCAAATGCTGATTCTTTCTTGGGTGCTAATTCTTTTGCAAACTGAATTTTCAGACTGAAAATATTGTAGCCTGGCTTTCTAATGTTTGATATTATTTTAAATTTAAGTTTCCTACATAGTAACACTCTATTTGGGAGGAACATTGAAAGGGAACATTAAAATGGATACATAGATACAGATTCTAAAAGCCATGAAATTATAAATTGACAGGACAATGAAAATAGCATAGTGCTGCCATCTTTTGGTCATACAATTTACTGTTGCAAAGCAAAAGCCAGTCATGATAATATATTTGAAAACAGAATGAAGTGCTCAGTAATAAGTGCCTTTACAATTTATACCCATGTATTTGAATCACGATGATGTAATTTACATGAAGTTTGCATGCAAAATGCAATATTTAGTTAGGTCACTTTGATTATTATATAATGCTATCAGAAACTAAACAGACTATTTATGAGTAAGAATAATTGGCAACAGATGCACAGGAAATTGCAAGGGTATATCTAATATGAGAGTAACATCCCTAGGAAATTTAAGTACCTGGAAATTAACAACAACAGGAATCAGTAGAAACATCAGAAGCTTATGCAAATATCAACAGCACAATAGGAGACATACTCACTGGTCAGTGGTGGTTGATAGGTTGTGGTTAATATAAAGACAGATATCTTTCAAAGAGTCTCACTTTCACCAGTACTCTTTGTCAGTGCACCGATTCCTCTATCAACCAATAACTCAATTAATGTCTATCAAACATCAAAAACCTCTGCAAACCCTATCCCACCTCATTTAAATCAATAATCTAAAGCTGCATGGAAATATGTCATCTGAAATAGAATTGCTGCCCAGCTGTCCATATATACAGCCAAGATACTGGAATATGGACTGGAAAGACATACCACTTTTACCATCAATATTGAAACTTAAAAAATCAATATGCCTCCTAGAAATATCAATAATCTGGATGAAGATCACTAGAAATACATGGGCATCTTTCAAGCTGGCAATAACATGCATACTGAAGTCATGAAGAAGGTTAGAAGTAAATACAACATGAGAGAGAATAAGATATTACACTCCAGTGGAGGGAATACTATCAAAACAATGAATTCCTGGGCTATCTCTATAATTAAATACATGGGCTGAATAGTGGACTGAATTCAAGCACAACTGAAAATCCTGGATAGGAACACAAGAAAAATAACGGCAAATAACCATGCCTTTCATCCATGCAATGATGTTAATAGACTATTTATTGAGAAAAATAAGTGATCTTGAAAGGCAATTGAAGAAAAAAGGCATTGGACAAATATCTGAAAAACAGTGTAGATGATGCACAGAAGCTAGTATATCATGAGGACTTACTGAATACTTTAGACACTGAACTGAGCTACAAAAAAGACCAACGAAGGATACAAATAGACATGGCAAGGAAACACATTACATAGCTAAGGCTAAGTAGATAATAACAAAATCTGATAATGATTAAAAACAAGAAAGTTTTAGAAAGAGACAGAGGGACTAATTCAGACTGCGTAAGACCAAACCCTAAGAATAAACGCAGACAAGTCCAGAATTGAGAAGATAGCAACAGACCACAATACAGTATTTACAAAGAAATTAAAGAAAAGTAGGCCACTTAGTTAGCTACTGCAAGATGATCACCCAAACTGACTACAAACAACAACATAGCAAAGTAGCAATGAAGTGCATTGAAATTTCTACCACTTGCCAGCAAGCAAAAACTGGCGAGAGCACAAAATAGATAAAGTAATAGATAATATAGAAGATAAAGTGCTCTGTGACTTTAGAGGGGTAAGTACAAGCCCTTACCACATAACATCTCAGACGTTTGATAAGAAAGGCAAAAGAGTTTAGGTAGTAGATATGGCATGCTGGATGAAACCAGCAAAATATAAGAGAAAGAATTGGACAAAATAAAATAAAAAATACAAGGACCTACAAATAAAAGTGACCAACTTTTATGGCAAAAGGAACAGTGGTGGAATTCAAATTTTTTTACTACCGGTTCTGTGGGCATGGCTTGGTGAGCATGGCAGAGGAAGAATATTGTAAAATCTCCATTCCCTCCCCACTCCATTTTGAAGGTTACTACAAAATTCCCACTTCCTCCTGATCAGCTGGGACTCAGGAGGCAAAGAATAGATGGGGACGGGGCCAGTCAGAGATGGTATTTACCGGTTCTCTGAACTACTCAAAAACTCCATTAATGGTTCTCCAGAACTGGTCAGAACCTGCTGAATACCACCTCTGAAAAGAAATCAAAGATTGTATCAATAGTGATTGACTTGGATGCAATCCCAAAACAACTGGCGCACCACTTGAACATCATCAGCATTGATAAAATCATCAGTCAATTGCAAAAGCAGCTTTATTTAGAACAGTGTACATTCTACAACAGTATCTTTAAAGCCATCAGATATCAGCATCTGTGTATTCCAGGTCCTTAGGTTAAGGACCCAGGCTCAATAAGTTAAAAATGCCAAATCCAGTCTAAACCTCTGGCTGATTATGCAACAAACTGTAATAATAATCTATTTTTAAAATAATATTCAAAATCTTAATTTTTTTTTATTTAGCATTAGCTAGAATATTATGTCCATATGAGGGCTAATATCATATGGCTGTTACATAGTTTTAGGAATAATGAGAACTGTAATCTTTTAGTAATGTTTACTGCAATGGCCAACAGTTTGCTGAATTTGCATTGTTATAAATTTGTTTTCATTGTTCTATTGCTTCTACAGCTAATGTTGATTTTAATATTTGAGATGTAACTTCAATTCACAGGAGTGTTCAGTGTAGAGACTGCACTGAGTGACTGGCAAATCACTTTTTCAAATGTCCACAGGCCATGTGTTTCATCTTGCCATTATAAAATTCCAATTGAGGTATGTTTTTCTTTTCTATTTAAGAGGTTACAATCTCACACATGTGACATTTTAGTGATAATTTAGACCAATTTCTGATTTTATTTCTATAGACTTGGAAAGGAAAATGCAAGTATATATTTTCTTGAATCTATTTTAAAAAACACCCTTCTTTATATTTTGTATTTATATTATATTCTTTATATTTATATTACAATTTTGAATATTAAATACTTCTGGCTCTCAGGATTAACAAGAAAAACCATACAACAAAACAAAGCAGTTTTATCAAGCTAAAAATGAACCCACAAAAATCTGACGAAACAAAGTAATCATTTGAAGCCAGCCTATTATTAACTTGACAACCATAAGCTATACACTTGCATTTTACAAAATAAAACAAAATAGTATTATTAATGTTATGTTTTTTTAAGCTAATCATAGCACTATTCCTTTCCTTTGACCCAACTATCGACCAATTGTTTACATAGGTTCTTGGAAATAGATATTGTGAAAAAAGGAGAAAACATAACTGTCCTATATCTTTCTACCTTCTTTATAATCCATTGACTACGTAGCCGAATTACTTTTGTACAAAGCCCAAATCTACAAAAAAGACAGACCACAGAAAGAGATAAAACATATGTCTTAGCCTTCAGCACTGAGAGTAGAAAGATGAAAAGTCTTTATATGGTTGGTAGGATAACTGCTTGAAGAAATTTGGTAGATTTATGGCACACTCCAACAAAATACTTATACTGACACGGCACAATTCAAAAGTTTAAAACAGAGCTTAACCTAGCTTTTGTATAACCTTCTGCTCTCAAAACTTCTATCATGCTCTCATGCAAATGTCTCTGTATTAGATCTATGCTGCTTCTTTTTTTAAAAGAAAATGAATCAAGTCTTCTTGTATCCTTTAAGAGATTGCTTGTGATCTTGAGTAATTTTTTACTGTCAACATTATCATGCAAATTTAAATATATTTACTGCTTTATTCAAATTTAAATGTATTTTGAAGCATTTTAAGCAAATTTGAAGCATTTTATAATCAAGAATTGACCTCACAGTTCTTAGAATAAGTATGTTGAACACTGTCTATCACCAAGCTTACTTTGTTATTATTATTGGTGCCACATTTACTCTATACTATTTTTAAAATTGCTATTTGGTCTCCCTACTTGGATATTTATTTCTGGTGCCCACCTTTCCTTTTATAAAATAAATCCATATCATTCTTGCTGATTCTGTCCTCTGATTATTATCTCCTTGTTAGAGTGACAATAATGCATGTTGTTTTGTTTCCTTCATTAATTTTCTCATTTATCAGAGGCTTTCTCATTTCTTCAGGAGCCTTTCAAATTCCTAATAGATCAGGATTTATTTCTTTTATGAAGTTTATTACTGCCTCTGCATGTTGTTAAATAAGTTTAGTTCCACAGTTGGTTTTTTCACATTATGGTTCTGATGATGTAGTTATATGTCTTCAGTCAGTGGTGGTTTTGAGACACATTGTCCTGCTTGAGAAGATTTTGCAAGAATAAGGCTTCCCAGATGCAAGAAGACGTAAGGTCTTAACTACATTGCTTACATGATCATCTTAAATCTACATTTTAAATTAAATCATTCCTGAGTGCCTAGACATCAGCCTGATTTGTTCATCTAATAAATAAGCTACACAACTAGTTGAACATCTGCTGGTTTTTAGTGCGTAGAAATTTTATTTTTCCTAGCAACTGTTACTAGGTAGAATGGTGTTTAAACTAAGAAGCCAACAGAAAAGAACATTAACCTTGTTTTGCCAACCTCTTTTTTCAGTTACAGATATGTACACAGATGCTATAAAAAGTCACATGAAGAGCAATGTGTCTTGATACCAAAACATATCTGGTATCTGGATCCATTCCAGTCAGGCTTCAGATCGAGGTAGAGCACGGCCAATACGCTCCCACAGGACTCATCAGGGTGCAGTCAGTAAAACAATGTTGACTGGTGACCCCCAGGGGGAGAGCCTTCTCTGTGGGGGCACCTGCCCTCTGGAACGAATTGGCCCCGGAGATACAGATAATCCCTGACCTATGCACCTTTCGCCATGCCCTCAAGATGTTATTGTTTCAATAAGCTGGGTGGGCCTAAACATGAATTTTAATGGTTTAATGATATGGGGGCCAAATTATTTAATATGTTTTAAAATTGTTTTTAAATTTTGTGTATAGGTGTGTTTTTTTGTTGGCTGTGCACCGCCCTGAGTCTCCTGGGAGAAGGGAGGTATAAAAATTTAAATAATAAATAAATAAATAATAAATAAATAAATAAATAAATAATAAATAAATACATACATACATACATACATACATACATACATACATACATACATACATACATACATACATACATAAATATGGTGCTTGATGCACAATTCAGCCTATAGGTTCAGCAGTAAAGCAATGAGATATATTTGCAAATGAAATATTTACACCACTGGTGTGCTTTCTAAGCATCACACACAACATTTATGCTGAAAAATTATATTCCCAGTTATATATTCCCTCTCCTAAATGACCAAGTTAAAAAGAGACTTCCATTTTATGTAATACAGTTATCCTGATCACCATGAGGTCTTTTCTCAGCATTATCATGTCCAAACACAGGCTGGATTTTCACAAACCATAATGTAGAGAACTTTGAATAACATAATGTTAAAGAAAGATTTTTAGACACTTGAATAAAGGGCACAACTTCCATTCAAAAATACAAATAGTTCTCAACAACTGAGCCCAAAATTTCTGATGCTAAGTGAGCCAGTTCTTAAGTGAGTTTTACAATCTTTCTTGTCACAGTTGTTAAATGAATCACTGTAATTGTTAAGTTAGTAATATGGTTATTAAGTAAATCTGACTTCTCCATTGCTTGTCAGAAGGTTGCAAAAAGTGATCATCTGACCCTGGGACATTATAACCATCAAAAATATGAACTGGTTGCTAAGCATTTGAATTTTGATCACATGATCCTAAGGATGCTGTAAAGGTCATAACTGTGAAAAACGGTCATAAATAACAGTTTTCAGTGGCATTGTAACTTTGAACGGTCACTAAACAAACAGTTGTAAGTCGAGGACTACTAGATACTATTCCAGCATCTAATAAAATTGGTAAAAAAGAATCCATCCGGAGAATACATATAAACATGACTTCTGTTCTATTGCTCTAGAGTGTGTTTGTTTGTTCACAGTAGACAGAAAGAAATAGAGATGTAAGAATGATCATTATGATTATGAACGATTTTTGTTTTGAAAGATCTCAGAGCAGCCTACAACATAATAAGAAGAAATTATCACTGAAAAACTTTTCAAAAAAACTAAAAGATATTACTTTACACCATCCTTGCAATTGAACATCACAATAAATATAATCTTGTGAATGTCTACTTCTTCCAAAGAGGCTAATGGGAATGGTAAACATAATTACTAGAAATAAAGATCCTTGGCAGTTCTGTTTTGGAATGGTAACTTTTGTCAAGTTTGGAGAACATAATTTTGTTAGTCAGTGAAACAGTACAAAGCTTTCTCTCCTCTTGCTCTCCACCCCCGCAAGCCTACTTTTAATAATCAGACATTACAAAAATAGAGAACAGTAAATGTGTCCATTAACTCAATTATAGATGAGTTGAGTATCTTGAAAGTTGTTTTCATATAATCTTTTAACAGACTTTTCTTTTTAATTTCTTCCCTTTCTGGGTGTCTGCGTTGAGCTATTCCATTTTCCCTTTGTTTCTGCTTTTTATGTAATGGCTGGCTCTTTGATTTTCTTTACCAATTCAAAAGCCATCCTTTTCATAGCATCACTAAAGGACAGCCACAAGGACACAGAAATTGCCCTATGAAGCTTTTTATTTCATTGTGCCTTTCATTTTTGCAACAAATAACTGAAACTGCAGTTAATCACTGCATATTTCTGGCTCCCAGGATACTCATGGAGTTCTCCATATGGCCTCTTCAAAATGGAGGCACTTGGCTCAATGAAATATAAATTATGCAAAGAAATGAGATCAGGAAATGAAAGAGAGTAATAATAAGAACAAAATAAAGGGGGGGGAGGAATCACTTAACAAAATTATAAGCTTGTCAGATAATCAAATTACATTCCTAGGATCCTAGAAGAATGTACTAAATATATTTCTCTTAACCAATAAAATCTTTATTGCCTTTAAATGCTCTTGCTTCTTGCAGAAAGTCCAGCAAGGAACATTACTTTTGTTTTTTCATTCTATATTTGCCATTTTCATTTTGAGTTCACCTTATGTTCTAGTATGTGTGTGTGTGCTTTAATTTTGTTTTAAATTACTTCTTACTTTGGTTCCTTTCTTGAAATCTTAGACCTACATTAACTTTCTGTTATACTCTACAGTAAGCCAATATAATACACAATGCTTGGGGTGCAGCGTTGCTGTACTGTGGACCTTTTCCCACTGCTGAGTTGAGTGCTACCCGACCATTGCTGAATTGGCAGAAAACTATAGCAGCATGAAATTTGTTTTTCCCATTGCCAATTCCTATCTTGCCTCTATTGCCACTGTTTCAAGTCACTGCAGCTAAGTGATTTCCTTCCAAGAAGATGGGTGTCAAAGACTAACAAAATGTTACACACTCTGAAGTTGCATTGCACAGTATTGAAATAAGTGGGAACCAGAAAAATTAACCCTGATATAACAACTTAAATCTGCCTTATGCATCAAAGAGGGATGAGATGAAGGATTTATAGAGGGACATGGCAGAATAGAAATGTGGCCAGAGCTTATTAGTGTTGTAGTAAGGCTTTTTTTTTTTAAAAAAAAGATTTTAATTAAATTTGTGGAATATTTCTGGACTCTTGAGTTCTTACTCAATGAGCAGATGGCAGCGTGGCCAGGAAGGTTTTGCACAGTTTCAACTGGTATGCCAATGGTACCCTTTCCTAAATTGGGGGTTAGGGAAGGCTGATAGTCACATGTTCTTGGCACCTCACAGCTTGACATCTGCAATGCTCTGTTGTTGCCCTTAAAGAATGTCTAGTAGCTTCTGTTGGTCCTGAATGCAATGGCATGGGCAGTAATGTGCACTGGTTATCAGGTCGATTTTCAGTGTGATTTAAGGTGCTGGTTATTAACTATAAAGACCTATATGGTCTGGTTATTTGAGGGACTGCCTGTCTCACATAATATATGCCTGACTAATCTGATCTGGCAGAGAAGTGTGCCTTCTCTGTAAAAGGAGTTTCCCCTGGAATGAAGATTTCTGTTATGTTCTGGGCAAAGAATGGTGGCGAGGCTGGAGTGATTTCTAACATTCTTTATTCAATACTGCCTGTGAGGCAACAACAACTCCCTGGCTGACACAGCTCCTTTTATATGAAACTGATCAGCCAAACAACCAATTAGGAGAAAGTATTTTCCTGATACAACAGACAACCACAATGGGAACTTCAACTGACAACTATACACTATATACAATACATAACACCCAATGGTGAAATCTGGACCAGTTTACTATTGGTTTGCTGGCTGCGCATGAGCGCTGTGCGCCAAACTCACACTGCGGGAGCACAGGCACAGTGCACACCATGCACCAAATGCAAGGTGCACGTGCGCAAGATCCAAGTCAAGAGGAGGTGTGAGGTAAGTAGAACAGCATGGGGGGGCTGATCAGCTGTGGCGTGCAATCTCTTTTTTTACTTTTAAAAGCATTTTTTTTACAACCTATTTGGCCGAATAGGTTGTAAAAAAAATGCTTTTGAAAGGTAAAAAAAAGGCTCTGATGATCGCAAGGCACAGCTGTGACAAACTTGTGGTGTTTGGCAGTCCCCAATGAACAGGCCCAGTAGTGGCAGTAGTGATCAGTCCAAGGTCAAATGGTTTGCTGTAGAGGTATTCATGGAAGCATTTGACTCCTGCGACCAAAGCCAAAGCTTCCTCTGGCTGTAGTTTTGTTCAGCCAATGACATGGTCCGTGAGAAGAAAGCGATCGGGGCCTCTCTTCCATTCAGGAATTGGTGGGTTAAAACAGCAATGGCACCGAATGGAGAGGCATCGCAGGTCAGAACCAAGGGAACATTCTTGTTGTATTGCACCAGGACGCTGTTTGAAGATAGTAGCTCCTTGACAGTGGAGAAGGCAACAGCTTCGTTTTGGCCCCAGGACCAAGACATCTTCTTGTCGAACAAGCGATGGAGAGGCTCAGCTATGGAAGCAAGAAGATGCTGTCGAAATTTAGGAGTCCCAAGAATGCCTGGAGTTGGGTCTTCCTCTTGGGTGTGGGAGCTTCCTGGATGGTTTGGACCTTTGCCCAGTGGTGAAATGCAAAATTTGTTGCTACCAGTTCTGTGGGAATGGCTTGGTGTGAGGGGGGGGGGTCATGTGACTGGGTGGGCATGGCCAACTTTTCTTTTACTTTTTAAAAGTATTTTTACTACCTATTGGCCAGAACTGGTAGTAAAAAAGTTTTAAAAAAATAAAAATCGTCAGAATCTTTTATTTTTTTAAACTTTTTTAAAGCATTTTTTTACTACCGGTTCTGGTGTTTGGGTAGTAAAAAAAAATGCTTTAAAAAAAGTAAAAAGAAAAGGGTTCCAACAATCAGCTGTGCCATGCGATCGTTGGAACCCTTTTTTAAAAATCTTTTTAAAGCATTTTTTCCTACTGGCCCGCCTGAACTGGTAGTTTTATCACTACTAATTCGCCCAAACTGGAGCGAACCGGTAGCATTTCACCCCTACTTTTGCCTGTGTAGGGTGTAACCCAGAGGCATCAATAAGGTAGCTGAGGAAGCCTACCTGTGGAACAACGATCTTGCACTTTTCTTTTTTAACTTTGAGACCAACTTCCTCGAAATGGGTGAGGACTGCTCACGGTCAAAGAGTTTGGCGTTGTCAGCCACTGAGATGTCCTTGAAATAGGGGATGACACCTGGGATGCCTTGCAAGAGATGCTCCATCAGGCTCTGGAAAAGTCCTAGTGCCCAAGAAATCCTTGAAAGATACTCTAGAAGTGCCAGTTCCAATGACAGGAATGCTGTTCCCCTGGTAGTCTTGGAGGTGAATATGGTTGACGTCCAACTGTCTTTTTGATATTTTTGGCACTAATCTCTTTAGTGTGCTCCAGGAGACAAGTCATTGAAGATCCTGTGTCTACCTCCATGCCGCAAGGGGATCCCTCAATCAAGATGGTGATATGGACCTTCTTGCAAGAGGAGAGGCTGGCTTGACCAATGATTGCTTCTGCGTTGCAGGTGCCTCTAGAAAGGGTGAAGCAGTCCTCTCCAAGACTCTGCTGTTTTTTCTGCATTCTTTTGGGATGAGTTTCTAGGCTTGCAGTGGTAGTTGTCAGTTGGTTTGTGCAACAGACCCTGGCCAAATGTCCTTTCTTTTCACAGATGGTGTTCTTGAATTTACATGCCATTCATCAGTGATTGCCACCACAACCAATACATGTTGGCTGCCTCTTTTCTGTGTCCACATTCCTCCCTTTGGAGGATTTGAGATTATAGATGTCACTGTACTCATCTGCTGATTCACTGTGGTTAGCATCTTCATGGTACACAGTGACTAGTTTCTGCAATGCTGGTGGGCTGTTTGATTTTTGAATCTCAGCCATTGACTGATTGGACATCTCATCTGCTTGTGCCTCATCAAGCACCCTCTGTAGAGTGAAGTCTGTTTTTGTAAGGAGGCACCACTGTAGCTTGATGTCCCTCACACCTCTTGGACCACTCTGTCCAAGAGAGCATTATCTAAGTCCCTGAACTTACAATACAGGGCTGTTTTTTAAAGGGCGGCAATGTATTTGTTGAAGGATTCACCTTCAGCCTGATTCCGATGATGGAAGGTGTGCTGACATGCGATTCACGAAGGTTTGGGTGCATAGTGAGTCCATAGCTTGCTCTGCAGCTCATCCCACAGTGCAGACTGAATAGCCAGTGGAGTGAGAAGATGACTGGCTGTCCCAAAATCTCTGGGCCACAGAAGTTTAGGAAAAGCACCCCTTTCCTGTTGTCGGTGATCTCAGCAAAATCATTGGCTTCAAGGAAGGAGGAGTCCCATGTCTCAGAGGCTGGGTTGTAAGGACAAAAGGCAGTAGTGCAGCCATTGTCCAAGAGACTGTGTTGTGGCCCCGTCCTCTGAGCCTATCCCATTGGAGGAAGGAAGCTCTGAGCAGGAGGAAGAGGAGCCAGCCAGATCTCCCAGCCCCCCCCCCTCTGGCACCGTCTCAGGTGCCAGCTGAAAGAGAGCCAAGTAGTGGGGAAACAGGTGTCTCAGATGAGAGTGAGGGAGAGACGTCATTCCTGGCCGCACGCCAAAGAAGGCGAGAGAAAAGGTTACTGCAGCTGCAGCGTACGAGGAAATCCTGAGTCATTGGATTGGAGTCACAGGATCAATGACTCACTGGACCACACCCAGAAGCATATCTATATAAGACAGTACGGTGGGTCACGAAGTTTGTGACGAACAAAGCTAAACAAACGGAGCAACCTCGTAGTCTTGGAAACTAGATGAACGGCAAAGCTACGTAGGTGATTTTCTTGTTTGTGTAAACCAATAAAGTCCTTGGCAGACGGTGTGCATATCGCTGCCAAGGTTGAGATAAGAACTGCGGAGTGTGCCAAGTGATTCTTAACCCTCGGCTGGCTGTGTTTTTGTGGGTCTCTGAAGGGGGGGGACAGATCAGACTGAGAGGTCTATGGTCAATGAAGTGACAGCAACTATGGATCAGCTCTGGTGATTCATCTCTGAGTAGGTCAGTTCGCAGTGATCAGCTCTTTCCAGCTTGGTTTCCATTTGATCCCATCCTCATCACCAGTGTTATGTTCTGGGCAAAAAAGGGAGGTGAGGTCAGAGTGATTTCTAACAGTTCTCTCTATTCAATACTGCCTGTGAGGCAACAACAACTCGCTAGCTGACATAGCTCCTTTTATTTGAAACTGATCAGCCAAGCCACCAATTAGGAGAGAGTATTTTTCCACTTCAACAAAGGTCCTTCAACAAAGGACCAGAACAAGAACTTACAATACATAACAATTTCTCTGAGATTTGAAGGGTCCCTATTGTGGTTAGACAATACTGTCTATTGTGATTCAGAGAAACCTGAAAACATGGCTCTTTACCTAGGCCCGTGATGGCCCATGATGGCAAATTTATGTCACGCATGCCAGAGGTGGCACGCAGAGCCCTCTCGGCTGGTGTGCATGCCGTCACCCCAGGTCAGATCTCTGGGCATTTCTTTCATGAGCTTCTGTTTTCCTGAAAATGAAAAACAGAAGCTCATGAAAGAAAAAGATCTAACCTCTTGTCACGCTGCCAGTGTTGGGATGTTCCCCATCCTGCTGGACAGCTGGTCTTCAGGTCTCTGATGCGCATGTGTGCATGTTCATGCATGCGCACATTCACGCGCCTGCACACACCTTTCAGTTTGGGCATTTATACGCACACAGTGTAGGCACTCGATATCTAAAAGATTCGTCATCATTAACCTAGGACTTTGGTTAGAATGATTGGTGTTCCCTTTCTTCCTTTTGCTTGTCACTTCTCTGCCACTTCAGTATTTGTTTTGTGTTGTTTCTGGTTTTTTTGTAACATTACTTGTTTTTAGAAGGTTTGACAATGTACAGACCATCCAGAGTCAAGTGGCATATAAATTTTATAAATTAAATTAAGTGGGGAATGCTACAGCTCTACAGAGAATCATTAAAACTGCCCAGAATATCATCAGGCTCCAGCTACAAACCCTGGATGACATCTTCGAATCTTGCTGTTTGAGGAAGTTGCATAACATTCTCAGAGACTCTTCCCATCCTGTTTACAATCTTTTTGGACTGTTGCCTTCTGGCAGAAAATACAGAACAATTAAAACTCAGACCACATGTTTTCTAAATAGTTTTTATTGTTGTTGTTGTTGTTGTTGTTGTTGTTGTTGTTATTATTATTACATGGATGGAAGGATTTCTCTTGAGTATAGAAGGCTCATTAATAGAGACTTTGCCCATGTTGAAAAGAAACAGGATTTTTTGTTTTTTGTTTTTTTGTTTTTGTTTTGTTTTCTTTTGTTTTGCATTCCCTTTATTACTGGAACATTCTCAGTTACCATTAATGTTCAAGGGTCCTCAACTTTCAGGAATAAATCATCAGGAAATACAGAAGACTACAAGAAAAAAAGGGGGGAAATTAGCTATTGTTTACCTCCCACTACTGGAAATAGAGTTTTCCTACATGCAAGACCCACAATTTCAGAGAGGCTTAACTTGAGTTCCTGTATGCTTGCATTGCCCTTGATCTTTACAGCTTGATTCTGTAGATAAAGATTTTATTCCAAAGGTACAGTCTATGAATATCTTTCATACTTAATCATGTTGTAATAATTAAATCTATAAGCAGAAACCTTTAGCTTTCCTAATAAGAACAATACCCTTGTAAAGAAGAATATGAATACCTGCCCAGTTAAATTGCTTTTAAAGTTGTTACTCGTGAAGAATTGTACTGAGGAAATAGTTTCACTATAGAAACATTGCAGATGCTTCTAAAGAGATTTGAAGATCATATTTCTACATCTTCCTTTCTTCTATCAGATCCTAAGTAGGAGCAAAATTATGGAAGATTCATTGTCCTGAAGTGATGCTGTAAGTGAAATTGCCTTTGAAGGAATAACATTAAAGGGTTTCTTTCATTTCTTAAGGGGACTGGGAGACCAAAGGTAGTAATTTGTTTTGATTTTGTGCTTCATGTTTCTTATTTACTGAAAGTATCATATGCCACATAGGCATTGTCCAAGTTTTCCTAGGAGAACACGAGAAGACAAGAGAAAGCATAGTAACCATTGGAGTGCAATAAAGAAATTTCAGGTTAGATATTTGAAAGGTATCCTTGAATTGAGTCCTTTTTCCATATCTTCAGATTGTTTGCTTTCTTATCACATGGTGCTACTTTTAAATGAAAGATCAGATATACAGAAGAAAGCCCCATCTGACTTAGTACCAAGAATTGGTTAAATTAACCTTGTCTATTTGGATACCTAGTCTGAGACTAACCTAACTGGATGCCAAGATAGAGGTTGCTATCTCATGAGATTGAGTTGACCTCATATTCTGCCCTAGCAGTATGTTTGAGAGAAAATATGAAACCAGAAATTTAGATTATGAATTATTCACAAGGTCCCTAGCAGGGGTAGCTGATTTGTCATATAAGTCAGTTACCTATGGGAAATTTTCACACTGCATTAAAACCATCCTGATAGTGCCAACTCAGGATTTCATGTTCACCATCACAATTATGGTTTCTTTCCATCATCATTAATCTAAAACAGTTTGGGTTTTAGAACATATATATTTTGTTTTGCTTTATATAATCAAGATTGAACAGACCAAAGTGATTAGTACAACATTTCGACCTTGAAATTCTTGAGAACAATATACCTGTCATAAATACCTCAAGAATAAGATATTTGAGAGGGTGGTGACCAATCAACTTCATCTTCAAGGACATAGATTATCTGGAACCATTCTAGTCAGATTCTAAACCTGGCTTTAGCACTTGGTTGCTCTAACAGATGCTCTACTCTGGGAGAAAAATAAGAATGTCCAATTCTGCTGATCTTAATGGAAATCTCCAGTAATAACACTACCATGATATATTGCTTAGTTGATTATTTGAAACCATTTTGGTCCCCTTCCTACCCTCATGATTGCTACACTATGGAGTCCCAAAATGTCCATTACTGTTAAGCAACAATAATCGGGTCTATATCTGTCAGGCATGGGGAACCAAGAATGATGTGATGAATTGCTCAGCATAGTTTATTTATTGATGTTTGCCTATAGACAGAAATCTTGCCAGAACAAAACATATTCTGCATAATAGTCAGTTAAATACTGTGAGGATTTAGGGAGGATCATGCTGAGGATTCAGTGCTGATTTGCCTCTTCACTTCTCCAGCCTTCTCTCAGCACCAGGTTCTATCACATCTTCCCCATCATAGTCAAGCTGCAAGCATTGGACTGATATTAGAATGAAATAATAAACTGGATAATGATCAATAAGGTCTGGTGGCAATGATTCTTTTGGAACTGAAATAACCTGGTAGTAATAATCCATGTTCTGGTAATCTCCCTTTGGATTGGTACCAAGCATCCTACATAAATCTGTTCTTGAAAATAATCCAAAAGTTGTGAAGCATAGAAGACTATTATCTGAAAAACCTTTATAAAAATTGCATTGGCTGCCAATGCAGTATTAATCCAATTTAAATATTTAAATAATTATATTTGAGTTTTTAAATGATTTAGTACTCTAATATTTAAGGGAACACTTCTCCCTAAACAAATGTTCTGGAGATGGAATGCTCTTCCCATGGAAGTCAGTTCTTTCAATACTAGGTGAAGTCCTGGCACTTTAATGCATTTGAGACTTAATATTGAGAACCAAACTCGGCCATTTTTCTCTTAAGTGTTGCTTTATTAGCTTTAATAAAATTTATGTATCTTGTGGTCAGGTTTGACAAGAAATTTATATTGAGATATAAATCAGATTTTCTGCAGAGATTTCACTCCATACTTCTGAGAAGCTTCCTCTGTACAGTAGTTCAGAAAGGGGTCATTGCACTAAGGGAGTACCACAGATGCATGGGGTGAAACATTTGCATAAATCTGCCAAGTATTTTGATATTAATCAGAGAATCTGATCACAAGGTATCTGTATACTACTAACTACTAGTGACACTATACTCATTGCATTTATCTGTTTGTCTGTTTGTGCATTATGTTGTAACAATTTTTTAATCAAATCCACTAACATGAAGATTGCTTTAAAAAACTAGGATCCATTACTCCTGTAGATAGAAATTTTCTGGATGTTAAGGTCAATTCTATTTGCAAAGTTGCAGCTGCCGCAGCATCTCAATGATTGTGATTTCTGACTCTCCCCACCAGCAAAGTCAATGGAAGACAGCAGGAAATAAGGAACTGCTCCTGTTTCCCATTGCTTTTTTGCCTGCCCGTGGTCGTTCTGTTTATCTGTTTAGGTAAGTAAATATTGATTCATTATGGAAGTTCATTTGCCACTGCAATTATGTTTCTATTTATGATATGTACTATTTTTAAATGATTTTGGGATCATCCAGCATTGAGGTTAAAAATAATATGGCCAGCCTAAAGTTTAATATTAATTCTGGTTCTATCAGACTCCATTACCTTTGTCTGAAAAGGTGACCCAATGGGTCACAACATTATCTAGCATTCAACAAACCTGCCTTACCTGCATTCCAAAAAAAATCATCAGTCGATTTATTAGTATGTGTTAAAACTGGATAGTATTTTAATCGCCTTCCTGTTTTAACTTTTAATATTAAGTCATTGGTTCAATCAGAATCCAGCCTTCATTTTACAAGTGGCTAACAGAAATGTTCTTACTTTGTTATAAATTGATGATGCGGCCATTCTTTTCATTTACAGCTACAGCAGTGAAAGGAGCACTTCAGGCTTCTGGCTCTTGCTGTTCGGAAGATAGACTTGCCATTAATTACTCTTAAGACCAAAGTCATGATCTTCTCTAATTGTTTAATGAAGTATAGCCGGCAGATTAATGGATGTAAGATAGAACAGTTTAAACTCCATAGATATACTGGTATTTATTTACAGGCCATGGATTTCTGGAAGTCTCAGATTGCTTATACTATGGAATTTGCCCAGAGACATGTGACTATGATACCTATAGATTTTTGTTTTCTTTGTTACAGATTTGAATCTTGTAGTTATTCTCTTTGCAGTTGCCAAGATGATGACCATAGAAACTTTTCCCTCTTGGAGACAATTTAATCCATGTTTTGAGTATCATGGGTTCCCAACATTGCTCTCTATTTGGAGCCAAGATCTATTTCAGCAGAGGCTCAAGTCTGAATAAGTAAGATGACTTAAATTGATATTTGTCTTGGCTAAATAACTACAAAACGTCGATACTGCGTAATCTATAGGGCATTCACTTTAGCGTCTTTGAATATTCTGCCTTCAACATTACAGAAAAGAAAATACTGTGATAGTCTCTCTGCAGAGAGGTTGCCTTTATAATACTCCAAGTTTAAATATGTTTATGGCTTCTATATTCTATATATTTGTCTCATTACAAATCTTAAGGATATTTTTTTTTAATGGCCAAATTCTGCTTTTGAGTTCAACTACTAGGAAACAAATGCTGAAATTTGGTAATTTTATCTATTTTACAATAGAATTCATAGAGTTGTTTATTTTTGTTATAAGATTTTACGAAAATTTCAATTAACCAACAATTATAAACAGATTGTGAGCTAGATAATTATTAAGATAATCTTAATAATAATATGGCCTAATAATGTCATAATAAATACAAGTGTTTTTATTATGTTTATAAATTAATGTTTTTAAATTAGAGGAATGTATATTCCTTTTATTTTGCTTCATTGTTTTATCTTGAGGATTTTTTTATGTAATCTGCCACAAGAAGCTCTGGATAGTAAGTATATGTATGCAAGCATAATTAAATAAATGTACATTTAAACTGACATATAGAAATGTCAAGAAAATTTTGTCAAGAAAATGCCAGCCCAGGAAACTGATTCCTTTCCTTTCATAGTTACGCAAAATCCAGATCTGAACAATTGACTGCATTGATTGTGCAAAAGGACGTGTGAAGTCTCAATTCATTTTAATTTGTCTCTTAAACCCTCAAGCTCCACATTTTAACCTATTGATTCAGAGTTCTGTTAGTATTATATGCAATTAAATTTAGGTTGCATATGGACGGTTTCTTTTCAAATTGTTGGGAGCAGCTAAAAATAACAGTTATTTGCCCAAGCATTTTAACAGCTTTTAGTAAATGCAACTTTTCACCTTTAAGAATAACCAATTACCTGCCATTTTCATGCTTATAAGTTTGTTTGATGACCTATGTGGCCTGAATCATGATGTGAGACTGGGTAGGCATAAAAACATTTTAAATGACAATTAATGCTGCCTTCACATCCAAGGAGAAAACATAGCTCTCTTTCCCAAAACAGATGAACAGCAACTTGCTGTAGGGGGTCTCAAGGTTCAATTTCTACCAAAGCTGATATGTGTGTATATTTTTAAAGAGAGCAATATTTAGTCAGTAAAATCTCCATGCTCTCTCATAATGTCATGCATCTCACTCACAATAATTCTTTCTTATTAACTGCTTGGGTACAATTTATTTTCCTCTCAGGCTATGAAGGCAAATCCAAGTATGGCAGATTCTGGCTGAAGCTGATAAGCCATCCTCTAGAAGCAATACTGCTAGCCAGTCAAGTTTGTTAAAGGAGACACTGTTCAATTGGCTCCAACGTGCCATGTAATAGATCAAAGCTATCAGCACAATATCTGCAAAACAATGGCTGCATAACATTTTTCAGCAATTTCAATAGGGTTAGAAATGTTTTTTTAATCTACTCTTTTGTTACTGATTCCATTTTGTTTACCTTTATCAACATACAATAAAGCTAAGATAAATACACTAGCTGAAAGCATGCTATATCTAACAGAATAATAGAATTGGAAAAGACCTTGGAGGCCTTCTAGTCCAGAACCCTGCTCAAGCAGGATACCCTATACAATTTCAGATATTTATTTATTTATTTATTCAATTTGTATGCCGTCCCTCTCCGAAGACTCAGGGCGGCTCACAATGCTTTTAAAATCATTATAAAAAACATTTAAGAATTAAAAACATTAAAAACATTAAAACTCATTCACACCATTCATGGCCAGATCTCGCCAGATTGCAAGAACATGATCAACAGCTCCAGGCCTGCCGGAAAAGCCAGGTCTTCACCACTTTTCGGAAGGCCAATAGGGTGGGGATGGTCCGGACCTCGGGAGGTAACTGATTCCAGAGAGCTGGGGCAGCCACAGAGAAGGCCTTCCCCTGTGGGCCCACTAGCCAGCATTGTTTAGCTGAAGGGACCTGAAGGAGACCAACTCTGTGGGATCTTACCGATCGTTGGGAGTTATGCGGTAGAAGGCGGTCTCAAAGATACCCTGGCCCTGAGCTATGTAGGGCTTTAAAGGTAATAACCAACACCTTGAATTGTGACCGGAAGCCAATAGGGAGCCAGTGCAGCTCGCAGAGAATTGGTGTAATGTGGGTGTACCTAGGTGCACCCACGACAGTTGACGTGGCTGTGTTCTGGACCAACTATAGTCTCCAAACACTTTTCAAGGATAGCCCCATGTAGAGCGCATTGCAATAATCTAACCATGAGGTGACAATGGCATGAGTGACCATGAGGAGAGCCTCCCGATCCAAGTAGGGTCACAATTGGTGCGTCAGATGAACCTATGCAAAGGTCCCCCTAGCCACAGCTAAAGGATGTTGCTCTAATCTTAGCTGTGAGTCTAGATAAATGGTTGTCCAATCTCTTCTTTAAAACCTCCAGTGTTGGTGCACCCACTGCTCCTGAAATCAAGCTGTTCCATTGATCAATTGTTCTAATTGTTAGGAAATTTCTCCTTGGTTCTAGGTTGGTTCTCTTGTTGATTAGTTTCCATTTATTGCTTCTTAATCTGCCTTCAAGTGCTTTGGAGAATAGGTTGACCCTCTCTTTTTGTGGCATCCCTTAGATATTGGAATACCACTGTCATATCTCCCCTTGGTGCTTTTTAAAAATTATTATTAAACTACAGTAGACATACCCAACTCCTGCAACTGGTCTTCATATGTTTTAGCATCCAGTCCACTAATCATCTTTGTTGTTTTCTCTACACTCTTTCTAAAGTCTCAACATCTTTTTTATATTGTGGCAACCAAAACTGGATGCAATATTCCAAGTGTGGTCTTACCAAGGTATTATAACATGGTAACATTTACATGAACTTGAGTCTATCTGTCTGTTAATTCAACCAAGGGCTGTGTTGGCTTTTTTGGTAGCTGCAGCATATTGTTGGCTCATATTTAAAAGATTGTCCACTAGGACTTCAAGATCCCTCAGCATTTACTACTATTGAGCCAGGTACTACTATTCTAAACCTGTGCATGTGTTTTTTCTTGCCTAAATGTAGAATTATCTAAATTATCTTGCATAATTTATCTGAACTATTTAAAACAGATGACTCAACAGGATTTTTCCCAAACTGAGTTCTTTATTACCAAAACTATCACAATAAAAATGAAGTTTATTATAGCAAGATTGCATTAGAAAACTGGAATCAAATTTTTTCTCCATTTTTACTGAAAGTCTTGCTTCATGTTAGATACAGAGATATTATTACCACACCATGTGAGCTCCCCTCAGCTTGTAAAATGAATTTAAACAAGTATGTTTTTGAATTGAAACAAATCTGTTTCTGAAAATAATACGGATGTCTGTAAAATTAATACATCAATTTACTGAGTATCAATGCATATACTGATATCAATGTATATGTGTACAGATAAGAATTAGATTATTGCTAGTAACATAGGTACACTACCTGTCCTTATCATAGTATATCTATCCTGTAGCGATTCTTGCTTCTGTTTTATTGGCTAAAGATTCAATCAATCACTCAATCAATCAATATGTATGGCCACCCATCTCAACAAGCAACTCTTAAAAGTAAATTAAAACAAATTTCTATCATAAAGAAAAATACACAACAAATGATGATGATGTCATAATTTATGGTTGTTAGCACAACCAGGAGGCAGATCCTTCATGCACTCAGAGCCCCAGGCCCAGAGCCTTACAGAAGATCAGTAGTGATAGGATGAATTTGATCTCTGGATAGAGAATAGTTCATAGGACAGATACTATGGCAGAAAAGGCTCTATGGAACATGCCCATCTTGCTGGATCAGCTTGAACAGGTAAAAACAACTGGTAAAAGAAGTCCCTCGGGTAAATTTCCTATGTACTGTGCTCAAAGTATGGAAGTCTCTGTCATGCATCATATGTGAGATTTTCTGAATCAGAATCATTATTTCTGGAGGGAAAAACAATTGCGCTGGATCTATTAATGATTGTGATGGCAAAAATAATTTCATTTGAACAAAACAGAAATCTGATCCATCCTATCACTCACATATTGAACTACATGTTGCATTTAGTGTCTATCCCGTCTTTAGTTTTTACAACTTTAGGCAGCACACATAATAATCTTATCTGATTTTTTCCCCCTACAACTCTGTGAGGTGGGCTGTGACAGACTGACTGTTCCAAAGTCTGCTTTGATACCTGGAAATCACAGGCACACATTTTGATGTGTACCATCTTAACCATTACACTGAATTGGTTCTCAAAAGGTACAGAATGACCTTTTATACAAAAAGATTTTTTCCTTCTTTTCCTGGCATAAAGCCATCACTGAACAGAATTAAATTGTTTTAAACAATTGGAACAATACTCTGTCTTTTATAAACCTTTTGATAAAAAGTATCCTATATTAAATGTTATTTCTGCAATATTCTAAATCAAAGTTTTATATAGAGAAAACACAAATTTTCTCCCTTGGGACATAGGGGCTAAATGGCTTAACCACACATCTAAGATTAGCAAGTATCATCTTTCCTCTAATATGTCCTTTCTATACATATACAAGTATATCTGCAGGTTATGGTCAAAGAAATCAAAATGGTGGCCATCACAGTGTGATGAAAACACCAGCTATTTTTTATGAGCATTACTTGTTCTTTGATTGCACGGTCATATCTTGATGATGATGATAATGATGATGATGATGATTTACCATGCCCTGTGAACACCTTGCACATTTATAAGTTTTTTCTCAAAAGAAATTATCTGACTGGAGCTTTCAAGATATTATGTTTTTGCTTCCTGAATTCTGACCAGCTGAGACGTCTTCTTCACATCTTAACATGCTATCTACTCATCCTTGAACAGAAATCTATATTGGCACAAATTTTCATATTGTGTTCCCTCATTCCTATCATCTGTGAGGTACTAAGTACTGACAACCACATGTGAGAGGCACTTTACAATAGAAATTTTGCCTCCTGGTTTGTGCAGACATCAGTGAATTTTATGACAGAAACTGTTAGAGTTTCCTAATTTGATTTCATTGTATTGCCGACATCTGAACAAAGTTATTCTGTCCTATTTTAAACTGCTTTGGGGGTCTGGGAAAAGAGAAAAGGAATATCTCTTCAACCTATTTCTTGACTGTTTTCAAAACAACCAGGATTATGTGTCATGATTTAGACTATGTCATCAACATTATTAAATGAATATGAACTTTTCTCTGTTGAAAGATCTATATGAGCCCCTTCCCCATGCTCATTCAGATTAAGCAACTAGTGCATAAATCATCTTCAATAATACATCTTCAGAACAGAATAACTCCTATTATATTTAAAAGATAGAATTACAAACTAGAAATAGAGCTCTTACGTGTATTGCCTTCTTGACATTCTGAATAGTTCCATTCTTCTGAGTAATTGTTTCCTTCTTCCTTTTTTGGTTCTCATTTATCTTCTTTCAGTGGTTATGGAGCAGAAGTTACAATTCTTTTGTAAAAAGAAGTAGGAATGTCTGCTGGAATGGTCATAGATTCCAGGAACCCTTTCTATTCTTAGCTTTTAAGTCTCTGTCTTTTTCTTTATAGTATTGTTTCTTCTTTTACGATGAGATGAAAAACATTAAATCATACCAAGTTTCTGACCTCTGAAATACTGACAGTGAAAATTGAAAAACTACTGATACTGTTTTGGAAGGTAACCCAATATTTTATAATTCTGACTCTTGCCTTCTTAGCATTAGAACAAAAATGTTCAGAAAATTTTAAAAAACTATGAAGAAAAAAGGTATAATTTTCTGGGATTTGGTTATATGTTCCACATTGCTTTAAAAAGAGTGTGGAAGAACTGGAACTCTCTTTCCAGTTCCAGTTTCCAGAGGATGAGAGAGGGGAGACGAGAGCTCTTTTACTACACCAGAATGTTGTGAAAAGGGACTAGAGAGACTTTTGTTTCTCATACTTATATTATCTTTTACTCTTTATTTTTGTTCAGTTTATTGAACGTTTTTACTTTTTCAAAATAAAAACCGCTCAGAGTCATTAGGAGTTGGGGACAAATTTAGGATATATGTACATACACGTATAAGAGTAGGTAAGCTCCTTGGTAACTCTTTCCCAAAGATGATATTTTTATTTCAGACTTCAGCAGTATTGACAATTGATGGTCCATTTGAACAATGGCAAAATGATATTTCTAAATTCATATGGCAAAGAAGAAACCAAGAGTTAGGTACAAATTACTTCAAGATGCCAAAGAAATAGGAAGTTTAGGTTTGCCAGATTTAACTTGGACTTTGATGCTTCTTGATCTGATTAAAGAGTGTGGGACTCTCCAAATCAAGAGATTACATGAATTAGATGGCCATGAATTAAGATATGCATGGTATAGCTGCTTATGGTATGACAAGGTTAAGACGAATGTTGACTTTAAGAATCATTTTGTTAGATGTTTCATCCTAAAAGTCTGGAATAAATATAAAATAAGATTCTCTATGAAGGTACCTCTTTGGGTATCAGCACAAGAAGCTTTTTTCAGAAAAGGAATGATGACGAGCCCAGACTGGTGGACTTATGGTCAAATAATAACTTTCATTCAAGGTTATTATCTCTTAAATCTAAAAAAGGCTTAGAATCAGAAGGATGAATCTGTCATTGCTTTACATATGTACAATTGAAAAAAGAAGTTTTAAAATAGACAAAAAAGTTATGGGTTTGTCTTTGCAAAAATGAATTTGAAATTGTATTGTGTGGTAATGAATAAGTCATTGCCAAGGTTATAAACTATTATTAAAATTGAATTTTGAGAACGAATATTTGAAGCAATGTATGATTCAATAGGCAAGATACTTTGGGTATAATATAATGCTTGAACAATAGGGACACATGAGGATGAAGTTTTTAAAAATTACATTGAACTATAACTCAAAATATTTTTTATATACTTATGTAACATTAATATTTAACATTTGATAAATTGTCAAACATGTATGAAGGTACTTCAAATGTATGTTAGAAATGTAAAAGAAAAAACTTTTTAACATCTTTATTGGATATGTGCCAAAGCAAAGAAATATTAGGGCAAGTTTCATATTTTAATACAGAAGATTTTAAAACATATATAAAATTAAAGCAGATACTTTTTTTCTAGATTTAATGGACAAAGGACTTGAGAAAAAATGAAACTTTGTTGCAATACCTATTTACAGCAATGAAAATGCTTTATGCACAGAAATGTAAGGATATGTTAATTCCCACAAAGGAAGAATAGTTGGAGAAACTGATTGAATTAGCGGAAATAGCCAAAGTTTCAGGTTTACTAATTCAACAATGTGTGTTGTTTTTATAGAAATGACTGGAGGCTAAAACGTATGAAGATTGGTTGCAAGAACTGGGTATGTCTAGTTTAAGGAAAAGAGCAAGGGAAGACATGATAGTAGTGTTCTAATATCTCAGGGGCTGCCACAAAGAAGAGGGAGTCAAACTATTTTTCAAAGCACCTGAGGGTAGAACAAGAAGCAATGGGTGGAACCTAATCAAAGAGAGAAGCAATTTAGAACTAAGGAGAAATTTCTTGACAGTTAGAACAATTAATCAGTGGAACAACTTGCCTGCAGAAGTTGTGAATGCTCCAACACTGGAAGTTTTTAAGAAGATGTTGGATAACCATTTGTCTGAAGTGGTTTAGGGTTTCCTGCCTAAGCAGGGGTTAGACTAGAAGATCCACAAGATCCCTTCCAACTGTTATTCTAAATGATTAGTATATACTGAGTATATAAAGTAAAAAAGTGAGGTTGTAATAATATTATGTTGATTCTATTAGACTGAAAAGATTCAGAATTTAATGCTTTTTTCACTTCTCTATTTCCCCTTCCCCATTTTCCCACTATTTTCATTTTCATTTTATATTCTAATAAGTTGGATAAAATTATATTATTTTTAAAAATGGGTAAACTATCCTTGATTCCATTTGTACATTTATTAATGTATTTATTTCCAATTAGTTCATTATATTGTGGGAAAACTCTCCCCGCCCCCAGAAGAATGAAATATTTTGGGAAATGTTAAAAAAGGCAGGATAAAATATTTCTCCTAAAGGAGAAATGAAAAAATCTTAAGGAAGGCAAAAACAAGCCCCAGTTTCTCTGCCCCAAGCAGAAACTGAGGAGGCCAGCATTTAGAAATGCAGATTTGGTAATCTGTTCAGAAAGACTGAGTTAAGACAGAAACTCAGATAAGCAACAAACAAAAGGTTGACAAAATTAGCTCAGACAAACACCTAGGATTTGCATTTTCTCTTTTGCTTATAGAGCCAGCTATGACCCCTACATACCCCTACATGACCCCAGAGGAATCCAGAAGTTATAAAAACCCACCCACTCTAAACTCCATTTACCAGCCTCCATTTTATTTCCATGCCTTTCTCCTGGTTTGAAACTGGACCTGGATATTTCTTCCAACAATATTTATCATGAGTGAAGGAGCTTATGTATCTTTCATGAGTATGCTTCCAGATGATAGTACTGATACGTGTCTACTGATCATGCTGTATATGTGCACTGGTATATAAGTATCCTAGACAGTAGAAAGTGTTCATCTACCTTGAAAATGTCTACTGCACTGGATTTGAATGTGTGTTGTTTGCCTGCCCTTGTTGTTTGCGTGGCCTGACTAATTAACTCAAATACAGAAATGATGTTTCAAGCTCCATTTCTCACCAAAGGAATTTTGACTGAGGTATAAATGGAAAGAAGTTAGAAATATCATCCTCACTGGAGAGAAATTAAAGAAATTAAAGTCTATCCCAAGAAGTAATTTGTCAGCTATTTTAGCTACACAATCTATGTATAGCTACACAGCTATGCACACCAGTAATATGAAACCTCCTTCTTATTAATTTAATATATTTGTTATTGTTCAAGGCAATGGACGTACTAGACAATTTTTAGAAGGGTGTTAGAAAATAAGAGGCCTATTACCTTTACGTTTTATGCATTGCTTGCTCTCTGGTGTTTGTCAAGACAAATAGACTTGCCTACTCTGAGTGACTCAGAACAGAATCTCCATATCAATCACCCACCTAGCTCTACATAAATTCTGTAGGGCATTCAGGACATTTTGCTGTCTATGAATATTTTAGACAAGAAGAATCCCTGAAAGCTTCCCAATGCATTAAGATGGGAAAGTGGGACTTGGGCCTTGTTTTATAGCTGTTTGCCAAAACGCTATTACTATTACAGCTCTTTGGTGAATGTGTGTTTCCTTGCAAAAGAACTAACAGCATGGTTGAATACTGCCAGTTCCATTCTTCACAAACAAATGGGAAACAATGATACTTAATTTTTTAATGCTACATGAACTACACCAAAGAAAATAGAACAATGCATAGAACATTTTCATATAAAAATAATCTTTTAAAAATATAGAAGAAACAAGGAATGGATTTATTTCTGAGTTGGCCATATCTCCACTAAGCCAAACTGGACCTAAATATCATTACTCATCATGATTAAAAATTCCAGTAATAAGGATTGGAGCTCTCCAATTAGTGGGGGAGGGGCACTTTATCTAATACAAGCAATAAAAAGGATTTCAAGAACACACAATGTTCTAACATTAAATACACCAAAAAAAGAAAAATACTGAATAGACCGATAATCCACCCAGAAAAGCAGTTAATACATACTGATTTTATCCCAGAGAACCATTTTTTAACTTTCCTGGATATCTCCATCACTGAACTTGAGATGTCCTTAAATGGCATAATGAACCTCTAATTTCCAAACACTTTTTATTGTTTCTGTACATGCTTTAACGATCAATGGCTCACTGTTTTCATAAAAGTTGCATATGGCAGAGAACTATGATAATGATAGAGACTGCTTTTATTTTGCCAATTTCCTTGATATAGTATATTGAAAAGACTCTATAGAGACCTTGTCACCCAAGGCACCTAAATACGATTCAGATCATATTCCCGTTTACATTCCAGATAAACTTTTTCTCAACCCCTAAGTGATATTGTCAAATCAATATCTATCCCAGCAACTGAAAGAAGTGAAAGTTAGGCTTAAAAGTTTATTCCTGTCATATATTTTACAAGCATATTTATTTACTTTTGCCATTACAATTACATGCCCCAACCGTAGAACCAAAAGAATCCATAAAATAGCAATGCATTAAATAATCAACAATTTGCTTTCTCAAATATAAAAATGCAGAAAATTCATTATAATAGTAGTCAAGGGAAGGATTATAAACTTTTGTCCAAGTTATGACCAATGGAATTCATTAAACTTTGATTTTTGGAATTGGAACAGAATTTTTTCCACTTTTTCCAACGTCTGCTGCTGCTGCTTTATCTAAGATAATTGCCCTTGAAGAGTAGGCTGAAATAATTGGTTTGAGAGTCATAGTATTTTTGCTCAAAGTTAATCATTTATAAATGCAAAATATTTTTTCTTGATTAGTCAATTTATTTAATGAGCAATTTTTTTTGTTTTGTGAAATGCAAGTAAATCAAGCCCAGCCCAATAACAAAGTCTACACAAATGACTGCATGCTAGCATTTTCAAAGGAATTGATGGGATTTAAAATGAGTTTCCTGGTTCAAAAACTGTTAAGACACATTAACAAGTTAGGCAGATAGATGGATGTTACCATACAAGTTACCGAAACTTAGTGCAGCTACTCCTCGACTTATGACTACAATTGAGCCCAACACTTCTGTTACTAAGTGAAACATTTGTTAAGTGAATTTTAACCCATTTTACGACCTTTCTTGCCACAGTTGTTAAGTGAATTGCTGCAGTTGTTAAACAAGTAACATGGTTGTTAAATGAATCTGGCTTCTCCATTGCCTTTGCTTATCAGAAGGTCACCAAAGAGGATTACATGACCCATAAATATCTGTATTTATTACATAAATACAGATATTTATGACCATTTATGCGATGGTCATAAATATGAATCAGTTGCCAAGTATCTGAATTTTGATCACATGATCATGAGGACACTTCAATGGTGGCAAGTGTGAAAAATGGTCATAAATCACTTTTTTCAGTGCGGTTATTAAATGAACTGTTGTAAGTCGAGGACTTCTTGTATCCTACTCCTCTGCTTAACCAAGGAATCTTTGGTGTTCTATCAAAAGAACCCTCGGGACATGCTCGCTCTTCTTTCTCTCTCTGCCACTATTAGTTTGCTGAGGTTGCCATTCGTCACCCACAGGCAGCTTCTCTACTTTAAGTAACATAAGGCCCCAGGACAGAGTGCAATCAATATACATTGATTTCTATTCTTGCTTCAAGCTGAGCTTTCTTCAGCTTATTGCTTTAGTTTAAAACAAGATATGAAATTGCGTGGATTTGAATCATCTCACACTCATGTCTTGAGTGGGCACCAAATTACTTCCAGAATTGTTTTATCTACAATGACTGTAATATTGGAAGAAGATAAAAGACACAGTTACCAAAAGACTGATGAAGTCATTTCCTGCTATTCTTTACTCTTTTTACAAGCTGAGCCTGCCTATGATTTCTTTTTTTCCATGAAATGTTTCCATTCAACTGGAAGCAGAGGGCCTGCTGGCACCTATCCTTTTCATGGCACAAAATACTTGTAGGGCTGATCTGGAGAACAGAGATATTCTTGGAGAGAATTACATTCTTCAACTAATGTATGGTGAAGCCTAAATTGGGCTATACTTGGCTCTTAAATAAGCCCAATGAATGAAAATGTATTGGTAGTTTTATTGTTTGTTTAAATGCACAATATTCCAATTAGGTCCTTATTTTGAATCTGTGATTATGATGGTGGGGAGCCTGGATATCTCAGCAGACTAATGCACTGTAATTTAACTCCAGCTGTCTGCAATTAGTAAGTTCGAATCTCACCAGGCTCAAGGTTGACTCAGCCTTCCATTCTTTCTAAGGTAGATAAATTGAGAACCCAGTTTGTGGGGACAATAAGATGACTTTGTATAAATATACAAAAGTATGAAGGCTATTGTTTAATGCATTGTAAGCCGCCCTGAGTCTCCAGAGAAGGGCGGCATATAAATCAATTTTTTAAAAAAATGACCAGGCTGAACCCGAGGATTAAGTGCTTCATCAGTCTGAAGTCCCTTCATGCCCGTAAGAGAGCTAAGTGCAACCCACCTTGAATTCCCTTCACTTTTATCTTATCTATCACCAATTTGCTTTGACTGTTAATAGTTCAGATTATTGTAGCATGCAATAAACCTGTGATCATTTGAACTGCTCTTACTCCTGGTTTCTTACACTTAACAAATGGAAGGGGGTGGAAAGAGAATATAGATACAAGAAAAAATGAGGTAAAATTGGATTTCAACTTGCCTTTGGCTAATGTAGGGCCAGCAGCTTCTTACTCTCAAATGTATATATTCCTTGATCCAAAAGAAAAAGAAAAATGTTTAGCTTTCATCAGCCATCTGCTGACATCATCAGAGTATTAAACTACCATTATAGAGATCTCTGCCTTTATATGCCATTAATCAATTTGGCTATTGCACATAATAGGCCCTTCCAGCCATCTACCACTTGTAATTAGCTGTGTTGTTTTTGCTGTCGTCATGCTGGTTGATGGACGCTTAATTCTTACTGTTTCCTCCCTCCTAGCCTGCTTATCTGTGGAGGATGATGTTAGCCTGTCAACCTTCACAATTTGCTCCTTTGTCCATGACCTTGTGGTCAGCCTGATTTGTTTCTCATTAACCTTATCTGTTATAGTTTGAGACAGCCCTGCTGGGTTGCTCTGTGTTTGGTCAGGACTGACTATGCCTTCACAGGCTGAGTCTGCATGCTCAGAAGTGGGGGAGGGTGCCATTGATCTCTGCTCCCTGATGGAAAACCATCTCTGTTCATCCTGTAGGGTCTTTCCTGGTTTCTCAAAGCCTGGTGGGCCAATGGCAATTCAATATGCCTGTTGATGGAATTGTTATTGGAGAACCAGGCTTCTTTTAGTAGGCATCCTCCTTTAGTCATATCATGGGCAACAACTTCAGCTTCTTGAAAATCGAATGTGTGGTTGTATTCCTTCATAATGTGTCCAGATCTGGGAGTGCTGTTCCTTGCGTCGGACAGCCAGTTCATGCTCATGTACTCTGGTCTGCAGCTGCTTGGCCGTTTCTCCTACATTATTGCTTGCACAATTACTACAGTTGATGCAGTAGACTATTGAAGATGTCTCCTCCTTAGGTAATGCTTCCTTTGGATGCATCACTCTCATTTTCAGTATTTGGTCTGGCTTATGCACCACTTTGACTCCATGTGCCGAGAGGATGCGTGCGGCAGTTTTGGATACCCTCTGTACATATGGGAGCACCCTCCAAGTTGCAGTTCCACTGGCACCTTCAATAGGCTGCTGAACCCTAGATGTAGTACACCTTCGGATAAAGTCCATTGAGCATCCATTGAGCTTGCAGACCTGATAAAGGTATGCTGCTCCTTGGCTTTAGCTGTCGGTGTACTACAATGAGTGTCTATCCTACTGAACAGTACCCAAATACAACTGACTTTATGCGCCATGGAGTAATTGCATTCATTATGTAAAATACGGTCCATGTTCATAGTTTTCTGATATACATGTGTGTCAAGACTCCCATCTGGGTTGCAGTTGACCAGCACATCCAGAAAGGCCAGCATGTTGTTGGTCTCTTCCTTCATTGTAAATTGAATGTCTGAAAATATGGAATTGAGGGTTCTTATAAATCTGGTCTTATCTTGCTGTTTAATGATGACAAATGTGTCATTGACATAACGTGCCCAAAACCTGGGCTTGTAAATTTTCATAGCCTCATTTTCCAATTTCTGGAGGACCGCCTCTGCTACCACTCCCAAGATTGGAGATCCCATGGTTGTCCCCTTTATCTGTTCATACTAATGGCTGCCAAATATGAAATAGGTCCTGAGGCAGAAATTCAACAGGTAGAGAAGGTCGTCCGTGCTAGAAGATTTGAGGTTGCATGACTCCCTCTCCACTAATAATTCCTTTATAGTTAGGGCTGCCAGCTCCTGGGGGATGGACGTAAACAGAGACATTACATCAAATGACGCTGTAGTCTCATCTTCCCCAACCTCCACTCCCTCCAACCATTGTAAAAAGTCATTTGAGAACCTCACGCTGATAGTGGCGTCTTCAGCCAGATATCATAGTTGTCCATATAACCATTTGGCTAAGACAAATGTAGGAGTGCCACAAAGGGAGACAATGGGGTGCAGGGTTACCCCTGACTTATCTTTGGTAACCCATAGAATCGTGCCATGGCTGAGTCTCTTAGTCAAATCATTTTTAGATCTTCATCATCAACTTTCCTTTGCCTTTTAAGTTATTGGCATTAATTTGGTTCTTAAACGATGTCATGGGATCTTTGTCCAGGGGTTGATAGGTGCTCCTGTCATTGAGGAGGTCATAAACCTTCTTGTTATAGTCTGTCCATGATTACTGTCGCTCTACCCTGGTCTGCTCATAGTATAATGATGGAATTGTCCTTTCTCAATTCCTGGGGGGCCGACCCTTCTAATTTTGATAAGGTGATGGTCTGCTTATCGCTAATAGGAGGCCCTATCAGCTGTTGTCTAATGGAATTTTTTACCTCTTCGATGGCCTCTAGTGGAGGATTGTTGTCTCAAGGGCCATCGCAATATCAGCAGATGGCTGATGAAAGCTTAATAGAATAAAACTTTAATTATTTTAGTTCTGGAGTTCACAGAATGTCTGCTTCTCTCTTTACAAATATATCTGGAACTCATATTTTTAGAATAGTTTGTAATTATCTATCTATCTTTCCCAGATAGGGCACACAACATTTTATATTATTTATACGTAGTAACAACAAGTAATAAAATATACCATTTACATTTTTGTTCCTTTGACTTGTCTTCCATTATTGGCTGAAATAGAAAAATGGCTACATATGAATAACATGAGTATGCCTCAAAGTTGCTAAGAGATTAGTATGGGCGCAGTAATGATAGCATTACTATGTACATAGTAATGATTAAGAGATAGATTGATGCTTAACAGGCAAATGATACTTTAAAAAGCTGAATAAATTTTATATAGGTATTAGGATGGATATGAATGCATTTCTTGGCTTCTTATTAGTGCCCAGTCATGAATTCTTGTCATATCCAAGAATCTATCAGAATGCAATTTGCAGAATTTTTATATAGATATACATATTTACCATTATGATGAATCCATCAGAGAGATATTTGTGCAATGGAGAAGTATAATCAAAGTAAACAATAAAAACAAAAATGGATAAAAGAAATCTAGCACATATTAGAACATGCTTTCTGAGTGATGGGAAATTACTATTTCCTCAATATGATCACTAATGTTTCCACCCCCAAATAGCAAATGTAAATCTGAAATGAGCCTATTGTGTTGTTTTCCCCTTTAAAATTCATATATATTATACATTTCTTCCAAATTTCAACCAGCATAATGCATTTGACAACACTATATAAAATAATGAAAAAAACTTTTCAAATTTTTATCTTCAAGGTGTGAAATTAGTTTTGTATCACAATACGTTTTCGATTGCTCAGGCTATGGAATATCAAGCAGCTTAATCGCTGACATCATAATTGTATCTACTATTCTGTAGTCATAATATAGAAATATCACACCAGCACACACGCATACACATCCAAAACACACTTACACATATATGTATATATACATGTGTGCATGTATACATAGTTTATATACATAGATATATACTGTATACACTTGATGAAAAATAGATGTTACAGTATCTGCCATGTAAAATTAGTGATTTTTCAAAAACCAAGTATTAGTCATCCCACTCATTTCTGCTAATTTTTCCTCAGAGGCTTCTTTGCATTCCTGTTATCACAAATTCTCTATAATAAGAAGATAGTTTTATTTACGAAAGCATAAACTTTCCAATCATTTGTATCACTAATATAATTAAGTACTTTTGAATGCAATAATGAGTGTCATCTCATTTTCATTTTTGTACAACAGTTGAAAATATATAATTCCATCTCCCATCTTAAGCAAATATTATACCATTGCTATATGCAGAGCACTTGAGAAATCCAAGCTGAAGAAAATTATTCTGTTTTAAGCAATCAACTAAATAACAAAGTTATTGCTAGTGTAATAAAAAAGGAGGCAATATGAAGGCAGAACAGAGTTCAACCACTCATTACTATCAGTTCTATGGTCTGTGAGGAAGAAAGGAGTCTTGATGCACAATAAATATGTCATCTCTTAATAGCCTTGATTCTTCAATCCATCAAGCCAAATCTCAGTTTCAGTTATAGCATTTAAAGTAAAAGAGAAATCTATCTGACTAAATGAAGCTGTAGAATGTGGAACAGAAAAGATACATGCTCAGTGTATCTTCATTACATCCGTGTTAAATTTATTTGAACTGCATGGAGATAACTCTGGTTTAAGAGTCATGGTGGCATAGTGGTTAGAATGCAGTATTGCTGACTGTTGGCTGCCTTCAATTTGGCAGTTCGAATCTCACCAGCTCAAGGTTGACTCAGCCTTCCATCCTTCTGAGGTCGGTAAAATGAGGACCCAGATGGTTGGGGGCAATAAGCTGATTCTGTAAACCTCTTAGAGAGGGCTGTAAAGCTCAGTGAAGCAGTATATAAGTCTAAGTGCTATTGCTATTACTACTAGTGAAGTAACCAAGCTAGACATCAGGAGACTGTGAGTTTTAGACATGCCTTAGGCATGAAAGCCAACACGGTGACTTTGGACCAGTCACTCTCTCTCAGGCCAACCCACCTCACAGGGTTGTTGTTGTGGAGAAAATAGGAGGAGGCGTGTTAGATATGTTCATCTTCTTGAGTTATTTATAAAAATAATAAAAGCAAGAGAGGATAGACATACAGATAATAAAAAATTAAAAGTTTAAGGGTGATTAAAAGATAATTATATATTATCTGCAATACTTCTCTCAAAATCATTTGCAAAGTATCAACTTCAGAAAGGGGGCATTGCATTCTTATTGGACCACATCGCTGATAGACATCTGATGTGTCCCTGATATACAGGAGGTTTCATAGAATGCAAGTTTCTTTAGTCTTTGTCATTGTAGCTGCTACACAGATTTTAGCAGAATGTTAAAATATTCTGCCAGAAATCTTCAGGATATTCTGTACCACAAATACAAAGATTACATTTCAATAGCCACCATATAACTGATTATAGCAACATTAATATATGGAAGTATTTAAAATATATGATTTGTCTTTTGCATCCTCTCTACAACATGGTTTGATAGGAGAAGAAAGAAGTGAAGGAGTGAACAGGATAAACTAATCCTAAACCAGAACTTTTATGAAACTGCTTTTGGCCTTGAAAACATTGTGGAAACTCACCCTTCTTTTTTTCAATATACTATAGGTAACAAGGTCTCACAAGGCCAAAAAGTGGTTCTCATCAAAGTTGATTCCATCTGCTTTATATCTTATCCTTTAGCAGTTGCATCAAAGTTTGTGGCCAACAAGTAAAGAAAGAAGGAGAAAGAGGAAAAGGAAGAACAAAAAAGAGAAGTTGAGAAAATATCTTGATTATTGAATACTACTAGTGGAAATTAATTTGTTTTTAATAGAATTACTTACAAATAGCTTTAAATTATATGTGAAAAAATTATATTAAAGCTTCAGTTGTGCAGTTTAGTATGCTTTCCTTTTTCTAGACCTTCTCTAATTTTCTATATTTTTTTAAAAAAATGAAATGCACTCAAAAACATTTTTATTGATGTTAGACATTGAAACGTTAATGCCTCAATATAACCTAGGATTTATAAGCCAGAAACCAGTTAGTTTAGAAAATCTTAGGAATACAAGCTACATACATGTCCTATGCTAACTTGGAGACACATTTCCTGTGTACAACATTACAATTTAGGGTAGCAATTTAGCGTAGCATATTTGAACAAAATTTGTCCATAATTTCCCAAGCCATGCTTTTCATTCAAGTTTCTGGAAGAGATAGACCTTAAGCCTTACCCATAGGTCTTGTTTTGCTGAAATTTGCTGCTATTGCTTGAAAGATATTTAGATATTTTGTGCCATGCTAATAAATCACAATTTACCTGCATGATTCAACTATACCACCTACCAAATTGAAAAATGTCTGATTTCTTAGAAAATTACCTTCTCTTAATTTTCAGTAATCACACACATACTTTTTAAAATTACATAGTTATATGCCACCATCACAAGAGTTAAGGACAAATACTACTGCCTTTTCTAAAGTCACATTTTAATTGATGACTTGTGTTTGTATTAATTTTTTGAATTTAAAGGATATCTAGGTATATTTTGATTAAAGAACCAGAGTGGTTTTTTTTAAAGTAGCATAGCAATTACATGTCCTATAGTCACTTGTTTTGCAGGTTCATGCTTTTTAAAAACCAGATCCATTCAACTCTTTTTGAGGTTTTCATCCCTCTTACTACCATCTGCCATATAACTAGCAATACAGGGGAGGGGAGGAAACCGTCAATCTGTGCTCCTAGATAAGTATACTAGATTTTTAAGTAGTCCATCGTTTATATAGAAAAGACAAGAGGTGAAATGGAAAGTTGCAGAAGAAAACACTCATAAAGTGGAAAAAAAGTGCTAGATAGCAGCAAGATGACATAACATCTATCAGTAAAATGAAACAGCTGCCACAGGCAACGAAGATAAAGAGCAAATGCCTTTGAACAGAAGGAACTCTGAGTCACCAGTCAGGGTTTGTACTAAAACATTCCCTTTAGAAAGAGGGTAAATTCAGTCTTATATGACTGAATGTTAACAAAAGGTGTGTGCAGATCAGAAGATCACTCTTGCATCTGCTGTCAGTTTTCTATAAGCACTTCTGTGTACTTTGTGAAACAATGTCTGTCTTCATATATGAAACTGTATTCTGTTTAAGAACCTCACTTCAAACAATGATAATTTTATGAGCACTTTTCATGAATCAAATAAGCTCATTCATAACAAAGAGGGGGGGGGAAGCACAAGGTTGCATTGCAAAATATCACAAAATGTTACCAAAAAAACCCTTTTTCATAAATGTTTTCATAAAGCACTTCAGAGGTTACAAACTCAATGGTTTGCTTCACACAATCCTCAATTACGGTTTAGCACAAGTGAAATCATTCACAGTGACCAGATTCCTGGGTACTAGTTTATTTTCTTACATAACAGGATTAAATAAAAGGTCAAATTATTAGAGAGTGAAATGAGACACATTAAAACAAGCAAGCTAAAGAGTAGTAAATTATGTCCCTGTATTTTAAAAAAATATAATATGTCCCACAATGTTATTTGTTCTAAAACAGATTTGTTCTCATGCTTTGTTGTTAAAACAGTATGATTTCTTTAAATCCCTGAGCTGGAAAAGGAAGAAAGCAGCATTCCTCCTATTTATTTTGTAGCCATTGCTCTCTTCAGGCCTTCAGACTTTGCAAACGAGAGAGAGATGGAGATATGCCCTCATAACCCTTCTATCTGCACTCTCAGCATGTTGATGGAAAAAGTATGCTGAGAATTTGTAACTTTATTCCGCTGACCTAGTTATATTCCTTCATAGCGGGATGCCATGTATTCTGAAATAGTTGAAGTGGACAATAGCATGAGTTCCAAACTGGTTCCACTATTAATTTGAATATCCTTGATTAATATTCTAATTTATTTTAGTAGGTGCACTTCACTGGATGACAGCACCTGATTAAACTTCACTGGGCTTGGAAGGTAAAAATGGACAGGTTTGATTAATGCCACCCTAAGTCTCAAGGATATCAAGGGAGTTAAAAAGAAAAAAAAATCCAGAAGACCTAAAAAATGATTAACAGCTTTGAGACTATTGCCAAGAAAAATACATTGTTGTTATTGTTAGTTGCAAAGTCATGTCTGACCCATTGCGACCCCATGGACAAAGTTCCTCCAGGCCTTCCTGTCCCCAATCATCCTCTGGAGTCCATTTAAGCTTACGCCTACTGCTTCAGTCACTCCATCCAGCCACCTTGTTCTCTGTCGTCCCTTTCTTCTTTTGCCCTCAATCTTTCCCAGCATTAGGCTCTTCTCCAGTGAGTCCTTCCTTTTCATTAGGTGGCCTAAATATTTGAGTTTCATCTTCAGGATCTGGCCTTCTAAAGAGCAGTTGAGTTGATCTCCTCTAGGACTGACTTGTTTGTTCATCTTGCAGTCCAAGGGACTCACATGAATCTTTTCCAGCACCAGAGTTCAAAGGCCTCAATTCTTTGGTGCTTAGCCTTTCTTATGGTCCAACTTTCAGAGCCATATCTTGCAACTGGGAAAACCATAGCCTTGACTGTCAGATATTGCCTCTATGTGATGCACCAGAGACTAGAAGGGGTTAAGTCTTTACAGACATCACATGTGACTATATCAGCCAATGAACTCTCTTATTGGACTCTTACCCAGAGATCCCTTGGATATCTTCATCTCTCTCTCTCTCTCATCTATCAGCAAGACAACAAGTGAAGTTCTCTCTCCTCTCAACTTCTGAGTCATACAGTTAGGGTAAATGCGAAAGGAAACCCTGTTCATGCATGTATATATTTTGTAAATATTAAAACAACCTTTTTTGAACCTGAAGCTGTATTGACCAAATAACTTCTCATAGAACCGAATGAGCACGACCATCAATATATATATCTGACATTGACTATACACACTTTTGTTGGCAGGGCAAATACATGGATACTGTCAAATAATTTAAAGAAGACTTTAATATATTTACCCAACAACCCAAGAGTTATCAGTTGAGAGCATTTCTTGAAAACAACCAATTCCTATCTCATAATTTGAATTTTCTAAAAGACAGTTATGTTCACAATTCCAAAACCTAAAAGGTGCTTTAATTATTTCAAAAAAAATTATATATTTGAGTCTTTTGATTAACCAAATATAACTGTGAGCAACCAACAGTCCAGACATCACTCTTAGCCTTTTATTATTTTTAACCCGTATATTGCCAGACTCTCAAAAGAACTTACAGAATAAATAGGGGCTTAGAATGTAAAATATATATAGAAATAATAATGTGCAACATATAATCTACAAGATATCCATCCTACACACCATAAACAGGCAGGAACTTCATTATTATAATTTAGATGTCAATTTTTGTGAATCAGCTGTCTTAATTGCCTTCCTAAATACCATCAAAGAAAGCATCATCCTGATTTCTAGGAGTAGGCCAAAGGATGGCATGTAAGTGCAAAGCTTTGTTTTCTTTTCTCCAGCTCCTCATTTCACCGATATAAATGATTCTATATGGCACAAATATTCCAAATAATTCTTGAGCATTGAGCCATGCAGGGCTTTATCATTAATACCACAACCTACCTACCTATTCTGAAAATAACATAAGGAACAATACTAAAAACATTGACCTTGCCTCTGACAGGAAGGCAAACTATAAAAGCACATTTTTTTTAAATCATGCAATAATTACACAATATTACAAAGAGGACTTAAAGAAATATTCAGCTTTAGTTTATTTAGGGTTCAAACTTTTAAGGCTATGGCTGCAATGCAATAGGCACACAGGAGAAAAAGGAAAAAGACTCATCTTTTCCTTCTGGTAACAGTAGGTCGCTGCTGTCAGCTATGGCCAATATATACCCAAAACATAGGCATAGAATAGGATATATAGTCTGGAGCCCATAAGTTGCATATAAGATCTGTCTCCTTTGTGACTCCGAAACAGATCCTCTTTAAATTATGACAGTGAACAAAAAGAATCACTATAATCCATTTTAACAAAATTACACACATACATACATACATACACTCTATAACCGATTAAGCTAAATAATCATATTTTTTAAAATTATGATTTTGAATGTGGTTATATATAGTGGAAAGAGGGATGCTACAGTGATAGAATGCAGGATTATCTGGTAGAGTTGACTACAGGAACATTTATCGAAGTAAAAGGAGTCTTATTTTCAGTGGCTGGGTTTTTTTTTTTAAATGATACAGAGTCTCTAATGACAACCAATCTGACAGTTCAGGAAAAGAAACGAATTCAGGAAAAGTGAATTTTAGTGACTGCTTATCATGATGATTAAATATTAACTCCACTATTAATTGTTTATGTGCCATTGAGCTTATATTCCATTTCTGTTTTTTACATAGTATTCTAGTTGGCCATAACAAAAACAAAATATTTGACAAAACAGGTACTTTATCTGATCAAGAATGGTTCTTATATGTATTAATAAAACATTTTATATTTTATTAATATTTTTTTTCTAAATGAATAATCTCTCAAATTATCTACAGAATAGTGGGGAAAATGTTTATTTCTTAAATGGATATTATTAATAGACAAAAAAGCAGGCCTTCAAAAATGCTGTGCTGTATAAACAAATACCCTTGTGCCACAAGCACAAAAATTATTTCCTAACAAATACTTGAAAACTAAATGTTGCAGAGCCCAGAGGCCAAACAGTTATTACTGTTTCTGTTCTATATATTTTCTGCTCAGAGCCGTTTTGAAATTGAGTAGCATATCAACTGCAGAAATCAATCATTCAATAAATAAGGATAAGAAAGTGAAAAAAGGTTTAGAAGAAACCAAAACCCTACTCTAAAGGTAATAAACACAACTTTGATTTGGGCCTGGAAGTCTTCTGGTAGCCAGTGCCGTTACTTCAGAGCTGGTGCTGATTCAGCTGGGATTCTCCAGATTATTCTACACCAGCTGCATTTTTTCAGTTGTCCCAAATCTAGTTTCACATATAGTGCATTACTAGTAGCCCAACACATATTGAGACTCCACACTAGGGACTTTCTACCCTACAGAATCCTAAGAAATCTGACTTCCTCAAGCCAGTCACAACTTTCTTTGAACTAATTCGCATTCCTATGGTTTAGGCTGCATTTATTTATTAAAAGATTTCATTGGACCACAAGATATACCCAGAATAATTGCATTTTGTAGTGGCAGATCAGAAGGAAGCTGGTAGCATTTTATAAGACCAAGGCATAAACTGCGGCAAGCTACATCTTATTGCATAAGATTCATAAAGTAGCTTACTGGATATAGCACTAAAATGCATTTCTATAAACAGGAGGGAAATGTGGGAAGGAGAGAGAATGGTCAGATGAAAGTATCATTGGGGACAGATTACAGATATCAAACCAATCAATAATTATAATCTGTTAAAAACCATTGAATTTCTTCAGACCATCTGACATATCTTGAAAACTATTGATGTACATAAATTCAGCTGTCTCATGTTCAGTTGTGCTGGTCCAGTTGCTTTGTTTCAAAACTATTCCTTCTGAGATCAGTAATGGGATATCCTGGGGGTGGGGTGAGGGAATTAAAATGCTTTTCCATTGTCCTTTTATCCTAATGCCAAATTTACATCCATGAATTATTTTTCATAACTCCAACATTATAAAGAATTCAGAAGAAGGAGAAAAAAATGTTTAAAGAATTGCAATTATTAATTGATAAGGTACATATAATCTGTCTATACTAGAATCATCATCTGGGTAACCACCAGATCTTCCTTTTTCCCATTTAAGTATTTAACTCCTGATGAGCTTAATTTATTATATGCCATCAAGTCAATGTTACTCTTAGCAATCACATAGATAGACTTTCATAGGGGTTGAAGTGAGCCAGAGTTCATAAAAATGTGTGTCTTACTATCAAGTTTTCTAGTTTTAAAAAAGTAATATCAGATTGTTTTTGATTTTGGGTTACCATGGACAATTTTACAGTGGACAAGCCACATTTATCTACAGAGAAATTCTTCAGTTGTAAAGCTTCAATGCATTTTCTCAGCAAATTATTTTCATAACTGACTGAAGTCTCTATCACACTTATCCCAGTCTGACCATGTGTACAATATTTAGACACGTTAAGATTACCACCTGACGAAAAATATGTTTTATTTCTGGTTCCTCTCATAAATTTCAGTGTGAGGTACTGTTGCTTCCATTTAATTCATAATAATATTTTTTAGTAATTGCTTAACTTTACATTAGTTACATTCTTTGAGCTTTTATTATGGAATATATCACTAAACAAAGTACTGAGCAGGCTCTTCAGATATTGCTAGAGTTCAGTGATAATGGTGAGAATGATGTCCAGAATAATAATTCCTGTCCATTTTCATAATCCTGAAATGGAATAGGAAAAGTGTTGAATTCACTATGCAGCTTGCCCAATCTGCAGTGGAGCTACAATTGTCACTTCTGTAAATTTTTATAGAGCCAGAAATTCTGTTTTCATAAAATCTTTGGAAAGCCAGAGGAAAATTAATTGTTTATTTCATGGCTTTTAATAACATTAGCTCAAGATGTTTTGCATGTTCTTTTCTTGTTATATTGAATTGTACATGAATCAATTCACATTGTACAAATGTATTCCAATTTCTGAGGTAATTTCTCCTCTGAAACAGCCTTATGTGATATTTCAGATTGAAAGCTTTGGTCTTTCAGTCATGAGCAATAAACAAAGAACATTCACTCATCTGTTGTGCAATACCAAATCATTCCTCTGCCTATTTAACTACCTCAATTTCACCATTTGAATTGATTTGTATTTGATTGCAATAAAAAAAAAATACCCCTTGGAGACCATTTTATTTTTAAGTAACTTTATTGTCAAGCTCTTTGAGCAGTTTTTCATGGAAAGGAATAAGGAAACAAAATGAAACATCGAATGACATAGGACAAAGATTTTAAAACATTAAACTTATGAACATCAAAATAAGAGGGCAGTGATTGAAAAGTATCCTATTCTAATACCTGACACAAGTATACATTGTAGTTGTAATTATACAATTCTAAATTGGAGTTCAGTGTGCACTATCACTGAAGGTTTGCAAGATAAGATTGGACAACAATTTGTCCAGGATGATATAAGGTCTTTTGCCATAGGTAAGGGGTTTGGATTAGAAGACCTCCAAGGTCTCTTCTATCCCTATGATTTTAGAAACTCTTTGTAATTGAAAAGCTACATTGCCATATAAAAGCTTTTACAAAGCTTTTACAACTGAGTAAGAACTACTTTTTAAAAATATTATTAAATAATTGTACTTTTTCATAATATTTCTTATGAATGGAACATGATGAATAGACAGTGATTAAATTCACATTGGAAAGCTAGTTTGGTGTAGTAGTTAAGGCGTCAGACTAGAAACCAAGAGACTGTGAATTCTAGTCCTGTCTTGAGCATGAAGGATGATCGTGATTAATCACTTTCCATCATCTCTAAGGAGGAGACAATGGCAAATCACTTCTGAAAAACCTTGCCAGGAAAACTGCAGGGACTTATACAGGCAATTTCCAAACACAGAATATGATTGAATAGAAGAAAAAAATTGCTTACAATGAGGCCTTACAGCACTTTGTCTATTATATGTGAATTTATGAAGGTTAGAGGAAAGCCTGTATGAGGCTTGAAATCTCTGATGGTGTTTCACCATGGCTAGTTTGGTTAAACATAGTTTGCTGATTAAGCCATAAGTAACTGTGTGTTACAAATATATTAATTGCTAAATTATTACTTACAAACTAGAACGACTGAATTCATTTAGCACATAAGTGAATTCTTTTTTGTTTTTTCCTGTTGAAATACAGCTTTGACGAATAAGATTCTTGTCATGTCGAGTCATTATTTTTTTAATTATGAAATCCCAAAATTATAGCCATATATCACGTGACCTTATGTGTACTGTGAATGTATACATGAGCTTGCCTGCATATACAATCAAGTGAGAAAGTGAAATTGAAGGCGACTGAAACATTGCAAGCTTTTACTTGAGATATAGAGGCAATTGCTATGTTACTGGTAGCATAGTTCCTGTAGGAAACAGCGGTGCAACATCTGGAAGTATTCCTATGACATTGGTGATGGAGGAGAAATCATATACAGTAGTGATAACAACTGAGAAAGTGCCAACATATTTAATGTTAGAAAGTTAAAGCCAGGGAGAATTAGATTAGACACATATATCATATCAAGCCATGATATAATTTATTTGGCCTCAGCTTAGTATGCAGTATAAATCCATTCAATTGTGTCTCAGTCAACCACAAGTAAACAAACAGTAAAAAACAGCCTTTTTAAATTTATTTTTTATGTTAAAATAAAATGCATTTTGGTACTTAAACTCTGTTCAGTGAGATTTCTTCTTGGTGCAGAGAGTTAGGGAAACATCTGTAGATAGTAAGTGTATAGCTTATACTTTTCATAGCATGTACTAAAGTCATTTGCTTAGCTCATATAGGATACTACATATTACTACTAATGAAGCAGTAATGCTAGTTCTTACTTATTATGTGTATCTTTTGGATGTAGCTACCTATCTATTTTTAAAATAAAAATCTCCTACTATTGAAGTTCAGAATACAATAGCTAACTCTCTGCTTACAAAGCACTGCATTGTGGCATGGTATCTATGCATATTATTCTTGGTTGTCAGTTTGCTATACAAACAACTCACGATTAATATAAATGAGCTTAGATTGATTCTGATACATTAAGAGTTGAAGAACAATGGCTTTTGCAAGCAAGAGGGGTGATTAGTATTGTTCTTCCAGCATGATGAATTATACTGCATCACACATTAATACAATGGATTGTCCTTCAAAATATGAAGAATTTCAACAATGCTTTATGATGTCAGATGGACTTTTGTTTGCTCTAATAGGAAGAGAGTTTGAAAACCTGTATAAATCTTCAGGAAATTATTCAAATGGGCATTGTTAACTCTTCCACTGCAGCTCATTCAAGGGGGGGGGGGCTCTGCATCAGTATGTTAGCAGTAGAATGGAGTTATTTCACAGGGATAATATTCATTCTGTGTATCCATCATAATTATTCCAAATAGTCAACTAGTCGATACAGTATTCCTCAATTTATGATCACAATTGAGCCAATATTTCTGTTGCTAAGCAAGAAAGTTATTTTTTTTATTTTATTAACGATAAACAAACATACATATACAAACATACATACATATAATATGCTACATAGACAAACTATACGCTAAAATCAAGTCATACAACTTGAGCTTTGAAAACAAATAGAGTTACTTCGGTAATTTATATATCTATATATCTATGTATATATATCTTTCATTATATAACGATATTTATATAGCGATATTTAATTTTGCCATTTCTTTATTTTTATATCCTTGAGTGGTATTCCCTTATTTCATCTTCTTTTTCTCTAGCCAATCATACCATCTTTGCCAAATTAGGTAGTATTCTGTGTCTTCTTTTTCCTATATTTCTTTGGTGAGTCTGTCCACCTCAGCACATTCCATTATTTTTTGTATTATTCTCTTCTCTGATGGCGTATCTTCCAGTTTCCACATTTATGTGCAAAAGTAATTCTAGCTGCTGTCAGAATATTAATTATCAGATATTGTATTTCTTTTCTGTAGACCTTTGTCAATATTCCTAATAAATATGTTTCTGGTTGTAGTGGCACTTTCTGGATAATAGTTTCTTCCAGTTGTTTTTGGATCATTTTCCAAATTTTTTTTACCTTTGGGCATGACCACCACATGTGATAATAGGTCCCCTTATGTGTTCTGCATTTCCAACAGTTCTGTGTAGTATTTGGGAACATCTTTGTCAAGCATGCGCGGGGGAGGTGCCACCTGTAGAACATCTTGTATGTATTTTCTTTGTATGGTACAGACATTGTCAATTTGGTATTTACTTTCCACATTTTCTCCCAATTTTCAAGTTTGATATTATATCTGAAATTTTTGGCCTACGTAATCATATTTTCCTTCACTACTTCTTCCTCCAATTTGTATTTTAATAAATAATTATATATTTTAGTTATTAATTTATCGTCAGATTCCAATATAATTTTATCTCGTTCATTCCATTCTTTTTGGATTCCAAAATTTTTCATATCCATTTTGTATCTTGATTTTATCTGAAAGTATGGCCACCAATCAATGTCATTCATTCTGTGTATCCATCCTAATTATTCCAAATAGTCACCTAGTCAATACAGTATTCCTCAATTTATGATCACAATTGAGCCAATATTTCTGTTGCTAAGCAAGAAAGTTATTAATGCATTTTGCCCCATTTTACAATCTTTCTTGCCCAGTTGTTAAGTAAATTACTGCAACTGTTAAGTTAGTAACATGGTTGCTAAGCGAATCTGGCTTCCTCACTGACTTTGCTTGTCAGAAGATCACAAAAAGTGACCACATGACCCTTGAATACTGCAACCATGATAAATACTTGCCAGTTAACCATGAGGATGCTGCAAAAGTTGTGGGCTAAATGGTCAAAAGACACTTTTTTCGGTACCATTGTTAAAACCAAGGTGGCAATAGAACTCATGATGTCCTTGTTTTAGCCTTATGCATTAAACTCTGTACCAAACTGACGTTTATAAGCAAATTCCTAACTTCTAATATATTTCTAAAATATACACAAAGCTGTCCCTTGCTTTGAAGAACTGCAGCTATGTCTAAAATAAAAGTTGTATATTTTTATCAGATTTACAGTTTCTCATCTCAGCAGTTAACTCCCTGTAGGATAAAATGGGAGTAGACTACTGGAATCTTTGTCTTATCACTTGGAAGTTGTTCTAAAGGAAGGGAATGCAGTAGCACATAATTTTTCTTGATAAAACTGTCATCTTCTTTCTTTTTAAGGAAGCTTTGGAAACTATCCAAAAGTGGCAAGTTTTATCATGAGACTTTACAACCCTCCACAAAAAGTGCTAGATTTTTTTTTATATCAGCTTCTTTTTTACAGTTACTTTTTACAGTTACAGAACTCAGTAAGACTACAATTTCAGTTGTTAAGCAAGATAGTTAAGTAAATTTGGCCCCAATTGATAATATTTCTTGCCACAGTTGTTAAATCAATCACTGCAGCCACTAAGTTATTTGTTGTTGTTAGTTGCGAAGTCGTGTTCAACCCATCGCAATCCCATGGACAATGTTCCTCCAGGCCTTCCTGTCTTCTACCATCCTCTGGAGTCCATTTAAGCTCACGCCTACTGCTTCAGTGACTCCATCCAGCCACCTCTTTCTCTGTCGTCCCCTTCTTCTTTTGCCCTCAATCTTTTCCAGCATTAGGCTCTTCTCCAGTGAATCCTTCCTTCTCATTAGGTGGCCAAAGTATTTGAGTTTCATCTTTAGGATCTGGCCTTCTAAAGAGCAGTCAAGGTTGATCTCCTCTAGGACTGACTTGTTTGTTTGCTTTGCAGTCCAAGGGACTCTCAGGAGTCTTCTCCAGCACCATAATTCAAAGGCCTCAATTTTTTCACACTCAGTCTTCCTTATAGTGCAACTTTCAGAGCCAAACCTTGCAACTGGGAAAAACCATAGCCTTGATTATACACACTTTTGTAGGCAGGGTGATATCTCTACTTTTTAGTATGCTGTCTAGATTTGCCATAGCTTTCCTCCCCAGGATTAAGCGTCTTTTAATTTCTTGGCTGCAGTCCTCATCTGAGGTGATCTTGGAGCCCAGGAAAATAAAATCTCTCACTACCTCCATTTCTTCCCCATGTATTTGCCAGGAATTGAGAGGGCCAGATGCCATGATCTTAGTTTTCTTAATGTTTTCTTAATGTTAACTAAGTTATTACATGGTTTTAAAAATGAATCTGGCTTCCCCATTTACTTAGCTCGTGAGAAGATCACAAAAGGTGATCAGGGGATCCCAGATTGACATGTAACCATCATAAATACATGTCAGTTGCCAAGTGTCCAAATTTTGTTCAGATGACAGTAAGGATGCTGCAATGGTTGCAAGTATGAAAAGTGCTCATAACTCATTTTTTTAATGCTGTTATAACTTCAAATGATCACTAAACCAATTGTTGCAAGTTGAGAACCACCTGTACATATTTCAAAAGATAAAAAAATTTCAATTGTCCTAAAGATCATTTGTGTCTATATTGACGTACTATATTGTTGTTAAGAGGAATATTTTTTTTTAAAACAAGGCTAAGAAATCCCTGGCCCTGTTTGGCCTAAATTGTTGGATTATCACTCCTAACATTTATTACCATTGCAATGCTATGTAGGCTTCTGAGAACCAGAGTTCATCTTCTTTATGTCTTTCCTTCTGGTCATTATCAAATCTAACACATAAACTTTACTCATATCTTTGTCCACATAATTATAATGTTTATGTTAGCAGGAATATAAGGTCAATGGATTTATTAAAGTCAATTGTGCAACAGAAAGACTAAATTTGTGTATGAAAGTGGTAAACTTAAATTTAGGTAGCCCAAAATATGAAAATAGCAATAAGACAAGAGAAAGATTTTTCTTTAACCAACTAGACAGTTCACAGCCCTACCAAGAGTAATCTGCTTCCATTTTGATCAGCTAAGCAGGGACAAACTAAGAAAGAAAGAAACTAGTAGTCAGAAGTCATTTCCTGCTCTCTCTCTCTCTCTCTCTCTCTCTCTCTCTCTCTCTCTTTTGGCCTTACCCCATTGGCAGATAACCTGTGAATGAAAGAATGAAGGCTACTAAAGAAATAAAGTTCTCAGCAACCATAACAACAAAATTCACATGTCTTGAGATTATGTGTTGCAAGTTTCACACAGGCAGTTCCTGATAAAAGAATTCAACATATTTATATAAGTTTTAAATCTTCCACCAAGATCAAAGTTTTCTATGTAGAAAACATTCATAAAGCTTACTTTAGCAAAATAATCTGGAGAGAAAAATCTCAAATTCAGTAAGGGTGGTCTGTTTCCAGTCTGATATTGAACATAATTCAGCAATAACATGCAGTCACATATAGAAAATTTAAAATTTATTTGTCCTGAAGAGCCAGTCACTCTAGGAGTGTCAAACTCATGCTGTCATATCGTTGTCATGTGACATATCAGGACTTTCCCCCACTGGGGTGGATGTGGCCAGCACATGACACATCCGGCTTGTGGGCTGTGAGTTTGACACCCCTGCTCTAAGCCATTTTCCTTTCATTAGTTTGACTAATTAGCAGAATCATGCTTCATATTCTCAAGTTGTACCTTGATTTCCTTTGCTCTTCTCTGTAATTTGCTAGAGGTTTGTGGGCTCAACATCTTACCTAGTTTAGGTTTTGGATCAGCTATGCCTATATCTCCCAAGTGTATTGTCTTCAGCTATTTATTTATGGAGAAAGCTGAGGCTGAAACTGGTCAAGCTCTTCAGCTTCTTTACAGATCAACTTAGACTAATTTCTAATGCCTTTATTATATCAATCATATATACACAAGTTGTTTTCAATTAGTAGCATTAAAATCATTCCCATAACTCTTTTATTATTCTAATGCAGAAGTTACGGAGGGGGGGAGGACCGAAGGTATTGTAACGATGTTGAAGGAAACAAGACCTTGGGAAAAAATATGAATTATGACAAGGAGGGTTAAAGTTCAAGGACAAAAAGCATTATAGTTATTATAAATGACGAATGTGGGTATAAAACAGAAGATCTAATTCAAAGTATGAACATTGTTTTTAAAACCTGCTGTCAATGTCTCTATTGATCTACCAACTTGTGAATTAAGCCAACTGGTGAATCATAAAACAATCACAAGGGTTGTGTTCAGATAATACAGCTGGCTAATTGTAATGGATTTTTGTGATTCAGTTGGTCAGATGAACCAAGCTGTTACTAGAAAAAAGTTTTGTATGTATCTTGTATAGCTTGAGCAGATATCTAATAATTAGTAAGAAGGCATCCATACATTCCAGAAAATCCAGAAATGCATTAGATTAAAATGCCACTTACAAGTACTCCTTAACTTATGACCACAAATGGGACTGAATTTCTGTCACTAAGCAATATGTTTGTTAAGTAAATCATGTATGATTTTAAAGATTCCACACCCATTTGCACTATTCAGGTGACCCCGAGAGCATAGATAAACCTCCATGTAGCCTGAACAACACTCAGAGAGACTGCTAACCACCAGCCGGTTGCAAGAAATATAAATCCTTTCATTCTCAACCATTCAATTCTAACTAAAGAAGTTTCTTGAGCAAAATGTCTTCAACAAAAAACAAACAAAACCACCTTTGGGACAACTGTTACCTGAATGATTGAGAATCTCCATAAAGGTATGATTTTAAAATCCTTTTTCCTGCAATTTTTAAATGAATCACACAACTGTTAGGCAAATCTGGTTTTCCTCATTGACATTGCTTGTCAGAAGGTTGTAAGTGGCAATCATGTGACCTCGGGATGCTACAACTATGAATTGTCAAGCTCATGAATTTTGATCATATGACTATAGGAATACTGTAACAAACATAAGTGCAAGGACTGGTTATAGATCACTTTTTTCAATGCCATTGTAACTTTGAATGTTTGTTAAACAAATGGTTGTAAATCGCGGGCTAACCGTACTTCATAGCATAAAAGTAGTCCTTATATACCCTATTTCCCCCAAAATAAGACATCCCCTGATAATAAGCCCAGTTGGGCTTTTGAGCGCATGACAATAAGGCCAAGCACTTATTTCAGGGTTCAAAAATATATAAGACAGGGTCTTATTTTCGGGAAAAGTCCAATTGAACTTTATGTCCAAGTTGCTAAATAGCATCCTTTGTCTGGCCATTCAGAAGTTTCCAGAATTAAGGGAATATAAGTACATTAAAATGATATTGAAACTACCATAACATTATCTTAAAAATAATGTGGAAATATCATATTCATATTCTCAACATTATCAATTTAAGAAATACTTATTATGTTATTGATGCAAGATTTAAAATAGGGAAATGTGTGTAAGTGATAAAAATATTTGTTGAAGTACTAGATTTCCAAGATGAATTACATCTACATGTTGTGAGTATATCAAAATAAGTGCACATTTGTAAATTATATGATATAAAATGGATTATGTAATATGATATAATATTCCAATAAGGTACATAATAAGCACATTATATGCCTTACTGGAATATTTAAAAGCAACTGGAATGATATGGAATTAACATCCCAATACTATGATTATAATACTGTAATCCCAACAATACTATTTTTTAATAATAATGCTGAAGTTTCTAAGGCTCCAAGGATGAATAAATTAAGAAAATAGAGAACTGATGAGCAATTATGGTTCACATATATTTAAAATCACAAAAATTATAGTTTGTACAAAAAAATGGTTTCTGCTTTGATCATAACATCAAAAATATCATCTAAAAGTCTAACATGAACTTTTTGTCTGGTTATAATACATTTTTAAAAAATATCTCATTATAATACAGTGTTAGAAAAATATAATATCACTATTTCTTAAAAGATTCTTGCCTCCAAGAAAGTAGACATTATTTGCCTAAGCCTTTACTTGAAGTATATCAACCTAGGAGGAATATAATATTGCCTGAAGTATACTGCCTTACTTTTCGTAGGAAATCGATAATAACTAATCAAAAATCAAAAATAATAATGGTAATATTTTCTTTATACAAAGAAAATCATAGTTCATAGTTGCCATGAAATCACAAAACAGTTTGAGATAAAACTTTAAGACTCCTATAAGGTGTAAACACAGAAAGATTTCAGTCAAAGACCAATAAAAGAATAGACAGTGTGAGAGTAATAATGTCCCCTGCTTTTCCCAAAAGAAGACAGTTTGGGCAGTAGTGCCAGTTATCACAATGCATATCTCCACACAGAATAATTGGGAAAGGGGAGGGAAATGCCCTCTCACTCATCCTTCAAACTAAAGGTTAACAACCTTTTTTGAGGGAAGGTTTTCATTATGATTAGTAGCAAAAAAAAAAAAGTTGTATTTGTACTTGCTTACGTATCTCACCTATCAGATTAGAATACTTCAAAATTCCAAAGTTATGTTTTCTTGATGTGTTTTCTTCTTAAATCACCCAAAGCATGTCTATTTTGCCTGAAGTTTTCTTACAGGTTATTTCTAGCAGTTTATTAGCTATTTGTCCAAAGCATGGGCACCTTTCAGCTCAGTCTGTTCAAGAAATTCATTGTCTCATACAGGATCTTCTGAACAAGTTGTACTAGTTACTAATAGATTAAATATTTAATTTGATGATCATGACTTATGAAGACATACATGCCATTGAGCCTGCATACTTACCTTTCTCTTCCTGCCTCGGTCCACCCAATAAGATTCAAAATGGTTGGCATACTACAAGTCTTGTCTATTTAGTAATGTCATATTGTGAAATCCAAAGATATGTGTTCTTTATCCATGGTCTTCACAGCTGTAATCTTCCATGTTTTCAAGAAAGCCTTGAAGATCTGACCCTTACCACAGGCATTTGGTAAGGATTATTTCTATTCTTACCATGAATTGCTTATATTTGTTATTTTTAACCCTTGGTAGCCTTCCCAAGATGTTTTCGAATAGGCAGTCATAGAAATCAAAATTATAAATAAATTAAAATGTGCTTTCAAGAGGTATTTTGCTAGCTTTTGGTAGTGTCATTTTAAACGCACTATCTCAGTGTTTCTGCAGTCACTTCAGTATGTGAATACCGAAAATAACAGGAAAAGAAGGACCTTGTTTTGAAAATGCGTGAAATTTATTTTTGTTTTGAACATGATTGTTGCTCCTGCATATATTTTCCTTTTGATGCTTTAACTTTTCATATACAAATGTAATTTAACTGTACCTACTTATAATAACATAAATATCTATAAAAATTATGTTAGCTTGGATCAATTTGGGGCCCAATAATGTACAAAGACACACTAGATTATTTATCATGAACAAGTCTTTATTTGTTTACATCTGCTTCATTACAGGTATCATCAGGAACAATGGTGGCAACAACAGGGGGAGACCTTAAATACCCAGGAGGTGGAGTTACAGGTAATGGGAGGGGGAAGAAGGAGGGGTTAGGTTTGTTTAAGCTGGTTAACTCTTGGCATGCCAGTTTACAATGTTGAATATGCCCAGGGAGAACATTTACTTGTAACAAATCCCCCTCTAAATGCTTATCCCTGGGACTGACAGTCTCAACCTGATTGATGTCCATGGGTAGAACACAGAGTTTAGAAGTAAGGTATGAATGCTGCTTAACTGGTAAGGGTTTTGTGAGTATGTCTGCTGTTTGATGCTCGGTGTCACAGTGTGTAATGGTAACGAAACCTGATTTGTGAAGTTGCCTTACGTGTTTGTTCTTGATGTCAATATGTCTTGACCTATGGCCTACAGCATCTGATGTGGAAATTTCTATTGTTGCCTTGTTATCTTCATAAATTTGGATGGGATGTATGGGTTCGGCCCAGATGTTAGTCAGCAGCTCATCGAACCAAACGAGGTTGTTTATGGCCTTGGATAAGCAAATATACTCTGCCTCAGTGGTGGAGGTGGCCACTAGGTTTTGCTTACCGGTATACCAATATACTGGGCAATCATTTAAGAAGAGAACGTACCCAGAAGTACTTTTCCTACTTCTGGTGTCGCCTGCCCAATCAGCATCAGCGTAGCAGTAGAGGAGAGGTTTCTTACTGGTATTGGGTTCTAATTTGAGGCAGTTATTGATGCTGTACTTTAGATACCTAAGTATTCTTTTTATTGCTTCCCAATGAAATACGGTGGGATTGGCTACGTGCCTTGAGAGTAGGTTCACGGGCAGGGCAATATCCGGCCATGTCCAGTTAGCAATGTACAACAAGGAACCTATTGTGGATCTGTACAAGGTGTTTTCTGGGAATTGGGGTGAGTCATTGTACACGTTTTTTTGAAAATCTGCTAACATGGGAGTTTCACAAGGTTTGGCACCTGACATATTGCATTTAACAAGAAGTTCGCTGATTTTTTCTTTTTGGCTTAGAAGGAAGCCCTTGGGTGATCTAGTAACATGTACTCCAAGGTATTTGTTGATACCCCCCAATGATTTGAGAGAAAAATGTTTGCCCAGTTCACTTGCGAAGACATCGCAATCCTCTTTGTTCTTACTTATGAATAATATATCATCCACATATATGAGGACATACTCTATGCCCCCGTTTTTTTTCCTGGTGAAAAGACAGTTATCGGCTAAGGTAGCCTTGAACCCCATAGATTCCAATACTTTGACCAGACAATCATACCATTGTTTACCCGACTGTTTAAGCCCGTATAGGCTCTTATTCAGTAGCCAGGTGTCGCCCTTGGTAGTGTCTTTACTAGGTGGAGCCCTCACGTAAATCTCTTTATCTAATTTGGCATGTAGGTAGGCTGTTTGTATGTCATATTGCTGCACTTCAAGACCTAGGGTGGCTGCGATGACCAGTGCGCTTTTGACACTCTCGGGCCTTACAGTTGGTGAGTATGTCTCTGTGTAATCATCGGGGAATCTTTGGGCGAATCCTTGTGCTACGAGCCTGGCCTTATATAGATTCTGCCCCCCCTCTAAAGTCTTTACTTTAAAGACCCATTTTGTCCCAATGACGGTCTTACCCTCCGGTGCCTTAGATGGTGTGTATACATTTAGCTCCCTAAGACTGTTCATTTCTTTTTCCATTGCGGCTTCCCATTTTTGTCTTTCTTCCAATGGCAACTTTGTTATTTCGCTATATGTCTCAGGGGTGATGGGTTCTGTCTGCAAGTGCATGACGTAATCTTCGAATCTTTTAGGTTTTTGGTTCCTATTGTTTCTGACTGGCCTACCTTGCAGGGTCTCTGCATCGTGCATGTATCTTGCCTCTTTATTGGTGAGTGAATCTACTTTCTGTTTGGGTTGGAGTGATTTTTGTGTGTAGTTGTTGTATGGGTGATCAATATTGTCTGATTTCTGCTGACTGTTCTCTACCTGGTGATGTAATTCATTGAGGTGTATTTTTGACCAATTAGCCTGTTCATGAAAAATGGCAGATCTGGAGATGATGAATTTGTTGTTACTGTCTATAAACCTGTATCCTTTCGTGCCTGTCTCATAACCCATGAATCTAAGTCGTTTTGATATTTTGTCTCCCTTTCTACGGAGTTGTCTGGGTATATGCACATCTGCTGTGACCCCAAAGATGTGGAGATGGGATATCCTTGGCTTTCTATTGTACATCACTTCGTAAGGTGTCATGTTTAGCACACTGGACCAGAGTCTGTTGGATCGTGTAATTAGAATAAACCAGGGCTTCGGCCCAGAAGTGTTGGCCAAGCCCAGCGTCCTCGAGGACGCACCTCATCATCGTCTGCAATGCCGAATTTTTGCGTTCTGCGACGCCATTTTGGAATGGTGAAAATGGCAATGACTTAAAGTGCAGGGGGCCCTTTGACCTCAGCCAACGGGAGAAGTCATTAGACAAGAACTCTGATCCCCTGTCAGTCATGATTTTCTTGATTTTTGTGTTGTGCTTGTTTCCACACGCTTATAGAATTCCTTAAATTTTTGGTAGGTCTCACTTTTGTATTTTAGGGTGTACACAAAGCCGTAGCGGCTATAGTCATCCACTATAGTTAAGAAGAACCTCTTACCATACTTTATGGAAGGCCTAAGTGGGCCTACGAGGTCCATGTGTACCATTTCGAATATGTGATCCATTGAGCGTGTGGCTTTTTTGGGTTTGGGGGCTACCTTTAGTTTAGAGCGCTTACATATAGAGCAATCCAAGTAAGTTTCACAGTTTTTTATTCTTGAACCTTCTGTACAATCATTAACCTTTTGAATAACAGGGAAGCTAGCATGTCCTAACCTGCGGTGCAGCAGATGTGCGCACTCATCATGCAGCAGCTTCCCTATATTAACCTTTTCTTTGTCTTGTGTGCCTTCCTTGTGGGGTTGGGTGCCCTCCTTCTCTTGTTCTTTGTTGCCCTCGGTGGCTTCCTTGATGTTGGTCCTGTCTACGTAAAGGAAGGGTAGTCCCCCTCTAATTGTGATTTTTCCTATGATTGTGTTTCCTTTGGTCATGGTGATTCACCCCTCTTTAATGCTAATTTCTATTCCTGCCTCCTTGCTGAGTTTCAAGGAGGCGAGTATGTTGTGGGGTATTTCTGGTACCAACAACACTCCTTCTAGTTTTCCTAATTTGGGGAGGGTTACGTTGCCTTTCCCTGTCACTCTCACGTCATTTTGATTAGCCACTTTGATTAAGTAATTTTCCTCTGTGAAAGAGGAGAGGAGTCCCCTTTCACATGTGGTGTGATTGGTGGCCCCTGAGTCAATGAGCCACCAGGACCCTTTTTCGTTTGTCTTGCTACTCTGTGTGGCCCCTCCTACTCTGCATAGGGATCCGTCTCTGCTATCCCTTGAGTTGTCTCTGCTTTCTTTCTTGTCCCAGGGCCTGGGGGAATCCCTTCGTCTCATCCTGCTGTCATGGTGGCACCTATCTGTGTGCTTTTCGCGTGGTTCATGTTTGTATCTATCCCTGTGCCCTTTGGTGCAATCCCGTTTGTAGTGACGTCTTCGCCCGCAATTATAGCACTCGGGGGAGTCGCGGGTGGTGTCAGTGAAGGCCACTCTTCGTGCTTGTTTATGTTCTCTGTGAGTCACCTGGTGTTCCTTTCTGTGATTGTCCTCTGCTATAAGTAGATTAGATAGGCTGTCTATTGTCATGTGGCCTAGGCTAAGTATGTTGAGTTGTGTAAGGAATGTTCGCCAGGAAGGGTCTAGTGAATTGAGAATGATACTCTTCATGGTCTGCTCTGACACAATTTCTCCCCTTAGTTGCAATTCTGCCCTAGTTGCATTTAATGGAATTAAATGCAACTAGGGCAGAATTGCAACTAAGGGGAGAAATTGTGTCAGAGCAGACCATGAAGAGTCTCCCCCATTGACACCCCTGGTTTAATCCTAGCTGAATAGAAGTCTTTGGAAATTTTAGTTGTAGTGGCTACACTGTCGCTGTAAAAGTACCCAAATATTTTCTGAACAACATCATGTACAGTCAAATTATTCTCAATGCTATAATAAATGGTGGGTGATATGCTAGAGATAAGGAGGCAAAATGCCTTGTGGTGCATGCAGTCCAGTTCAAATGTCCATGGTATATCAGGTGGGTCAGTTATAAAAAACATCATATTTTCTTTTAGAAATAAAACTTGGAGTTGCTGATACCACTCCATTAAGTTTGAACCTTCCATTTTTAAAATAGGAAACCCATTTGGTAAGTTTCCTGTGTTATTTTGTGTATTACTCACAGGTGGGTGCTGCTGTCCATGGTACTTGACATGCTGGAAATAGCAGAGCGGCTCAGGAACGCTCGTAGGTAGTTTAAAAGTCCCTCCTTGCATTTTTTTTTCTCTTTTGATCCACAGGAACTTCTGCGCATGCGCGGCGTTCATTTCGGCTGGGACTTCGTCGAGGAAGGACCTCTTCGTCTCCGCTCCGGCTTGGCTGTCTGTCCAGGATGGAAAGGCCTCTGCTCCGGCTCCAGATGTCCAGCGGCGGTCTGGGAAGGCTGTCCTCTCCGCTGGGCGGCTCCTGGTCTCTCTCTGCGGCGGCGGCGGCGGTGAGTATTCTCTCCATTCGGTTCTTTCCGGCAGGTGCGGCTTGGGAGTGGGGTGGCATATCGCGACCGGGGGGCGCTGCGGCGTCGGTGGGTCTTCAGCGGTGTCTGCGTCCCTTGGTGAACAGTTGGGGGGTCTTCTCTTTTCTCCTTTGGGTTTTTTAGCGTTTTTCGGAAGCCCCTTTAAAATTTTTATTTTTGTCCCGAAGGCGGCGGTGAGCGTTTTTATCGCTTCTTCCACCGCCTGATCACTAGGGATGTCCTCGGGGGGTGATTCCTCACTTTCTTCCGAGGAATCATCATTATTTTGTAGTTTTTGGGGTTCTGGCACTTCATTGGTTGGCGAATCTGCATATTCAAATTTAGTTTTTTGGAGGTCGGCCATCTTTTTTGGCCACATGTTCAAAGATGGCCGCCAGTCTTGATTTTGCGTGGGAATCCCCCCCTCAGCCTTTGGAATATAACAGTTTTGAGGGGTTTTTCTTACCGGGCTTGTGTCCGGTCGTCTCGCTTGTCGTCTTTGGATCTTCCTGGCCTCGTTCTGGCTTTGAATGAGGTAGCTGATGCTGGCCAGGAGATCTTCGTCCGTTGCAGGGGTTTCTAGCAGGCTCATCATTTCTCTCCTGAGTCTGCTGGTTTCTTTTTGTTGGGTTTTTTCTTCGTTTAGGTCTTTTTGCCCCTGTTCATCATCCGATGAATAGTCTTCGGGGCTGTTTTCTTTTTCTACTTCCGAAGTCATTGGCGTTGCCATGTCTTCAATTGGATTTTGTTGTTTTTCCCGCCTTTTGGTCTCTGACCTCGTCTGCGGTCTTTTTGGCATGTCTTCTGATTATTGGGTTGCCCAACCATCGACTGCTACCATTTTGTTAGCTTGGATCAATTTGGGGCCCAATAATGTACGAAGACACACTAGATTATTTATCATGAACAAGTCTTTATTTGTTTACATCTGCTTCATTACAGGTATAATCAGGAACAATGGTGGCAACAACAGGGGGAGACCTTAAATACCCAGGAGGTGGAGTTACAGGTAATGGGAGGGGGAAGAAGGAGGGGTTAGGTTTGTTTAAGCTGGTTAACTCTTGGCATGCCAGTGTACAATGTTGAATATGCCCAGGGAGAACATTTACTTGTAACAAATTAAACTACAGAACAGTGTAGGGGCTGCAAAGAGACAATGAAACTCTGAGAAGGCATGTGATAGGAAACATCCCCACCTTAGTTGGCTTGCTGTAATTTGCTGTAATTTGAATCTCCTTTCAGGATTATGTTTTAATCCTGACTAATATTAAATATGTCCTTCTGAAATCTTGCTTCTTACATTTTTCAGCCTGGGTTACCTGGGTTTGATAGTAGTTTAAGTCTTTTTAACTTTATTCTTAGCTATTTTACAATATTTTGTGTCTACGGAGGTGATATTGCCTTAAAGCACCCCAGAGCTAAAATGAAACAGAAATAGATTATAACATGTTAATAAATATAAAAAGCGAGGAATCAAATATCAATAAGAGCCTCAGATATCTCAAACAGAATAATAGCCTGTTATTAACATTCAGCTGTCTGCAATTATTGCAAGTTCGAGGCTCAAGGTTGACTCAGCTTCCATCCTTTCAAAGGTAGGTAAATTGAGGAGCCAGTTTGTGGGGGCAATAAGCTGACTTTGTATTTAAAAATAGCCAAAAGTATGAAGGCTATTGCTTAACGCATTGTAAGCCGCCCTGAGTCTCCGGAGAAGGGCGGCATATAAATCTAATTTTTTAAAAAAATAAAAAAAGATAAAAAAATAAAATAAAATGGAGAAAAATGTTAATGTTAAATTTTCCATATAGTTTATTTCTTCAAATGTTTTTCTCTCAGTTGTCCCTCCCCCCACTTTTCTCCAATGGATGATGCTTTTCAATTCATTATTTGCTTTTTAATAGACTTGTTGCCTAAACTGATTATATTTTGTATTGATTATGTTTTATTGAGTGAATAGTGAGGCTGGCATTCCACAAAGTAACACAGTAATTTCTGGAATTTTTGTTTGCTTGTTTTGCAAAAATGCCCTCTGCCTCACACAGACTTCATAATTGTTCTTTTATAAGCCTGTGTAGCGTAGAGGGCTAATGCCTCCTACTAAAGGCAGCAATTAACACCAGCTGCCTGTAATTTCTCTGAGTTCAATCCTAGCCAGGCTCAAGGTCGACTCAGCCTTCCATCCTTTCTAAGGTGGGTAAATTGAGGACCCAGTTTGTGGGGGCAATAAGCTGACTTTGTATAAATATAAATATACGAAAGTATGAAGGCTATTGCTTAACGCATTGTAAGCCGCCCTGAGTCTCCGGAGAAGGGCGGCATGTAAATCAAATAAAAAAAATAAATAAATCTAGCGACTTGTTTGAAAATGTGCTTTCCTGTCTGAAAAAAAAAAAAAAAAAACAAATGCCAAGTTCATTCTGGATGAAATGAGGAAGCAAAAGGGAATACTTATCCTTTTTATTTTCTGACTGTTCCAACTGTGATTCACTTTAATAGTTTGGCATAGCAAGGCTAGTACTGGGAGAAAGCCAAGAGAAGTCCAAGATGAATAGCCACTTTCACAGCTTAGTCCGTATTTTGAAGCTGATTCGTTTTCAGACTATTGTGGTAGCAGTCTAGTCCAAATAATAATCAAGAAGTAGTGGTCCATGCTGTTGGATATACATGAAAGAAATTCATAAGATTATTTTAGTTTCAATGAACCCTGAGGGAAGTTGAAAGACAAACAAATTTGCAAAACAGGACATCCCTGGGAGGTATTCCCTAATGTAGGAAGAGATTTTAAAAAAGCCTTATCTCCAAATGGATAGTCTCATGCATGGAGGCCAGGCAATTATGTCATGATAGTACAGGATGGGGAAATGTCCAGGCCACTTTTTTTAAAAAAAACAACCCAAACTGTATTGAAAACAAAGTGCTTTTGAATGTACAAAAAGTGTAAAACTTATAAGGCAATAGCAAATATAATACTGATCACAAATGAACACAATGTACTAGGTAAGTTTGTAAGTAATATCCTCCTCTCAATGCCACACATTGCTGAATAAATGTCTATTTACCTATTGGCTGTCTCTCATTATTGCAGAAATGTATTCCCCAAAAGTCATTAATGCACAAGAAGTTTTAATCTTGCCAGTTCTTAATGATAGGTACTCACTCTGTCTTAACTGCAGCTATTTCAGCTTTGCCTCTGATCTCATAATCTTGGAGAGGGCACAGTTTCCAACAATTCATCAATTCCAGTGATATGATTTTAGGAAAACTGGTTACCTCAAACAATTTCCCAAAATAGAATGGGATGTCATTGACTCTTGAGAATCTTGACCTTAAAGAGAAACCAAATTGTTCTTACGTGTGGCATTGATAACACCAGTTTACCTATTAGGAAATGGATATTTTGCAGCATAGGAGTTGATTTATGAAAAGCAAATTCTTTTCAGTCCCATACTTATTTTTGAGAATTTCTACATGTTCTCAGAATTCTAAGGAGGCTACAAAGCCTCAATATAGAGAAGAAGTCTAAATGAAAAGTCAGCAGCCTTCTTTAGTGAATTCTGTACTTACTCATTAACTTTAAGAATGGCAAAAGGTCTATCCACAATTTTTCATCTGCTCCAGACAATAGCAAACAGGATGATGGAAGATGAGATACAGCACCATTTGGAGGACTTAAAGGTCACTCAATTCTGCTTTACCTCATCAGGAACCATACTCACAATTGCCACAGAAACCATCTTCTGAGGAAAAAAAAACAACGGAGTTGAAGCCATTTCAGTTTCATCTTAAATTATAGTACACAAGATAGACAGGAAACATTCAAATTCTGCTTGTGTAGAATTTTGTACTATTTAAATTGTGCCTGCCCTTCTCCCACTCTCCAGGCTATCACTAGTTTCACATGAATTTGGTAACAACCTGACTTTAAGTCTGCTATTGTAACATTTACCTTGGCCCTAAATTGGTCCATTCAGACTATGCAAACTTCATCTCAATTTTACCATTTGTTCCAAAAAGTAATTTAAAACTGTTGGCAGATTCATTCTTCCTTTCTTCCTGACCTAATTCACACTGCATCCTAATAGTACAAAAAATAAATGAATCACATTTCTATCTAATTATTTTATGTGCACTGAGCCATCATTTGCATTTTCCGTCTAGAAATGCACAAAGACATGCCTCAGAAAACACTTCATTTCTTTGCTCAATGTGGGAAAATATTTCTCTCTTTCCCAAAATAGAAAATGAAAGAAAATCAAACAGGAAGGAATTTATTTTATTTACGTATTTGCTATTCTCTTAATTTGTTCTTTGGGACAAATTCAAAATGCTGTCACATCAAAAAAAACTATGGCACTGGGCACAATATCCACAAATGATTTCAATTACTAGGATTTATTTATTTATGTAGCCCCAACCACATTTTTTTATTGGTGTTGTACAACCATGAGAAGCCATTTGCAATCTACAGATTTTCTAAACTGTCAAGACTACAGATCGTAAGTTTATTCTTTATTCTTTGAAATGTAGATGAGTTATGTTGGGTTATTGCCCCATTGTATTTAACTTCAGAAAGGGGATTCAGAATCTAGAATCCCTTAGAGATGAAGTAGCACTGATTCTTTACACCTTTTTCTTAGAATGTTAAACAGAGTCAGAAAACTAGATAAATTTGTTTTGTGTTCTTCTGCTTTTCCTGCATTTAAAATAAAAAGATTGAAAACTCTCAGGCTTTTTGCTTCAGTTTAACTTCTACAGGCAAAGTAGAATGGCCCAAGCTTCTTTCCTTTTTTCCCCACTATGAAAATAGAAACTTCAGAAGCTCAGACCTCCTGTTAGAACATTTACTTTACTTAAACATTACTTGTCCTTATGGATCTTAAACACCAGTACACTGTAGAGGCTTGGTTCCAGTCATATCTTTGCACTGCTAAACTAGGGGATTTCAACCAGGATTATGATAATATTTTCCCCAGAGAATCCATCTTCCATTCCCCCCCCCTCCATTTAGAGGGAGCTTCCATTTTTCTGCTTCATTTTAAAGTGCTACAGAAGATTTATAGCACTGTCCAATATATTTTATTACCGCAAGATCTTACGAGAAGTTGAACAGGCTGAAAACCAGGGGTGTCAAGCTGGCAGCCCACAGCCCTCAGGCCGGATGCATCATGCCCAGGCCATGCCCACCCCAGTTCCTCAAAGGCAAAAAAACCCATCATGATATCTCATATAATGTCATGTGATTTAATCAAGTTTGAACCCATGCACTAGATCATTGTCTTTAAAGACCCCTAGCAGAAACCAAGTTTATGAATACTTATATTTAAACAGTTGTATATACATCCTCCTAATACAAAGTGAACAAGCAAAGTTTTGGGGATTTTTAACGATGCTAATATTTGACACAAATTTACTAAATCTTTCAAATATGAAGATTAGAAATAAAAATAATTTTAAATAAACATTTTATTAATGAAACTAATAATACTGTCATTTCAATTTACAAGCACTAAATAATATCAAAGCATAGAAAAATAAGGTTTAACTTTCAATAAGATTGCCATATTAGTCTATTAAAGGAAACATAATATGCACTTTTTTGTTAGTTTTTAAGTTGTCATCTTGAGAAATGCTCACCTTTAAATTCTCAGAAATAGAACAAATCTATCCTGTTTCAAAAGAACAATTACAGGTAGTCCTTGACTTCCAATCACCACTGGGACCAGAATTTCAGTTGATAAGCAAGATGTTGGTTAGTGAGTCATACCCAGTTTTACAATTTTTTGCCATAGTTGTTTAGTGAATCACTGCAGTTAAGCGAATCATGTCATTAAGCAAATCTGGTTTCCCCAATGACTTTGGTTGTCAGAAGACAGCTGGGAAGGTTGCAAATGGTGATTAGATGATCCCAGGATACTGCAACCATCATAAATACATGCCAGTTACCAAGAGCTGAAATTTTGATCACATAATCATGGGGATGCTGTGATGGTTATATATATGAAGAATAGATGTAAGTCACTTTTTTTCAGTGTCATTGTAACTTTGAACAATCATTAAATGAATAAGTCAAAAACTATATGTAGTTTAGTGGGTTATAGTGCCATTTTCCAACTTACATTTTTACAATGAAATACTGTAGTTAGAAAAAAAATATTTCCACATTTTATTTGAGAAAAGAATCTATACATAATTAACATAATTTTCCTTCAGTATCAAACACAAGTTCATGTTAACTTTCTATTATTTGATGTGCTTAATGATATTTATTTATTTATTTATTTAGTTCAATTTATATGCCACCTTTCTCCTTCTCACTCTTTTGTACTATTCTATAAATACAGAGATCATTATAAGCATGTTATTTATAACATTGTTTAAGATGTGATCATTTGGAAAAGACTGTATAGGGGTTTTTTTTTCCCTTGTAAGGACAGGTAATGTTTTTCTCTTTAATTAACACCCTACTCATTCTTTGTGCTATAACCATTATGCAGCTAGATTGTCCAGTAGCTGGCTAGCAAACCCTAAAAAATAACTTTGCAATTAATTATTCTTAAAATATGAGTCAATTTCTTTTTAGGAAAAATTCTTTGAACATTGTCCAGAGTACTAATTATTACAGATGTACTCAACCATGACAAAAAGATGTACTCAAAATAAAAATTATATTGTTTTTAACTTGGAACAAAATGACCTCTTCAGAACATTCTATCACAATATTCAAAGTTGGTGGCATTTTGTCCAAAAAGCTTGGGACAGTTTGAGTGCTCCATATTCCACAGAGATTACCTTTGAAACATTATATTCTTCCAGATGTCAGATCACATATACAGTTGGAAAAGATCAAAAAAACAAAATCTATTAGGATAGCTAGTCTGCCTACAAACAAACAAACAAACAAACAAACAAAACCAGCCGGTTCTGTTCAGCTGCAGAAGTGGAATTTATTATATTACCACAATACAAAAGCCACTCACTCCCAAATTCTTCCACCAAACTCTGCTATCAGACTCTGCTATTTATATACAAGTATTTTGTATATAATGCAGAACATAAATCAATGGTCTCTGTTATATGTTGCTAGCAACCAAAACAACACGTATTTTCAATTCCGAATTTCAATGCAATTCTGAGCAAATTATGAGTAAGAGACCAGATCATGTATAAATGCATACACACCAGAACTGGATTTCAGCAGGTTCTGACCAGCAGTTCTGGAGAACCGGTAGTGGAAATTTTGAGTAGTTTGGAGAACTGGTAAATACCACCTCTGATTGGCCCCACCCCCATCTATTCTCTGCCTCCTGAGTCCCAGGTGATCCAGAGGAAATAGGGATTTTGCAGTAACCTTCCCCTGGAGTGGGATGGGAATGGAAATTTTATAGTATCCTTCCCCTGCCATGCCCACCAAGCCACATCCACAGAACCAGTAGTAAAAAAATTTGAAACCCACCACTGATACACACCAAAAAATTTCTGCACACGCCAAATTTTTTTGGCATACAGATCAATTTCTACTCAGCAGCTTCTGCAATAATAGTTCAATCATAAGTCTCTCACATTTTATTATTTTGTTTAATATGTTAGCCATCCGACTTCAATAGCCTTATTCCTCATTCTATTGTAAGCTTTCACAATAGTTGAATGAGATCATGAATAATACACCTGTTCTTCCTGCTCTCCAGTGCTCCATGCCCACACTAAATCTTCCCACTTACCCTCAGTCAGTAGCAATAGTTCTAATGGTAAGATATAAGATAATCATCAAATCAGCAGGGATCAATAAAGAACACCTGAAATGAGCACATTTTGGTCCGAATTCAGAACTAAACACTATGTATTGTTCTGTTCTTGTACTCTGCTATAGGTACAACAGGTGTTTTGTTTCAAGAACAAACCACTCAAAATGGCTTATGTTTGAATCATTCTGGACGCTTCTGATTTATAATATAGCCCTTCATGCATGCTGACAAGTTTGTCCTTTCTGGCTGAAAGTCCTTCTCTGCTATCACTACGGTGACATTTCCTGGATCATAGAGCAAAGTACATAAAGCTCTCTGTTACAACAGAAAGACATATTTTATTATTGTGTTAGCAATAGCCTAGCAGATATGAATTTAAAGGTTAGGAGCATATTTTCTACGTTCCACATCTGAGAGCGGTCTTTTAGATTTATAAAACAAGCATGCTAATATCACCATATTAGATTCTATTAAAATTTTGACAATGATTATACTATTTTAATTTATATTGAGAGGTTTTCTTTATCATCTTTTATGATGATTTTATTGTTAAATTGACAAAATGAACCAATTATTAATCAAACTCTGATTTCACCTTCAGAAAAATATGGATGTTTCAGCTATCTCCCTTAAGATAATTTGCAGATGTAAACATAGGACACAGGGGGGGAAAAAGATACTAACACAACACTACTATTCTTGGCAATGACATAAGTTCTTTTTAAAATATGGATAGGAAACTTACTTTATTTATTTATTTATTTATCAAATTTATATGCTGCCCTTCTCCCATAGGACTCAGGGCAGCTCACAAGATAAAAACAACACAATAATCCAAATGCTAAAATTAGACAATTAATATCCCCAGACAATTAAAAAACCTCACAACAGATCGGGAAATTTGCTGAAAAAGCCATGTTTTCAGCTCGGACCAGAAAGTGAGGAGGTCAGGGGCTGTTCGGAGCTCGATGGGTAACCCATTCCAGTGGGTTGGTGAAGCCACAGAGAATGCCCTCATCCTGGGGGCCGCCTGCTGACATTGTCTGGCCAACAGCACCTGGAAAAGGGCAGTCCTATGTGAGCGCACTGGGCAGTGGGAGGCCGGTAGGAGATTGTCCAGCAAGTACCCTGGTCCCATGCCATGAAGGGCTTTATAAGTGAGTACCAGCACCTTGAAGATGATCCGAAAGGCCACTGGCAGCCAGTGCAGTCGCACAGGAGAGGTGTTACACGGGAGTAGTGGGAAGCTCCTGCAACAACCCGTGCAGACGCTTTCTGAACCAGCTGCAGCCTCCGGGTGCACCCGAAGGGCAGCCCCATGTAGAGGGCATTGCAGTAATTCAACTGAGAAATGATGCGAGCATGACTGACTGTACAGAAGACATCTCTGTCTAGGAAAGAGCGTAACTGGCTCATGAGGCAAACCTGTGCAAAGGCCCCCTTTGTCACGGCCGTCAGATGATCCACCAAGGACAGCCATGAGTCAAGGAGGACGCCAAGATTACGAACCCTTTCAGAGGGAATAAGCAACTCCCTCCCCATCCTAAGTGATGGGGATACTAGATCACGAGATGCCGGTAGCCACAGCCACTCAGTCTTGGAGGGATTGAGTCTGAGCTTGTTCTTGCCCATCCAGACCTGGACTTAGACATCACAGAGAGGGCATCCCTGGGTTGATCCGTGGTGGAGATGTACAGTTGGGTATCACAGAATATTGATGATACCTCACCCCGAAGCTGCAAATAATCTCACCCAGTGGTTTCATGTTGATGTTAAAGAGCAGGGGGAGGGAATTGACCCCGTGGCACCCCCCAAGTGAGGGGCCTCAGGGAGGATCTCTGACCCCCTGCCCAAACAAACTGCATACAACCCGAGAAGTAGGAGGAGAACCACTGTAAAACAGTGCCCCCCACCCCCAATCCCCGGAGCCGTTGCAGCAGAATACTATGGTCAATGATATCGAAAACCACTGAGAAATCAAGTAGCACCAGAATGGAAGAATAACACCCATCCCGGGCCCACCAGAGATCATTCACCAGGGTGACCAATGCCATCTCCATGCTATGTCCGCGCCTGAAGCCCAATTGCTATGGGTCTAGGTAATCCGTTTCCTCCAGGAATTGTGGAAGTTGGTATGCCACCACAGACTCAACAATAAAGCAAAGGTCAGAGATGGGATGAAAGTTGTTCAGGGAGGCCAGATCCAGAGCAGGCTTCTTGAGAAGGTGACGAACCACTGCCTCCTCAAGTACAGCGGGAAAGACCCCATCCCTCAATGAAGTGTTGATAATCACCTGGATCCAGTCTCCAGTCACCTCTCTGGTTGCCGCAACCAGCCAGGAGGGACATGGGTCCAACAAACATGTGGAGGCCCCAATCTACCCACAATCCTGTCCATCTATGGAAACAGGGTCAAAATCAACTCAGATGTTATCTTCAAGACTTGCTCCCACCTCCTCGTCGGATCCTGCCCAGTCAGAGTCTAAACCCATCTGGATCTGAGCGACTTTGTCTTGCAGAAATTGTGCAAAGTCCTCAGCACTTCCTTGTAAGGGGTTCTCCCTCGCTCTCTGATTGAGAAGAGAGTGGGTCACTCGGAACAAGGCTGCTGGGCAGTTTTCTGCAGATGTGATAAGAGCAGCAAAATAATCACATTTTGCCACTTCCATCACCACAAGATAAGACCTAATATGGGTTCTTAACTGTGTTCAATCAGATTCAGAACGGGAAGATCTCCAACAGCCCTCTAGCCATCTTCTGATGCTTCATCTCCCGTAGGTCCATGGAGAACCATGGAGTTGCCTGGGATCTCCATCAGAGGAAAGGTTGCAAAGGGGCGATTCAATCCAGTGTCCGGGTGGCCGCCCGTTCCCAGGCATCCACCAGTGCCTCTGGAGAATCGCAGGAACCTGTCTGGGTCCATCAAGTGCCTGCGGCAGAACCACCTCCCAGTGGTGGGGGTTGATGGATGGAAAGTCCAGCTTAAGGAGGGAATGGTCAGTCCATTACAGGGTCTGAATGGAAAGTTCACCCCTATCCCGAGTATTTATCCACTGCCCAGAGATAAAAATCAGGTCAAGTGTGTGCCCACCACTGTGAGTTGGGACCTGCACAAATTGAGTCAGGTCCATGACTGCCATGAAGGCCATGAACTCCCGGACCAACTCAGATGTCTCACCGGCTGACGGGAAATAGAAATCTCCCACAACCATCAAGTTGGGGAGCTCAACCGTCAGTTCGGCTAAAACTTTGAGCAGTGCAGGCAGGACTGAAGGCAGTGGGAGACAGGTACATAATCAACAGAACCGACTGTACTCCAGGGTCCCACTTCAACAGAAGTTATTCACATCCGCCTCTCTGAGGGACAGTGACCTCCCTAAGTCTAAGACCTTCCCTAATAACAACCGCCACCCCAGCACCCCTCCCGTGGAGTTGCGGCTGGTGTAGTACACAAAAACCTGGTGGACATTAATCAGAGAGGAATCCCTCTGTCTGGGCCCAACCAGATCTCAGTGATACAAGCCAAGTCTGCACCCCCCTTGTCAATCAGATTTCGCACGAGGGGCAATAACATACACCAGCCAGAGTCACAGATTCCACACTCTGAACCCCCCAGGGGCACAAGTATATAAATAAATATATAAATATTTATATGGTATATAAATCAAATTAAAAAAAAAAAGTAGAACTATGAGGGCTAGGGCGCTGAAAGAAGGTGAGCCCCTCTGATATCCTTACAGCCTCTGTTCCCTCCCCCACCATATCTCCCTACCACCACAGTGATAGCGTGACCCTCATCCCACCTTGTCCCATCCGGCCCTCCCTCCCCGCCATCGCCATTGGTACCGTATGCATAGCATTCAGAATTTGCTGAATTAGAACATGTCTATTAGAATGCCTGCAATGGAATGTATAGATTGCCTTGGGGAATCAATGCTTAAAGATCAGAGAAAGAAAATTAGGAAGGACTTTTTAATCAGAACATTAAAAAGTAGTAGTGGGAAGTTTGTATCCTTCAGACGTGCAAAATTGTGTTAGTGTTTACAATAAAATAGAATTAACTCATCTTATTATGTTTCTTGTCTGGACAGCTAGCAGTGGTCAATGGTAAAAATTAAGCAACATTTGGAGGCTCACAAGTTTACTTCCAACAATGTTTAAAATACAAAATTGTATTTAATGAATACATGAAAAGGTTAGAAGCCCAGCACTTCAGTGCTTTCATATGAAAATAATATAAGGTTCTAGGAATAAATAAAGGAATAAAAAATAAAGACTGGAAATGATACAGCAAAGGACATAGCTTGTCATGAAAAATTACACCATGGTATTTTGATAATTGTTTCATTTTCAGGAAACTTTCTGGAAATGGAAACACAGTGTGGAATAATTCTTTCTAATTTAACAGATTAACAGAGTTGGAAGGGAATTTATTGGTCATCTAGTCCAACCCCCTGTTCAAGCAGGAGACCCTATACCATTTCTGATGAATGACAGTCCAATCTTTTGGTCTGAAAGGTCTCAAGTGATGAAGCTTCCACAACTTCCGAAGGCAAGCTGTTCCATTGGTTGATTGTTCTCATTGTCAGAAAGTTCCTCCTCATTTCTAGGTTGAATCTCTCCTTGGTCAGTTTCTATCCATTATTCCTTGTCTGGCCTTTCAGGTGCTTTGGAAAATAGATTGGTTCCTCTCCTCTTTGTGGCAGCCCCTCAAATATTGGAACACTGCTATCATGTCTCCCCTGATCCTTCTCTTCATTAGACTAGCCATGCTCAATTTATGTAACTGTTCTTCATATGTTTTATTCTCCAATCCCCATATCAACCTGGTTGCTCTTCTCTGCAATTTTTCTAGAGTCTCAACATCTTTTTTATAGTGTTGTGACCAAAATTGGATGCAGTACTCTAGGTGTGGGCTTTATAGAGTGGTATTAGTACCTCACTTGATCTTGATTGTATCCCTCTGTTAATGCAGTTTAGGATTGCACTGGCTTTTTTAGCTGCCTCTGCACACTGCTGGCTCATATTTAGTTGGGTGTCCACTAAGACTCCAAAATCCCTCTTGCAGTCACTGCTATTAAGCCTGGTTTTCCCCAGTTTATATGTGTGCTTTTGGTTTTTCTTACCTAAGTGTAAGACTTTACTTTTCTCTACATTGAATTTCATTTTGTTAGATAGGGCCCAGTGTTCAAGTCTGTCAAGATCCAATTGGATTTTATGCCTATCTTCTAGAGTGTTAGCTATTCCTACTAGCTTAGTATCATCTCCAAATTTTGTGAGTTCCCCTTCTATTCCCTCATCTAAATCATTTATGAAGATATTGAAGAGTACTGGGCCTAAAACTAAACCTTGTGGCATCTCACTGCTTACTTCTCTCCATGTAGACTTAGACCCATTAAGGACTACTCATTGAGTACGGTTTGTCAGCCAGTTGTGAATCGATCTGGTGGTGAAGCTATCTATCCCACTTTTTTCTAGCTTATGAAGAAGTAGGTTGTGGCAAATTTGTGAATTCCTTGCTGAAGTCTAAGTATATTACGTTGACAGTATTTTGCTGGTCTACTAATTTAGTCACTATGTTGAAGAATGAAATAAGATTGGCTTGGCATGATCTGTTTTTAACAAACCCATGCTGACTGCTAGTTATTACTTTACTCGTTTCTAGGTGTTGGCAGATCTGTTTTTTTATTATTATTATTATCTTTTCCAGTATCTTCCCAGGTATTGATATTAGGTTGATTGGTCTGTAGTTTCCTGGGTCTGTTTTTTTTTTCCCCTTTTTTGAAGATGGGAACATCAGCTCTTTTCCCATCCTCTGGTAGTTCCCCGGTGTTCCCCGGTGTTTCCATTTTTGAAAGATGTGGTGGGATAGTTCTGAGATGACATCTGCCAGCTTCTTTAGAACTTTGGGATGTAATCCATTAGGTCCTGGTGATTTGTATTCATCAAGATCAGATAGGTGTTCTCTTACTTTTTTTTTTTTTTTTGCTTATTTTAACTAACAGTCTGTTTTTTCCAGTTATGTTTCTGGTAGGTTGGGCTATAGTTTCTTTTTGCTTGAAGACTGATGCAAAGAATGAGTTAAGCAGCTCTGCTTTCTCTCTATTGCCTGCTACTTCCTTTCCGTCTTCTCTCTTTAGTGGACTGACTGTTTCTTTGATTTTTTTTCTTGTTATTTATGTGTTGGAAGAAACTTTTTTTGTTATCCTTGACTTTTGTTGCAAGTCTTTGTTCATTCTGAGCCTTTGCTTTCCTGACTTCATCTTTGCAGATTCTGGCTGTCTGCTGATATCCTGCCTTAGCTATGTGTCCCTCTTTCCAATTTTTGTACTTGTCCTTTTTGTCTTTTAATTTGTCAGATAGAACTTTTTGTAGCCACTGATTAATTGATTAAATGTTTACCTGTTTTGGCATCTAGTATTACATTATTGTTCCCCACATAGTGAAAGACATACTACTGTCATGATATTATATGTAGTTGTCTATTTATTCTCCTAAGTCAAATAAAATTAAAATATTAATATAATTAATGCAAGTTACAACCACCAAAATTAAATTATGTTCTAAATGAACTTTTTTAACCTGTCCTGATTTTTTGCCATTGAGCTTTACTAGCTGAATGGGTCTAGCATTATCAAAGAAGCTTTTTTGTTACTTTCAAAATTTTCTTTAGTCTATACCCATGTTATACCCTAGACAAGATCACAATAACTTCAATTATTTCTAATGAAGAACCTGCATAGGGACATCATAATAATTCAAAAATTGCTAGCAGTGGTGCAAAAGAGCTAGATATGTCTGTTTGCAGACCGGTCTGTTTATGACAGTTCTCTGTGAAGTTCTGCTTTATCCAATTCTATAACAGGTGAACCATTTGGCCCCATTTATTTCTATTTCTACTAGTGAGTTATATGCACACAAGCCATAATCTCAATCCTTGCAGTGCTACTTAACAAAGAGATCTGGTAACAGATAATTAAAGAGATAACTATTTGGGGCTATGAAGACCTTTTATTAGTCCCAGAAGTCAAAAAGTACTACTGCTTCTTTTGTCAACTTTCTTGTTTTAAACTTCAGACCACACATGAAAAGGTACCCTAAGATAACCAGCATCAAAGTATAAGTATCAGCGAGTTTCAGTTCATTTGTTCCAGCTCCACAGAAAAATGTGACAAAACAGTTATATGATCTGAGAAATAGAGTATTTGTCATTAAAAAAACAGTACTAACTATAATGGCATTCTTGTACCAAAGATAATAAAGACTACAGTATATTTTCTTAAAATGGAATGGATCATTCACACAATTTCTTTTTATGTTTGCAGATGTATAAGAAAAAAGGACCCCAAAATTAGGTGTGCAAATAGCAATGCAAGATGGGTGAAAGATGCTGCTTCCTGATAAGAGAAATGCCTTCAGAAAGAGCAATAAAAATAAAATAGAACATTAATATGAAAACAGCATCTTGCAGAATGCAATGATGATCCTGCTCTCTAGATATAAATATTTCAGAATAAAGTTGCCTAATGTGTCCTCCTCCGATATTCTCAATTCTGATTGGCTAAAATTTTAACACATAGCAATAAAAAAATAGCATTATCAATAAACTGCCAACAACCCTGACAATTTGTTCAAGTAGTGCAGATAATCCCCTAATTAGAGTAAAAGCTCAGTCAAATTTCTCTTCTGCAAGACCTACAAAACAAATAAAAAGCAGTACAAAAAACAAAACAAAACCAGAGGCAGTTTAGGGTTATACAGTCATGGTATCACATTCCTCCATGTTCCCATTATCTTCAACAGACATGTTCAATCAAAGCCTGTTGGGGTTCATTTAACGGAAATTTGTGCTGAATAGGAGAAGCAGAATCTGGCTGTGTCCACATAATACATTTAACCAGATAAAGAAATAATATGCATTTGCAGTACATGAACTTGGTTTAGGTTTCAGGAGATATATCTTACTATGCTGTGAGAAGCTGGTCTGTTTGATTAGATTTTATTTATTTGTTTGTTTGTTTGTTTGTTTGTTTATTGGTTCGATTTATATGCCGCCCTTCTCCGGAGACTCTGAGCGGCTTACAATGCGTTAAGCAATAGCCTTCATACTTTTGTTTATACCTCCTTAGTAGGGCTTTTGACCCCCCCACTAAGCGGTGTTCTTTTTTATAAAAAGTCAGCTTATTGCTCCCACTCCCGGGTCCTCATTTTACCTACCTCGGAAGGATGGAAGGCTGAGTTAACCATAATCATAATCATTTAATTATGATTCAAGTATTGTATTGAATACTAATTGAAACAAATTAAATCCACAAAATCTATATATTTTATGTCTGTCTGTCTGTCTGTCTTGACAATGAGAGTTCCACTTACCCTCTGTTAGATAATTTGTCTGTAGGTAGTTGATTTCCTTGGCACAATGTTCTTTTTGAACAGGGCTGTGGAGTCGGAGCCGGAGCCGAGGAGCCGGAGGAAATTTTGGGTACCTGGAGTCGGAGTCGGAGTTGGCAAACAATGCACCGACTCCGACTCCTACTAAATTTAGATTGGAATTTTTTTAAAAAGCAAGTTTAAATGTCCCAATTCTCCCGACTCCACAGCCCTGTTTTTGAACATTGCCAAATTATTTTCTTTTGTTCCTCAACAGACCTGCTAGAATTGGGAAAAGAAAACATTTTCTGTGCAAAAGTGATTTTCTTAAATTTGGCCTTCTTTGATCTTACTATTAAGAAAGTCATCCTTGACTTTTGTCCTCAAAGGGAAAAAAAACATTCAGCAGGATAAGCCTGACAAAGTTCTGATTTGTGTATAGGTTCCCTCCCAGGTATTAAAGGAATAAGCATATATTTGAACAGTTACAATAGAGGGTGCTATGATTGGCTAAAACAAGTTTTTATATAGAAAGAGAGATGTGATACGTCTCCATCTTTCCTAAAATATTTTATTCAGCCACTGCCGTTCATCTATTACAAATAGCTCTAATGTGGTTTCCTCCTAATTCTCTGGTCACCTGTTGTAGCTCCATTGCCTGAGCCTGTGTCATCAGCAGGAGAGGACTCTGAGAGTGAGGGAGAGGAGTTGGCAAGGCCTCCTTCTCCAGAACCCTCCTCTCTGGCAATGCCTCCAGAGGACACCGAAGGGCAGGAGATAGGCCCAGAGCCAAGCTCATCCCCACAGCCACAGGAGGACATTGATGAGGGGAGTGAGTTTTGGCTGGATCCTTGCCAGCGTCGGAGAGACAGGAGAGCCCAGCAGAGGAAAAGGCGTGGTCGTGATTAGCTGGTGGACCACACCTCACAGGCTATAAAAGAGAGGGATTGCAGCCTGTATCTTTGTGACGGACAAAACAAAGATTCATGGATCCCGGTTTTGAATCTGCCCTGTGTCTCAGCTCTGGACATTTTGGTGGTGTGTATTTGACTGAACTATTAATAAAGGCTTTGGCAAGCAGGTGCGGGGATTGCTGCCAAGCTTTTTATCAGTTTACTTGATTGCCTGCCAGTTCATTAGACTCTGACTGTTTGAGGAGGTGTATTTCCTGGAGCGGGGCCAGAACATCACCCATACCCTCCATCCATCTTATAGAAACAAAAAAAAAAAAGAGAGAGAGAATTGTTGTTTTATGTAAACACACTTAATTTTCTCCTCAAGAATTTTTTACACACTACCAAGGATCTTACATACATTTATTTATTTATTTATTTATTTATTTATTTATTTATTTATTTATTTATTTATTTATTATAATTTGTCAAACAGAAATGAAAACAGGAATAATATAAAAATACAATGACAGGGATGATAGGAACGTTAATGTGCTTATGCACGCCCCTTTTACAGATTTCTTAAGTATGAAGTGAGGACCACCGAAGTCAATTTGTGACTAAAACTATGAAAATTTGTAGCTGAGACAACTGAATCAGGTAGAGCAGGGGTGGGCAACTGTGGCCCTTTTACAACCAGTGGACTTCAATTACCAGAATTCCTGAGATAGCCAAGCTGTCAACTCCCAAGCTGGGAGTTGAAGTCCACAGGTTGTAAAAGGGCCACAGTTGCCCACCCCTGAGGTAGAGCATTTGAGAACTCTATTACAAAAATCATATTTTTTTACAATCAAGTTTAGAATGATTTAAATTTAATTTAATTTAATTTAATTTATCGCATTTATATGCCGCCCAACTCCCAAGGGACTCTGGGAAGCTTACAACAAAAATAATGTGAACAATTAACATAAACATTATTTAAAACCATTATAAAAACATTAAAAAACATTAAAAGTCCATGCACACTATTCATGGCCAGATCCCGCACAATTGCAACAGCAAGATCAACAGCCCCAGGCCTGCTGGAAAAGCCAGTTCTTCCCCGCTTTCCAGAAGGCCAATAGGGTGGGGGTCCAGATCTCAGGAGATAACTGGTTCCAGAAAGCTGGGGCAGTCGCAGAGAAAGCCCTCCCCCACGGACCCGCCAGCCAGCATTGTTTAGCTGATGGGACACCCGGAGGAGACCAACTCTGTGGGATCTTACCGGTCGCTGGGAGCTATGCAGTAGAAGGCAGTCTCGAAGATAGCCTGGCCTTGAGCCATGTAGGGCTTTAAAGGTAATAATCAACACCTTGAATTTGTTGTGATCCGCCAGCGGCCTGCATGGATTGTGGCTGATCCCGATAAAGAGGAGGCTGATGTGGTATTGCGCCAGCAGCCTGCATAGCCGGTGCTTGCGTCAAACAGCGAGGAGGCTGAAGAGGATGTGATGCCAAAGGCAGAGACTCAGCAAGGGCCTTCAGAACCTCCAGAGCTCCTTCCAGTGGAGAGAGAGATGTGGAGGAGCCTCTCCTCAATGCTCGGACATGCAGGGCTGCCAAAAGGCAGGAGTAGCTACTTAGGAGGAGGAGGTCTACTTGAGAGTAGGGCTTAAGGATAATTGGCCACTCCCTTAGCCTATTTAATTTGCATGCAGCTAGTGCTTTCTTGCTAGAAACAATGTCTCATAACTACAGAGCATCTTGGAGACCGAGTGATTTCTCATATCTGGTTTTCTTGGCTGATTGCCAACCTTTGTCGGACTTTGTTCTTAATAACTTTGATAAGGACCCTTTGCATGGGAAGCCTGAATTCTTGAAAGGGGTTTGTTTGGAATTAAAACAGTGTTTGTGAAGCTTGATGTATGTCACATTCTCTGGGAATCTGAAGTTGGGGCAGAACAGAATTGTGCCCGGAGACCAATAGGGAGCCAGTGCAGCTCGCAAATTGGTATACTGTGGGTGTACTTCGGTGCACCTACGACATCTTGCACAGCTGCATTCTGGACCAACTGTAATCTCCGAACACGCTTCAAGGGTAACCCCATGTAGAGCGTGTTGCAATAATCTAACCGTGAGATGACAAGGGCATGAGTGACTGTGAGGAGAGCCTCCTGAGCTCCTAATCATTGGGTTACATGATTGCTTTAATTAGGTGATAATTATTTGTAGGAAAATATTCTGATAAATGGGGCAGTTCTCTTTATGCTTATATATGGTACTTTGGAAACAAATATAATGGGACTCACTTTCAAGAAAATATGTTGGATTACTATCAAAGATGATAGCAAGGTAATGCAGCACATGATTTGCTCCCTGGAGTAAGCTGATAGTTTTAATATCTTTCTATATAGCAAGAGGGAACAGAACAGGAAAAATACATTTCATACATTTATATGTTCGTGAAGTAGTTAAACAAATATTCTCAACTTCTGGAAAAAAAACTAAAATAAGAAATAATTATAGGAAATAGAATCCATTTCTTACCTAAATACATTTGAAATGTATGCATGTACATGCACACATACACTTTAATAGCAACAGCACTTAGACTTATATATCACTTCATAATGTTTTATAGCCCTTTCTAAGTGGTTTACAGAAACAGCATATTACCCCCAACAGTCTGGGTCCTCATTTTATCATCCTTGAAAGGATGAAAGGATGATTCAACTTTGAGACGCTCAGGATCAAACTCATGGCAGTGAGCAGAATTAGCCTGCAATTCTGCATTCTAACCACTGTGCCATCAAGCTCCATAATAACTTCTGTCTCATACCCTCATTTTCGATTTTCACATGATTGATTCTGCTGGTACTTTTCTTCATATTACATAAAACAAACAGGCAAGAAGATACTGTGGTCATAAAAAAAAAAACAAAGACATTAAAAAAAAGTAAGTAGGCAGAGAGGACCATCTAACAGATTATAATCTCTTTCTCTAATGGTCAGGATAAACTTTTTGTTCTTTCATCCAGAGAGACAGAATACATGCTCTTTGGATGCATAGATGCTAAAACATTCTAGGTAGGGCAAAATGGAGATATATAACCAATAATTTCCCAAATTTTTCCAAGAAAGGAAAAGGTGACTATTTTGTTAAAAACTTTCAAAATGTCACTTGAGTCTTAACAGTTAAAAAGTGAGATGATGTTCCATTCAAGCCTCCCAAAATTTGTCTCCCATGGCAAAGAGGGGGAAAGTATCACATTTAAAAAAATAATAGTTGTCACTGCTAAGAAAATTGCCCTTGTTGGAAGAACAATATTGGGTCATACTCTTGGATAGCATGGCCTTCATAATGCTCCAGGCTGTTTCTAAGATTCATAAAGAAGCAACTCTGTGATAAAGGCAAATGATCCATTACTTCCCCTTATTCTCCTTTGTGTAGTGTTTTAATTTATGAATAAAATCTGTCACAATCCTTTAAGTCATGCATAACATATGTCATAAGGGCCTTATTTAAAACTAAACACAAGATAATCTGCCACATACTTGCAGACCCAGACATTTATGAATAACTGCCTCTGAGCAGTTAACAAAAAAGTTATAGTACAGCTAAAGAAATTTACATATGAATGGAAGTACCTTTTCAAATCATTCATTGGTGTGCCAAATCCATTCATCAAGGCAGCTATATTTAATAATGTTTTTAAAAACAGGTGGCAGGTTGGCATAATCTGATACCTTTATGGTTTAGCTGATAAAGAACTTATGGCAGGTCTGAAAGTTGGACAACCTGAAAAGAATTACTAGGGTCGCAACCTTCATGATAGATTGCAGCCTTAGGAATGCTCCATTCTCTGTGTTCTGACAGTTACTATGGAAAATATTTCCTTTTAGTTAGCAAAACATCGTTGTTCTTAGAGTCATTTCCATTTAAGTGTGGAAGGATGTATTAGAATATTTCTGAGGGGTGGATAATGAGATGTTTTGATGTGAGCACCGAGGCCTGTCTGTCTTCTTTGAAGCAAATATAGAATATTCCTGAAAGAATCACATTGTATGATTGCATGTAATATATAGCTGTGATAAGACTTCAGAGATAGAAATTTTGATCATCCTCTTTTTGATCAGAAGAGCTTAGATTAAAGTGTAAATTATGTGATAAGGAAAAGACAGAATAATTTGATTCTTCATCTTTGTATGTGGAAGCAGAGACATCAAAAACTTCCTTTGAGAATGGATCATCACATGCCAGCATACAAAATGAAAAATAAGGTTCATAAATGACCTAAGTGTTATTATGTGAAATAGTAGGTTTATGTTTTACAACAAAGCAAGAATCAAAAGGAGGAAAAAAGGTTGTTTATTTGTTTCAAAGGGATTTATTTTCCAACACTGAAGCGGATGCAAGGGAACTCCTGTTTTACAAAACTTACTTGTCTAAACAACTCACTGTTCTGTATAATGCTGTTCGAAGCTGTTTTTCCCATCTGCTTTGCTTCTCGGGGACTTGCCTCTTAAGAAATATGCCAGTCTCTGTTCACTGAGATGTGCTGAAAATGACCCCTTTCCACTCACTGAACATCCTCTTTAATAAACATCAATTATATTTTTAAATGTTTTTTTTACCATTTTTCTTTTTTTTTATTGAAAAAGTTTTACAATACAAATTTTATCATTTCTCCCCCCTCTCACCCCCCCAAATCCCCCTCACCCCCCCAATCCCACACCCCTCCCCCCCTTGGCTTCCGCTACAATTTTTTTTTAAAAAATTTTTTTTTACCTTACTTATATTAAACTAAAAAAAAAAATACAGTGAAACTTTTAATAGTATAGTAAAAAGACTAATAATAAAAATATTTACCTCATTTATCAACCATTAATACTCAATTATCCATCAATACTACTCTCTTGATATTTAAACCCCGCTACAAAATGTTAACATTTCTCTAATCTAATATTAATTACCTAAATCAATCCCCCCAAATATAATATATAACATCCATATCAAATAATTTTCTGTATCAAGCAATCAATTTTTGATCTTTTTCTTCATCTTGATTAAAATTAAGTATATTCCAAGTACCTCTGTCAACAAAAAAAATCAAATATTTCTCTAGTCTAATATTAATAATTATTTAAATCAGACCCCCTTGTTGTATACTAATAAAATATATAACAATTATATCTAATAATTTTCTATCTTAGTAATCCAAATTTTAATCTTCTCTTCATAAATATAGTATCCAACATATTTTTTATAAACTTCATATTCTTTCTAAATATATAACAATTATATCAAATAATTTTCTATCTCAGTAAACAAATTTTTGTCTTCTCTTCATCTTGATTGAAGTTGAATAACTGTCTTCCAACATAGTTTTTATAAACTTCTCATTCCAGCTGCCCCCATCAGCAACAAACATCTCTCCACATATAAATCCCCCCGAGTGACTTTATGTTTATAAAATCCAAACCACAAAGGTATCTTGTATTCCTCTAGGTAGATCATTCAACCTGGCTCCTGGAGTATCAGTTAAAAAGAAAAACAAATGCAGCCCATACAAGCTGCACTCCCAGATGTTCCTTTAAGGCTCTTTCAAATCCTGCCAACCTTTCCACTTCCTTCCTTCGGGTTTCCGAAATGTTTTCATCTTTATTTTCTTCATCTAGACAATTAATTCCAATAAATTATAATAGGATAACCACAGATCCTTTGCATGTGTTGCAGTGATCTGTTTACCTTCTCAAAATGTCAAATCCAACTCAGGATGAGTTTTGCAAAAAAAAAAAAAATTAATTCATTTTCATATATAAATCGGTATGGCCATGATTATCTTTTAAACTATTTCAAATAGTAAAATATCTGCCATCCTTTCTGTAGAGAATTCAATCTATTCATAAATATCCTTTAAATTTCACGAATCGACTCAAGCATTAGACGCAGTTTCCGTTGCACAGCAGTTTCAGTGGTTTTCAGGTTATTTCCTCCCTTAACTTCTGCTTTCTGTTGCTTGTCATCATCGTGCTTTTCCACTTGTGGAGTACTGGGCCTCTGCTGTTTCTGCTTTAATAATATTTGTTTCTCATCTCGAATTATATGTTTATCTTTCAATTCTTGCTTCAACAGTTCAAGGTCCAGCACCACATCTCTTGAATCTCTGGGATGCTTTACTTTCAAATCTGGAGAGTCCATAATAAAATCATCTGAAAAACCACCTAATGCTCCTTTTTCTTCTGACACACTTCGGTTATTTTGATTTTCTAATTCCATCTGCATACATTGTTCCTCAGTCTCTCTTTCAGACTCTTTATCCTTAATGTCTTCTTCCATAATTGACAACATAGATGAGGATAAAAATATGGGGGCTTTCTTAAGAATATTATTATAGAAATGTTTTGCTTTTTCAATAGTATTTAAACAATATCTCACATCTTGATATCTCAAAATTACACCAACTGGTACGTCCCATCTGTATGGAATCTTGCTTCTCTTCAATTCCTTTACCAGAAATCCAAAATCTTTTCTGTATCTTAAAATCCTGGATGGTAACTCTTTATAAACACTAATTTGTATACCTTCTACCTTCAGAGTAGCAAAATAAGACTTTTGCAAAATATCATTTCTTAATCTTCTATCAGTAAAATAGACAACAACATCTCTGGGCAGATTCCTTTGTCTAGCCACACGTGAGTTCACCCTATAGACTTCTTCAATACAACCAAGAATTTGACCATCTTCCAAATTTAATAATGCCGCTAATGTCTTGGCACAAAGTGTTCTTAAATTTTCTCTATTATTCTCTCTTATACCTCTTATCTTAAGGCAGATTCCATAGCTTTAAATTGAAGCATCATCACATCATTTTCAATTTTCTGATTTTTGTCATCAGCTTCAGAAAATTTTTCTTCTGTGTCTTTCATCTTGGAATCAAGCTTTGTACTAATTTCAGCCACTTTCTTCCCCATTTCCACCACCGCATTTGAAAGATCAGAAACTACTTTAGTAATAATTTGATTCAGTTTATCATGTTTTCCCTGTACCAGCTCCTCAAAATGCTTCTGTGAGCTTTCTATCTTCTCAACAACACTTCCCAAAGACCTGGTTATAAAATCTTTTAAGTCCTCATTTCCAGTTCCCTGCAACTGCATTTGAATCTTTTCTGCTTTTTCCTCTGTCTGACAAGTAAGGGAGCCCCCCCTTGATTTTTGTTTAGGAGTCATGCTTCACAAAGTCTTAACTTTTCCTAGAAAAACAAAAAAGTTCTGTTTAAATCAATTTTGTTTCTTTTTAAAATTCTGCTAAAATGTTTCTTTTAAATACTTCAGCGAAGGCTTAGCTCTCACTTTCGTTTTCCACTCTCCATTTTCTCAGGGATTTTCCAAGCAAAGCCAGTCGCCATTTTCCAAGACATTTTCTTAAGTCTCTTTTTTCCTAAAAATTAATAAAAAAAACAATACTTGCTTTTTTTCCTTTTTAGTTAGTCCAAGTTTCACCAGATTACTTACTTGCTGTAAGTTTCAGTCATTCTAGTGGCGTTGCTCACGATGTCTGGCTCTGCTGCTACGAGCAGAGGTCCCTCGCTGCATGGAGCTTCTCTGGGGTGAATAGGGAGCCATCACCCTGAGCCCTCCCCAGGACAAAAAAAGAGTCCTGGGGGCAACTCAGGGGGCTCTACCAAACCCCTGTTGCTCTACTGGCTCTTCCATTTGAAGAGTGGGTTTTCCGAGCCGTCTGCCAGCTGTGCGGCGGTTCTAACGTGCGGCGAGACCAGCGGTCATGAAAAAACCGTCCGACAATGACGGAGACGCCACCGGAAGCCTCATTTTTCTATATGGAAAGTACAATAAACATTGGAATCCTGTTGAATGCTAATATTTTATAGACCATCTTACACAATGGATTCTTATTCCACGAGTAACTCTCCAAGTCTATAAAGGACACACACACTATTTTTTGTTTGTTGTTCTATATAAAAATAACAAAAGTCCAACACAATGGGACTTCCGGTGGCGCCTTCCTCGTCGGAGGCGGGCTCCTCCATGCCCGCCAGCTTCTTGGCGCGTCAGAGCCGCCTTACAGCTGGCAGGCGGCTCGAACAACCTGCTCCTCAGCGGGAGGAGCAGGCAGAGCTTCTGGGGGTGAGGCTGGGCCCCCTGAGTCCCCCCAGGCTTGTTTCGTTTGTCCTGGGGAGGGCTCAGAAGGATGGCCCCCTCCATACCCTCCAGAGATTGTTCTGCGTCAAGCCTGTCCTCCGCTAATTAGCGGAGCCAGACGCTGGAAGCAACACCACAGCGTCTATCGAGCAAGCTGAAAGAGAAAGAAGAAAAGTCGGAGCAAGTATGGATTTTTTTACTGATTTTTTTCCTGATTTTTCTGTAAGAGGAAAGAGGGGAGGAGAGGAAGAGAAATGTAGTTGTCTGAGTAATTCTGAGAAGTGAAAGTTCTTGAGAAAGTTTTTTAAGATGGCGACTGGTCTTAATTGAAGAATTGCCAGAGTGTCTGAAATGGAGGCTTTGAAATAATATCTTGTTATGGGAAAGGCACTTAAAGTAAGAAGAATTTTTCCTTATTCTTTTCTTGGATAATTTTTTTTCTCTTAAAAAAATTAAAGTAAAGTAAAGCAAAATAAAGTAAAACAAAGTAAAGCAATTCAAAGTAAAGTAAAGATGACTAAAGGAAGGGGGGGCTCCCCCATGAGTCAGTTGAAGTATAAAGCTGAGATGAAGCATTTGTGTGGATTGGCAGAAGGGGACTTAAAAGATCTTATAACAACTTCCTTACCAAGTGTAGTTGACAAAATTAAAAATTCACAGAAGAATTTTGTGGACTTGATTGTTGGAAAGCAAGACCAATGAAGTCAAACTATTATTAAAGTAATCTCAGATCTTTCAAATGTGGTGATTGAAATGGAGGAGAAAGTGACTGAGATCAGTGGTAAATTTGATTCTCAGATACAAAAAATACAAGGAAAGTTTGTGGAAGCTCAGATTCGAAATCAGACCATACAGAATGATATTATTATGCTTCAAATCAAAACTATGGCATCAGCGATTAGAATGAGAGGTATTAGAGAAAATCAGAGAGAAGAATTAAAAACAATTTCTGCAAAGGTCTTTGCTGAATTACTTGAGAAAGAAGATGAGATAATTCTTGGTTGTATAGAGAAAGTTTATAGAGTCAACTCACGAGTAGCCAAACAACGGAATCTGCCTAGAGATGTGGTTGTTTACTTTACTGATAAAAGGTTGAGAGATGACATCTTACGAAAGTCCTACTCTGCCAGGGTGCAAGTGGAAGGTGCACAAATCAATATCTTCAAAGAGTTACCATTGAAGGTTTTAAAGAATAGGAAAGAATTTGCTTTTTTAACTAAGGAACTGAAGAAAAGTAATATCCCATTTAGATGGGACTTATCAGTTGGCTTAATTGTTAGATATCATGGTGTGAGATATTGTTTGAATACTATTGGAAAAGCAGAACACTTTTATAAAAATATCTTTAAGAGAGCCATTGAATATGGGAAGAACAAGAAACAAGAAAGAGAGTCTGTAAAAGGCACACAGAAGGAAGAGATTCAAAGTATGAACCAAAGAATGTCAAAAGTACAAGGAGTACAAGGTGGTTTCTTAGAGGATTCTATTAAGGACTTCTCAGATGGGAAAATTGAATATCCTGGTGAATTCAGAGCAGGAGCACCGGATCCTGAACTGCGGGAGCAAGATTTTAAAAATTTTATAGCTCGAGATGAACAGCAGCAGGGGTCCAATGCTCCCCAAGAAATGGAAGGTGATGTCAAACAGCAGGAAGAAACCGAGGAGCAAAGTCAAGTGGTATGTACCGATGAGTTTTGTGAAGTCCTTCAGCTTCTACAGTCTTTATCAGAATATATGGAAAGTGTGGTAAAAAGTTGATAAAAATTATCTAAAGTCTATATTAAGTTGGATTTATGGATATAATGACTTCATCCGGAGTTGGAGGTTTACAAAAATTTGTACTATCTGGAATTGGATTTATCATCCTGAGTAAGTTTAACAGATTGCCGCAGTTGTAGCAGCAATCTGTGATTACCCTATTATAAGTCCTTTTTTTTGGAATTCATCATCCAGGAGGAAAGAATGGAAATGAAAACATCTTACAGCCAGAAGGAGTGAATAACAAAGGGTGGCAGGATTTGAAAGAGTTTTTTTTTTAAAAAAAAACATCTGGGAATGCAGTTTCTAGAGATTTTTTCTTCCTTTTTGTTCGATTTTTATCTCAAGGATTGGTGGAGCTGCATTGGATTTTTCTTTTTTTTCTTGTTGAAATAGTATAAATTAGTTTGAATGATTCTACCTAGAGGAGAGAATATCTTCGTGGTTGCATATTGTTTATACAAGGTCACATGGGGGGTTTAAGTGGAATGTTTTGTTTCACTGATGGGGGCAGATAGAAGACGAAGCTTATTGGAATTGGATAAATGTGGAGAAAGAATATTTAACTTCAATCAAGATGAAGAGAAGATTGTAATTTGGATTATGGAAAATTATAATATATGCATAATTGTATTCTACTGTATGTTTTGCGTTTTTCTTTTTTTTGTTTTTTGTTCTTCAGTGTGTGTTTTTTTTTATTTTTTATTTTATTTTTTCCTTAACTAAGGGGAGCAGTTGGGACTAAATTGCTTGATATTATTTGATATGAATGCGTAGGTTACACTATTCTGGGGGGATTGAGTTAGGTATATGACTTGTAATGTTAATATTAATGGGTTATATAAAGGTCAGAAATTTTTTAAATTGCTAAATATGATAATGGTTGTTATTTTTGGGTGTTTTTCTTATTATAGTATTGTTAATTTTAGATAAACATTTATTGGTATGGATTTTTTCTTCTCTTTTTCTTTCTTTTTTTTCTTTTTTTTTTCTTTTCTTAATACTCTTTTAGTTCTTTTTTCTCTTTCTTCTCTCTTCTTTTTTGAATATATTGAATATATAATAGTTTTCGCTTTTCTCTTTGTTATAAATCTTTGTTGTTTCTCTTTTTTTAAAAAAAATGTGTAGCGGAAGTCAGGGGGGAGGGGAAGGGAAGGGGTGTGGTTGGGGGGAGGTTGGGGGGAAGGGGAGGGGTGGGTGGGGGAGGAGGAGGGGTGAAAAAGGGGGAAAATTTTGTATTGTAAAACTTTTTCAATAAAAAAAAAAAGTCCAACACAATGCAAGTGCAATACAGTAAAAGATAATAACAAATATAGTTCTCCTTAGTTTAGCCACAACAATTTTTTCATATTATAGATTTATACATCTGTCTGAAAATTTCAAAAGACTTATGCAGCAAACTATTCTTTCTCTGGGTCAAATAAACTTTCTGAATGACTTAAAAAGCAGTGTTCTGCAGTAGGTACACCTGAATTCTGATTTGTATCTAGTGCAATTTGTTAAGGCTGTGCACACATAAATAAATAATTTGAACAAAGTAAATTAGAGTTTATATAAGTGTAGGAGAAAGACTGGCAGAGCCAGAGAGTAGAGTCAAAAGAGGAATCAGTCTAGAACCGTGTTGGCAAACCTCTGGAACATGTGCCAGAAGCGGCACGCAGAACCATTCTGTGACAAATGCACAGCCTTTCTGGTTCCTCTTCGACAGCTGGCTGTTGTGTATGTGGGAGCGGCGAAACCTGGAAGAACGGAGTTCCATCACACATGCGCAAAACAGCAACTGAACTTCTAGGTTTACAATGCGTGCATGCACAATGGCCAGCTGTTTATTGGGTGCACATCCATGCTAGAAACTGGAAGTTTGGGTGCTGGGTCATGTATGTGCGATGAACTGCCGGTCTTCTGGGCATTGGCGCTTCCACACACATGAAGGCCAGCGGGGCTGCACGATCCAGGAGGATGGTTTCACGTGCCATTTCCGGCATGTAGGCCGACACACAGTGTCATAAAATGTTAGCCATCACTGGTCTAGAGTATACATTACCACAAGCATATTAAGCCCCCCCCTAGAATTCAGTTAACCCTTATCTAGCACCAAAATATTGTTAAATACTAGTTGACTAAATTCTTGTGCATAGCAATAAATCAGTTGAACTAGAACTTACTATATGCCTCTGATCTTTGCACCTGACATTAATCTAGTCAACTCATCTCTCAAAATTTTCAACAGACTGCAATGAAAATATGAGAATGGCATCTGACCCTCAGGCTGCAGCAGCAACTGACCCAAACCACATTGGATGATGTTCTGTGCCACAAGGATGGTTCAGAAACCAAGGTGTGAACATTATTTGGCAATATTTTTTCTAAATCAGAAAAATATGCTTTTGATTTGAAACAGTTGGATTACTGCATTTCCACAAAAGGGGTTCAAGATGTTCAAAGCTTCTTAGGCTTTGCAAATTTTTACAGAAAGTTTATCCTATGTGCCATCCATAAAGTTAAATCCTTACACAGTTGTTAAAGGAGTCAAATTTGTTTGGATAGAAACCCAGCAAGCAGCACATGAGGGGAAAACTATTGTTTATTTGTTTGTTTGTTTGATTGATTATTTTTCACATTTCTAAACCTTCCATTTTCTAGAAGGTATGCTTTGGTCCATAGAGATTGACACAGATTAAAAAACTAGAAATGTTGCACCAACAATCCAAGCCAACTCTCTCCCAGGCAAGTGAGGTGAAGCAAATTTTCCTCCCAATTTGAGACTATATGTCTCTGGCTTAAAGAACCTGATGCCAGCAGTGCTGTCCTGTAAACCAAAATTCTCTCAAATACACCATGTCTCTATAACAGCAAGCATTTTACACAACCTTATCATTTCAAACAAGTACCTGCTCAAGGGAAATCTGGGATATTAGGAGCAACTCAACCACACCAGGACTTAGTCACCAGAATCAAGGCACAGCAACCTCAAGATCAATTCTCACCAGTCTTGATGAAAGGCCTCCAAGAAGTCCACCAGGTATCATATCCCCATTTGCACTGGAGGGAGGGCTTTTAAAAGAACCTTTGAGAAAGAGCCTTTCACCTTTGAGAGAAAAGTTTTGCAGCTTTATACTACAGGTTATACTATAATAACCAGACAGTGGGGGAAGGGTGTGTATTCAAAATGCTGCATAGAACATGAAGAGACTTCTTGGGTCCTTAAAATGTCAGCAGACATCAAGTGCTACATGGCATCTTGCCACATCTCCTGAAAGGCTAGATCCCATCATCAAAAACTAGTAGGGCTGTTACAAATCCATCCCCGTGCCATCTTACTCATGACATACAGTCTCTCTGGATTTTATTACTGATTTATCCTCAGTCAGTGACTACTGATCCATATTAGATGCAGTGAACCTTTTTACCAAGATGGCTCACTTCATCCCATGCAAGGGATTGGTCAATTTATTTTGGGCTATGGTTTTCACTATAGAGGCATTATATCTAGACTAATTTTTGATAGGGGTAAATTTGCTTCCAGATTTTGAATGTTCAAGTAAGCTTTTCTTTAGCCTACCTCAACTCAATAATGAGATAGAAAAGACTAACCAATGGTGAAATCCAAATTTTTTATTACCGGTTCTGTGGGCATGGCAGGGGAAAGTTACTGCAAAATCTCCATTTCCACCCCACTCTGGGGCCAGCCACAGGTGGTATTTGCCAGTTCTCTGAAAATTTCCGCTACTGGCTCTCCACATGTTCTAATAGTCCTTAAGACATTTCTATACCTACTACAAAGATGCTGGTCATTATTGTTGCTCTTGGCAGAATTTTCATATAATAACACATTGACTGCTTTGTATTTCACAAAAGCCAAGAGCTTTATCAGAGAACCCTTGACTAGATTCCTGTCCACAGACATGAACAATCAATCAATTACATGTGACTCTGCTCTTTTGGGCCCAACAGTAATCTCCTTATCGCTTTGATATTCATTAAAGAACTTATTTCCTAGCTTTCTATTTTTAGTAACTCTTTTTAAGTCTGTCTTAATGCTTGATTTAGAGTTCATATAATCTTGATGCTATAAGATTCAAACAACTGCCTATTACAAAATGTTACACTATCACTCCAATTGAAGTCTATAACAGGTGGCAAAGGCAGCCCATCTAGACTGTTTGACAAATGAATCCCATTTTTTATATTTTTATAGTGGTACAAAGCAGAAATTTAAACATAAGAAAAGAAATCCAATCAAAGTATGCCTACCAGTCTATCCCAAACTGGTACCTCCAAATTTAGTGGGGCTGAAATTCCCAGCATTTCCAGGCCAAAATGCATTTCCTTTAAGAAGACAATGAACAACTTCAAACCATTTTGAGTTTCTGAAGATTCCATTCCTATCTTCTAGAAGAATATTTTCTGGAACCTTTCAAGATCATTAGGAAATAAAGTATTTAATTGTAAGTATATTTATATATAAGAATTAGGTATAATTATTTTGACTGTGGTCAGATTATGAAAGCTGACTTTCATGAAGCCTGAGGTTTCATAAATAATGAATAAGACATTGTTTAGTAGGTGATCACCATTCAATTAAATTGGAACTTGTTTTGCATTTTTTTAAAATTAATTTTTAAAAGGAAAAGCCAAAGGATAAAGAAAGAATACTCCGTATTCTTTCTTTATTTGAATTAATTAGCTATTTTATTATTTATTTATTTATTTATTTATTTATTTATTTATTTATTTATTTATTTATTTATTTATTTTCTATACCGCCCTTCTCCCAAAGGACTCAGGGCGGTGAACAGATTAAGATTTCATATACATAAATATATTTTATAAACAGTAAATAATAAATTGAGTCAACTTGGTGTATCTACGAAGACCTTGGCATAGAATTTTGATGTTTATGCTAGCCCTGCTTGTTGAAATAGAAAGGTCTTCAGGGCACGTTGGAAAGTGCGAAGATCTAGGATTATTCGTATTCCAGGTGGTATTTTGTTCCAAAGCGTAGGTGCCCCCACAGAGAAGGTTTTCTCCCTTGGAACTACTAGACAACATTGTTTTAATGATGGTACTATGAATAGGCCTACTCTCATTGAACTCTCATGGATGCTTCATGTTTAAAAATATAGCTATTTAAACCAAATCTGATGTAATCAACTGACCATGTTGTGATGTAGGTCTACATTGGGGGGGGGGGGAGGGGAACCATACCTTGAAGGAAACTTTTAAGAATTCAAATCCAATCAAGCCTTTTTTGTGGTCAAAGACCAGCACAAGAAGGGTGGAATGCAAGAAACCAAAAAACCTAACATATACAACGGAATAAAATTATATATAAAAGGCTAAATAGTGTAAGTGCAAAAATGTATAAAAAATCTTTAAAAAGACTTGAGTCTAAAAAGACGGTTGGAGCAATCGATGCGCACGTAGTGGAACATGACAAGATATTTTCCTTGCTAACGTTTGTTCTCAAATCAAGAGTTCTTGTACTACATGTCTTTCCTCGATTATAAGGGTGAAAACACTCAAATAGAGTGTTCTACAGGAGCAGGACTGCGCACACAGAGAAACAGGCCACACCCACATGCGACTTCTTCAGCTTCCGCGGGTGCTGAATGGGAAAGCGCATTTCCACTCAAAGAGCGCATGCTCGTCTGAGCCAAAGACGGGCAAAACTTCGCGTTGGCCCAGAGCGCCTGCGCAGAGCTTCTGCACACGCGCGCAGTGAAATCACCCAGCGGAAGCGGCGGGTCTCAGGCGCCTGAGCGGGGTTTGGAGAGATGTGAACTGTATCCGGGGCACGATTTCGCCTATTGTCTGGGTTACGGAATTGGCCTAGGGAATCGCGCAGCCTCCCATTCAGCCCTAGCGCGGTTGCGGTCTGAAGGGAGCGAAGCTCCCTGACGGGTAGAGGCGGTTTTCTGTATGCCCGGCAGCAGCTGCTCGGATACAGTGAGTAAGTCCAGCAGCATCCTTGCAGCGACTCCTCCTTGTTCGCTTCCCTTTGCCCGAAAGAGCTGCTGTCCCTTCGGGGTTCTTGTTAACGCAGCCTTGCCATAACCGGCAGCAAAAGCGTTTCTCCGGCCGTTGATGCCCGCATCTGCTCGGCATTTTCCTCCCCTACAGCATTAACTCCGGTAGAGGATTGCGGGCATCCCTTCTCCTTGTGCCCTTCATATGGGGGCACTTTTATTGCTGTTTCCTTCCCCCCCCCCCCACCGCCCCTCGCCTTAACATGCTTTCCCCAAAGGGACGCAGCCTTCTTTCCTACTACCCACTCTTCCCATAAATTGCATTGCTTTAATGGGTCTGGAGGGTCCCCCCCCCATGATGATTCTTCCCCTTCCCCTTTAAAATAGCACTAATCGTCACCAAAACAAAACAAAAATCTCACCCCCCCTTCCCCCCAAAAAACGTGCGTCTCTCCCTTTCTCTTTTTCTTTTTTTTCTGCAGTGGATCGTAGCTCGAAGAGGCGGCAGGTGAAGCCTTTGGCAGCTTCCCTGCTGGAAGCTTTAGATTATGACAGTTCAGATGACAGTGACTTTAAGGTTGGAGATGCTTCAGGTAAATAAATGCTTCTCCTCGTCTTTTAAAATGGTTTTAAATTGATTCTCATCCCATTAATTTGCCTCTTTTTTCCCTTTCCCTTTTAAAATAAAATGTCTTTTTAAAAAAATGTGTCTTAACTATTCCTCGGGGAAAAATCATGGTGTCTAGATAATACATAAAACAACTATCTTTTGAAATGTGGGTTCACACATATTTCTGAAATATAACATGTCTTGTTTGGTTTGGGTTTAGCAGACTATGGCAACCAAACCCAATTACAATTTATTCAGTAAATCATAGCTGAGTGCTGACTAGATTTATACATTGCACTGAGTCAGTACATTCAATAATGGTTTGTTTAATATGGCACTATAGACTCATATATGCACATTTTACAAGCTAAAGTGACTGAGTATGCAATATATTGAATCAAACCAAATACCCCGTTTTCCCGAAAATAAGATCCTGTCTTATATTTTTTGTACATTGAAATAAACGCTTAGCCTTATTGCCATGCGCTCAAAAGCCCGATTGGACTTATTATCAGGGGATGTCTTATTTTGGGGAAAAACAGGGTAGGTCACAGTGAATGAATACAGAATAACTGTCAAGGAGAACAAGGAGTATAATCATTGAAATTGGAAAGCAGCTTTCTGACACTTATTTATGAAAATTTGAAAATTGAGAGAAGTCAATACGACAAGATAGAGAGGATCATGCTTTTATTTGTCTTCTACGTATATTAAAAACTGAGCCATAGGAATCCGATTTTTCATTCCACCAGGCTTTTTTACATTGCTTTTCTAACATGGAAATAAGTTTCCATGATTACTTGCACACTGTCAGAATATACCTGATATGTTCAAAGCATGAGCAGCTCGGTAGTTTTCTTCTTTCAGTGAAGCAGCTTTCATAATATTGGTACCCTCCTTCATTTGGTATACAGATAGTCCTCAACTTAATGACCACAATTGAGGCCAAAGTTTCTATTGCTAAATGAAACATTTAAGTTAATTTTGTTTCACTTTACGACCTTTCTTGTCACAGTTGTTAAGTGAATCACTACAGTTGTTAAGTTATTAACACAGTAGTAAAATGAATGATTTCACCATTGACTTTTCTTGTCAGAAGATTATGAAAGGTGACCACAGGATCCCAGGACACTGCAACAGTTATAAATATGAGTCAGTTGCCAAGCATCTAAATTTTGATCACGTGACCATGGGGATGCTGTAATAGTTGTAAGCATGAAAAATGGTGATAAGTCACTTTTTTCAATAATTTGAACGGTCACTAAATGAAGTGTTATAAGTTGAAGACTACATGTATAGTGCAGGAAGAAAGCTGGAACTGTTATCCAGAGTGCTCCCTATTGCATAATACTGTAATAAAGAAAATAACCATTATTTTCTCAGCCATTTTCTTTCTTGAGTAATTGATGTTAGCCAGTTTCTATTACATCTTCTAGCAGTTCAGTAAAAGATTTATATAATTTGATGTTAGACTATTTTTATCTAGAGACTTCAGAACCTTCTATCCATCTAGTTTTTGGTTTTAAAAATCTTTAGTTTAAATCTTTTTAAAAAACCCCAAATGCAAGAAAAAATTGCTGATAGGAATGTAGAAACTAAGCATGTAATTGTGTATTGTGCGTTTCAAAATGTGATACAAAGCAAATAGAATGTATTTCCATCTGAAAAATCACAAAGTTGAACTTGAATTAAGCATGAAAAATGAAATTTGGATTCCCCTTTTAATAATAGTTTTGCCTTGTATAGGTTAATGTATCTTGTAAGTGCAGGGTTGAATACACACTATGAATCAGTTATGAATTATTCACTGCACTTTATGTATAAATGTATACAAGGAATTATTTCCAACCATTTTATAGCTGGTAATGGAACAGATTGTTCAAAATAATAATGTTAAATCCAACAATCTTTTTATTAATCATTGGGCAATTACAAAATCATTATAGTATGACAAATACAGGTAGTTTAAGAATCTCTGCAACTTTAGAAAATATAGTATATTAATCAATGAATTATAAATTTGGATTAGTTCTATGTAAAGTAGATATTTTACTTATATTTGATGTTATAAGTTTACATGTTTTTGGTTTGTAAGGCGAGTAGAAGGTACTATGATCATGTCACGATAAATAGATTCTATTTATTATTTCTGCTAACATGGCAAGCTACATGTCATTTTCATTAGTGAACAGTTGTTGGAGTATAACCAAGGTAAGTAGAGTCAGAGAGACTATGGGAGTTGCAGTGTTGAATTACATTTTCAGCAGACTACTTATTGGACACATTAGTTTGGATGCTGGGTATTCTAGTTCTCTGGCATTTATAGGGGTAAAGTTTTTTCATCTGATACGTAACATAACAACTGTAAAATTTATCAAGGTGTGCTATATAACATTAAGCTAATTTAAATCTGATCAATATCTTGGTAAATAGTGTTTTTTCATGCTAGCATAAAGAAATAATTTCTAATTTTCTAATTTGAAACAGTTTGGCGAATGTATTCAAAGTGATCAATCAGTACCACAAGTAATTAATATTCAAATTATTAATTGAAATTAATTACCTCTAGTATATTAAATTTTCATTTATAAATGGAAATTTATAAAATATTAATTTGATAGTTCATTTTTTTATTGGGATGAATCAAGGTTTATCTAGGCTATAACAAATCTAAAAAGTGACTGTGTACCTTACGTAAAGTTTGAGTTATGGAATCTAGATTATCCTTTACATCAGATTTCTCCAGGTTGACATCCTCTGTATGTATTGTGACTGTGACTCTCAGAATTCATGACCAGTGTTAGCAACATGGTACTGCTCTAGGAAGTCTCTATCGAATAAAATCTGACTGGGCATTCTGAGAGTTATGATAGTACATTAGGGGATGTCAGGCTTTATAGATATATCATTGAATCAATGTTACTATCTAACAAATCTCCCAGATATTGTGCAGATATCCTCTCCCAAAAAGGTCAAAACATTTTTATTGCCTAAAGTATAAATATTATTTTAATAAACACCAGAATAATTGGATTATTGTCTGTATGACATTCAGATTGTTTACTACATTATTAATTTCATGAAAGTCATACTAGGTAAGCAGCTGGATTAGGGACTACCTAAATAGGTACTTGTACATTTGGATATCTGTACATGATAAGCAATTGCTTTTAAGGAAAATGACTTGGGAGAAATCTATCCCATCTGAATATATATTTTTTTAGGCAAGTCCATTATATAACCATATCAGAATTCATACAAGATATACATAATCATCCTTTATATCTTCACCAGTAAACACGGTAGCACTATAACAATTTTATATTTGAATCTACTTTTTCAGTACAACAGTAAAAAAATACCTATACTATAGTAATATATGACAATTTTCCTATTCAGATGTTTCCTTAAGCCAAAAAGTTCATGCTACTGTGATAAGGTTCAGCTGGAAGTCACGAAGGTAGAACAGGTAGTTATATTTTCATATACTTTTCGGAGTATAAGACGCACCTTTTTTCCCCCAAAAAAGAGGGTAAAAATCTGGGTGTGTCTTATATTCCAAATGTAGCCCCGCCTAGCTTCTCAAACGGAGGTTTCAGAGGCTGAAAAAAACATCAGAAATGAAGCCCCCAAACAGAGCTTCAGAAAAGAAATCCCTAAACAGAGCTTTAGAGGCTTTTTCTCTGAAGCTCTGTTTCAGAGGCTTTCAGAAGCAGAAAAAAAAGTTTTTTTCTGAAACAGAATTTCAGAAGTTTCAGAGGCAGGAAAAAAGCAAAAAAAAAAAAAAAAGGCACAGAGCTCACAACCAACAAACCTCTTGCTAAAATTCACCTGTGGGAATGGCTGATTGGGGGTATTCCCGGAGGCTGGATCCACCTGCCAATCAGCTTTTTTCATATTTTCCTCCCCAAAAATTAAGGTGCTTCTTATACTCCGAAAAATACGATATCTCTTGACAGATATGAGGTCTCATATTCTTATTCTTGAAACTTGTTGCATGACTTTGTACAAATCATTGCTAATTTAGTTTGTAACATTTTTGTGACATAAATTGCTAAATAATGCAACATTTAAATGTAAATTCTTGAAACGTGATGAGGACTTTTCCAACTTTGTGAACTCCAAATACATTGGATTACAACTCCTAGAATTCATAGTCTTGGAAGTCCTGGTCAGAAATTACAGGAATAGTAGTTAGAGATATATGGAGATAACAGTTAAAGAGGACTTTAAAAATCTACATTACTCTTTGTGTTTTTTTAAAAAATTGACTAATCTCCTACATTTGGTTGATTAAATGCTGTTATTTGAGCATGCCTTTGTAATTTTTATAAAATGACTGAAATGCAGCATTTATTTTTTCTCAAAGGTAGTTTGGCCTGTCATTTTAATATGAACAAATAATGGTTATTGCAGATTGCCAGTGTTGATACATAAGAATGTTAAAACTCATCCATCATTTTCAGTTCTTCAAAATTCTGAAGTTTATAATATTGCAACAGTTTTCTTTGCAGTTCATGATGTGAAGCCTTGAATTATATTTTACTGGAGACTTGACAGGAGATTAATTACAATAAATATCAGTATTTCAGACTAATTTAAGCAAATTTAGACTGGCATAGGCAATCTAAATTAGAGATTTACCCTGAATGAAAATTGTTTCTTATAATTTTTAAATAGGAAATACTGTACATTATTACCTTTTTAACATTAATAATATACTTTTGGTGCTGTTTATTTATTTAAGAGGCTGCTGAAGTCCTAAAAATCTACAGGCAACTTACAACCAAAAACCAACATATAACTAATCAGAAAAGTAAAATTGCCAAAATAAAACAATGCAAAATAAAGAAGTTACCAAATCACTCCATCCTCAAACTTGGGAGACCAACTAGGTTTTCAACCGAGAAGTCCAGGATTTTGCCATGCTTTTTCTCATCCATCTTCTGTTTTACTTTGACATTCCAATTTGCCTCAAGAACAATAAATCCATTGCATCTATTACAATGGATTTAAAGTAATTGATAATTCAAGAGAAAGACAATTTCTGAGATAGCAATAAATATCATACTAAATAACTATGTACAAACCAATTAGAAGTTAAATGAATTAAATATTCCTTCCGAAGTTTTTTAAATGAGTTGAACAAACTATTGGCATTTTCCTTTTGAAAGAGAGGGAAATACATTTTCTTTAAATTTTTGAAACTCCTTTTTTCTAGCTGCAGTGATTTCAAAGAGCAATCCACTCAGTTTTGTGCATGTGTTAATAGAGCGAACCTCTTGCAAATTTACTTTTTGTCTCACAGGAGAAAATGGTATGTGGTAGGAGAAGATGGGTGACAAGAAGCACAGCATGTACCATTCTATACATAGCACATCTGTATACATACAATTAAATATTTTAATGATGATTGGTAATTAAACTATCCTTGTGAACATATGCATATTATAGACGTTACTTATCACTGAGTCAGTATTAATACAGGTAACCCAGAAAAGTTTAATATTTTAATTACATTTCTTTTTACGGAAATCTTTTGAGAACCAATATATAAATTTATTACATAAGTAATAGTACTGCATTTTTTATTTAGCATACTAACAAATTATTATTATTTTTAATTTGCAAAGGCAAGAACATTTGGCAATAATAAAATGAGTGATAGCGACTGACTTTAGCCAAAAAGAAGAAGAAGAAGCTGCTTACCATTAAAAAGTTGATTTTTTTTTATCAATAATAAAATATTCTTTTAATTGAGTTCCATTGCTCTGAATCTACTGACATATTGCATCACTTCCTTGGCAGCAATACTGTATGAAAGAGGTTTACCACGATTTCCTAAAATAATTAAAAATAAATAAATTAGGAGTTGAGTTAGGAATACAGCCCTGATATTTCGTAGTAAACTCTCATCCAAACATTAACTGAGTCTGCTACCTGTTGAGATTTTTTCAGCTATTGTGATAAATAAAAAAGTGCAAGCATCTGTGAGCGTGCATATAGATATATACTCCCATACATACGTGTATGGGAGATGGTGTGTTTACCATCTACATTTTAACAAGAATATTATCTAAGAAAATATATTTATACTTTGTATTTAATGTTATAATTTGAGCTCCTCAATTTATACTCAGATTAGATAAAAACAAGACATTTAATATTTTGAGTAGCATTCGAGTTGCCTATCTAATTGTCTTGTCTCAATTTGCCTTTTTGGTTAATTGGTGCTTTTGATGGCTTTCTCTTCTCCAGCTTCTGTTCCCCAGCTTTCTCTTCTGATCCTAGAAAGCCAGGGAGAAGCGTCCTCTATATTGCCTTGAACTTGTGGAACATTTAGAAGCTCTGCTACTGTTCCTTGGTTGAGAGTAACACACGGCTCCATTTTTCTCCCAGATATTGCTAGTCTTCCAAGTGTGTCAACAATTGAGTATATGAGGTTTCATATAATGCTAATTATCATACTAATATAATATTCCAATTAAATATGGAACACTGGTAATTATCAAAGTATTTCATTAAATTTGTAGTTATGTTCTACTTTGTCTACTGATTAGCTAAAATGCTTTATTCCAAAGAATAATGGCATATGCATATTAGACTGAGGAAAAAATCTAGAGGTTTTTTTTAAATCAGATATATAGGAAGTTATTCAGAAAAAAGGTGGAGTATAGATGTGGACCATCTTCTTGTAGTTCCATGCTGTCTTTCAAATGAGTGTTTCTGAAGCTATTTAATTTTCAGTGCTGTCATGCTCTGGCCTTTAGAAAAAAATAAGTGATTCAAATGACTATGTTGCTTTTTCGTTGCATGTATACTAATCTTTTGAGAGCATTATAATTTTATCTGTTCTATATATCTGCATAAAAGATACATATTTACATTTATAACCTTAATATGTCTTATTAGTATAATGTATTATTATTGTTTTTTTCAATAGAAATATTCCCAACTAGCCATAGCTAAGATACCTGTTCATGAGTTATGTTCTTTATAGAGATGATATAGCATAATAACACAGTTGTGTCCTGTTTGTTCTAAAACAGGGATGTCAAACTGAATTTCTTCAAAGGCCAGATCAGCATTTTAGTTTCCCGGAGGCCAGCTGGAGAGCAGGGGGTTGGGGAGAGACTGCAGCACTTTGCCAGCCAAAACAGGATGCGATGTGGCTGTGTGCAGCCCCTCCGGTACCACGTTTTGGCCGGCAAAGTGCTAACTGAAGGCCATCCAGGCTGAAATGGGGCATGGGGTAGGCCACACACAGCCCCCCCCCATGCCCTGTTTGGCTGCCAGAGGCACCGCTGGCCGGTCCTTTGCTATTTCCAGGCTGGCCCTGCAGGCCAGATTTAAGCACCGTGTGGGCTGAATCCAGCCTAGGGCTTTGAGTTTGATACTCCTGTTCTAAAACAACCAGTTAAAGATTCAAAGGCTAGAGTAGAGATTAAATATACCCAAATAAATCCTAATATTTTGCTTTCTATGTTATTCTTTGCATTCAAAATTTCCTGATGGCACCTTTAGAGAAAATAGGAAATTAAAAAAAAGTGTATATGTTGAATAAGTTAGATTTCTTTTATAATTAAATGCAGTTACACTATAATTTTTGTTTAGTGAAATGACAATGTACAAAAAAATTGATACGATTGTTTTAATCATTTCAAGAATTGTAATTGTTTTAGAAAAAATTATTGTGTGAAATGGTTTATTGATCTGTTTAAATCACTTATTCAATTAGTCTAGCAGAATTAAGTGAAACAAGTTGGGTGCTGAGCTGTACAATTAAAATATGGTTTTCAGCTCATGTTATAAAATGAGACAGAAACACAGCTTCTTACTATTCTAGTGGGAAAAAGAGCAATTTCCATAGGTTTTTATTTTAAAAAATGCTATTTCAAGGGGGAAAAGATTACCCAGATAAACATAATGGCTACTAAAAAGATAGTATTTAATTTGACTAAGCAGATTACCTCAAATTTTCTTTTAAAAAAATCTTTTTCTTTTTGGTACATTTTATTTTGGAATTCCTTTTTTAAATTCTCATATGCTCAACAGATTCTGAAGGCAGTGGACATGGCAGTGAAGATGGATCAAAGGATAGCGGAGAAGGTTCCTGTAGTGAATCAGAAGAAAACATATTGGAGGAAGAGCTGGCAGAAGAAGATGAAGAAGGGAAAAAAGCAGAGAAAAAAACTAGAAATTCAGATGGAGGAGAACTGCCAGTAACAGTGAAAGGGACTATTAAAACAGAGAAAAAAGAAGAGGAGGAGGAGGAAGATAGAGAAGCAGAAGAGAAGGCAAAAAAGAAAAAGGAGAGAGAAAAAGAGGGAGAGAAGCCCAATGAAGGAGATGCTGGTGTTGATGAGCAAACAAATGAGCCAAAAAAGTGGAACCTGAGAAGAAATCGTCCTCTTTTAGATTTTGTGTCTATGGAAGAACTAAATGATATAGATGACTATGATAGTGAAGATGACAATGATTGGCGCCCAACTGCAGGGAAAAAGAAGGGGAAAAACACATTACGCAGAGAAGGAAGCGATGGTGACAATGAGGATGATGAAGATGATGGAAGTGGAAGTGATGAGGATGACAATGAAGAAGAAGGCAATGATGATGAAGATAGCAGTGCTGTTAGTGATGGGGAATCCAAGAAGAAAAAAACCAAAGCTCTTAGCAGAAATAGTGTTGATGAGGAGGAGCTGACAAATGATAGCCTGGCTCTTTCACAAAGCAAGAGCAATGAGGTAGAATAGCCAACTTTATATAATCTTCTGATGAAAAATGGAACCTACTCTGCAGTGTAATTCCTTTGAAATTATTCTTTAAAGCTATGCAAAGTTACTGAATAGTGATTGTATTAAGAGGCTCTTAATTGTGCTGAGTGCTCATTAAGATACCTTTGCTTCAGCTTTATTGAAATCTCATTAGAATTTTGGATTTAGATTTTCGGTTTTTACAGTATGAAAAACCAAATTTAAGTTTATTTCAGATGTAATTTTTATTAAGAAAGAATTTGTTGCCCCTTTTACAGCAAATGCACAAAAGGCCCATGAAAAATAAGCATGCACAGTTTCATAGGCAAGATGACAGGTGCTAAAAATAAGTTCATTCCCTGTTATACCAGGAGCTAGGGACTTACATTCAATAGAAATACAACATACACAAACAGTTGTGTATGTTGAAATTCAAGAGTGTATTATATTGTGAATTTTTTAAAAATCACAAAACTTCTACAAGAAAAAAGAGGCTTGATATCAAGCTTTCATTTATTTTCTTATGGTGAGACATTAAGATGACTTGTTTTACCATCATTTTATAGTCTTTAATGATCTTGTGTATAATTTCTTGGTAAGGTTGTGTCAGCCTTTAAAAATGTTATGATTTATGTATTTCTTGAGATTGGGCTTGGTTTTATTTTTTAACCAAAGAAATTCTTCATTATTGTTTCTGAAATTTTGAAATCAACCCATTTATTTAACCAAAGGATTTTGAATTAATCCCATAACTGAACTCCATAACTGCATGTATTAATTCTATAAGTACACATTATTAAGCACTATCATTTGAAAGATTTTAAACTTTTAGATAATATATAAATCTTTTCAAAGTTTAAAATATAAGATGTTGTTAAAACATGGAAACATTCTTTACTATGTTAAAGTCATAGCCCAATTGTTAATATCTGTTGTGTTCATAAAGAAATTAACAGAATAGCTCTGGTTAACTTGGCTTGCAAAAAATGGGGCATCCCCTATTCTTATTTAGAATTGTTATATTAATGTAACTGTAGCATCAGATTTTCAATAGATTATGATTATCTGCTAATAATAAAAAAGACAGCAGTTATCCACCCAGTCATGTCCATGAGATAAATAGCCATATAAAGTTAATAAGTAAATAGAGAATGAGTTCTATTTAAGCAATTCTTAAAAATTACCTTCAGCTAATGAGGTAAGTCCGGAAGAAGAAGGGCGGTATATAAGTCAAATAAATGAATGAATGAATGAATGAATGAATGAATGAATGAATGAATGAATGAATGAATGCTATTAGGATCTTGCTTAGGGTAAGTGGGATTTTTTTTCAAATGTGTCACATCTGTACCAAGCACTTTCTTTCCAGTTAAGTTTGCATAAAGCAGTACATTGCTATTGTTCTTTATAATCTGACTGTATGTGATAAAGGTAAAATGGGATGCGGTGGCTCATTGGGTAAAAACGCTGAGCTTGTCGATTGAAAGTTCGGCAGTTCGAATCCCTACTGCCGTGTAACGGGGTGAGCTCCCATTACTTGTCCCAGTTTCTGCCAATCTAGCAGTTCGAAAGCACGTAAAAAATGCAAGTAGAAAAATAAGGACCACCTTTGATGGGAAGGTAACAGCATTCCGTGTGCCCTTGGCATTTAATCATGCTGGCAACATGACCATGGAGACGTCTTTGGACAGTGCTGGCTCTTCGGTTTTGAAACGGAGATGAGCACCGCCCCCTAGAGTTGGGAACGACTAGCACATATGTATGAGGGGAACCTTTACCTTATATGTGATAAAATAGATACTCTATCGTGGTTGAATTATTTGATCTTTTATCAGTATAGCTTTTCATAGGAGTGAGGGTATGCCTTTGGACAGTTTCTCAGTTAAATTGCTCTATACATTTTACAAGTATTAATATTGTGAATATTTTAAAGTTTTTATTAATATTACACCTACAATATCAAAAAGCAAAAGGAGGCATAACTATGCTCAGCAAAATTGACTTTGAAGTTTTTATTGCAGCATTTCTCACCATCATCCTTGGAAGCTGTTTTTAAGAACCAAAAATGCATCTTCACAGTTTTACATTATTGGAAGCTATTGCAATGAAATCTTCAAAGATTTTGTGGCTGAGTATAAAAGTTTCTTTCTTTCTCTCCCTCTCTCTGTCTCTTTTTCCTCTCTCTCTCTCTGTCACTCACACTCAAAACTCACATACACACACATTTTACTTTTTTAGACTGAAAGCTGCATCTGTGTTCTATTTTAAGGAATGAAAAAACTGAGGGCCAGAGAGATTAATTGCTCTGAATCACATTGCTAAATGTGCAGTTTTGCTGATGGTAATCGCTGCTGTAGTTTGAATTTTTTAGTGCAACATTTATTATAGTTAATATTTCAATCTGGTTTTCTGAATCCTCCACCTTGGTCATTTATTATGTATCTACTTCCTTTGCTCCTGAAAACATGAAAAAATGTGAAAAAATTAATAATTTTGATATCTTAGTCAAAGAACATATTAATCTTGTATTTATATAATCTAAAATTTAGTGCAGTAGTCTTATGTCTGGTTAGGATATGAAAAAGCATGTACCTGGCAAGGCCATGCTTTATTATACTGTACCTTTTGTAACATTTTATATTTTGTGACAGTGTTGTCACTTAAAGTAACTACTTTAAATTGTCCCTTAAAGTAATTTAAGCAGATTAAGGCATTTCATAGACATTAGAAATGTCCTAATAATATCCATGTTAATTTGTTAAATTGTCTGATGAGTAGAAATTCATTGGGATTCAGGTGCAGTTAATTTTCTCAGATTAGGGTCAATTTTTCTTCTGTCTTTCATGAAATATTACTTAATGAACAACTTTCATATTACTTTCAGCACCTATAATTATAAAAGGTTTGTTAATTTTTCTTGATGTGTAAAAATCTTTACACAGTATAAAAAAAATTGAATGTGCAAAATATTGGATTTGAACTGTTTTATGCACAAAATGTCCTATTTTTGGTGCAAAATTGCTGAGAAATGAGTTGAGTATTTAACTCAACTCATTTCTGTCTGCAAAGATTGCACTGAGTAATTCCTGTTGTGAACTTGGAATACTTCAAAGAAATGCTCAGACCAACTTGTTTGATATTTAAACAGTTGTTTAATGCTGAAAACAAGAACTATTTCATATGTGGATCAACATATTTGACACAGAAACATAGGGCTGGAAGGGACCTTGGAGGTCTTCTAGTCAAACCCCCTGTTAATTTCTTTAGAATTAAATAGGAATTCTAAAACATTAATGAAAAATGTATCTTGTTTTTTCAAAACTGTTGAGACCGAAAATGTGAATATATGTTTAAAATAGACACATTAGAAAGATAATTATCTTAATTTAGCAGCAACATTTTATATTGCCATAAAAGTCACTTTGAATTCTGTGAGGCTTACTCGAAAGCAGGTATATAAAAAACTAGGGCCCTAATTTAAAATTATAGTTTTAATTTGCATAGTGTATATGACGAAAGCCAAAGAATTGTTTTAAAGAAAAAAAAACAAGTTTTCACGTTTTGTAAATATATGTGCATATAACAGTATCATTTTAGAAATTATTTCTCTATATGATATTACTCTAACATTTTGGTTAGGCAGTAAACATAAAATTAGTTCATCTGTTCGGAAATATTTTACATTAGAGTTTTGTAAATAAATGGAAATTCTTTATAATACTTTAGTAGATCAGTTTTTTTGCCATGTTCTAAATATCAGTCAATCAGAATAGAATTAGAAAGGACCTCTTCTAATCCAACCTCCTGCTCAAGCAGGAGATCCTATACCATTTCAGAAATGTGGCTGCCCAGTCTTTTCTTAAAAACCTCCAGTGATGTAGCACCTACAACTTCTGAAGGCAAGCTGTTCTATTTGTTAATTGTCTTCACTGTTAGGAAGTTTAGGAAGAAACTATTAGGAAGTTTCTCCTTAATTCCAGGATGTGTCTCTCCTTGATTAGTTTCCATCCATTCCTTCTTGTCTTGCCTTCTGGTGCTTTGGAAAATAAATTGACATCCTCTTCTTTGTTACAGCCCCTCAAATATTGGAATACTGCAATCAATCACCCCTAATCTTTCTTTTTTCTAGATTAGCAATACCCAATTCCTGCAATTATTCTTCATATGTTTTTGTCTCCAGGCCTTTAATCGTCTTAGTTGCTCATCTTTGTACTTTTTCCAAAGTCTCATTACTTTACTTTTTTGTAATGTGGTGACCAAAATTGGATGCAATATTCCAGATGTCTTACTAAGGATTTATAAAGCGGTACTAACACTTCACGTGATTTTGATTCTATGCCTCTGTTTATACAACCAAGGATTGTATTAGCTTTTTTGGCTGCTGCCTCATGTTTAAGTGATTGTTCACTAATACTCAAAAATCCCTCTCATAGTTACTGTTTTTGAGCCAGATGTTGCCTAATCTATGCTTGTACCTTTGGTTTTTTCTGCCTAGATGTAAAACCTTTCTCTTCTCCATATTAAATTTCATGTTAGATGGGGAAAATATTTATCATTCATGACAATATTGGGCCTAAAACCGAACCTTGTAGTACCCCACTGTTTACTTTCCTTCATGTAGATATAGTATCATTACGGACTAATTGTTGAATAGTCTGTCAGCCAGTTACAAATCCATCTGGGGGTGATGCTGTCTAACTCACATTTTTCTAGCTTACTAAGAAGTAGGTTGTGGTCTACTTTGTCAAATGCTTTACTCCAGTCTAAGTGTACAATGTTCACAGCATTTTGCTGGTCTACTAATTTAATCACTGTCAAAGAATGAAGTAAGATTGGTTTAACAAGATCTGTTTTTAAAAATCCGTGTTGGCTTCTAACGATAACTTTATTTGTTTCTAGATGTTAACATATCTTTTTTATTATTATTATCTTTTCCAGTATTTTCCCAAGTATTGATGTTAGGCTTATTGGTTTGTAAATTCCTGGTCCTGTTTTTTCCCTCTTTATTGAAGATGGGAATCATATCAGCTGTTTTCCAGTCCTCTGGTAGTTCCCTGGTGCTTCAGAATTTTTGAAAGATGTGATACGGTGGTTCTGAGATAACATCTACCAGCTCTTTCAGAACTCTGGGATGTAGATCCCAATGATTTAGTCATCAATATCAGAGAAGTGTTTTCTTACCATTTTCTTGATTATTTTAATTTTTATTCCTAGTCTATCTTTTACAGTTATGTTTTTAACAGATTGGGCTGCAATTTCTTTTTGCGTTAAGTTTGAGTTAAGCAGCTCCGCGTTCTCTCCACTGCCTGTTACTTCCTTGCCATCTTCTCTATTCAGTGGATTAACTGTTTCTTTCACTTTTTTCTTGTTTTTTATATTGTGAAAGAAACTTTTTTTATTATGTTTTGTTGCAAGTCTGTGTTCATTCTGAGTCTCTGCTTTCTGACTTCATCTTTACAGATTTGGGCTGCTTATATCCTGCCTTAATTATGAGTCCCTCTTTCCTTTTTGGGTACTTATTTTTTTTGTCTTTTAGTTCATTAGAGAGATATTTGTGCAACCATGCTGGTTTCTTCTTAGATTTCTTGTTTTTCTTTTTCAGTGATATTGTGCTGGACTAGGTTTTAATGATCATATTTTTCAGAGTTTCCCAAGCTTCTTGAGTTGTCTTCCCCTTTAGGATTTTCATCCATAAAATTTTTCTTTGGCTATCTCTGAGTTTGTTAAAATCAGAACTTTTAAAGTTTGAGACGCTGTTGGATTATATGGTATAATATATGGACTGCTGCCTTCTGGCAGAAAATACAGAACAATTAAAACTCAGACCACATGTCTTCTGAATAGTTTTTATCCCAGAGCTCAGCATTGAACTAAAGGCTGAGCTGTTGGACAGCATTACTTGGTCTGTTGTGTGGATGCTTGGGTGGCTTAAGGTTGAGGAATATTTGGTGGGTGGGGGGATGTCTTGGGATTGTCATATGTGTTGGGCTTGGTCTTTGGGTGTTATGTGAATTTCGTTTTATGGGTATACTGTGTATATACGTACAATGACAATAAACTTTGTATGTATGTATGTATGTATGTATGTATGTATGTATGTATGTATCGCTTGTATTTGCCTTATATTGAATTCTAATATGACGTGGTCACTCTCAGCCAAGACTTCAACTTCCTCTATCCACTTCTGTATTATTAACTATTAAGTCCAGTATAGCTTTTCCTCTAGTTACCTCCTTTACCTTTTGTCAACTAAGTTGGTTAGGAATCTGTCCGATCTCCCACTTGCTGCAGAGGTATCTCCCAGTTAACATCAGTGTAGTTAAAAGTCTCCCATTACTACTGTGGTATGTTTCTTACAAACATTTGTTAATTGATTAGCAAAGAATTCATCTCTTTCTTCTGCTTGATTGGGTGGCCTGTAGTATACACTTATAGCATAGCAATGCCATTCTTTTTTCCTTTTATTTTGACCCATATGGATTCTATGAGGTTTCATCCTTGGTTTTGTGCATTTCTATAGAGATTTAGTGATCTTTTATATGTAATGCAATTCCGCCTCCTCTTTTGTTCTGTCTGTTGATTTTGAATAATTTGTATCTTTCCATCAGTACATTCCAATCATGAATTTCATTCCACCAAGTTTCAGTAATGACAACTATATCATAGTTACCTTTGGATACTAATACTTCAGGTTTACCCTGTTCGTTCCCTAAACATAAAGCATTAATATATAGGCATTTGAGTCCTTTATGTGTCTTGGGCATGTTTCTTATATCTCCTACATTGTGACTGGGATTTCCTTCCTTCCTATCACTTTCTACTTCATTATTTTTTTATGAAATCATTTTTTCTTGGAATTAGGTTGTAAAAATCATGAAGATTGGCCCCTTGGCCCCTCAATTAGTTTAAAGCTCTTTTGATATGATGATCCAGTCATTTTCTGAATATACCCTATTTCCGTCAAAATAAGACATCCCCTGATAATAAGCCCAATCAGGCTTTTGAGCGTATGGCAATAAGGCCAAGCGCTTATGTCAGGGTTGAAAAAAATATAAGTCAGGGTCTTATTTTCGGAGAAACACAGCATTCTTTCTAGTTCTTGTGAGGTGCAGCCCATCCCTTGCCAATAGCCCTTCATATAGGTGATGCAGACCATGGCTTAGGAAACCAAAATTATGTTGACGATACCAGTTTTAAGCCAGTGGTTCATTTCTAAAATCCTTTGCTCCTCATTGGATGTTGGCTTTTTGTTGGAAGTATAGTTGAAAACACCACTTGTTCTCCTAATTTTTTAACTTCCTTCCCTAGCTATTGGTAATCTCTTGTTATTGTTTTCAGATTTATTGTTGTGTGATTGGTCCCCACGTGTGGGAGAAGAAAGGGATAGCAATCTGTGGGTTGTTTTTTTAGTAAGCTACTCAGTTACATCTTTGATTTTTACTCTATACCTCCCTAGATTGATTGCCCGGTCTACAGACTATAGTTTCTGTTTCCCTAAGAATTGAATCTCCTATCACCAACATTCACCGTTTTTTTCTTGAGGAAGTCTGGAATACTTTTTTCCCGTTGCAGAAATGCTGGCTTGTACTTCTTTTTTCAGAAACTATTGATGAATGCTCTTCTATATGTGTCTGCATATTTTCTTCCAGGGAAAGGCTATGAAAGCTATTGTTAGTTCCAGAGGGGCTTCATTGGAATAGGCTAGGGTAGATAGTAGGGGCTTTGTTCTTGGTTGTTTTCTTCTAAAAGTGACATGTTTCCATCGCCCTTTCTCTTTGGGTTCATATTTCAATTTGGGTATGTCTGTTTTCTCTTTATGTTCCTATATAGGGCCATTTTTTTAAAGAACAGATTGCTCCCTATTTCGCTTTATTTTGGTATACTCTTCTTGTTTAGGCTGGGATTTCTCACTTTTTTCATTGGTAGAAACTCAAGAATTCCTAAAAGTATTCATTAGGAATTGCCGTATTTTTCAGAGTATGAAACACATCTTCCCCACTTAAAAGTGGGTGAAAATTTAGGCGCATCTCATAGACCGAATACGGGTGTTTTGGGCTCCCTCTGCTTGTCACGTTTTCACCTTCCCAGGCCCCCAGAAGCACTCTAGTGCTCCACATGACCCATTTTTGGCAAAAAGGGTCCATTTTCACCAAAACCAAGCTCTTTTTTAGGTATCCCAAGCCCTCTGTGCATGCATTTTCGCCCTCTGTGGCCCCCAGAAGCACTCTGTAGTGGAAAAATGAACACATTTTTGGCTGAAACGGGCTGTGCAGAGCATTGCAGAGTGCTTCTGGGGGCCTGAGACGGCAAAAATCCGATGTGCAGAGGCCAAAAACTATTTTTTTTCTTGTTTTCCTCCTATAATTTATTTTTTTTAAAAAACAGCTTTTTATTTTAAGCATAGTTAAAAAGACATACATAGACATACAACATATAACATATACAAAAATCTTAGTTTCTTTTTCAGCTACTTAACAGTGATCCATTTCTTACTAAATATTACATATTTACAGATGTTATAATATTAACTTATTCAGCCTTTTTCTCCTATTATATTTCAATTCTACTAACATATTGATCAATCACATTATTTTCCTTCCCTTCTTCATTCCTTTAGTTTATTGCCTTATTTTTCAACCATTCATACCAATTATTCCACACTTTGTAATATTTGGTTTCCTCTTTCCCCTGAATTTCTTTAGTTAGTTTATCTAGTTCTGCGCATTCCAAAATCTTTTAAATTATATCCTTATCTGGTAGTACTTCTTCTTTCTTCCAGTATTGTGCATATATAATACGTGCTGCAGTCAATATATGTAATATGAGATACTGTGTTTCTTTGGTATAATTTTCTATTGACATCCCTAATAAAAACTGTTCAGGTTTCGCCTCTATTGAATTCTTAATTATTTCTTCAATCCAGTTTTTAATTTTCTTCCAGAAGTTTTTCGCCACCGGGCATATCCACCATTGATGATAAAAAGTTCCAGCATTTTGGCGAGTTGCTGGGAAACATTTTCGCTATTTTTGCTGGTGGAAGGTGCCATCTGTGAAGCATTTTCATCTGGTTTTCCTTGTATGCAGCTGAAATTGTTAATTTCATATTTGTTTTCCACATCTTCTCCCACTTCTCCAATTCTATTGGGTAATTAAAATTGTGAGCCCATTTGATCATCATCTCTTTCACCGTTTCCTCTTCCATTTTATACCAAAGTAGAAATTTGTATGTTTTACTAATTAGTTTTTGTTCATTTTTTAACAGAATTTTATCACGGTCAGATTGTTCTACTCTAAGTTGATTATTTTTCCTCTCCTCAATATATTTTGATCTTATTTGTAGGTATGACCACCATTGTATTTCCCTACCTAAGTCTTGTTCCAATTCATGTTTTGTTTTTAGAGTTCCCCCCACATTAATATCTGATAATTTTGGACCAGTCAACCAAATTTGGATGTGTTAATATTTCTTCTGGGGAGATCCAGGGTGGTACTCCTATACAGTGATGTTTCTTAATTTTGTTCCATATTGTTAAAAGTGAGTTTCTAATTACATGTCTTTTAAAGTATCAATGAATGCTCTGTCCCCCCCCCCCCCATAGAAAGGCGTGCCACCCTACATGAAGATCGTGTCCCTCAAATATTAGGAGTCTTTTATTTTCTAATTCTATCCACTCCTTTATCCAGACTAAACTAGCTGCTTGGTAATAAGTCTCCCAGTCCGGGAAAGCTATTCCTCCTCTGTCTCTTGTATCCTGTAGTACTTTTAATCTAATTCTGGCTTTCTTCCCCTGCCAAATAAATTTTGTGGTCATTCTATTTAATACGTCAAAAAATTTTGTTTCCATTCTAATCGGTATAACCTGGAAGAGGAATAAGATTTTGGGTAAAATACTCATTTTTATCGCCGCTACTCTTCCTGTCCAAGAAATTAGCAGCTTTGTCCAATTTTCTAAATCCTTCTCAATTTTCCAAACCATTTTATCATAATTTTCTTTTTTGATTGATGAGCTTCTTGCGGTTAGCCAAATTCCCAAATATTTTATTTTTCTGGTGGTTTGTATATCCATAATCTTTTCTAATTCTATCTCCTGTTCTTTTATAAAGTTTTTAGTTAATATTTTGGATTTATTTTTATTTATTTTTAAACCCGCCACTGCACCAAATTCTTCTACTTTCCTGATCAATTTAGGACCTGATTTTAGTGGATCTTCAATTATAAAAACCATATCGTCCGCGTTGAATTTTATATTCCTTTCTTGATTCTCAAACCCTTGATCTCTTGATCTTCCCTAATTCTATTTAAGAGTGGTTCCAGTGATAAAATAAAGAGAAGTGGGGAAAGAGGGCAACCTTGTCTTACTCCCTTTGTTATCTCAAATCCCTCTGTTGTGTCTTGATTGAACATTACTTTTGCTGTTTGTTTTGAGTATATTTTTTCAACCATTTTTCCAAATTTTTGTTCAAGTTCCATTATCTTTATCAAATTTGTCTCCTATAATTTAGATGCGTCTTATAATCCAAAAATATGGTATTTATTTAAGCAGATGTCAGTACAATTGCTGTAGATCTAGAATAAACTATGTAAAGGTCAGTAGCAGTTACATAACAATCACTTTCTATAGCACTGCATTGAATTTCTTAACTTTAATTCTGAATCTCAGAAAAGAATATTTAATCATTAGAATGTTAATTTGGTAGAATGTGGCAGTCTAAAGTCTAAGCTGAAAAATTTCAGTGATGTTTTGGGAATGGCCTTCCCATGATCTTAACAGAATCATTTCAAAGCAAATTATCAGTTAATTGTCTGCTTAGAGGACATTATATATTGGAAACCTGTAAGGTTAATATAGGCTTTTGAAATAATAACAGATCCTAAGGACTTCTCTCTAGTATATTCAGCTACTTTTTCCTTCAGGGAGAAAAAAAGAAGCATAGTAAGAAATGCTTTGATAACATTTCCATAGCTCCTAATTCCAACCATGAAATATAAGTGAACAGCTGAGATGCCTAAAAGGAGAGTTTAATTAAAATATCTGTGGCTCATCACACTTGAATACAAAGTTATAAAACTGTAATTATCAAAAGTGGGTATTTTGTTTCCAAAATAAGTAGTTAACCCACTGAAATCTACTGGGTCTCTGTGATTAATATTAAGTTTTTCCATAGAAGGCAAAGTATTTGTCTGTCTATAGCCACATCTTATCTAAGATGCTTAAGGATTAATATACATAAAGCTGACTTTGATGTCTTCGTGCTTCAAAATAATAGCATCAGTAATCTAAAGGCTTTCATATGAAAATCCTTAATAATTCCAATCCCAAATATTACAGGTGATTTGGATTGAAATAGTTCTGATTAATAGCAGTTTGAAAGTACTTCTGTTCATGTTCTAGCCTTTTCAGCCATTATATTCATTTGGATTTGAGGGAGCTTCAGTAGTAGTGGAATACTTGTGCCCATTTCCTGTAGTGTTGAAATCTTGATTGAGTACTGATTTAAATATGACCTAACAAATGACTTACTCAAAAACTGAGATATTTGTGGCCTGTATTCGATTCCCTTCACTCAATTATTGGATCTCTTCATTTCTTCTGCCATTACTTTTTTTGATTAGTCTGTAAATATTCGGCACCATTATATTTCTGCAAATCTCCTTTTTTTGTTGTTATGATCTGATACTTTGGGTGTATTTTTTATTTTAGTTAACTTTGCAATTTAAGAGTTGATAAAGATTTTAAGGACTTTTTAATTAGAAGTAGTCTGACTTTTGTTTTAGTTTCTAGATAAATCTTTATTACCTTGCTAGCTTTTGAAAGTAAGAAATGTCAGTATATCATAGAAAAATAATTATCCCTGACGTAATTAAATTATATGCTCTCAAAAATTTGTAAAATAAAAATCAGTACAAATTCTTAATACTTTCATTTGGCAATTGTAGAATGTGAAATGGTTTTTTGGTGATTCTATAATGGGTCAATCCAAAATAATATAGTAAGAAATTAACTATGGCTGAAATTGATCATATCTTATTTAGGGGTAAGCTTCACTGAAATTGTGGGATTTTCTTAGAGTAAATGTACAGTATAGGTAAAGTGACTTAAGTTGCTTAAAATTTTCTAGGAACCATGTATTTCAAATGTAAAATCTGGGCTCCTTACAGTTTTAAAATTACCGTATTTTTCGGTGTATAAGACGCACTTCCGCCCCCCCCCCCCAAAAGGCTGAGTGGAAATGTCTGTGCATCTTATAGAGCAAATGTGGCCGAAGCCCCAGCCACCTACCGGCCACCACCCTTTGGCTTCTGCCTCCCAGCAATTCCAGAAGGCAGATCCAACCGCCAATCAGCTGCTCATGCTAAATCAGGCTGTGCTGAAGCTGACGAGGCTGTTTGCTATTTGCTGCAATGAGGTAAATTGCTGGGAGGCAGAGGGAAATATTTATTGTCTTATTTTCCTTCCCAAAAGCTAGGTGCGTCTTATCGTCTGGAGCATCTTATAGTCTGAAAAATACGGTATATTTGCTCTGTGCCCTGGGATTTTATTTGTTATTTGCTGGTGGTGACAATGATATTGGCCAGCTGAATATGACACAACTATGTCAATGACCTTTTATTGATATTAGTAAGAAAGTCGATCAGCCTAGGAAGATGTTACTGAATATTAGAGAAAAATGTTACTAGTACAAATTTTAGAATTGCTGTGAATTGGAAAATAAAGAACAACCTTAGAAAAACTGTGGATACTTTAAAGATAGAAATAATATTGTGGCAGAACCTGAGTTAATCACATAATTGATACCTTAATATCAAGTTAGTTATGATTAATGAGAATTTACTCTTAGGTAAATTTATGTCACTGTATGATTCATTAATTGGAATTTAAATAGTAGTTAAGTATTCTTAAAACTTGTCCATAATTAGAGAATTTTATGTCTTTTTTCTTTGGATGCTTGGCTTTTTTTTTTTTAATTTTCAAAAAACTTTTATTAAAATGTAAAATATTAAAATACTAATACAAATATGTCTGTCACAAAAATATGTCCATGATAGTTGTACAATTCAATGTCATTCCAACAGTACACAAATCTTAACTCAGATATTCCTTCCTGATCGAATATATGTAAACACAATTTATGTCTCATTTTGATCTATATATTTCCTATTTTTATTTTCTATCCATTAATACCAGTTTTCCCTGGTTGAGTAATATTCCGAGTCTTACTTGTTATTTAATTCTATAGTAGATTTGTCCATTTCTGCACTCTCAAAAATTTTCCAGATTATTACACAATCTTTCAGTGTAGTGGACATTTTCCAGGCTTGTGCAAGTACAATTCTCACTGCTGTAATATTATGAATGATCGAATATTTAATCTTTTTAGGATATTTTCCCTTAATGATCCCCAGAAGAAACAGTTCAGGCTTCAATTCTATTTGGCAATGTGTAATTTCTTTTAACCATTTTTGTATTTTAATCCAGTATTTTTTTGATTTCTGGGCAAAGCCACCATACATGAAAAAAGTACCTTGTGCTTTTTTACATTTCCAGCAGTTAGGGTTTAGAGTGGGATACATTTTTGCAAGTCTTGTTGGGGCTAAGTTTGGTTTTTCTATGATATTGCAAATTTTACAATGTCCTGAGTTTTAAAAGTAGTCTACTATATGGTTGCCATTTGGGGAAAAATACAGAAAGTAAAATCTAAAGATTCCTTTAGTTTAGAGATCTTCTTCTGTGGTTCATGGAATCCTGCCTACATTGCTTGAAATCAGTTTAATGCTGTAAAACACTTAACCTTTAGCACTGTGTTACTCTGTATGCTTCTAAATTTCAACAACTGTTTTAATACCTTAATACTATCCTTCTATACTTTCCACAAAAGTGCATTCTTTGCTTTGCCCATGGTATTAAAATGCATTGGAATAATATGGACTCAAAGATAGCTGTATGCCTAGCTCTGTTTACGTGAAACTTCAGAAAAAAGGAAGGAAAGAAGGAAGGAAGGAAGGAAGGAAGGAAGGAAGGAAGGAAGGAAGGAAGGAAGGAAGGATAATGAAAAGAAAAAAAACCTGGCAAAAAAAGCAGAGAAAAAATGTGACAAAAAGTAATTTAATATCCAACTCTGATACCCAACTAAAAAGATAGTTGAATTATTTGTTGTAGATCTATTGGTTCTGTGTTGAATATAGGTCAAATAGTGGGAGGAAAATACAGTATAAAAATGACATTAACAGAGTTTAAAGAGACATTCAGTTCAATCTATGCTCAATATGCTCCAAACTCAAGCATCCCCCAACAAATGGCTATTCAACTTATAGCTAAAGTCAACCATCACTAATTTATGTAATTGGTGCCATTGTCATATTGTTTTTATTTTCAGAAGCTGCTTTCTACTTGAAATGACATGCTCTAGATCCCTTGCAAGTAATCTTCCAGTATCTCTCTAGTTCCCTTTTAAAGCTGAGGGTACTATTTCCTGACTTCAAGCACTTAAAATGGTTTTCAAGGATTTATTTCTCAAAATATCTAAAAGATAATACATAAAGATTTAGGCAGTACTTTAGTTCTTAATCAGTACTTTTGATACAGCATATCTGGCTGTAGAGTAAATAGTTGTTCTTTAATCTTATTTCCGTCAGTTTCAACCGTCAACCTAGGCCCTTAAGTCTTGTTTCTCACAGAATCCATGGTGGAACACATATGGTTTTTTCAGAACGCACCAAAACAAGAATTAAGGAGCTGTATTTTTCCAGTGTTTCCTGTTAGCATCTCATTATCTACATTCTTTTTATTTTGAAATGTTTGGGGGGAAAAAAACTTAAATGTTGTGAACATTCTTTGTAATTTCATCTCATTTTTGACCTTAGTCTTTCTGACATTTCTTCTGTTCTGGGATATTTGTACATATAGTTTTATTTATTATCTCTCTTGTTTTCCAGGTCCTTTACATGGCCTTTATTTTGTTGTCAGACCTTCACTAAGTTTTTAGTGCAATGACTTTAGATTCTTTTGTCTTTTTTTTTTTTTGTCTTCATTGAAATTGCTTGTAGTTGTACTTTTTAAAAGTAAAACTTTGCTCTTACATTGTATTTCTATCTATTATTGCTATGAGTTTTTTTTAAATACAGATTTCCTAATGCATTTAAACCTCATTCAGCATTAATTTTATTAAAATAAAATATTTGAGGACTTTATTGTCAATTTCTCTAATGTTCTAACTAAATATTTTCCATTGGTTGGTATAAAGTCAAAATTTGCTTAATTTCTTGTGCCTTCCTCTAGCTCTAAGAGAGAATATTGTCAGCAAGAATGTTTCTTGGAAACATGAAGGTATTATGTCAAGTTAGTTATATTCACTGTCATGGCTATATTTAAGTTCTGTTCTTTATTTTTAGAAAACAGCTCCACATGAAGAAGAAATAGTAATAAAACCAATAAAAACATTGTTTTTATTTTTACCTATTTATTTTAACTGAAATGCCACTTACAGCATTTCCAAATGTATTTGTTTAGCTTTGTTATGACTATTTTCAATATGCACTGAAAGAATGTCAGTGCATATTGAAAATAGTCATAACAAAGCTAAACAAATACATTTGGAAATGCTGTAAGTGGCATTTCAGTAATTTTTCTTTCTCTCTTTCTTTTGTTTTTCTTTCTCTCTTTCTTTTGTTCCTATTTTCAATTTCTGTATCATCCAACTAAATTCCGATTAGATCTAGCAAATCATATTTGTCTTTCTGTACTAAGAACTGAAGTTTGTCTTTGCTGGCATTGGGGTGTACTGTGTTTCCGCAAAAATAAGACCCTGAGGTTTTGTTTTGTTTTGGTTTTTTTTTTTAACCCTGAAATAAGCGCTTGGCCTTATTGCCATGCGCTCAAAAGCCTGATTGGGCTAATTATCAGGGAATATCTTATTTTGGGGGAAACAGGGTAGGTAATACAGAATATGCATCTTATAAGCCAATATTATTTATTGATTTGTTAATCAAGTCAAGTTACTTAGATCCATATATGGTAGTATTTCCATCTTATCCTGTAGTGCTGAAGATTGAATGTAGGTATCTATATAAAAGGAATTTACTTCGTGGTTTTCATTTTTGTCATCTTTTGGGATGGAGACAGTATGCCTTCTTTGTCATGGTCCCTGCCCTCTGGAATGGCATCTCTCAGAGATATGGATGATGTCCATTCTCCTGGGATTTCCCAAATAAATAATCACACTCACTCTCTCTCTCTCTCTCTCTCACACACACACACACACACGTTTCAGTTTAAAGCTCTTTTGATCAAACACTCTATGCTTCAGCAACCACATTTATATCTTGTGGATTACAACACATCTTGTGCCCTTTAATAATATATAATAACTCACTCAAAATCTCAGAAATCTCACTTGTCTATATCATTTGCAAGACAGCATCTCTATAGCACTAGTCTTTCTCTTCTTGTTCTTCTATCATAGTAATAACAGTGGATGAAAAGTACCATCTGAGACACTACATTGTATGGACTAACAAAAAGGGATATTTGTCAGTGGCATGATAAGTCTTAGAATTTTTTTTTTGTTCTACTTATAATCTGTATTTCTGACAAACAATACATTTAATGAATTAATCATTTTGATTATCATACCTTTATTTCTGTTTATAATAATCAGTCAGCTAGTAACATTATTATTTTCTAAGTCCTCTTGCAGGGGTATTTCTGCCTTTAGGAAACCACTTTGTGTCTTCTATTCAGCAGTGCCTGTTTTCTTTCCATGAAGGCTAGGTTCTTTATTTTTTCCTCTGAGGGTTTCAAAGCTATTGCTGAATTCCAGTGGCACAGAATATGGTCTCTAGGTCTTGTTTGTAACTGTAACTCTTGTTTGTTGGGTTTGTTTCATTTTAATATTCTTTCTTAGGGAAAATCATTTCATTTCTCAGCAATTTTGCAGTATCCCATTTATTAGCGCTAAGACATTTTCATCCTTTCTTATGAGATGAAGCGTGGACAGTTACTATTCTATTTTTATGTATTTATGTATTTATTTATTTATTTATTTATTTATTTATTTATTTATTTATTATTTATTTATTTATTTATTTATTTATTTATTTGCAAATACCTCCATAAACTTGCCATTGTTACAGAAAAATACTAGGTCATTTCAGTTCAGAAGACAAAGCATTGAAAGCATTGTAGTCCACAACTATAGAGCCATGCATATTTATTTTCTGTTTCTTAAGCCACTATGAAAAAGATTTTTATTCCATTCTCAAACTGTTAAATTAGTTGAGTACATGTTAACTTTAACGAGTACATTTATTAGGAAGTGCCCTTTAAATTCTGTTACCAAATTGCTAGCTCTCCCTTTTTATTCATCCAGTTTGTTCAGTTCCTGGAAACTGGCTGTCCTTATTACTTATAGGGTATCTGCAAAAGTCTCTGTTTACCCAATCACTTTATGTCTTAAAATGGACAATCAGCACAGAATATATTGTCAAGCCTATTAGTTCTTCTGTCTTCTCTTAGTCTAATGGAGAAGGGTGAGCACAAAAATTACAAAGGTAAGGGTTATTTAGGACCAAAGTAATTGTAATTGGTATATCATTCCCATATAACATTACATAACAGTGAAATAAAAGGATTGAACAATAAAATTGGTCAACTTTATGATTATAAAGATAATTTAAATGCAAACACAAGTTAAGTATGAGTCCCCTTAATCCCTCTTCTAATGTAACTAAAGTATTTACATTTTTTATTGATAGGACTCTCTGATTCTTGAAAAATCTCAAAATTGGAGTTCCCAGAAAATGGACCATATTATGATTTGTTGCGTTTGCCTTGGAGATAATAGTGAAGATGCTGATGAAATAATTCAGTGTGACAATTGTGGAATAACAGTACATGAAGGTAATTCTATCATGTCTTCAATTTACTGTGAGTAATGAAGCATTACTATTCTTTTAATAGTATTGAGCGAATTTATTTATGAGTAGGTTAAATAAATGGATTTTATAATTGTCTAATAATGTAATTAACAGAACTCATGGGTATGTATATCCGTATGAATAGAGTATTATTAAAATGATATTGCTAAACTTTATGGTGTTATAGGGCTAATATCTTGAGGTTTGAAAAGAAGTGGGTTGTTTTAATCCAGATGACAAGTGTTTCTTTAACTGATTGTTTCCTGCTTCTTTATATACAGCAATGAAGGACTAATCAGACATTCATGCGTTTCCAACTGATTATTGGTCATATTGATTGGTGTGTAATGCAGTTGTCCTATTTTAATGCCAACTTATTCAGCAATCATTTGAAGTTTCAGAAGGACTGAATACAGTGTTTCATTGCTGCTCCTTATGATTACAGCCTTCACAGTTTACCCATAGTCATAAGATTACAATTCTGGCATCTGGAAACCAGTTCAAAATTATGGTCACAGTGTCCAGTGATCATATGATCTCCATTTGTAACCTGCAATTCTACCTTCCAACAAACAAAATCAGTGAAGAGGTCACAAATGGTGATCATGTGATGTTACGCTTAATGACAATGTGAGATTCACTTAACAGCAATTGTAACTGGTGCTAATGCCAATGTAAGTTGGTGCAGTCATGTCACATTTCATGTTACAACCATGTTGCTTAGTGATAGCACTGCCAGTCCCAGTTACTGTTGATAAACAACTATACTTTATTCTGTATGCTTCTTCCCACCCCCACTTTTTGAATTTTGCATAGAAATAAAAAAATTAATCAGGAGCCTTTGTTTCAGAAAAACAACCAGTCTTGTTGAGGTTAAATGTTATTAAATATGTATTAAATGTTAGTACTAGGTATACTAGTGTATTATTTTTCAGTTGAGGAACTCTGCTTTACAGTTATGTATTACTGAAATTAATGAAAAAATACCATAAAATGCCATGAAATTCCATCAGAATGATTGGTTGAGAAGAAACACAATACTCCTGTTATATACATATTTAATTGCATTGAATATAGTTGAAACTAAGTTTTAACTATTTAATCCAACCTCAAATATATTATGTTGATAATATGAAATCATAAACTATGCTTGAAATAAGATTCATTTAAATAGATTAGGAGATATTTCTTTAGGACCATAAATAGGCATGATAAGAAAGTGGTAATCAAGTTATAGTCTAAAAGTCCTGGTTTCTCTTTTATGCAAAATATAATTAGCCTAACATTCCATCCTTTCATAGCCCCAGCTACATAATAATTCCTAACTTTTGGAGTTAGCAGTAGACCTGGGACAATGCCTGATAGCACTGATTTCTGATGTTGGTTTATTCTCCAATATGCATTTATATTTTACTCCAACAGTTATAAATTAAATTATTAATAATAGAAAAATAAGCACAGAAGATGGAAAACATGTCTTATATTAAAAGCCTCTTCATACAATAGGCTGGGCATAGTTTCTGCAATATATAGATTCTTATTTTGTTCATAATAGAGCTTTTTTCTTATTAGATCTCAATGTGAAAAAAAATAGTGTTTGGCCAACAATATATTAATAGAAGCACAATATATAGTGCTTTTAGAAAGTATTGCTCAGTCTAGAGAAGAAATGAAATTATATTAAAGTGGTTTTTTTATAAATGTTCTTTTGTAAAATTCCATTTTTAAAAGTGAAATTCCATAAATGTTTTTATGGCTGTCTTTAAACAAAAATCCATCAAGATAAATTGTGACACTGGAACAGAGCATCTCCACCTGCATCCATTTTCCTACTTGGTACTTGTTACATCTTGACTTAGAGATGTAACTGATTCATTTTTTATATATATAGTGAGCTCCCATTACTTGTTCTAGTTTCTGCCCACCTAGCAGTTCAAAAGAATGTAAAAAATGCAAGTAGAAAAATAGGGACCACCTTTGGTGGAAAGGTAACAGTGTTCCATGCATCTTTGCCATTTAGTCATGCCGGCCACATGACCAAGGAGACGTCTTCAGACAGGGCTGGCTCTTCAGCTTTGAAACGGATATGAGCACCACCCCCTAGAGTCGGGAACGACTAGCACATATGTGCGAGGGGAACCTTTACCTTTATATGTATGTGTATATATTTACACTTTGTTTACTGTAATATTGTTATTTACATACTGTAAAATATCCTGAATATTAATTTATTTTGCAAGCATTCAAAAGTCATCCTTGTTCCTATTCTTATAAAACTTCTTTTCCTTTTTCTTCTTTCTTCTAACTATTTACTGCTACATTGTTATTAAGCGGTGCTTAATATGCTACTTAACCATTCTTATAATGGCTTATAATGGTTACTCCTTGTTTTAAAATATTGTTTATCCTGGTTTTTTTTTTCCTGTTGAAGGGTAATTATACAATACAATCAAATATACAAGTCAACAAAAATGTTTTCTTTTTCTTGGAATCAGCATAATTAGAAAACTTAAAAGGGTATAGGGCCGTGATGGTGAACCTATGGCACACGTGCCACATGTGGCACGCATAGCCATATCAGTGGGCATGCCAGCTTAGCTCTTGCGCGCAGGTATGCACCGGCCAGTTGATTTTCGGATCTTCTGAGCCCACCAGAAGTAGGGAAACAGGCTGTTTCCTAACTCCGGAGGACCTGGGGGTGTGGGGAAGGCCTGTTTTTCTTTCTCACCTGGCTCCAGATCCTTTCTCTGAGTCTAGGGAGGACAAAAACAGCCTTTTGGAGGCTCTCCAGAAGCCTGAAAGGGCCCATTTCCCAACTCCCGGTGGGACAGGAAGTGACTTTTTTGCTGTCCCCAGCCTCCAGAAACTCCTAGAGAGGCTCTGGAGGCTGGGGACAGCAAAAAAGTCACTTCCTGTCCCACTGGAAGTTGGGAAATGGGCCCTTTCAGCTCTGAGGGAGTGGGAAAGGCTGTTTTTGCCTTCCCCAGATGCACAGAGAGGATCTGGAGTCAGGTGAGAAAGAAAAACGGGCCATCGCCTGCCAAGAGCAGGGGGGAGGGAGGTTGCGTGTGCATGTGCAGGGCGGGGCACATAGGATTATGGGTGTGGGCATACATGCACACGAACCTCCCCCGCTTCCCCCCCCCCCGCCCGGCACGCGGTGGCAAAAAGGCTAGCCATCACTGGTATAGGAGCTTCTGCAGATATTAAAAATGTTTGTTTTTGTTTGTTTTCTTGTAAAGAAAATATAGACTTTCACACTAGAAATCTGAATTCTTTGTCATTGTAACATTTTATTTAATTAATTAATTAATTAAACTTTTATACCGCCCTTCTCCCAAGGGACTCAGGGCAGTGTACAGCCAATAATAAAAACAACATAAACACAAAAATTAAAAACAATTTAAAACATATTCAGTGGTTTGGCCTTATTATTAAAAAAACCCCAAGACTAAAATGCCCATTTAAAATTCATCATTCCGTCAGACCAGCTTGTTGGAATAGTAAAGTCTTAAGGAGGTGGCGAAAGGCACGAAGGATCCTACGTATCTCCGGGGGCAAATTGTTCCGTAGGGCAGGAGAAGGCACAGAGAAGGCTCTCCCCCTGGGGATCGCCAGTCGACATAATTTGACTGACGGCACCCTTAGGAGGCCCTCTCTGTGGGAGCGTACTAGCCGGTGGGAGGCTATCGGTAGCAGAAGGCGATCTTGTAGATATCAGGTTTGCCTGATTCGTCAGTTGCATCCCTTTCTGATCGGGACTCGTTAAGTACGGTCACTCATGCTCTTGTTACTTCCCGCCTGGACTACTGCAATGCTCTCTACATGGGGCTCCCCTTGGGGAGCACCCGGAGGCTCCAACTGGTCCAGAATGCAGCCGCGCAAGCGGTTATGGGAGCGACGTGGCGCTCCCATGTGGGTCCCCTCTTGCGCGAGCTGCACTGGCTCCCAGTGGTCTTCCGGGTGCTGTTCAAGATTCTGGTTACCACCTTTAGAGCGCTCCATGGCATAGGACCAGGGTATTTACGAGACCGCCTTCTGCCACCAGTAACCTCTCACCGACCAGTACGCTCCCATATAGAGGGGCTTCTCGGGGTGCCATCAGTCAAACAATGTCAGCTGGTGGTTCCCAGGGGGAGAGCCTTCTCTGTGGGGGCACCTACCATCTGGAATGAGCTTCCACCAGAATTACGGAGGATCCTGGATCTGCACACTTTCCGCCGTGCCCTTAAAACATTCTTATTTAAACAGGCGGGCCTGGCCTAATCTTCCCTTTTTAAACTGTTTCAAATCTATCCTAAATTGGGTGTTTTAAATTATTAGGCCAAAATATTTATTATATTCTAAATGTTTTTAACATTATATTATATGCACTTCATCTGACTGTTCACTGCCCTGAGTCCTTCGGGAGTAGGGTGGTATATAAATTTAATAAAATAAATAAATAAATAAATAAATCATGGAGCGCTTTAAAGGTGGTAACCAACACCTTGAATCGCACCCGGAAGACCACCAGAAGCCAGTGCAGCTTGCGCAGGAGAGGTGTTACATGGGTGTGCCATGTTGCCCCCATAATCACCCACGCGGTTGCATTCTGGACCATTTGGAGCCTCTGAGTGCTGTTCAAGGGGAGACCCATGTAGAGAGCATTACAGTTGTCCAGACGGGAAGTGACGAGGGTGTGAGTGACCGTGCGCAGGGCGTCCTGGTCCAGAAAGGGACACAACTGGTAAATCAGGCAAACCTGATAGAAGGCCCCTCTGGCCACAGCCATCATATGATCTTCTAAAGACAGCCATGTATCCAGGAGGACACCCAAGTTGTGAACACTTTCTGAGGGGGTCAAGATCTCACCCTCAATAGCCAGCGATGGAACCAGCTGGCTATACCAGAGTGCTGGGAACCATAGCCACTCAGTCTTGGAGGGGTTGAGTCTGAGCCTGTTTCTCCCCATCCAGATCCGCACGGCCTCCAGACATCGGGACATCACGTCAAGGGCATCATTGGGGTGGTCCGGGGTGGAAATGTTCAGCTGCATATCATCAGTGTACTTGTGACACTTCACCCCAAAACCACGGATGATTTCACCCAGCGGCTTCACATAAATGTTGAACAGGAGGGGCAAGAGGACTGACCCTTGCGGCACCCCACAAGTAAGGCGCCTCGAGGTCGACCTCTTACTTTATACACACACACACACACGCGTGCACTCTGCTTCCTTTATTATGTAAAAAATCAATATACTCGGAATCCATAGTAAACATGTCCTCTTATTCCTTGTTTTTTCTGCTTCTTAAATTTAGTGCTTGACCACTTGATAATACCTTCCTTTCTTTAATATCTGTATGTTTCTCTTGTTTGCAGGTTGTTATGGTGTTGATGGTGAAAGTGATTCCATTATGAGCTCTGCTTCAGAAAATTCCACTGAACCATGGTTTTGTGATGCTTGCAAATGCGGTGTCTCTCCAAGCTGTGAACTTTGCCCCAATCAAGATGGAATCTTCAAGGAGACAGATGCTGGCAGGTTAGTTGCAATATAATATAAGTAGGTCTCTTTTGTGCTTTTATTAATAAGTTGATTTAATATATGCAAAGAAGTGAAAAAAGATACAAATAAGACAAACAATAAACAGAAAGAAACAAAAATAGAAGCATATTTTAAAAGCTCAGTTTTGAAACATACATTAAAATCTGAGTACAAAGAGTAATATTTTCATTGCATTAATATCCTGCCAATTCATTAGGACACAGTGCATTCCAGTCCAGAATTGTAAATATTTGTTAATAAGCAATAGTGCCACATTTTTTGCTGTGCCACGGCCTGGTAAATCCATAGGTCTTCAAATATTAATTCAAACTTTTTGTACTAATTCAAAAGCAGATTGAGATCTTTAAATCATATTACTGTTCTCAAAACCTTAGAAATGTGTATATTAAACCAAAAGCAATTAAGTTACAATCAGCCCTTTTACATTTTTTTTCTTAATTCTTACACTATACTATTAAATTTTGGTATAGAACATTCATAATTATCAATAAGGCATGACAACGATTCATCATTATGCCTAATTTGGAAGATGCTATTAATTTTTTTCTTTCTAATATTTAAACTACAGCTTAGAAAATGGCCAGATTCCTTTAGCAGGTCTTCAGAATCAAGGGCTTCCCAATGTAACACTTATTTTATGGATTATCTATAGCATATATAACACTCCTAAAATCATAATACTCACTCTATGACAGTAATGCCAAAAAGGGAGCACTTCGCTAATGGTCGTCAGGGCCATGACTAAGAAGAGGAGCCGCCATGGGGGCATGCATGCGCCAGATAAGGTACTTCTGGTTTCCAGGACACACGTGCGCTGGCCAGGAAATCTTCTGGTTACTGCCGTGCATGTGCACACGCCAAGTAACTGGCCGGCATGCATGCTTATACCGGGAAATGGAAGACCAGCTCTTCCGGTTTCTGGCACTGCCACATGCACAAAAGCCAGCTGATCATCACGTGCGCATGCGTGCCAGAAACCCGGAAGAGGAACGAGCGACACTGCATGTGCTTGGCAACATGGCTCCATGTGCCATTTCAGGCACACGTGCCATAGGTTCACCATCACGGCTCTATGAGATAATTTGGGCCATGAAGTTTAAGTCTATATTCTGTGCATGAATGTATTGTATGGGACTTGAAATTACTCAATAATAAGTCCATGGTGTTCTCTGAGCTTTTTTTTTTTTTGGCAGATGTTTCATTACCAAAGTAGATAACACCAGTGCTAGAAGGGAGTGGGGTTTATTCTCTATTTATATACTACTCCTAGCCCTGTCAATGTTGGTGGGTGTGGTCTTGCTAAAACATTTAAATTTAAGCTTTTATCTCAACAAACACTTACATTTAATTTAAAAATGCAGAATGGAAAAAAATATTTTAACATTGGAGGGTATTTTTGAACAATGAACGCAGAAGTTAGTTTTAAGATTGTCTGCCATTGTAGACACCTATCTTAAAAAGGAGGAAGTATATCTATCTTTACCAGTCAAAACAGACTGATCTACAAGTGGGTTTAAAAATTAAAAGCAATGTGAGTGACATGGAAAAAGATGTAATACCTATCATATACATGGAACCAGCTGGTATCTTAATAACTAAAATGAATATAAAATGGCTGACCAAAAGAGTAACTTAGATAACTTTTTTATATTGGATTTAAGAAATGATCTGAAAGATTTTATGAGAAGAAAAAATAAGTTTTAGGACATTATTTGAAGGCAGATTAAAATTATTAAAATTAAAAGGAAAAATATAAAGCGGGTTTATTTCATCAAGGTTAAAATATGTTGTTATTTCTGGTAACCCTTAATGGGACTTTTGTTGACTAGGATTGAGTGACAGGATTTTAAAAATCAATTTTAAAAATAAGAAATGAAGTAAGGAATGAAGAGATAGATTGCTACATTTTAAGAGAAAGTGATAAATTGTTCAAATTATTTGTACTTGTGACAAAGGAGTCACTACTTTAAATATTTATTTTCTTTTTCTTTGCTATATTATTTTTTAACCTTTCTTTCTATACTATTTTTCTTTTTTTCCTTAATTTTCTACTTTCTTCCTTTTATTTTTGTAGTTTGTATTTTTATCCATTCAACTATAATGTTTAATAAAAGCATTGTTAAAAGATCATCCCCCCCAAAAAAGTTGGGAAAGTTTGGAAAAGCTTAGAAATGAAAGTGATGCTCAGCATCAAATCCGTCTTTCACAGTTTTTAGCCTTAAAATAAATAAAAATACTACTTCACTATTAAAAGCTGTTGAATGAACTATAGTTTGCCATCCATCTATTCAAGGTGCAAAAACATTTGGCTGGGCTGGGCATTAACAACTTGCCAAATACCATTCTGTTGCTTTCAGTCTTAATCAATTTTATTGCTTCTGCAACAAAGAAACCCTCTGGAACTCAGCCACATTTTCTAACAATGAAATAACACATAGTTCCATTTCTCCATTTGTATTCAGAGACACCTAAATATATTGAATCAGAAATCTCAGAAATACAAAGTAATTCACAAATTTACTATGATGTTGTTTTAAAGTGACCTTTTTGAATTTGAATATTTAATTTGATGAACTGCATTGAAATTGGTTTTACGACTAGAAACCAGTCCCTAGGCTGCAATTTCAATGATGGGATTGAAAGACTAATTTTACAATTTTGACATATGCATCTTATTTACTTATCAATTTTCTCTTTTGAAAAAGTATATGGGAGTATGATGTAGATAAGTATTAAAAAACAGTCTATTTTGTAAGCTACTTTAAAACCATTTAAAGCTTTTCCGGTATGAATAATTTTTTTTAAATGATCTGAAAGCAGTATGAATGTTCAGGAACTTATCCAGTTGATTTGATATCATCATTGCTTCATCTGGAAGAAGCTGAGTGATATGTGTTTCAAAGTCTGAAGTTGAAATGAGACTATGAAAAAAGGTATCAGTAGCACAGAGCTAGCATTTTGGGAATGCTATGACCTATACCGAGTGCTGGATTTTTGCAGCCCAGATATTGTAGTTCTATAGAGAAAACCTATGTTTGTACAACTATATGTAAAAAAAACCCCACCAAATTTTAAACAAGGAAACAATTTACAATAAATGATGCAGACATATGCCAAAGGCAGCATCCATGTTGAAGGGTGGTGGACCCAGAAAAAACAGTGGGGTAGTATCTTGCTGAATTGTGAAATAAAATATTCTTTTCAGTTAGAATATTAGAAGGACAGATACAAATTAAGATTTTTTTGCTTATCCATTTGGAATCCACTACTACACATAAAGTACCCTTTTTGTATGCCAACTCCATGTAAAATATATTAATTTATAAATTAAAATATAATAAACACAATTTCTTTTCGGTGGGCTTAATTTGACTATAGAATGACTTTTCAGTTGGGTGAAAAAATGGAATGTTTATGCTGGATTGATGACCCATAATAAAGGTTTGACTTGATTTGATTGGATATGAGTGGGATGTGAGATTGAAATGCTTTCCTTTGGATATATTAATGGAGGTTTCAGTATGGGGGCAAGGAAAAATAACATTTTTCTTTTAAAAAAACAACCTGTCAACAGCCATTAAATAGTGATGAAATGTATAGGTTCTGATCTGAAGCAGTGGAGAAGATCTCAGCAAGATGGAAAGGAAAAGGAAAGAAATCCCTTTTTTTCCTACACTATTGATCATTGAATAGGTTATAAAACCATGCTCTTTCAAGATTGAAAAGGTTACCCACAATAGACAGTACTATTACATAATGGGGAGCCACAAAGTTGCCTACTTAAAATGTTCTTGAGCCTCTGACCTCAAAGGGTAGTTATATGAAAAATTGTACATTTTCTTCTGACTTAAATTTGTCTGATTATTAAACTATTTGTTTTACAATTTTCTTTTTAATATGAAGTGATATTCCATTAAATAGTTAACATTAAACACATCTCTTTAAATGTATTCCTTAATTATATGAGTGGTTGGGACAGGATGAAATCTTCTGTTTTGCTATAACCAAAATAAGACTATTGTCTTTATTTTGTTTGTTTGTTTCTTTTTTTCTTTCCAATCACCAACATCTGTCATCTTTGCTCTGAGCAAAATAGATGGGGAAGTAACATGAAAGATTATTCTTCTTTGATTACCCAATTTGTCTTAATTACAAGGTTCTCAAACATGTGCAGCTAAATAAATGAGCAGGAAAACATTTAGGCAATAGTATTAAAAGCAGCTGAAGCTGCCTCAGCTGTGAACTTGACTGACTTCTGTGTATTTTAATAAAGATTCAGGATGGAGTTCACACATAGGTGGTTGAGGAAATGAGACACTTGTGTGCCAATCATTCTGAAATGGCAGTTTAAATCTGTAATACTACAGTACTTGTGTGACATGTACTAAAACATTTTGAGAAGGTCACTATGAAGCAAGCAGCCAGCTGTTGGGTTTATCATAGATAAACTCCTACAAAGTGCAGCAGCATTTAATACACCAGTGGAGCATGAAAAAACTGTGCAAATTAAATTGAGAAGCAGCTGTGGTTGAAGATGTGTATCTTTATATTGAACTCCTCAGGGTGCAATGGTGAGGTTGCATTAACACATTCTATCAAAAATCTCCAGCCAAACCCTTGCCTTTTAAACTAAAATAATTGAAGATAATGTAAAGGTGGCCTATTATTTCCCTCTATTTTCCCACAATTGGTTTTCCTGTGTAATACTTCTGTGTAAAGTGGAAATTTTTTAAAAAATTGAAAAGACCTCATGATCTTTTTAATGAGTTAACTATTTTGAGTTAACATTTTGTTTTTGCATGAATGTTTCCTGTAAATAATTGCTCTATATTTCTATATTTTTCCTTTTTTTTCATAGAAAACACATTAAAATGGCAAGTTTTCATATGGCAAAAATAGTTGCGGATGTAAGAAATTTTGTGCAGATTGAAATTATTTTCAATTCTATTTGGCACATATTAACAAAATCTGATTTAATATATACACAAACTTGCATAGAATGTTCTTGGATGTCATTGTTTCATGATTTTACAATATGTATCTATTTTTTAGATGCTGCTAACAGATCACACTTATTAGACACAAAGGATAATCTTCTTGATGGGTTGCAGTCCTTGAGCAAATGTATACAAGAAAAAGTAAAACAATGCAGATGAAGCATTGGGATTGTACAGACATTAGAACAAGCCTAAAATTATGCTGAAAACGTAGTGCAGATAGTTGAGAAAAGAATACATTTTAATTTGCCAAACAGTCAAGATGCAGTGAATTTAGGGGTGAGTTCTACTTACCTTTACTATCGGTTTGCAGTGGGGCTGCACGCTCTTCTGCGCAAGCGCAGAAGCATTTTGATGATGTTGGGGTCGGTGGGCGGAGCCTCCCACTGGTTTTACTATCGGTTCTTTAGAACTGGTGCGTACCGGGGACAACCCACCACTGAATGAATTTATTTTTAAGATCGCATCAGAAATATTTATTTTCAGCTCGAAGAGGCCAATCAAATAAATATGATATAGCAAAAAGAAAGTTGTGATATAAATTTCAGTTATTTAATTGTGTCCTTGTGCTTTTAATGTTCATCTGAAGTCATAAGGACTCCTCTTTAGTGGTGGCTTCTAAGCAGAGAGAACCCAGTCAGAACAGTTATATTTTGACAATTGCCAGCGCAGATTATCACAATGAAATCTTCATAGGGCTGTTCTCAAAAGCAATTTGGAAGTTGCAATTTAGGGAGATATAAAGAAGATTTCAGTATTTGAGGGAGGGCCTTTTCTGGTATATACTTGCCCTAGAATTACAACCTGTCAAAAAGATTGCCCTTTGCATCTCAGCATAGTAAAGAAAGGGAATATAGGGCCTTCTTGGCCACGATGATCCATTAATGGAAGATCTTTTAGAGATTCAACAGCAATGCATTGATTACTTACTTAAGCCACTATTTGTAGCAATTATAGGTTAATTATGGTATATTTTGCTTATTAGATTATCAGTGTGCTTCTATATTTCTAATGCATGGATGAATTGCAAGTTATTTTCTTTTATGCTAAGGTCTGTTTTTGTACGATGAGAGAAATATTTTATTTTTATTAAATGTTTTATTTAATAACTAGAAATTTAGTGAATTTTTATCTGCACATATTCCAATTATCTATACAGAAACTTGTGATATAGGGCATGCAGGTTTTCAAAGGAATGCAGAAAATATAACTTTTTATTTTAACCTAAGAAATTCAAGAATGTATGTAAAATGCTTCAACTTCATTAATTGCAATTTAAAACATATTCTGGTGCTAATACTCCAGATTTGTAGACAATACAATTATCAATTGGATTAGTGCAACATTTTATTTTCTATCTTTTATTGTTCAGAGGTAAAGAAGCTAATATGTCTCTTTTCTTTTATTGTTTTTCAGTTGAAAGCAAATGTAATAAAATGCACAATATCATTTTTTGTTATAGATGGGTCCATATTGTTTGTGCACTATATGTTCCCGGAGTGGCATTTGGAGATATTGACAAATTGCGACCAGTAACACTTACAGAAATGAACTATTCCAAGTATGGTGCAAAGGTAACATCAAAAGAGATATATTTTACTAACATGTAGACTGGTGGTGGGTTTCAAAATTTTTTACTACCGATTGTGTGGGTGTGGCTTGGTGAGCATATCATGGCTTAGTGGACATATCATGGCTTGGTGGGCATGGCAGGGGAAGGATACTGTAAAATCTCTATTCCCTCCCAATCGAGGGGAAGGTTACTGCAAAATCCCAATTTCCTCCCAATCAGCTGGGACTTGGGAGGCAGAGAATAGATGGGGGCAGAGCCAGCCAGAATTTTTACTACTGGTTCTCTGAACTACTCAAAATTTCCGCTACTGGTTCTCCAGAACTGGTCAGAACCTGCTAAAACCCACCTCTGATATAGACTGCTATTATGTATTTATTTTGTTTGCTTCTATTCATTGCAACTAAGAAATGTACTGTAGATCAATGTTTTTTTTAATTATTATGAACCATATTTATTTATGGAGATAAGAAACAATCATTGTTCATTGTTATTATGATCTCATATATTGTTATATAGAATAGCGTAGAACAGAGCAGTGTAGAGCAGAGCTAGAAGGGACCTTGGAGGTCTTCTAGTCCATGCCCCATCTCAAGCAGGAGAACCTATACTATTTCAGATGAGTAGCTGTCTAGTCTCTTCTTAAAATCCTCCAGTGATAAAGCACCCATGATTTCTGAAGACAAGCTATTCCACTGGTTAATTATCTTCACTGTTAGGAAGTTTCTCCTTAATTCCAGGTTGCTTCTCTCTTTGGTTAGTTTCCAACCATTGTTTTTTGTCTCTGGTGCTTTGTAGAATAATTTGAGCCCTCTTTCTTTGTGGCAGCTCCTCAAATACTGGAATACTGCTAAAGTGTCACCTCTAATTCTTCTTTTCTTTAGACTAGCCAAATCCAAATCCTGCAGCCATTCTTTATATGTTTTAGTCTCCAGGCCTTTGATCATCTTAGTTGCTCTTCTTTGAACTTTTTCCAAGGTCTCAACATCTTTTTTATAGTATGGGGACCCAAATTGGTTGCAGTATTCCAGGTGTAGTCTTACTAGTGTTTTATAAAATGGTACTAATACTTCATGTGGTCTTGATTTTATGCCTCTGTTTATTTCATATGGTTTATATTATCTTTGTTGGAATTGTAATTAAAAGTGAGGCAGAAAAGCAAATCTCCAATTCTAATTCAATTTTATTTCAGATATTTAGAATAATTTATGATTTTTTCTGTGGAAAGTAGAGGGGAAAAATCTATTTTAATTTGAACGTCCCATCATTTGTGCTGTTTATATTTCTCCATTTTTTTGTTTATTCTTAAAAAGTATATTTTAAAAGCAGTAAAGATACTTAAAAGCACACTCCATATATAGGTGGCCCTTGCTTGACAACCATTCACCTGTACAGCTTGCCTACATTTATAACCATAGAAATGCTTCAGCTATATCCACCTCTGTCCATTTGGCTGCCCTGAACAACAGAATTCCTCAGTATTGAAGATATTGAGGCTGAAGTAGAGGCCCAGGACCTTGAACAATCTCATCGTGCCACCACCACCTCTGGGCATCTATACTGACCCCAGTGCCACTAACACCAAGGAGTGTCATCTAAAACCTGGCACCATGGTCAGCCACCACAGTTCAAAGCCCCAGCTACCCATATGCTGTACAGATACTGCTCCCTCTAGATGACATTTGCTGTTTTTCTCCCCCTGCTGATGAAGTGCCTGGCTTGGCCCTCTGCAGGACAGCTCCTGGTCACACCAGACATTCTTCGACAGGTTGCTTATGCCTTTCTCCAATTCATGTACGCTGCTCTCATGTTTTGGAAAGCTTTAGAGGCTTTTGCGTAAAGCCATACTGGACGCATCTTATCAGCAGCAGGACGAAGTAAAGGTACCATATTTTTCAAAGTATAAGATGCAGCTTAGTTTTTGGGGAGGGAAAAAAATCTGACTACTAGGTATTCATCTGGTTAGTGTCCTTAGTCTGGTCAGCTTCAACACAATAGTTGGCTGCTTTTTTTATCCTCTACTTGGGGATAAAAAACAGCTTCTAAGGCACAGCTGAGAGGAAGCAGCAATGAGAAAAGCAGGCAAAGCAGTGGGGGGCAGAGATCGCTTCACTCGGCTAGTGCCTAGTTAGGGCTAAAAAAAAGCTTTTAAAGAACAGCTGAGAGTCAGAGCAAAGCATGGAGATCGCTTCATCTCTAGCGCCTCCTTAAAGCACAGCGTAGCAGGCAAAGCTGGAAAGATCGCTCACTAGTGGCTCATTAGCACCTCGTTAGAGCTGAAAAAAAGCTTTGATAAGGCTATATTCAGAGTATAAGAAACACACAAATTTTCAGCCACTTTTAGAGAGGGGGGGGAGGTGCATTTTATACTCCAAAAAATATGGTAAATTGTACGCAGCAGGGTGATTGCTCTGTGCACTAGGATGGCTTGCAGCAGGTTTGAGGTTCACTCCTTGGCAACAGCAGAGCTTGGGCTAAAGTAGAAGCCCAGGGTCAGTGGCATCTGGTGAGACTGCTGAAGATCCTAGACCTTTTTTTGGCTCCAGTGCTGCCTCTACTGCCAAGGAGTGTCATTGTGCAGGATATAATGGTATGTGGAAATAACTCTGAGACTGGGAGGCAGGTGTAGAGGTGCTCCCAAAACAATCAGATAAAGGAAGACATAGCCCATAACTGCATAATAGAAAAATAAAGAGACTCAGAAAGAATCCTTCCTAACTTTTCAGATTGTAAAAGAAACAGCAAGAGATGCATACAATTGGACTTTCAAGATACTGTTATAATAAATTAGAATTAGCTCATCAGCTCATTTTTCCTATCTGGTCTACCTGGGAAGCCTGACAAGGGTAGCTAAAATAGCTGATATGGAAAGTAAGATAGTTGGGTGAGAGAGTTAAAGAGGAACAGTCCCTCCCCTTACCAAGGCTCAGGACTGGGAAGGACCTAGCTGGGAACAACTTTGATCAGGGTAAGTGTTTGCCTAATGACTGGTGGGATTTTATTTACAATGGCAGTGGGGATTGCCATGATTGTGTCTCTTAGCAATGAAGTCATGTGACATTACACTTTACAACAGTATTACTTAGCAAAGGAAATTCCTGTCTCAATTACTGTGGTTAAATAATTACCTATAGTTACTACCTATATGTCTGTTTTTCTAGTATTTATTCCATTGCTTTCTCTCACTGATCTGTGGCAGGAATGTAGCTTCTGTGAAGATCCTCGTTTTGCAAGAACTGGTGTTTGCATTAGCTGTGATGCTGGAATGTGTAGAGCTTATTTCCATGTGACTTGTGCTCAGAAAGAAGGCCTATTATCAGAAGCTGCAGCAGAGGAGGTAAGCAAGCTTGAGTATTCTAATGATTTAGTCTGAGGTGGGATCTGTTATCATTAAAAAATCAGATGAACATATGAAAATATCATATATAACAGCATTTATGTTTTGGTATCCTGAAATCTCCTTAGATTTAAGTGCAAGTAGTCTTGGTGAAAAAATATTTAGGGGCCAATGGCATATTTTTAAAAAGTTAATTGGGGTTTTTTCTTACATCATGATATAGGCATTGTCTGCCTTCCTCTTTTCCTTCTGTTTTCTTTGGAGAGATGCTGTTTTTGATAGAAAAAAATTCTCCTGCAATTGTTTTATACTAAAAACAACTGTAAGTAGGTTGATTATGACCTTCAGCTCTATTACGGTTGAGTGCTTCTCTAATCAAATAACAAAGTGTTCAAATGCCCCATGCCATCCATCATTTTTGTCTATTTTGTCAGATAATAATCTATTGGTTGTTGTTAAAACTGTTTAAAATTTAAAAGCTGCTTTTGATTGCAAAATACTTATTATCAATTAAGTTATCCATGTACGGATAGAAATAAAACTATACTTGTTTATGTGTACATAAAGTCAATAATTTTTAAGCTTATAATTTTTCAGAAGTTGATAAGGTTTTTCAATTTGACTTGCCTTCATTAAAGAAATGAACATGAGTTTTGAATGAAGGGAAATATAGGTGTCTCAAAGTAATGTTGCAGGATCAATCTGAATCAGTCACCGGGATCAGAAGTTTATTCTTCCAAGCCTTCGGATTCGTCCTGGAACGCATTCTCAGGGAATTTCCTACTCTCCTGAATGTTGGGGTAATCTGAACTGCACTATGGATTTAAGTTTCGCAGCCAGTAATATTGTTGATTGAGCAGGGACAAAAATAAGCAAAAGACAAAAATTGAAATGATTGAAGTCTGGTGGCCAATTGAAGCCCCTTGTCAGTCAACAGGAATGCTGATTTACCACTGGCTTACCAGGTACTTAGGAGCCAAGGGCATGGCAGCACAAGGAAACAAAAATCAACAATTTAACAGCCAGCTATCAACACCCTGATTAATAATTAAAAGCTACACACAATCAGGCACCACATAAAAACTATGCATAAACAGCCTCGTGCACACATTCTGGAGAGTGAGAAGTTTCCTGAGAATGGGTTCTAGGATGAGTTCAAAAGCTGAAAGAATAAACCTCTGATTCCAATGAGCTACTCTGATTGGATCCTGGAACATGAGTTGTTTATACTATGATTGAATCAAACTGTTTTAGAAGCTTTAATATTCTTTTTCTGGATCATGAGGTCCTGCATACAGTCAGTCATACCCTGCTAATTTCCTGCTTCAATTACTGCAACTATCTCCACATCAAGCTACCCTTGAAGAGTGTTCAGAAGCTACAATTGATCCAGAATTGCGCACGTGGATAATTTTGGATGCCCCTAGAGTAGTACATGTAACAGTCTGTGATCTGTTCCCAGATGCAATTCAAGATGTTGGTTATTACATTTCAAGCTCTTATGGCATGGGTCCAGGATATATGTAGAACCCTTTTTCCACAAGGGAATCAGCCTGCCCCACCTGTGCTGGCAGAAAGAGCTTACTGTGGATGCTCTCAGCCAAGGAATTCCAAAATTCCATGACAGAAAGCTGTCCAGAATGCCTGGACAGAAATCCAGGCATTTCTGCCAGAACTCCCCTCCTTTGGAACATCTTGCCACAGAAGGTAAGATCTGCCCCTCTCTTTTAGCCTTCAGGAAAAGACTTAAACCTGGGTAGGCCAACTGGCAAGGGGTCCTAATGGAAAAGCTGTTGGCTGAATGTGATTGGTGTGCTAACAGAGAAAGCACCTCTAACTGTCCGTACCAAACTCAAGTTTACTACCAGTTGTCTGTTTTAATATTTTTAATATTTTGTTATATTTATAATTGTTTTGGTATTTATATATGGTTTGGATATTTGTATATTTTCTCTTATTATAAGCCACTCAGAGTCACTTCAGACTGTAAGATGAATGGCAAATAAAATTGATAAAAAGTACTCTTCATTTTTGTTTCATTGCCTTAGGATATTGCAGATCCTTTCTTTGCTTACTGTAAACAACATGCTGACAGAATGGATAGAAAATGGAAGCGTAAGAACTATTTGGCTTTACAGTCCTACTGTAAAATGTCTTTGCAAGAAAGAGAAAAACAACTTTCACCCGAAGCTCAGGTATTATTATAGTTTATTTGTATTTGGTACAAGCTTCTGAATAAGAATGGTACAACAAAATTAAATGAAACAAGCATTTCTGGAAACACTGATACTCAAATATTTTGTTTACCTGTTTGCATACAGTGTAACATTTTTGTTGACTTAAATTACCATCTTGTTTCTCAGCTATTTCAGTTTCCATGAATCCACATCTTTATTCTATTGAAGTTGAGATAATGGAGACCATGATATAACCAAATGAACTAATAAAATCATAGTATTTACGATTATATTTAAAAGATAAACTAGCAAAGAAATCCCAAGAAATGACTTTCCTTTTTGCAAAGAAGTGGATAAAAATGAGAATTATAATTCAGATAAATAAGTGATTTACATTGTCATTTTGCATATATGCTGATAATATCTTACCTGATTATGGTTAATGAGAGACACATCTTGTGGTTATACAGGTAATTCTTGACTTATGACCATTCGTTAAGCAACTGTTGGAAGTTACAACACTGAAAAATGTGACTTATGATTTGCATTTTTGCCTGCCACAGTTTCTCTATGGTCACATGATCAAAATTAAAGTCTTTTGGCAACTGACTTAATATTATAATAGTTGAAGCATTTCAATATCATATCACTATTTGTGACATTCCCAGTTGGTGTCTCGCGAAGTCAGTGGGGAAGACAGCAGGAAAGATCAGAAGTTGAAGTGATGTGATATCTTGCTTAATGAATAAACTACTTAACAATAAATTGTTTCATAAAAATTATGGTCTTAAGTCAAGGACTATATGTAATGATTAAGCTTAATGATTAGCTTAATGCATGGCCACAAGATTTAATTATGCTGTCAATTTGGATGCAATAAAAATAACTTAGAGATTGGAAGATTTGTCTACAGCAGCTGATCCTGGTGATTATATTTTATTTTCATAATCAGAAGCAATATTCCCTCGAAAGGTGGTTGTTGAGTAAAATACATAGAAGAAAATAAATACTTTCATGTCCTGCTGGTGAATTTCCTTTATGGATCAAATTGACTAGCAGAGGCCTTCTTATGTGCTATCAGTTGGAAAATTCCAAATTGCTTTCGAAGAAAAACAGATTATGAAGAAAATAGATTCCTTTATCAGATTTTTTAAGTTTCTGGATTACACGATGGGATAACATGCTTTTGAATAATATAAGATCACTATATACAGAGTAGGCCAATAATAGACTCTCTTGATAATTCATTTAGCATGTATTAAGCACAATTTGTCTTTGCTCCAATATAAACATATAGTTTTTAAAATAAGATGAATTTTCTTTTTTTTCCCCCTTGATTTTGTATGCTACAATGTTTGATTTTGTGACATAGGCTCGAATTAATGCCAGACTTCAGCAGTACCGTGCCAAAGCAGAATTAGCACGCACCACAAGACCACAAGCATGGGTTCCAAGAGAAAAACTGCCACGGCCACTCACTAGCAGTGCTTCAGCAATACGTAAGCTCATGCGTAAAGCTGAATTAATGGGCATTAGTACAGACATCTTTCCTGTTGATACTTCAGATACCAGTTCCAGTGTGGATGGAAGACGAAAGCATAAACAACCAGCATTGACTGCTGATTTTGTGAATTATTATCTTGGTAAGTCAGATTCATACTCAGATTCAATTTTTGAAGCTACATTTTGCTTCAAATAATTGTTGGTTATAAGTAAAGCAGGTTGCAATGGCAGGACTGATAAGTAATGTCTTCTATTGCAATTCACTTAATTTAATTTTGTTTTCAGAAAATGTTAGATTTCTATATGACTCCTGTCTCTCTCAAGCAACCAAGAAAAAAACTTAACTTTGATTGGAAGAAATATTTTCTCTTCACTTTCGCCTTCCTAATATGCTTCCAAATTGAATTTTCTTTTCTTTGTGATTAGATGGACTGAGACCTTCCAAGATTTATCTCCCCTTCCCCTCCCTATCCCACAATGCAGTTATGGTAGCGCTCAGGAGCAGCTTTTATCACTCTAGATGATTAGCCCCATTGTTTAATAGACAATTGGGTAATATCAATCTGCTATGAAAGTGGACTTCAGGAGCCCTTAGTTTAGTTCAAATCAGAGTATTCAGCCTGTTTGCACCGGTTTGCGTGAACCGTTGGCAGAAATTATCCAAGGTTGCTGAACCAGTAGCAATGGCCAGCTCGCCATACCCCCGAACCGGTCCCCCAGTCACAGCTCACTCACCCCGCCTGCCATGTTCATTGCCGCCATGTGTTGTGGCCCATCAGTGGCCTGCGCGGATCATAGCTGATCTCAACAAGAAGGCTGGTATGGTGTCATGCCGGCGCAGCCAGCACTTGCGTTGGACAGCAAGGAGGCCGAAGAGGATGTGATGCCAGAGGCAGACTCAGCCAGGGCATTCAGAACCTCCAGAGGCTCTTTCCAGTGGAGAGAGCAAAGTGGAGGAGCCTCTCCTCAACGCTCGGGCCCGCAGGGCTGCCAAAAGGCAGGAGTGGCTACTCAAGAGGAGGAGGTCTACTTGAGAGTAGGGCTTGAGGATAATTGGCCACTCCCTTAGCCTATTTAAATTGCACGCAGCAAGTGCTTTCTTGCTAGAAACAGCATCTCATTACTACAAAGCATCTTGGAGAGCGAGCGACTTCTCATATCTAGTTTTCTGGGCTTGTTGCCAACCTTTGTCGGACTTTGTTCTTAATAACTTTGATAAGGACCCTTTTGCATGGGAAGCCTGCATTCCTGAAAGGGGTTTGTTTGGAATTAAACAATGTTTGCGAAGTTTGGTGTGTGTCACATTCTCTGGGAATCCGAAGCTGGGGCAGAACACCATGTCCTTCGCACATGTGCATCATATTGCTTTGCAAGTCCAATGGGATGTGCATGCACGAAGAACATGGCAACAGTAGCAGCTTTTTCTGTGACCTCTGGTACTTTTCAGCAGCCTGCAGCCAGCTGCTGCAGCTGCAAAGCAGCTGTCAAAGAGGCTTCTTGAGCATCCTTTCTTGGTGCTGAAGGCAATAGGTTAAAACTGAGCCCTGTAAGATGGAATGTGTGTCAGTTGCACCCATTCCTGGACCATAATATACTTTTCACACTCGCCCATTCTGTGGTAATCTCCTTTTCACTACTGTAATATGAGGTGCCCTTGAAAAGTATCTGGAAGCTTCACATACAGCAGCCCACACAGTTTTGTGAAAGCCCTAATTTACACCACCTGTTGCAGGAGTTTGTGGCTTGTGATTTGCTTCCAGGTTCAATTCAAGGTGCTGGTTATCACTTTTAAAAGCCTACATGGGCTTGAGGATTTTCACTTTTAGTCACTATGAATGATATATATGTTCATGTATAGGAACTTGGATAACTTTTTACTATTTGAATTTGTCTGCTAATTGAAGGTGCTACTATGGGAAACTGGTTTTGTGCAATCCTTGTATCTACTAGAAAAATTGTGAAATAGGGCCTCTCTTTGTAAGGAAAGAAATTAGTTTTTGTCAAAAAGAATACAGTTTGGATTGAACTTTTTCTGTAACCATCAGCTTTGATTGACAAATTTATTAATTGCAAAATACAGGTGGCCTTTGTTTAAGGACTACATATTCAGTGATCATTCAGACTTACAATGGCACTGAATGAGTGACAATTGTGATTAGTCCTTGTATTTAAGAGTCAGTTTCCCACAGTCACATGGTCATAATTTCTGACCTTCTCTGCCATGTTTCAGCAAGCAAAACCAATGGGGAATCCAACAAGATGTCAAAACTTCTGGTAATGTGTGGTCATCACTTAATGACCTACATGGTCCTCATTTAACAACAATATTGACTATTAGAACTAGTGTCGCATGATTAACTGGTTTTTCAATATGATCGCATTGCTTAACGATGGAGTTCCACGAAAATGGAACACTTTTAAAAATACTTTAAAATACTTCTAGAATTTAGAAACTCTTTAGGTTCTTTTCATTTGTTCATTTGCTCCCTAACTGTGCTACTTGTGCTGAATTGTTTTCTAACTGTATGATTTTTGCCATAGGTATTTTTATAACTTAGAAATTTCTACTCTTGGGAAGTATATAAAATATATACTACCACTGCTTTGCTGTCAGATCAAGTTCACTGGAATTTTGTTTCAAATATTTCAGTATATTCATATAAGAATTAGATTGTCATTGAATTGTCTTATGCTTTACTAAATAAAAACTGCATATTAGCATAGTTATATTCTTTTGCTTTGATTTAAGGATGCAGTACGAGAGATTCAATTATTTGATTCTAACTACAGTCTCTTATTTCATATGAATGTACATAAGTAAAGTGCTGACTTCTATTTTAGAGAGGAACATGCGCATGATCCAGATTCAGGAGAATATGGCAGAACAGAAGACAATTAAGGATAAGCTAGAGAATGAACAAGAAAAACTTCATGTAGAATACAACAAGGTAAGAAATATTCTTCAAGCCATGTAAAATTTATATGAAGTAATTAATTCTTAAAATATAGCAGAAATTAAATTCAACACTTTGACCCATCATTGAATATCACCCTCCCCATACACAAAAATCAGAAGTTAAGCTCAATGTTCCAGTGGTTTCATTCACAACTCAGTAATTTATTGAAAAACATTTCTCATATATTGGATTCTTGTACTTATCTTTGATTATTTTCAATGACTACAACCGAGATCGGTCATTCGAATAGGCACTGTCAAAGAACACAAGGTAATTTCAAGAGCATTTTTATTCCTTATTTGTAACTACTAAACTACAGTAGAGTCCAGGACCCAGTCAGTGCTGTCTATCAGACTCTTTGTTGGCAGCAGTTATCCATGCTTCTAGGGAACAGTTGTGACTCAGCAGTTTATGAGATTACATTTGTATTATAATGTCTAAGCCTCTGCTACAATGTTGAAGGCATGTAACATAAAATTTAAATAAGTATTTGTTTAAATATAAGATTGCTTAAATATATATTCAAATGTAGAACTTAGCCATGATAGATAAAAATTACTGTTTACTCTGGCTTTTAACATGCCCATGACTGTGTGAATATGACCCTATTTATTAGAATTGTCTAAAAATAGGAAATGGTCAGGAGTGGAAAATGTTGTTTCAAGTTAAACCTAGAGAACTTAATGTGATTTTATATTTTCTTACCTCAAGTATGCAGAATCGCTGTACTGAAGTTTTCATTCCCAGTATAGAAACATTTGGTGTTTTTTTACAGATGGAAATAACAGAGTGGAACTGTTGTGAGGTTTTTTACTGCCATTATAATTTTATTGTCAGATAAAATTATTTATGTTCTTTTTTTACTAAGCAGATGGATGCCCATGTTTTCTTTCTGGAGTTATGAATGGTTGATTAACTTTACTGCTTTCACTTGAATTGACATAAAAGAACAATTTTATTGTTTAAATATTTATGTAGAAAAGATATTGTAAGTAAAGAATGCCTCCTCCTGGAGAAGAGATGCTAAATAATTTCTGCATTTTTTGTGTGATTTTATTTTTCAGTTATGTGAATCTTTAGAAGACCTTCAGAATATGAATTCAAAGCTGCGAAATGAAGGGCAAGGAATGTGGGCTCTCCTAGGAAGAATTATTGGACAGGTTGGTCTCTCCACTCTTTCCCCCCTTTTAAATGTTTTTTAGATCACATGATTCATAAGAATATGTTTTTCTGTTTTTTACTGTCACTTGGTGGGTGGAAAGATACATTTGATAATGTCCTGGCCTTTCTCCTGGAGGTAATGATTTCTGATTGAAATATATTTCGGGCTCCACAAGGTACTTACTAGGAACCTGTACTTTAATTTTGTTTTTGTTTTAGCTATCTTGTTTGCAAAATTCTTTCATTTGCTATAACTGATTGACCTGTCATTTGTGATGAAGCTAAACCTGAAGCATGAGTTAATCTAACCGCTCTTGCTGTCTTTTGTTTTTGTTTTTGACTCATAGCAATTGAAGCTTCCAGACGAGCAGTTTTTGTTGGAGTAGATTGTTTTCTAGAGCTGCTTTTTGTGAATATACTACACCGACAATGTTTTTAAATTATATATATATAAATATTCCTTTTCTTTTTAAGGAAACAGTATTCTAAAGCACCAGTGGCTTTTTATAGTAGTAATAGCTGATTATCTTACCCCATCATTTCTATATTAACTGTTATAACACATTTTTAACGAGAGGGTTTCAATATTTAATTTTATATTTAGCAGTATATTTAGCAACATTTAAAGAGACAAGAACCTTCTTTTCCAGTTATTTATCTATTCTCCTTCTCATTTCCATTTTTTTTAAATTTTTAAATGTTAAAATTTATACTTCAATGTAATTGGCTACATTTACAAACACTAATTTCTGTGGTTCTCTGTTTAGTATTTCTCATTTTAGCATTCATAAAATTAAAAGTATTGAATCAGTTAACAGAGTTCTTAAGAAAATAGATACAAATAAAATTGTGTGATTTTCAACGTGAAAAGGTCTTGGTTTTTTTATACAGGTCATTATTAATGATTTTTTTTTTTTAAATTAAGTGATGACTTGAAAAAAATTAGACCACTGGCCAGGAATAGTATTATAAATAGCCTAAGGATTTAACAGTGTACACCTAAATGCTTATATAGATCGGCTAAGCTGGCTAGTATATTTACTCTAACATGGTTTACTAGAAATCTATTACCATAAGCATAAGTTTCTTAATAAGAAATTTTGCCACTTTAAAAATAAAATAAAAATTATAAATGTGTTTCCTGGTGCAATTATTTAATAATGATAATGAAAAGTAGTAGTTTCATTTGCATAGCTTGCATGACACCTTTTTCCAGTTGGTTGAACAGATGCAGCCCCTCAGGGCCCCTGAGAAATGACTTTGATAGATGGTTGCTGTCTGTGAAGCTAGCATACTGCAGATTAGTAGAAACCCGAAGAGAATCTCTGCTGCTTTGTGGAGAGTTTGGTCCAATAAGATAATTTTTCTAATTAACCTATGGAGCACCAGAGTAGCAGAGATGCTGAGGAAAATAAACTGCTTCAGTATTCTTTTGTGAAGTGTAGTAGATTTTTCTTTTTTCTTTTTCCTTTTAACCTTCTAAACCAGCTTGTCCTTGCCTATTTCTTTTAAAGCTTTCTCCGTTAAAAGGGGGAAAAGTTAAAAAGGCAGAGCTTTAATGTCTCTGGCTTGTTTTTTCTATTGCATTGAGAAATATGTGAATGCAGTTTCAATTCTCAGAAAAATTTGGAGATGGAAAATATAACATGGTCACATTTGTGACTTGACAGTTTTTCAGACATCTCTTCCAGTCAAATCTCTGACTGGGAAATACAAGGATATGTTCATTATATATTTGTCTTACCAATATTCCTATATTTCCTCAAACCCCACAGAAACTAAATATACCAGCAATTTTGCGAGCACCCAAGGAGAGAAAGCCCAGTAAAAAGGAAGGTGGAACTCATAAGGCTACAACCCTTCCAGCAGTACTTTATAGGCAAGTAGCAGCAATACTCTCTTGTGCTCAAATCGTAAATTTGAGGTTGAAAAAAGAAAATCTTTTCTGTTCTCTCCCCCTTCACTTCTTTCCTAACAACTTGGTTGATTAAGGGACTTAGAAAATAGAAGAATTACAATATTAGTGCCTTGGGTTAATAATTCATCTCAGGCTGATATGGCCAATATTGCTTTTAACAAATTTCAATTTCAGTCAACTGAATATATTTTTTTTTCTTCCATTGCTTTCCATTTCTAGATGCTACAGTTTGCTATCTAACTTGACTGTTTGTTTTTGTTTTTTTATTTATAGTTAAAGCTTGGCTATAAACTACTGATTGACTCCACTTTGAAAGCAAATGTATTTTATACCTGAATTATTCAAATTAATTTTTATTAAAATTTTCAGAACAAACTATCATAGAAAAGACTGAACAGAATTGCTGTGGACTTCATATCTAATCTTCTTTTTACATAATATATATAATTATTAACCTAGATATTTATTGTTACACATACATAATTCATTTTATTATCTGGTTCCTTAATTAGTATTTAAGGGCACTCCTTAGGTAAGCTCAAGACTAAAGATAAGAAATGGAAGAAAACAATATTTCTATATTGTTATTAAGAAAATGATGTAAAAACCACTATGAGTTAAGCTTTACTTAGAGAGTTTACTTTATACGTATATATTTAACTATATAAGAGTAGATATTCAACATTTACGAACAAGTATTAGGAATATAATACATGTTTTATAGATTCGTTTCCACAAACTGGGGTCTGTCAGTAGTTTGCTTGATATTTTCAGACAGTAGTCACCATCTGCTCCTGGCTGTTTTCAACATTTTATAATAAAATGATTTAACTACTAAATCTCTAAATAGTTATTTTTTATGGCTAATAGCTATTAATATAGTTATCCTCCTAAATTATGTATTTATTAATGTACTCACTCATTGACTTATTTTCTTAGAAATGTGTCTTAGTGAATCTATATTGATTCACTGATTTCCTGGCAATATGACTAAAATTAAAAACAGTCCAAAGTTAGCTTGGATTTGAAATTAGTCTTATATTTTTAAAATTTCAAGATAGTAACTAACCTTTAAAATGCCCTGGTAAATAAGAATATTTTAATTATCTGCTTAAGATCTTCTGCATATGCATAAGGATCTCTGGATTCTACCCCATATTAATTTTGAGACAGCTTAGCAAAGTATTTGCATTTTCTCAAATGAAACTTTTCCTGCATTTCCAAGTTGTGGGATTTGCAAGAAGAACCATGATCAGCACCTCCTTTTGCTGTGTGATACTTGTAAACTCCATTATCACCTTGGATGTCTGGACCCTCCACTTTCAAGAATGCCAAGGAAGACTAAAAACAGTTACTGGTAAGAATATTATAAATATATCCTCCTATTTCCTTTGGGATTAAGAAATAAGATCATGCACCTACTATATAGGAATCTGAAGGTTTTTCATGCAAAGTTTTTAATTTAGATCTTACTGGAGAGTTTTTCAAATGTTCTTATATGCTTTTTGTTCCCATAGCGGTGCTGATGCTTGAAATTTTGCAAAACAGGTCCCTTCTTTTATAAACTTTATTGTGGCTTAGGAGGGTTTTTTTAAAAAAAAAAAGAATATGCTGAACTAATGTAAACAAATTACTGATTTCTTTCCATAGAAGTTAATTTTTATAACTTTAAATGATGAGATTTATTGAAGTTTACAGATACAAAAATAAAAAGTGATACAAACTAAGAATATTGATAAAAAAACAATACAAACGTAGAATATATAAAGTAAAAAAAGTACAGAGAAAATAAATAAAAATAATAAAGATATATAAAGAAATTATTTTTCCTTCATCAAATCAAGTACAAACAATTTAAATAATTTATTTGTTTTACTTTCATGTAAATATGGGAAGACAAAATCATCTCACATCTTATTTCCTATTTATAAACATATATACAATATGTATGAGTCCTTGATAAGGATGTGTTACCTGAGGATTGGCCCCTACTGCCCTATCAAAAGTTGCCATTTCTAACTTTTACTCCAGAGGGAAAATATTAAATATATAAAGGTAGTCATAATAAATTATTTTGTAATAGATCTACTTATATTTTGAAGCATAAAGACTAGCATACCAAGTGCAGCTCTCAATGCAGAGAACTGACCAAAAAACAGTTATTTTATAGGCGATGATGACAACTTCAATTTTAAATATTTAATAACGCATATTTTTCAGCAGCTGCTTTCGTTAGTGTTGCTGTTACCTGTCACTGAAAAACAATAGGAAAGTTCAAAGTAATAAAGCAAACAAATAATTCTATGTTTAGTCTTAGTATTCAACCAGTTAACTGGCATTTTGAGGTCCTTAGTTGTAATTTTTAAAAGCAGTTTTTAAATTCATATACGTTTAATGGTATTTTGATACTAATTTCTATTGAACTGGCTTTTGTTCTAATGTTCTGGCTAATCTGTTTCCAGAAGAAATCTGGACTCAATGCAACATCAACCTTCTTGCTATATTTTAGCAGAGGGCAGTGTTTGAAGGGTGGGTCTGCAATGCAATTTCCTGATATTTTGGAAAACTCGAGCACGCCATTCAGTGATATGGTATTGTCATCAGGTGTGGCAGAGATGATTCTTTCTTTCTTTCTTTCTTTCTTTCTTTCTTTCTTTCTTTCTTTCTTTCTTTCTTTCTTTCTTTCTTTCTTTCTTTCTTTCTTTCTTTCTTTCTTTCTTTCTTTCTTGATTTTGTGGGGTGACAGAAAATCTTTTGGAAATAAACCCTGAAAAATAGGCTGAAATAATGAGATAGAGAGTTATATAAAGTTCCAGAGGTGTCTTCCATTTTAAAGTTATTCAACTTTCAATGCAAAGGTTATAAATAAGAACCACTGATATGAAGATCATACTCATTTAGACTAACTCTATTAATTGTACTATTTTTTGCTGTGATTGAATTTTTAAGACTCCACCCTATATTACTTTATTGGGAGATAGGTGGATAGTGACATAAAAATTAGTAGTAAATAATAAATAGATACCTGATAGATACCACATTGAATTATTCCTAATATATTGTAGGATTGAATGTATACATATGGAACTATTGTATGCCATCTAGATTTTTTTTAATGTTTTGTTCAAGCATAATGAATATTGAAGTTAACTTTCAGTGACCATATTAAATTGAATAGTAATTCACCGATTTTATTCTGCCTTTTAGTCATACTGAAAAAAATATTTTAAAAGCCATACTATTAAGAAGAAATAAACTAACATCCCAGTGGTAAAAAGTCAAAGATGTAGAAGGATTTTATTTCCAAAAATCTGTGTAGTTGCTACAATTTCATGCTTCAGCTACATTTGTGATCACAAGCTTGGCTTTCACTTTTAATTTAACTAAGGTATATTCAGTGTGATGGGATTATAACAGAGAAATTGAGACTTATTGATTACATCCGTTTCATCTTTAAATGTGTCTTTGTCGATTCTTTTCAAAATCAAAAGAAAAGGTATAGAAAGTTCTGTATTAGAAATGTGAAGTTCCATAAAACAATATCCCTACTACTTACAATGCTGTTTCTATTTTATATGTCTTTTATTTACCCTTGGAAGGTCATATTTCTGTGAGAAAGAAGAAAAAAATACATAAATTCTTATTTATTTTATTTTTTTATTGCTGGAATTGTATTAAAGTGTACAATAATAATACTTATTGGATAATAATACTTCTTATATTGGAAGGGTGCATTTATTATCTGTTGTAAAACATTCACTTTGGAAAGGTAATGGTTTTCTAATGGATTTTTTTATAGAATACTTTTACAGCTCAAAGAATTATGGAGCTTATGCATGGGAAGAATATAGCCAGCAACTCACATTAGTTTGGATTTCAACTGACATAATTTTTCAGCCTGCATTGCATTGCCAGTCAGGTCTTGATATTGAAATCCACCGATCCATGTTGGGAATCTAGCTTACTTTACCTGTTCAAAAACTAAACTTAGTTAAACTTGTTTAAGGGATATTGCATGGGATATTGCTAGGGAATACTAATGAGATAGACTGGGAAGTTGAAAAACATCTTTAAAGAAGAAAATAACAAAGTACTTCAGTATTGCTGCCAAGAAAACTGAATGAATATGTTCATGAGACCACCAAAAATTGAATTTAATTTGAAAAGACTTATTCCTTAAAATACTTGATCTGAAGTTAACTGTTACAAAAGTGATGAATATTGGTTGCATTTGTGTCTCTGCTTTAGGTTTGTCCTTTGGACTTTTAAAACACTTGATATAGAAAAGAAAATTACAGGCATACTGTTGGAGTTACGATTGTTTCTCCTAAGATTCTGCATTTAAAAAAAATTAAATAGTACATTAAAATAAAGTTTCCATTTATACAAAGACATTTTGTATGGGAAGACATCTTAATGTCAGAACCTATTAGCGTTGTAGCTCTATTTGTACTATAACAGAAATATATTCCAATTAATAACATCCAAGTAATTTATGTTATGTAAGTACACAAGAAACGTTTATGTTAACTTTCTCTTAATTCTTATCTCTCAGTTTTCTTTCAGGAGACTCTAGGTTTATAGTAAACTTCCTTTCCTCCTTTTGAAAAATGTGTGTTTTACATTTGGGATTCTTGCCATCTTTAATTTGAAGTGATTAATTGACACCCCAAAGACACCCAAAGTGATTCAGCTCATCTTTCTCCAAGAGTTCAAATTCATTATGGGAGATATTATTTGTAAGAACTTGTAGTAATGAAAGAAGAGATCATATACCAGTATCCTCTATACAAATAAAGAAAGCCGGATGGGGATGGGGATGAAACATTTGGCCCATGTGTTTTTTTCACATGCATTAAAATCTGTACATGTGAAAAACATACCACTGTTCCCTTTCCATCTGTATGTGGGGTTCTTTTGCTTTCTAAACATAATCTTTTTAAGAAACTTTTCCTCCCAGCCTGTATGCTTTTGCTTTGGAAGATGCTGAATTCAGTTTGAATGTCTATATATGTTGTTTTTCCAGGCAATGTTCAGAATGCGACCAAGCAGGTAGCAGTGACATGGAAGCAGACATTGCCATGGAAACTTTACCAGATGGAACTAAGCGATCAAGGAGGCAGATTAAGGAGCCAGTAAAATTTGTTCCACAGGATGTACCCCCAGAACCAAAGAAGATTCCTGTCAGAAACACGGTAAATGACAGCCGAAGCAGAATACACATATATAAGCCTTTTTGTTTTAATGCAAAACTTTGAGTGCCAAGTATCTCACTATAAAAAATTATAGCTGCTTAAAAATAATAATTTATTCTAGATTTTAGTATAAAATATGAAACAGTTTGGGATCAGTAACTGGTTTAACCATGAAAAGTAAAATAAATTTTGATTTTTTTCCCCTTACATTTATTTCATATTATTATATATTCTGTAGATTGTTTTCTTTTTTGAACATACAAGCATATTGGAATTTAAAACATTAAGTAGACAAAAATGATCCCTATGAATTCATGCAGTAAGTAATAAATGATCATATTTTATGTTTGAATGTGTAACACTCACCCTTCATGTGAAGAGAGATTTTGATGTTACAGTGTTGTAGAACAAAAATGTTCTCATTGTGCATTCTGAAATGTCACATATTCGAACTATGCCACGTGAATATCTACAATTCAAATATAGTGAAAAGCTTTCAAGTCTCTTGCTGACAGAATATTTTTATTTTTTGACTTAGCTGAGTCATTAGTGGTTATACACCTTTGCTAGTGAATGAAATCATTTCAGAATGATTCAGTGGATGTGTTTATGAGATGGTTCTTCCTCACCTATTTATTAATATGAACATATTTTGCTTGATCTATGCAATTCATGGAGCTAACAGTTGTATTTCTTTATCAGTGATGCTGAATTGCTTGATACTACATTATAACTACAGATAAACACCATTTAGTGGTTGTAATTTTTCTTATTTTAAATAAACTTTAAATGAAATATAATACATAATAAAATATATAAAACTAATATAGAAGGAATTTTTATATTTAAAAATTTTGTCTCATAGCAACATATTTTATATGCTGTAACCTATTTTTAATGAGGTCTTGCCTTATTTGGTTGTTAGTTAGACAGTAAACTCAAATCATTTAAATCCCTCATTCTAGGATATTTCTGTGGTTTGCTGCCTGGACAAGATTAACTTTCTTTATGTAGTCTCTGGCCTGCTATGGGTAATTAAGTGCTTTTTTATAGAAAGTGTTTTCTGTACAGTACTATCTTACATTGCCTTAATTAACGTATAGTAACATTCTGTGTTACCGTTTAAAATAGAGAATATTATTCAAGAAATAAGCACGTTGTATTCTATTTTTTTCTGGCTCCTGTAAAAATTCAAAGAATTACTTTTGTCCAGGCTTAATAATAAATATTATCCCAAATATTGTTACTGGACAGAGGTATGGTTCAACTGCAGTTTCCCTAGAATTATTGCAATCTGGTCTTGCCAGAATGTGGAATATGAATATCTTGCTTGGGTCCATACATTATTATAACACAGATCATATTATGTGTATTATTCCTGGTTACTGAATTATAGTACTCATGCTGCATCATACTACCAAATATATTAGCTTGAATTCAAGCCAAATATAACTTTCATTGGCATCCTTTTCTCCTCTAGACCTATATGTTCTAAAGAAGAACAGTTAAGGTATGGAGAATTTTACAAAGACTTATTCTATAGGTTATATGATGTATGTGTTGTTTTATTACTGTGCTCCATTTTGATATATATCTATTGTATAAAATATGTAATAAGTGATGATGCTTGTGGATGAGATGTACAGACACATTAGCTACATTCACATATTATTTATGCTTGGTTGCTTTTAACCGTGGGCTACTAAGACAAAAACAAGCCAAAACCAGTTATACAGTTTATTTTCTTTTAATTGGTAACTGCGACTAGTTCCTTTTGTGGTCTGTCTTCAGAGGTCTGACATAACATATAAAACATAAAAACACAAGAATAAACCAAACAACTCTGATTCTCATTTGTACAAAAACTAGGGCACAATTACAATTAGGGCATCAACAAGAAATCATGGTTTCAGACTGTTTTATTATCCTAACCTATTTGCAAATTGCATAACATTGCAAACAAGCAAACTGTTTTTTTGGCTTTATCATATATGTACATCAATCTCTCTTCTAGAGACTTATTTCAATACACATTTACTTCTATAGCAAAGAATACTTCTCCCCCACCTAGTATCCTACAAATAGGGTATCCAAATAAATACCCTATTTATTTCCCTAGACAGGGAAATAAAATTTCTTTGATAAGAAACAAATTATTTGTTTTCTCTACTGTGATTTCAAATAGAACATGCTTTTTCCACTCCCATATAGAAGTCACTGCAGATACAATACAGTTAAGGCAGAGAAAAGTTATGCAGCATATTGCTGCCGAGATTTAAAAATATAGGTGTGGTTTGTAGGTTGTCTGTATGAATGCTTGGGTATTATTAGCATGGCAGGAGATATATAGTTGGACAACTAAATCCAAGATTAGTTCTTCAGATTTGTAGTTGCTTCTTGATTTTTTTTATTGAAAAAGTTTTACAATACAAGTTTATCATTTCCCCTCCCCCCAACCCCCCCTCCCTTCCCTTCCCTCCCCTCCTTTCCCTCCCTTGGCTTCCCTTACAAAAAAAATATTGTTCTTATATATCTATCAATATTAAATAAAAGTATAGGTGAAATCCAAATAACATATCAAATATTTTTAACATTAAATACTAATTAATCCCCCTTATTACATATCCCTAAACATTAACTAATCCCTATATAACATATACATTATAATATTCCAGTGTCATCCTATATATAAAATAAAATTATTATATATGTAGTTGCTTCTTGATTTTTTGTTTATAATGTCTTACATATATTTGAGAAAACTGAATAATGTAGATGAGTATCTATAACTATAACAGTAGGATCAGTGATCCTACTCAAAATATTGAGAACCAAGTTATCTTTTCTAATCCTTTCTTCTGAGACCCCATGCTAACAACGCAAAACAATATTAAACAAAAGTATATATAATTTAGATGTACAGAGTTGTTCTGCAATGAATCACTTATTTAGTTCATTACTAATTAATGTTTTTTAATTATTTACATATTTTAACATAGATTAATAATTACTTATGTCTGGAGAATCCGCCTATATTGGTTTTGTATTTTTTATTAGATATTATATTTCATTTAAAGTTTATTTAAATTAGGAAAAAGTACAACCATTAAATGTTTATCTGTAATTACAGCAAAGATCAATGACAAATGTAATCACAGCTTTAGAAAAAAATTTAAAGTTAAAACAATTTTTACAAAATTGGTTATTCACTAATTTACATGCTGATGAAGGTTGTAGTAGGAGACAATATTTGAATTTACTTTCAAAATTCCCATATGTGTCAATTTTTAAACATTGCTTATATCTTATAATTATGTACTATATTAAAATAATACATTAAGAAATTCTAAATACTTTTTTTTCTCCCAATGGAAAGAACAATAGGAACTTTTTTCCTGAATTTTTTTCAGCATTTTTACTTCCTCTTGTCCATAAGATTTTTAAAACCAAAGTATTGTTACATTTCCCTCAAAGAATTTGAGCCACTTGTCAGTTCTTTTAGGAATGTGTATAAATCAGACACTTTTCTACCTTGAAGTATCCCATTCTTACCTCTTTCAATCCACAAAACGGCATTTTTAGTGCCTATTTGATAGCTGAAGTGATCTGTTTCTAAACTGACAATAAAATGGAAAGAACCTTCTGAACAGCCTTTCCAAGTTAGAATGAGATGTTTGTGGGCCAGAGTGCTTTGACCTTGAAATGTGTTCCAGACCTCCAGTTCAGATATTGAGATGATATTATAGCACCTATCCATATTAAATTAAATTGGGGAGTTTCAGATATGTATTTGTGTATCCATCATTCTCTTTAGCTCATACTTATTATGCAGGATAGAGAAATAGTTTAAATGTTACACTAGAGACCCCAGGTTCAACGTCTGATTCTGTCATTGAGCATGTTTAATGGCAGCCCGACATATCTTACTTCGCTATTGTTGTAGCAATAAAATTGGGGATTGAAATCTGATAAATAAATCTTTTTATTTTCATTCCTCTCATGACTTGTGATCAAATGGCTATTTTGGGAGCTTAATTTTAATTATAATGGGAATAGTATAAATCTTCAATTGCACAAGACCTAATGTTTATATACCAGATATAAACATCCTTGGGATATCTTCCCAAGGGTGCTAGCAGATGAAATACCATCTACAGATGGTTAAAGTTTTCATGATGTTTGAATTAATTACATCTGGCTTTAATTAAAAATAAATATAGAAGTACCAGGTGCTGAAATTATGGCTCTATGGCTAAATTGTAAATAGTAGGAAACATTCAGGCAAATATCTTTTAGCAAGATAAGTCATTTCCATTTGAATGCAATCACTGATATAAATTAGAAGTAAATAGGAACAACTATTGCATATGTGTGCTATACAGAAAATGTAACAAAACTTGACAAATACTTAACAAGGCTATTGATGTGCATGTGTCAGAAATAATTTGTACTGCAAATAATTTGTATTGCATATACTTTGGAATATATTCTTTAAAGCAGTTGTCTTTTTTCAGACTTCTGCATGAATACAGAAAGAAAGAAGAAATCACAATAAAGACATGCCTGCATTAAAAATGACTTGGTATGGTCATATTCCTGTGCAATGTGAAACAAACAAAATGTTAAAAAGTTATGATATTTATATAGTTACTTACCAAGCACATCTAAATTATATTAAAGTAAACAAAATATATTTGCAATCCCTAAGGCATGTCACAACTATTGAACACTCCTAATGTTTGGAAATTGAAAGTTGAAAAATTTAACATGCCCTACAAGTAAGCATTCCAAAATATTTATTCAAATCATTTTTAAAACACGCACAGGCTTAATACCCTGTTTCTTCCAAAATAAGGCACCCCCTAATAATAAGCTCAATCGGACTTTTGAGCACATGGCAATAAGGCTAAGAGCTTATTTCAGGGTTCAAAAAATATAAAACAGAGTCTTATTTTCGGGGAAACACAGTATTTAATCAGGTTTCTTTTTTAAAGCATTTTTAAAATGCTTTTTTCTGCTCAAAAGAAGATTTTATAAAGTGATCGTTGGGGACTGTTATTCTATAATATTCATTTTTTCATTTTTTTAAATTTCTTCATGATATTACTAGGATAAATTATTCAAAGTTGAAAGTATAATAGCAGCCTAATATTATATTTCAAATAATAGATATTAGGTAGTTTATAATACATTAAGCATAAAATTATAATTCTTAAAAAGTAACAATATAAAGTCTGAGTAAAATATATTTTATTCATATGTAACATATACTAGTACGTCTTTATATTTGAAAGGAGATGAATGTTTTAGAATGTGGTCAATATTTTGAATATTCTCTATTAAATGTATACTTCACTTCTGTGCAGGTGCTAATATATAAAAGTAAAATTATAGCAAAAAATAACACAAAAACAATTAGTCCTCAATTGTAATCTACAGTTCTGTCCGTAAGCAACTCAAACATTAATTGGAAATCATGTGACCACAACTATGCTTTTCTTTTCCCCATTGCCCCACCCTTTGGAATGCTGACCTTAGTGCAGGGATAGCAGACTCCAAAGGGCTGCCTATAACTAACAAGACTCAGTCTCATACTTTTGGCTTCTGTTTGGTTCCTAATGATTTTTCTTCAGATTCCTTTTCCCACTATTCCTTCACCTTTTTGAATACTCACCCAGGCGCTGGGATAATTAGAAGGAATATAGTGTTTCTATTTACATCCTTTGGAGAGGAATGAATTGCAAGAGAATAAGCAAGCACATAATGGGGAATATGAATCAAAAAGAATTTTTTTTAGCACCATCGTATGTTCAGATGGTTGCTGAACAAGGCAGTTGGTAAGCGAGCCCTACTTGTAATACCACAACACTTTGAAAATGATTATAATATATTTATATTATATAAAATATATATGACCATTTTCATTGTATACATGATGTACAATGACAATAAAGGCTATACTATACTATACTATAATCCCACAGTTTTATATTAACAAAATTATCTTACCCCATTGAAATACAAATGTTTAATTTAAAAATACCCATTTGATTATAAGTTTTTAGATTCTTTAGAATTAATAGTAATGTTAAAATATTGTGGGATTTCATAACTGATAAAATCTTGGTCCATAATATACCATCTTTAACTGTGGTTGAAAAGAAGAAAGTGTAGGTAACTGATGTGGCAATTCCATGGAATAGACAAATAGAAGAGAGAGAATTGGAGAAGATCACAAAATATGAAGATATGAAAATCAGATTTGAAAGATTATGGCATAAAGTGGTCACAGTAATCCCAATGGTTATTTGTAGACAGCACTTAGAAAATTTATGCATTGACAACATTTCCATCTGTCAATTACAAAAGGTTACCCTGCTTGGATCTTTACATGTACTGTGCTGTTAGATTATGACATCTTAGATCTGGGGAAGAACTCAATATGTATGAAGACCATCACCAGCTAAAGAACTTACAACTGTGTTTTCACATTTTTCTGTATACACATATACTTGTGCTATCAATAGATTTCTGGCCAATTTTAACAATATTAAAATCTGGCTAATATTCAACTGTTCACAACAAGTTGTCTTTTAGAAAATTCCAATATATTTCTCCAAGAAAAAGTCTATTTAATTAACGTGAAAATGTTTTCAGGATAGTTATGCATTTGCCAATACATCAATTAACTTTTAGTCAAATCCTGTATACAAGAAAATATACAACCATAATTGAGCCCAACATTTATGTTGTAAAGTGACACAATTGTTAAATGAATTTTGCAGTGATTTTCTTAACAACTGTGGCAAGAAAGATCATAAATTGGGGCAAATTTCACTTAAGCAATGTCTCAATTTTTGTCTCAATTGTGATTGCTAGGCAGTTTTTTTTTCTGTTTTCATCCATTAAAATTCATAGCCTGTAGTCTTGGTATTTTTCAGTTGGAAATTGCAGTCAGTGAGGTCAAATCCAATAAAATTAAAGCTTCAAAATATTTTGGGACCATCCTTTTAATATAATTCTAAGAGTCATAATATGCTCATTGTAGTTAACTCTTCCTTCCGAAGTATTTCAATTTTAATTTGCAAATTCCAGTGTCTTGTTGCTTCTTTCATTAATCTAGACTTAATTAGTCTAGATTAATTTCATGAAATTAATCTAGATCCTGAAATGCAGCAGTAGACCCAGAATAAGAATTGCAGACCAATCCACAGGTTCCTCCTATGGAAATATCTGTTGCTGCCTTTCTTTTTTTTTTATGTTATAAGAGAGAAATATAAATAAATAAATAGTAATTCAAAGGTGAAATAAATAAGAACCATAGAAATTGATACTGCATTTTTTTATTTTTAAAGTAGTTAGATTTGTATCTCATCTTTCCCCAAGAGTTCAAGGCAACATTCTGAAATTCCTATCTTAATTTTTTCCTTATGACTCTACCCTTGTGAAGTAAATAGGATTGAGTTAGAATAATTGTCCACTGTTAAGTAATAAGTTTCCATGGCTGAGTCCTATGTCTTCACAGTGCAGATTCAATACCTTAATCAATATCAGCATACACAAAAAGATTGCAGAATATTTTTTTAAAAAAACTGAAGATACAGCAAAACACATTATACATCATTTTTGTATAAATATAATTTAAGTTTCAAACTAAAGGAATTATGATGTTTCAGATAGCCCTCCTGGTGGCTGCATGTTGTTGTTGAGTGTTCTCATATTATCCTCTTCCATTTTCAGAGCTAGTGCACATGGAAATAGATTGCTTTGATTGTATTAATTTTATATAGAAAGCATTTTATTGCTTGAGAGCACATTTATAGCTCATATGTTTTAACTGATTTGGAATATGTACTGAACAGTGGTTAATGATTTGGATCATATTAACATTAGAAACCCCCTAATGGATAATGATGTGCAAATAGGTTCCAGAAAGGCTAGCTAAACCAGCCTAATCAAAACACTTGTAACTGAAATGACAAAAGCTTTGAACAGGAGAATATTCCTAAATTATCATAATGAACATCCAATGTTGTATTGCCTTTAAAATAGTATATATTAGAGTAAACAATAGATTTATTGCAACGGATTATAACATTTATTTACACTTTTTATAATGAAAATATTTACCTATACAGTATTTTTTTTACAATTAATATCATATAACATGGTTGTTAATTTATCAAAAAGAAAAAGATCTGAATGTGACATTACTTAATCTATAGATTTAAAGGATGCTGTGGTTCACTGAGCCTTTTTTAGTTTTAGTTGATTTCTTTTCCTGGAGTTGTAAATGTAAAGTACATAATTAGATGGTACCATCAGCTGGCAGTACAGAAAGAGTTGCCACTTCTGGTGTGATAATAATTCCATCTGCTTTATGATATTAGCCAATGGAAACAGATGGTACTGCCCTTTGAAGAAATGTGTTGTAGATTTTCACAATGGAGTGCTTGAATCTACAATTTGTTTTCCATGCCTGCTTGTTTCATAGAAACAAACAGAAAATCTGCAGTATTTCCATACGTCTGTAAATGTTGTTATATCATTAGTACTTTAGCTTTAGGACTGTCTGCCAGTAGCTGTTGGCACCAGTATGTTCAGGCATTTCATTTCATATTAATTTAGCACTTTATAATTTGACAAAAGGGATTGATTTAATTGACCTATTGTACTGAACAATTGAAATTTCCCAAGTTCATAGTCTCTTTTTGCACTTAACTCTAATCAAATTTTCAAGAGTAAAGTCAACAACCAGTTTCCCCTTTGTGTATTTCAGTGTTAGTTAGAATATGAATTATATTCAACTAAGAGCAGTTAATAATTTCTGTTTTTCAAATATTTGAAACATTTCATAAGCAAATGTATGTAAAACAACACACTATTTTGATATAGCTCAAAGAAGTAAGAAGTAAGAAGTAAGTACTTTCTTTAAAAATAGTCCGTATGTGTGTATACATACATATATTATTCTTCATATATATATATATTGAAATTGATGCTTTTTTCTTAAGTAGAGAAGGTAAAATTCACTTGCTAATACATTTTATTGCAACATAGTAGCTCTATACAAGCATTTCAGTTAGGTGTGATAATAGCTCTATAGAAGCACTTCAGTAAGCTGTGATTATCATTGTTGTGCTTATTGTTTTGAAGGAGGATCATCGTTCTAGTATTAGTTTGGAGGGTCTGTGTATATTAAACTGAATTCTTTGGCTGTACTTTTTAAAAATCATTATTACACTTTGATGGAAGTTGAGTTCTTGATTAGAATGTATGTATATAGATTGCCATCAACTGGCCTTTTCAGTGGGTACATTTTTTTAATAAAGCTTACTTAGGCAGAATTATGGGATCACAGACTTGATTTTTCTGGCCTGTAATATCTCTTGTTGGTCAGCTGCTGTGCATTCTAGTGAGGAGAGTCCTACAGTACATTTTTGTAGACTTGGTTTTGTGCCCATTGTTCAGAAGGGCAGGAATATTCTGAGAAATGATTGACATGAGTAAGAAGAATATCTATACTGTATTGTGTTTCATGCATAAAATGTGTTTCTTGAGCATTTATCAATACAGCCACTCTATGTGCAAGTTGGTATCTTAGAGTTGATAATGTATAAATATGTTTACTATTGTCTAAGTAGGTTTGTTATTAGAAATCCAAATCTTCTGGCATAGCATAATGTCCCAAACAACTCTTGGATTATTATAATGAAATAACCACATTTCAGAAGGATTGTGCACTGTTTGATCAACTCTGTTTAAAATACAGAGATAAAAAAGTTACCCAGAGATGCTTCGGCCCATATGATTTGTAAATTATAATCCTGATTGACAACATTCAGTGAGCCTGTAGTAAGCCTGTTATAAGCCAGTGTTTCCGATTTGCACTTTTTTAAATGGGCAAGTTATTTTTGCCTTATTATTTATATTTATAGTGCTTTTAAAAAAGGACTAAATATCAGAGTGAGAAATAAATGACTTTTAGTTTCAAATTGGTGTGAAGAATTGGTCAGTATCAGCTTCCTTAAAATTTTGAATTCATTTTCTCATATCAAGAGCTGCAGTGGCACAGTGGTTAGAATGCAGTACTGCAGGCTACTTCTGACTGCTGGCTGCCTGTAATTTGGCAGTTCGAATCTCACTAGGATCAAGGTTGACTCAGCCTTCCATCTTTCTGAGGTCGGTAAAATGAGGACCCAGATAGTTGGGGGTAATATGCTAACTGTAAACTGCTTAGAGCGGGCTGTAAAGCACTGTTTATAAGTCTAAATGCTATTGCTAAGTGTTATTGCTATCAGAGAAAACATATCCACTTATTTACCAAAACACCTACAGCATAGATTATTAGAATGATATATGAAAATGATATCTCCACAAAAATGCCTTTGCTTTGATACAGGTTGCATCCTTTATATATTTCAGAGGAACCAATTCAGTGTACAATGTTGACAGTGGTATTCCTCCCATGGGCTTCAGTTCAGAAGACATGGGAAGGGGGTTGGAGTTAAAAATAATAAACATTTCTCATTGTGAAGGGTACTTCGTGTTCTCTGTGTAATGTCTCCCTTGAAGATGTTTCATTACCCAAACTAGATAACATCAGCAGTATTTGTGGGGAATGGGGTTTATTCCCAGTTTATGTTCTGGGGCTTTCCCTGTCAATATTGGCTTTCATTAAAGGCTTTTGCTACTGTTCCTATTTTTCCAAAGACTTTTTTTTAATACAGAACCTACAAAAATAAGTTATATGTCCAAAGTAAATCTTTAGATTTTTTTCCAGCTGGAAAAGCATTAATTTTACATTTATTTACTTTTAGAGAACTAGAGGACGAAAACGAAGCTATCTTCCAGAAGAAGAAAAACCTGAGGTTGGAATCTTGTATTTGTATTCATTTTTACTGAGTAGATGAAAATGTCAAGAGTAAGAAGTAATGTTTCTAAAACCTTTGTTTTGATTTGTTGTTTCTTCTTCTAATAGGAACGGATTCCAAGAGAAAGAAGACAAAGACAATCTGTAGTACAAAAGAAGCCAAAGTCTGAGGATTTAAGAACAGAATGTGCCACATGTAAGGGAACTGGAGACAATGAAAATCTAGTCAGGTAGGGCTAATGTTATTATCTTTTCCAAAGGAAATTAAAGTTCCATCTTCATCACCTTCTCATCATGGTTGTAATGAATGAAGTCTTAAAAGTACTGAATAAGGCCAGCTGATTTAAGGGGAATGCATACCTCAGAAACAATTATTTGATCCACTTATATCCACTAATTGACTTGCCACATGTTTTCTCTGTGGATTTAGCTATAGTATATCTCTATGTTTCTCTGTCAATTTCATATATAGAATTAATACTCTGTCAGGGTGAATTGCTTTGTCTTTTAACAGGACATAAAAGATAAAAAGCCAGTCACTTCTGTGATATAAGATCTGTTTTTTATTTTCTGTCACAAAGTTATATGTGAAGTTAATTTTCACTTGTCTAAAAGTTATACTGATGTCCACAAACTGAAGTATTTTTATTCCAAGACTAGAAAACAGGAGTCTGTGAGTTTTAGTCCTATTTTTGCCATGAAAAACTGGCTGGGTGCTTTTGAGCCAGTCATTCTTCTCAGCCCAATTGATGTCATAGGTATTTTGTTGTGGGGAAAATCGGAAGCAGAAGACATTAGGTATGTTAGGTAGGTAAGGAAATAAAAATTAAAACTTGTTCATCCAATTTCTTCATTCCCCAGTTTTACAGAATTATAAAAACCATTTGTATTCATCTATAAATAGATTTCATTAATCAGATTTCAAATTAAAAATATGGTGATCAACTAATGATTTATAGTTGATACTACTTAATTCCAACTTTAGTTATGTAATTTATTGTCAGCTTCAAAAATGGAATGATTTAGGCCATGGCTTTAGTTGAGAACTGAAATAAATTAAACTCATTTTTTTTACTTCATTTGATGTACAGTGTTTTAAAAACCATAGGGTAAGATTATTACATAAATAAATAGTCTTAATTCCATCCAGATTTTTAAAATAAAACATTTAATAATATTCTAGATACTGGTAAATGAAGGAATATATTAAAAAATCTAAAGCTACTGGGGTCTAATAAATAAGTGTGAGAAGGAGAATAAAGAACAGATTAATTCCAATGAGCTACACAAAGCCAAATGGTATTGCAGAATGACATTTTACTTGTGATATTTTTAGCACATTACATCTTCCTAAATATAATGAATGTTTAAATTTCAGTGTTAGGACCATACTCATGTTGAATATTGATAGTTTAGGGGAGAAACCAGGAAGAATGAAAGATTGCATTCAGAGGCAAAATTTTTCATATACAATACCTGAATATTTGTTAACAACAAAATATATTCTGAATTTCATTTTCTTAAGCTCTTTAGAAAGTGACACAAGGTCCAAGTAAATATTTTAATTATTATTTTTATTTTTTTAGTACCTTGCAATTAACATAACATATTAATAGTAGGAGCTGCTCCCATATGAGTGTCTTTTTGCTCTTTCTTTGAAAGTATGATTTCTTGTGTGTATCTGCTTGTTGTGGAATAATTTACTGTAGTTGCCTTGATAACAGCAGTGTGGTTCTAAGGAAAGTGCTGTGGTTTTTTACTTTTTATTTGAGAGAAAGACCTTTGTTCCAGTTTATTTAAAATGCATACATGATTTTATTTTATCTATGGACAATTTCATTCACAGATTTTAATTTCCAGTGGCCTTTGAATATCATTGCTAGTTAAGGCAAACACATTTATTGATTGATTTATTGATTGATTGATTGATTGATTGATTGATTTGATTGTATGGCATTACAGGAATGTTTTTGGGAGATGATTCCAAGTATTAAATTTTATTTCTTTTGTCTAGCAGTCAAGAATGTTTTCAATTCTATTATCTATACGGTACTACTTTTGTTAAAGAAATGATGCTGGTTTTTTTTAAAAGAGGTATAGGAACGTCTTAACTCCATTTTTTAAAAGTAACTTGAAATATTATGGAGTGAAGTAATCTGTTTCAGGGGAATGCTTTAGTTAAGATAATGTATATGATCAGTTTCAGGGCTTTATACTTCCGTAGTTTATTTGAAAAATTAACATTGCTATTAAAATTGCTGGTACTGTTTATTTCCAAACATTTGAATATGGCTTTTATAATCTGAATGCTGAATTCCATTTTTAAGAAAAAAGTAATTAGTTAGTGCGAGATAAAAACTGTTAATTCAGTGCAAACTCTTATGTTATGCTCTCTGCTCTGTAATTTATTTATTTTTCAATTACGATTGTCAGTCTCTTGGCAGCTGCTTGAAAAGAAAGTAACTTTTTAAAGCATGAATTCACAAAATTCTCTTTAGCAAGGTTTATTAAGAAGAAAGAGTAATATACAAAGAATTCCAGCAAGTGAACCAATTTTCATATTAAGACTTTCCATTTTTACTTCTGTTCTTGTAAGTTTTAGGTTGTACCAGAAGGGGGTTGGTTCCCTTTTTTGATAATAGATAAATTTCCAGCTGTTTGCTTTCATGATGTTGTTTGAATATTTTATGATTTTGAGAACCGCCCTTTCAGTAACTATATATTGATCAATATATTTACTAGAAATATTGTGTATATGGAAAGTTACCTAGAAATATATATCTAATGTATAAGGAAGTGAGAGAAGTAGAATATGTCTTCTTTAATTAGGAATTACTCTGCCCTTGGAAATAAACCCATAGAAATATGTACATGGTATATTGGAATCCGCCAAGTGTGGAAAATACTTTTTTCTAAGATTTCTCAGTTTCAAAAATGAATTGCTACCAAGTGGAGAGACAATAATTGACAGGTTATTGTTTGAGAAACATATCCAGGGAACCATTACATTCACCTAAGCAATCAACTGGTTCTTTAGATCCTCACCATGGAAATTTATGAAATTTTCATAGATTTTTTTTTTAAACTGTAAAAATGTACAGAATGATATCAGATTGTTAGAGATATTCTAAACAAATAGTTTTGTTTAAGATAACTGTTTGGTACGACACAGATCATTTATTTTCATAGCCATGAATTACTATAAATGCATATGAATCATTCTTGTATTTGAGTCCTTTTTCATTACTGTTATCAAATGTGTAGTATTTCATTAACATTGAGAGCCATGCCCTACCACTTGTATCCCACTTCTTTTTGCTTGATTAATTTTATTTTGCTGTGCTTATTAACTTAAAAAAAACAACCAATAGAAATTTCCATCTGTAGAAGCAAAAACTTTATTTTGAGTTTTCAGAAATTAAATGATATGGAATATAATTTCTTTTTGCAAATAAATATTGCTGTAAACTAATAACAAAATAACAATATTTGGATATTTTAATTTGAGAAATTATTTTAGGAATATTTTGACCTTCATATGTGAAGGAGAGAACATGACATTTGAACCATATTAATAGAAGGAAGGAACCTGTATTTTTATTAGTTGTATGTGTCCATTTATTTATTATGTGTTTGTTTATTTAGCAAATTTATAGGCCATCTATCTCATATTCATGAAGTTAAGCCAATAAGTTAACATGGAAATTTTTTAGTCTATTGTATTGATCAGGATGTTTGAGTATTTATAAAATCTGGAAATTTTATCCATTTAGTATCATATATTCTTTTATAATTATAATTATAGCTTTAATTATAAATCATCATGTAAGAATTAATTATTTTGCTTATCACAAAGATTAACAAATGCAGTACATTAAAATCACATATTGTTTAAATGTCAATAATAGGAAATAAATAATAAATTGTAGTAGCTCAGAATCAATATGTTAGTTAATATGAAGAGGCAGATTTAACTGTAGTCTTAGTAATGGTATAGTCAACCTTAGTTTGTATGATTTAAAAGGGAGAGGGTATGGTATTCAGTTTAAATATAAATTAAACAAAATGTAATAGAATTCTTAGTGCAAGGCATACAAGAATTGAATTTTAAAAATGAAATTTCCAACTACAGCTGTTTGCCATGATTTATACAATGTTGTATAACTGTAATACTCTATTATGATATAATAGTAGTACACCATTATTAGTATTTTAACTAAAACTGCCCTTCCTGTGAAGCATTTATTTTTGATATAAACTTTTTTTTCTCAAGAGCTGAGAAAAAAAGTCAGCAATTTCTTTAATTTCTACTGAAAGTTTTGTCTGCAATGAAGCTGCTAAAGGAATATATAATGGAAGCAATGAATTGACGTTGCAAGACTGTGTAGTAAGTGACTTTTACCACTGCACATAAACAGAGCAGTTATTCTAAATCATAGCATCAGTTTCACTCAGATAACCACTAAAATCACTACACTGTGGTCCGCTGGAAATGCCATCATCCTTCATCTGCCACATTAAGCCTGCAGAGAGCAAGCAGCAGTTGAGTCTATATTGTGGTGGAAAGGAATGAGCCCTGAACCAAGTGAAAAGATGTTCTGGAAGAGCAGTAACCTTTTCTATGATGTGTGCTTTTTCCATTACATTTTTGACAGAAAATGATGCCAAATGATTTAATGGTGACATTTTGTTTGCTGACTTTCCTTATTTCTTATTTTTAAAAAAATAAACATAACTTGGCCTAGAGGGAGAATGAGTGGCCAGGCATTTTGAATCCGCCTACAGAATTTCTAATCCCTATAATCATTGAATTATTATCCTGTAGTGTTTTAGGGTTGTTGTTCTTTAATTCTCTTATCATATTTTTAAAAGTCATAATCTTTTTCCTGTTATTACATCAGTTATTTTAGTAGATTAACCCTTAAACACACGTCTTTTAATACATAAACAACATACAGCATAATTCGATAAATAAGAAGCAATTAAAAAAAAACACAAACACCTTGTATGCCAGACTTGTATCATCTAGTTGTAGATACCATGGCTTTCATTTTCTGATGTACATTATTCTATAATAATGATGTAAATTCAGTTTGTGATACAAATTGCTCTAGCATGGCTAATTATGGCAGTACACATTATCTTAACCATTAACTCTATGCAGAAAAGTATCTGTAAATATTTATGCATGAGAAAGTGAGGAAAAAAATCTATGTTTTGTAAAATATAGAAGTACGTCTGCATATTTTCAATATCTTGTAAATATATAGGAAAGAAAGAAAAAAAAGGCATAAACTTAACATTATTAAAGGATAGAAGAATACATTTTTTAAAAACTCTGTAAGTATTGTCCCATACTACTATACACACAGATTTTCTTTGAGAACTAATAGCACATTCCCATTTTAATTTGCGCAATAGAGGCTTTATTTGAGAGGCTGTGTGGTGTTTGATGATTAGATATTCACCTTCATTCTATTAAATGTCAGGGAAAAGTTGGCAAGAGTATTGTACCTCATTTTATTCATGACCTTACATATGGTTTTCTCATACTTTGGGGTTCTGAATGTCTCTTATGACCACCAATTTGTAATTATGCAAACGTCCTTTTTTTATTTCAAATACTATTCTCTCTTTGTTACCAGTTAAATAAATACAACAAATAGCAGCAGTAAAACACTTTTTTGCTTCTAAAGATATATTAATCTGAATGACCCATTGAAAATCTTTCCCCACTATAGCTCTATTTTTTCTTTTCGAAAAAAAGCCTTGGCAGCAAAATGATTTCTGTAACAGCCTTTTTTTTTTAGTGTACTATAGACTAAGTCTTCTATCTGTGCTTGGCTGCAGTATGGTAAGTCTTTGTTCATCCTTCTTTGAGAACACAAAACATTGTCTTTATCCTGTGCTGTGTTTGAACTTAAAGCAAACTTCCGACAAATGGCTAATAGAATAAAAATCTTCAGTAAGGATTGAGATAAAGGGCTCTTTTTAATACTTTAGTATTTGGACTGTATTTTCTGGAAGACTTTTCTTATGTTGAGCATTGATTTCAGTTGAACTTTCAATGATTCCTGGAGAAGGTCATAATTCAAGGAGTTGTATCTGCATACAACTGTTTTCTGTATGGAGGTCTTACTTCTGTCTTGCAAAAGTTCTGTAGGTCAGTAAAGCAAAATACTTCCTTCTGTTCTGATAAACTAGTCATATAGAAAAAAAATCCTTGCCCAGAACATAAAGCTGTTTGATGGGCAGAAGAGATTCCATGTATGTCCCTTTTTCCTTTCATTCTTTTCGAGGTTTAATTTTAAACCTACCCTGTTCCCCCATAATAAGACATCCCCTGATAATAAGCCCAATTGGGCTTTTGAGCATGTGGCAATAAGGCCACGGGCTTATTTCTGAGTTTAAAAAAATATAAGACAGGGTCTTATTTTTGGGGAAACACGGTAGATACCCCATGTATAGTATATATCGATATATTAAATGAATTAGAATCAATTCAGTGATACCCAACTTAAATATTTAACCTGCTTTTAAATTGTTTTAAATTTTGTATTTTTATATTGTTTTATGATGGCTGTACACCGCCTTGAGTCCTTCGGGAGAAGGGTGGTATAGAAATTTAATAAATCTAACCTAAACCTAAATTTATGAAACAGAAATAGAATTTATTAAACCACACATTCCATATATGTCTATGTGAAGCTTGGAGCGAAATCATGCTTAGCCTTAAATACTTCTCAAAAGCAGTCCACTTTGCACTAAAGTCTAAAAAATAAGTCTCAATTTAGAACCCAGGAGCTTTTTTCATTAAAGAGACTACTAATGAAAATAATCACTGGTTGTGCTAATTTTAGCTGGGGAAACATCTATTGGCTCAGATGGGCCATAGGCTAGAGTTGTCAAAACTGGAGTATGACAGTTTTCTTCTAAGAAGTAGCCAAAAACTTAATTCAATGGATTTTCAAGTAGAATTATGATATTCTAAGATAAATCCACTTACCTAATTAAACAGAACATTGATTCTTCATAATATGGTCTGCACAACAAGGCTGATTCTGTGTTTAATTGCTCCCTAGCTTAGTTTTAAAATGCTTCTGAGTATTCCTAATTTGCCTGATTGTTTCGTTTTTGAAGTTTCATTCCCTTTCCCCTTCACTGATAAGTGAAACTCTGAATTAACTCTATTCCATGACCTTTTCCATTTTCTAGACCCAATTATATTACTTTTTCATTGCTTGGCTACCTTTGAACCAAAACAAAAGTACAGGAAAGTTATGTGTAAATATTCTGTTTATATAATGGAAGAAATCAGTTACTGTGGTTCAAAATTTAATTGTCAGCCCTGGAAGCCATCTTTTCTTTGGATCTTCAGTGCTTCCACATTTAGTGCTGTGGGAAACTGGAAGGGGGGATTGTATAGAGGGAAAGATATCTAGCCATAATAACATTCTTTTCTCTGAGAGTCAAGGACATTCTGCCCTGCATCTGGAATGGCATGATTGGGAGGCATCTCTGGATGGCACAATGCATTGATTGGACCATGTGATGGACATGAGGGTATAGGGGAAGGGACTTGGACTTTCTTTTTGGTGGGGAAAACCTAGAAGCTTTCAGATTCGAGTTTTCCCAGATGTGCCAATATGAAATCTCTAATAAAATGGAACTTTGAGTAATTTGTAGCCTTGGACTCTTCTTTCTTTGGGGATGTTACTTGGAACCCTGATGTTAATTACACATTTGATACATAATGAACAAAACAAGATATTGGTTTCAGTAAATATTGCATTAATGTACAATATTTTGGGAATAAAACAATCACAAGCATATGAGCTCATTCTACTTTATTATAAAGCTACATTGACAGAATCTTGCAAATCTGAAAGTACAATTCTCATGTCTCATTTATGAAATGGGAAAGGAAGGAAGATCTCTTCTTTCACCCCACCTACTAGTTAAATGTAAGCTATGCTATTTCTTAAATAATCATTCCCTTAGCAGCATCTTTTCACCCAATCTTCCCATATACCATTATACCCAGTGCTATAAAACATGTCAATCCAAAGGTTTTTAATAGTTGTAAAGTTAACAAACAATTTTTCCATTGTGGGTGGAGAGAGCAGCCAGGATGGGTTGTACTCGCCCAATCAGTTTATTGGACTGAGTCTGTTCATAGTGCTAAGTCCCACCTTTGTTGCTGGGTAGACCAGTTTTTGATTCAGTCCTTCAGTTTGGAGGGTTTGTGAGTCTTTAGCTCTGCCTTTCTTCCTTGTTGGATCTAGCTTTGCTATTTGTTTTGCTTGTTTTTTTGACTTGGATTGCCTTGACTACAGATTGTTTCTCTCCCCACCTTAACATTTGGCTGACTTTGGACTGGTTTGACTTTGTGAGTTTATCGTTGCCTGAACTTTATTCTCCACTACTGACTGTCTGGTGGCTGGGAGTGTTTTTCATTGTCTACCTCCCCTGGGGAGGTCGGTTTTCAGCCGAACTGTAGTTTTGGGGCACTGTGATTGCTGTGTTCCCCAGCTGGAGAGCGCCGTCTGTCAGAGTGGGGAGACGCTCTGCCTAGGCGTATGACCAAGTCTAATTAAGAAAGGCTCTGCCCCCTGTCAGCCCAGTTCTTCGACTCGGTCTACGCTGACAGGACATGTCTCCACTCTGCATTTTTTTGCCTCAGATAGCTTGATCAATTTACTCTCCCCATCTTAAATAAATTCCTCTCAAGTGGTTCCTGGCTCTCGGACTGCAGGCTTGTCATCGCCTGTCAGTTCCGATTCTTCCCAATCGCGGGAGCGACTGCTGCGCTTCAAAGGCTTTTGCCTAGAAGCATTGTTTGGCTCGAGTGGCTGCTCACCCTCCCGAAAGTCGCGTTTAAAGCCGGACGGCTAGCGACCTGTTTCCTGGAGCTGCGATCATTAGCTGAGCGGCGTAATCTTCACCGATCTGCTGGGAGACCCCTGAGGTAAAGTTTGCCTCATTTTCGCCCTTACTCAGCCGCGTCTAAATTAAATTCAAAATGGCGGACGCCATGTGGCAGGGCTCAAAATCGCCCGTTTCTTCATCCTCTCGGCGGCACCATCTTAGCGACTCGTCAGAAGGTTCATCGGCGACCTTACCTCCACCCTCAAAGAGAGCCAGGCCAAGAAGACCGCTCTACCCACTTCCACCGTGGGTGGTTCAAGAGAGGATCAACAAAGGCACAGGGCCATAGAAAAGGCCTTTTTAAAGGCGCAGACACAATCACAGGGTAGGGAGCCTGAGAGGCCTCCACCTTCATCCAGTACTCCTCCCCTGTCTTCTCAATCAGCGCGGGACCTCTCTCCTGATGTCCCTTGTGCTACTACAGACTCCTCACTGCCAGACTCTCAAAGGGTCTTCCAGGCCTTTCCTGACCCTGCTCATCCACAACAGGCCCTTCCTCCACCTCAGGCGCCTGCTATTCTGCCACCTACCCCAATGGCTGATTCCCTGGAAGCTTTTATTGCCAGGGCAATTTGCCAAGGCTTTGCCTCCTGCATGCAGCAGGTTGCTGCCCCAGTGATTTCTTCCACCCAACAAGTCAGGCCAGCTCAGGAGGAGGAGCAAGACCACCGGGCTCAGGACACTTACCAAGCTTCCACTGACTTGGCTTCTGTCTCTGACACAGATGACTACCAGGATCAAGCCTGGTCCAATGATGAGGGCCTGGCGCCTGACCAGCCTTCATTTGTTGGGCTTTTCAAGCCCCACATGTTCCATTCCCTCTTACACAAAGCAATTGCTACCACTGACTTGGGCACTCAATCGACTTTCTCTCAGCCTTCCACCAGTTCTGATCCGGCTGCAGCCATGTTTGTCAAACCGTCCGTGGAACCTAAGACTATACCAGCACCTAAATTGTTTATTGACGTTCTTCAACGTCAGTGGTCCTTACTGGGAACAGACCCCAGTCCTAACGGATTGGACAAGCGTCTTTACAATTCAGCTGCACTGTTAGCTGACCTACTTCAACTACCTAAGGTTGACCCGCCTATTGTAGCCCTCTCAGATGCATCTCATCCCACTGGCCCGAGGAAGCGCTTCGACCGGAAGACAAAAAGATGCTGCTCAAAGGACATCTTGCCACTTCTTGGGCCATCAGGTCCTCTACATCGGCTTCATTTTTTAATAGGGCGGCATTGCTTTGGCTTAAGCAGCTTCAGGCCCGTTTGCCATTATCAGATGCCAGATCTCACCAAGATCTGAATAAGATCACTGCGGCTTTAGAATACTCAGTGGATGCCACACTCAATTCCACGCGGTTCTCAGCTTGGGCCTTAGGTTCTAATATAACATCACGGCGACTGTTGTGGCTCAGAAATTGGCAGGCAGATATGCACAGCAAGTGGCAACTTGCAACCGCCCCATATTCGGCTGATCATCTGTTTGGAGCAGCTCTGGATCCTCTTTAGTGGAAACTAGAGATCGACGTAAGATTCTGCCTCCAGTCACCCGCTGTGGAGATTCCCGCTTTTCGTCAACTTCTCAGTTCCAGTCCTTTCGTCCCTCCAGCTCAGGCCAGTTCCAGTCTAATTTCAACGACCATTTACTTTCCGATATCAACAGGAGAACCAGGTCAGGCAGGACTCCAAGTTCCCAAAACGCCGTTCCCCCCGGGGAGGGAGAGGTCGATTTTCCCACAGTCTCGTTAGTCGCTCCCCCCCCCCATTGGAGGTCGTCTTTCTCTTTTTTCCAACATCTGGCAGTCCTCCAATGTCAACCCTTGGGTTCTTAATACCATTTCTTCTGGTCTATCTATAGCGTTTCTTTCTCTGCCTCCTTCTCGTTTCGTCCCCTGTCCTGTCTCCCAGGAAAGTTCCAAGTGGGAACAGGTCTCTGAAGCCATTACTCACCTTCTTCCAATTACAGCAATTGAACAAGTTCCCATTTCTCTACAGGGCCAGGGGTTTTATTCCCGGCTCTTTGTGATCAGCAAGTCATCGGGGGATTGGCGCCCTATTTTGGATTTAAAATCGTTGAACCGTCATGTTAAATACCGGCAGTTTAAAATGCAATCTCTGTCTTCTATTTTGAAATCTATTCGTCCATTTGATTTTCTTTCCTCTATTGGTTTGACGGAGGCCTACCTCCATGTACCTATTCTACCCGCCCATCACAAGTATTTACGTTTTGCCTTTAGAGGATTACATTATCAATACAGGGCTTTACCCTTTGGGCTGTCTTCTGCCCCTAGGGTTTTTACCAAAATTATGACCGTCCTGATTGGGGTCATCCGATCACGTCCTACTTGCATACAGTTTTATTTGGATGACATTTTGGTGCTTTTTTCCTCTCTTTCGGAAGCTCGTTCTGACTTTTGCTTTGTTTTAAAGTCGCTGCAAGAACATGGTTTTTCCATAAATTGAGACAAAAGCCATTTAGTACCCTCACAACGCATTTTACATTTGGGAGCCCTCATTGACACCAAATTGTCTACAGTTTCTCTTTCCCCGGAACGACAGGCTAGTTTACGTACCCTAGCGCGCCAGTGTATTAACTCCAGTTCCATGTCTGTCCTGTCTCTCTCCCGCCTTCTAGGCAAAATGGTCTCTACCTTTGGGATCACCCCCTGGGCTTGCTTGCATAGCAGGGAGCTTCAATGGCTCCTCCTCCCCTTTCAACGGGCCAGGAGGGACTCCTCCCCCCTCTGTATTCCTATTCCTGACCGAGTGCGGTCCTCTCTCCGGTGGTGGACTTCACATTCACTATCCTTGAGCTCCTGCTTCCGGGAACTTCACAGGGTTCAACTCACCACTGATGCAGCCTTTCAGATTGGGAGGCACACCTTTTACACCATATAGCGCAGGGTCAATGGTCCACGGAGGAATCCCTTTTCAACATTAATCTGTTGGAATTCCGGGACATTCGTCTGGCTTTGTTACACTTTCAAGATCGGCTGGAAGGCCTCGATGTCTTAGTCCTTACGGATAATACCACCACTAAAGCACACATTAATAAACCTGTGGGCATGAGGTCCCGCTCTCTGTTAGACGAGGCTCTTACTCTCGGCGCTTGGGCTGAGAAACATCTGTCTTCCATCAAGTCGGACTATATATCTGGCTCCGCTAATACTCAGGCTGATTTTCTTAATCGGCATCACGTGGACCAGGGCGAGTGGGCCATTTCCTCTTCCCTCTTCAACAAGATTGCAAGTAGGTTCGGAACTCCGGTCCTGGATTTGTTTGCTTCCCGAGCGAACCATCAACTTCCCCGTTACTTTTCTAGGTATCTGGACCTCCACGCAGAAGCTATGGATGCCCTTTGCAGTTGCTGGCTTCCAGGGCTCCTTTATGCCTTTCCCCCTCTGCCAGTTATTCCCAGACTAATTCGGAAGCTGCTCGAAGAGAAGGTGGACCTTCTTCTGGCCCCGTTTTGGCCCAAGCGCCCATGGTTTGCGGACTTGATGTCCCTATCTGTTGCTCCTCCTTGGCAGATTCCGACGGCCAAACTTCAATTGTATCAGGGGGCCCTTCGTCATCCGGATCCGATCTGGCTTCGCTTGACCGTTTGGCAGTTGAGCAGCTCCTGCTGACGCCAAGCTGACGCCAAGGTTCCTTCTCAAGTCATCACTACGATCCAGGCCGCTCGTCGTCTCTCTACGGTCCACATATATGAAGCTACCTGGTGGGCCTTCTCTTCCTGGTGTTCATCTATACATATTTCCCCAACATCAGCATCTGTCATAAACATGCTGTCCTTTTTACAAGATGGCCTCAATAAGGGCCTATCACCTAACACCTTACATTGCCAAGTAGCAGCCATCGCTTCAGTTCTGTTGTTTGGATCAATGGAACCTCTTTCTCGTCATCCCCTCATTCACAACTTCCTACAAGGAGCAACGAATCTTCTTCCTCCAGTCATCCACCGATTCCCATCTTGGAATCTGAACAAGGTACTAAATTCTCTCATGCACCCTCCTTTTGAGCCTCTCCGCCTGGTCTCTCTCCGCTTTCTCTCACTAAAGGTGTCCTTTTTAGTGGCAATTACATCTGTCCGATGCATTTCAGAGCTGGCAGCGCTTTCCATCCGGGCGGACCTATGCATTTTCCACAGTGACAGGGTGGTGCTCCGCCTTGAACCCAGTTTTCTACCTAAAGTTAATTCAGCCTTTCATCGAGCTCAGGAGCTTGTTCTCCCAAACTTCTGCCCCCGTCCTCGTCACCACCTAGAGCGCTCCTGGCACACCCTTGACATCCGCAGGAGTCTCAAGATTTATATTGCCAGGACGGAAGCCCATAGCAAGTCGGAGGCGCTCTTCGTTGCATTTCACCCAACCTCTAGATCGACTTTGGGCAAGTGGATCAGGGCAACGATTGCACTGTCTTACCGTCAATCAGGGGCCCCTCTCCCCAATCATATCACTGCACACTCAACAAGGAGTGCTGCGTCTTCGGCAGCCTGGTCTACCCAGGCATTCCTTGAAGAAATTTGTAGGGTAGCTACGTGGACGAGCATAAGCCCCTTTGTCAGACACTACAGAGTGGACTCCTTTGCATCGTCAGACATGGCGTTCAGCAGACGAGTCCTGCAGATGGTCCATCTTGCCTGAGAACACCGGACCTATCATTCACCCTCCCTGGCGACATCTTCTTTGGTATGTCCCCACTCTGACAGACGGAGCTCTTCAGCTGGAGAATGGACGTTGGTCTTACCTGATACGTCTGTTCTCAGCAAGGAGAGCTGTCTGTCAGCCCCACCCTTGTTCCGGTCCGGTGGTGGGCTGGGTGAGTGGATTCTAATTGTCTATCATTCCAGGTTGACACGTCCCTCGAGTCTACACCTTCACCCTCGCCGAAGAACTGGGCTGACAGGGGCGGAGCCTTTCTTAATTAGACTCGGTCATACGCCTAGGCAGAGCGTCTCCCCACTCTAACAGATGGCTCTCCTTGCTGAGAACAGACATATCAGGTAATACCAACGTCCATTCCTATCGAGATAGGATTATATCGGACCGCTGTTTGCTTCCCGATCTGACTGTTTGTGCGTGACATTTGAGCCGGTGAAGCGGTGGCGGACATTTTGAATTCTCAAATTGGAATTGTCCAAATACGTCAGCGACATATTTGGACAATTCCTCTTAAAAGCAAGTTCTTCGATATGTTGCCTTCTTCAGCGGCTATTGTACTCCCTAGAGAATGGCTTGTGCCCTTTGGACCGTGCTTCCTGCGCAACAGCTGCAAATTCTATTGTTGAATATAGCGGGGCGGAACTGCTTGTTATCTACAGCCACACGCACTCAGTAGAGCTTCGTGCTCCCGTTAGCGGCCCTTTGGGGCGGCCTTTTCATCACGCAGCCAGGGGTACTACACGTTCTCCACCTTGGCGCTGTGGTCCCCTTTGAAGTGCAATTTCTCACAGTGGATTCATTGCCAGCTGCCATTTTGTTTCACTCACCCTTTAGGCACGGTGGCCATTTTGTGGAGCTTTTATGCTTCCTTTGGTAATTTGGCTAGTCTACACTCACCAGCGGCCATTTTTTGTGGAGTTTCTGTGCTCCCACTACTTCCTGGGCTATTATTCCTAATTTGCCCTGTTTGCCTGTATTGTTAGTCCGGTGGCTGCCTCGATGCCTAAAGCCCTGGCAAAGTCTAAACATGACCATAGGGCCAGTACTAGTGATTACGGCTAATCAGATTCCTTGTCTGTTACCCAATCACCAGCCTGGGAGGCCTCCAGAGAGCCATCCCTGGCTTCACACCCCTTGTGTTTTCACCACAAGTCTCACAGACATGGCATGTCCTCAAAGGCTGAGAAACGGAGGAACAAAGTTTTAACTAAGCTTTGCGATAAAGCTAGCACCAATCTTACCTCAGTGGGGTTCTCAAGCCCCTACTGCTGTTGGAAATCTGGTCCCTGCAGGTTTTCCTCAGCTCGACACTCCTGATTAGTTGTCACTTTAGGACTGTCCTGTTGCTATCTCCACAGCTGACCTGTGTGGTTCAACTTCCTCAACTCAACCTGTATCCTCGGACCTGGAAGTTTTGCAGGGCTCTTCTACCTTGCCTTCTGCTGCCATTCCACCTGTGGCTGCTCCTTGTCAACTGCTTCCGGACCAACTTCAGCATCTCATTGAGGCTGCAGTGCAGAAGTTCCTGGCCGCAGGGTTCTGCCAGCCCAGTCGGCATGGATCTGTGAGGTCTGCTTCTTCTGTTTTTCCTGAGCAGAGTGTCTCAGAGTGTTCCCAATTGGCCCGGGCTCCCGACTCTCCTACATGTTCTCACTCGAGCCACCCGTCAGCTTGGCATATGCTGATTACAGCGATTCCAGCTTGTCGGGTGATGAGAACTTACCCCCGGACTAGCCGGCCTTTACTAGACTGTTTCTACAATCTTTGTTTAAATCTTTACTCTTCAAGGCCGTCAATACTGCTTGCTTGACTTCGCCTAATGCGGATCCAGTTCCTGCCTCTTCTGGTTTCTTGGATCCTATGTTTGTGGAGCCTACCAGGCCAGTAACGGCTATACCTACCCCACCACTCTTCTTGGATGTGGTGAAAAGGCAGTGGCCTTCTCCAGGTGCTGCGCCCCTTCCCTCCTCTAACGATCGTAAGAACTTTCTCGTTGCCGTGGAGTTGGACTCACTCCTCCAAGTCCCTTCTGTGGACGCTCTTGTCGCTGCATTGTCACCCAACGCCAATATTCCAGGGGATCCCAACAAGGGTCTTTGTCCCAACGAGTGCCGTTCAGACTTGGTTCTCCAGAGCAGCAACCACAGCATCCTTCTTCAACTGTACCACCCTGCTCTGGTTACAGCAACTGCAAGAGAAATTGCCTCCAGAGGACATGCGAGCCAGGCAGGACCTGAACAAGATTGTGGCAGCCTTACAATTTTCTGCAGACTCCACTCTGAATGTCGCCCGATTTACCTCCAAAGCCCTGGCCTCCACTGTTGCTGCTCGACGTTTAGTCTGGCTTCACCATTGGCAGGCTGACACCAGGCATAAGTGGCGTCTGGCTTCCGTTCCCTTCGGGGGGTCCCGCTTGTTTGGTGATGCTTTAGAGCTTTTCCCTACCGAGACTAGGGATAAGAAGAAGGTGATGGAGGCAGTGTATTGTAGAGGGGAATCACACTTCTCACCGTATGCCCCACGTTCCCAATTTTGAGGTGCTGACAGTGGGGCGTCTTCTTCCTTTACTTCACCTCGGCCGTACAATAATTTTGGCAGGCAGTGAGGCTTCCAGGATAGGTCTCTCCAAGGCAAGTCCTTTGTGTCCAAACGGCCCTTTCGAGGGGGAGGAGGTCGTTCCTTCCAGCACCAGCGCTGATTGCATCTCGGGTCCTCCCATAGGTGGCAGCTTGGCCATCTTCACCGCCATTTGGGAGAAGTCCACTTCTGACAAATGGATCCAGGCCACCTTACGATCAGGGTTGGCCATTGAATTTCTCCCACCCCCCCCCCAATACAGGGCTTTGCCCTTTGGCCTATCCTCCACCCCCTCGTACCTTTACAAAGGTCTTGGCTGCTTTGGCTGCCTCCCTTCAGGTCTGTTCAGTTAGACTGCTGTACTATCTCGATGATATTCTAGTTTTATCGTCATCACCTCAACAAGCTGCTCTGGATCTTCAACTTACTCTGGAGACTTTGGCTTCCTACAGGTTTTCCATCAATTTGGAAAAGAGTCATCTGGTTCCCGCTACCTCCCTAGTACATTTAGGGGCCCTAATTGACTCCGTTCAAGGTAGCGTTTATCTATCTCCAGAGAGATGAGATAGTTTATGAGAGTTAGTCTCCAGGGTTGAGGGGTGTCGGGCAGTTTCTGTTCTATGTTCTTTCTCAACTTTTGGGGAAGATGATTTCTGTCATATCCATAGTTCCCTGGCACAGTTACATGCCCGGGAGCTTCAATGGTTTCTCTTGCCTTTATAGAATGTGGGCAGAGGCACGTCCTCCAGGCCAATTCCTGTTCCCCCTTCGGTTCGCAGATCCCTACGGTGGTGGCGGTCTTTCTCGAGCCCCAGAGAGTAGTGATGACTTCAGATGCCAGCCTTCGCATCTGGGGAGCTCATTGCCAAGGTCAGCTGGCACAAGGGACGTGGACCAAATTGAAAGCTTGTTGCCCTATCAGTTGGTTGGAATTACAGGCAGTCTTTCTTGCTCTCAGAGCGTTTCATCACCGAGGCACAGGTTCTAGTGCTCATGGCCAATATTACGGCCAAGGCACACTTGAACAGGTAAGGGGGCACCAGGTCGAGGTCCCTGTTGTCTGTAGCCATGAAGTTGGAACTCTGGGCAGAACGTCACCTCAGTTCACTTCAGGCAGAGTACATATCCGGGGTCGCCAATACTCAGGCTGATTGGCTGGGTCAGCAGCAGGAGGACAATGTGGAGTGGCATCTCCATCCACGGATCTTTCAAGAATTGATCCTTCGGTTCGGCGTTCCGGTTTTCAACCTTTTTGCCACGCACTCAAATGCCCAACTACAACTCTTCTTCGCCAGGTACCCGGAACCTCAGGCAGAAGCCACCGATGCTCTCCGGTCTTCGTAGCCAGGGGGTCTTCTGTATGCCTTTCCTCCGATGTCCCTCCTTCCCAAGGTCATCCGCAAGATCCTGTTCGAACGGGTGGAGGTGGTCCTTTTGGCTCCTCATTGGCCCCGGAGACCCTGGTTTGCGGACTTAGTCTCCCTATTGATTGCTCCTCCCTTGGCACATTCCTCTCGCAGTGGATGTTCTGATGCAGGGCGCCCTGGGCCATCCGGATTTTCCTTGGTTCAGTCTGACCACTGGGCAGTTGACCAGAGCGCTTTGAAGGGCACAAACGTTTCTGGGGACGTTATTCGGACAATTCAGGCTTCACGTCGTCCTTCTACAGACTGTATTCTGCTACCTGGCAGGCCTTCTGCTCCTGATGTGATCGAAACGGGGTGCCCGCTCTTCTGGTTCCATTGTAGAGGTTCCTGCAGAAAGGTTTTTCCGACGGACTCTCTAATACCTTGCTGCTACTTCTTCTGTGCTTACCTGCAGGTCCTTCTTGTCATTGGTGCATAATCCTCTGATTCATTGCTTCGTCCATGGCGCAACTAAGCTGTATCTGCTGGTCTTGCATCGATACCCTACTTGGGATCTACCATTGGTTTTGGACTCGCTTATGGGTCCTCCATACAAACCTTTGCGGACTGCTACCCTCTGGCTCTTTTCGTGCAAGATCGCCTTCCTGGTGGTGATCACCTCAGCTCGCTGCATTTCGGAGATTGCTGCCCTGTCCACTCATGCCAACCCTGTGTATTCCACGTGGATTACATGGTCCTCTGTTTGGATCCTACCTTCATTCCAAAGGTCAGCTCCGTCTTTTCACCGCTCACAAGAGCTTATACTCCCTAATTTCTGCCCTCAACCGTCTCACCTTCAGGAGCGACATTGGCACACGTTGGACATCAGGAGGGCGTTACGGATCTACATTAAGAGCACTGCTTCCTTCCATAGATCGGAGTCTCTGTTTGTATCCTTCTTACCCATTTCCCTGGGTTGCAAATTCTCATCATCTGTCATCTGTCGTTGGATCCAACAGACTATCGCTTCAGCCTATGACCCCTGTGCTCTCCCGAGACCTCATTTGACCACACATTCCACCCGTAGTGCAGCTACATCGGCTTCCTGGGTTACTCAAGTGCCGTTGCTTGAAATATGCAGGGCGGCTACATTGCCTGCCCCCTTCATACAACATTATAAACTGGACAAGTTTGCATCGGCTGAGTCTGCGTTTGGATGATGTGTGTTGCAGCGGGTTGTTTCCGGGGAGGGGGTTTCGGACCCACCTCGTCCCCCCCCCCCGGGTTTCAGGACAGTGAACTTGGGTATGTCCCATCCTGGCCGCTGTCTCCACCCACAGTGGAGAAGGAGCATTGGTCCTACCTGAGATACACCTTCTCGTTGGGTGAAGACAGCAGCCAGACCCTCCCTGTGTCAGTCTGGTTTTCTTTCTTTATTTTACGCCCTGTTTCTCTTATCTTCTCCCACACGCCGGGTCTGTTCCTTTAAGTCTTCACAAAAGCTGGTCTACCCAGCAACAAAGGCAGGACTTAGCACTATGAACAGACTCAGTCCAATAAGCTGATTGGGCAGGTACAACCAATCCTGCCTGCTGTCTCCACCCACCGAGAAAGTGCGTCTCAGGTAGGACCAGTGCCCCTTCTGAACGTACTTAGAAAGGGAAGTGTGCAAACTCAGTGTCCTTTTAAAGGAACTGTCTACAGTTTCAGCAAAATTATTATTCACTCAACATCTTTAAACCCAATAGAAACCACTGTCTTGAGTATTCTCTTTATATGGCACAACTGTCTGGAGTACTTTAGATGATCTTAAACCCTCTCCTTGTCCAGAGGGGAATTACAACGAACTGGTCTACTTGGTGGTTCTTCATTCTTCATAGTTATTGGATTAACTTTTCATGGAACCATCTTCAGTTTGCAGAAGTCCTAGATCTTTGTATAGGTTTTCGAATTTTCTTTACCAATTTTATTCTTGGAGTGTGGTTCTTTTAAAAAAAAAATTAGGTTCTTCTGCTATTTCCAATCTTTGTATTTAGCAATTTGATCTCTTTTTCTATCACTCTTACCATTTTTCTTCTTTCCTCTTTTCTAATTTAGTATGCTAGATGTTTCCCTGGTTTATTTGCATTTTCAATATGATTTTGTTTAACATATTTTATCTTTTTTCTACAATTCCCAATAAATTAATGTTTTTTTAACTTTATTTATTATTCCAGTACTTGTCATCTTGTTTTTTAAACATTTTAAGTTTGTTAGGCATAGGAAAAACTTCTGAGAATTAATTACTAGTTTTAAAAAATTGAGTTCTTTCAAAACTTCATTCCCCTTCAAACTTAAGATGACAGCTTTCTATGAAACAAACAGTTACAATGGCATAGGATGAAATCAAAGACAACCATTAAATATTACATGAAATATGCAAGAAACATATTCAGTGATGAATAATTATATTTTTGAATGTCCAGAGTCACTTGAAAATTTAAGAAGACAAATTTGTCGAATAGCCATGTAAAGATCCATAACACTTAGAGTACCAAAAATGCAAATATATGACATTTTCATCTGAAAAACTGCTCAGTAACTAATATAAACATGAAAATGCCTTACGTTTAGTTACTTTACAAATTAAACCACAGGCAGATTTTTAAAATTCCCAAATAAAGAAGTATTTTTTAAAAAATCTGTTTTATTATTTAATTTGTATAGTTGCTCATTTTACCAAAATCAGCTCTTGGAAGCATACAATAGAACTAAAAACAATGAATAAATATGTAAAAGCATTATCATAATTATAAAAACATTAAAAACTATATAAAGAAATAAAACAGATGAGGGGATGTTCCCGGGGTCCCCTTATGCTTGCCAACATAATCAGGTCTTAAGGGATACCTCCCCTGAGGCCATCCTTCCACAATGAGGATACTGCCTACATCCTGTCAAATGTAGCTCCCTAGCCAAAGGAGCCTATAATATAGATAGGTTGCTGTTAAATTTGGTAAATTTAACATAATAAATAAGCAACAGATTTATGGAACAAATTGAAAGCCAATGTCCTTGATAACAATTTGCTTGATAATATTTTTATTATATAAAAATATAAATATTTTGTGAAATATTTCTTCCCCTTATCATAGAGATTAGAAGAGATATTTAAGTTTATAGTCAGAATTTTTAAGAGATAGATTTATAAGATATTTATTTTCAACCTTTGCATTTCAAATTCCAGTCTGCAATTTATGTATGTATTGAATCCGTTTTTGATTCAGAATTCATTATTAAGCTTCCATACACAATTATTACTTTTTTCTACAGTAAATTCAGGCAAATCAACATCAGATTTAAATGGGTAGAAGTTGGGACAAATGTTTCATTGTAAAATATTACAATAAAATGTATGGTTCAAGGAATATTTTTATGCCAGCATATTTTTATTTATTGCACTTTTATTTATTTATTTAGCCATACTCTAAATAAATACATAAAGTACAAGGAATAAAAATAAATATGAAATTCATATTCTAAGTTTTAGGTGAACATTTTTCAGTCAAAAATATGGAATGGAATGGAATGGAATGGAATGGAATGGAATGGAATGGAATGGAATGGAATGGAATGGAATTTTATTGGCCAAGTGTGATTGGACACACAAGGAATTTGTCTTGGTGCATATGCTCTCAGTGTACATAAAAGAAAAGATACATTCTTCAAGAATCATAAGGTACAACACTTAATGATAGTCATAGGGTACAAATAAGCAATCAAATCTTATTAGGAAACAGTCAATATAAATTGCCATTTTGGATCCAGCAAATATCCTATCTTACTCTGGAAAAAAAATTAATATTGGAAGCTTTGAATTTTGCATAAAATTATAGTGACATAGATATGCAAATTATAGCCACAGTTTTCCTCAACTTTTCAGTTAAATAGGTCTAAGTCTTCTGTGCCCCCAAATTCATTCTTAGACTTCTACAGGCCTGCTGATAAGAGTCTCTCCTGAGTAGATAGGCAAATAATTGCATTAGATGGATGTGCATGCTAATTCTAAATAGAATGAGTCTATTCTCTAGATATTATTCATTTATCTTTTTCAGATTTTGAAATTAGGGCATAATATCAAAATAATTATTTATTATAAACAGGAGAAAACAGGCCAAACTGTCGAAAAAAATTTCAAGGACATGAGCAAATGAAGATTAAATAACAAATTTATTATTTTATTAAAGAAAAAGATGTATGGAAGTGTCTAATCAAATTCTCTTTCTGAAGAGAGATTTAACCTTAGTTCAGATTCTTAAAAAAAAAAATCTCCCAAGTACTTTTTAAGATATATATAATATTGAACCACTTGATTTGACTGTGACAAATAGCACTTAACTGTACGATTGGAAAATAAAACATTATTCTAATTTAAAATAAAATATTATTCTAATTTAATAGTAATTCAGAAAGCAATATCGTCTAATATTTCTCATTTTAAATATACATGAATTTATCCTGTTTTTCATGACAATATAGGAAGAATTTAAATCTTTCATCCTGTTTTTAGAAATTGCTGCATCATGTGATAGGCAAGTAGCTGAATTAGCTCCATGGAGGATCAAAAGTACTCAATTTAATCATTTGTGAGGTTGATAAATACTTGATTATTTTTGACTATATAAGCTAACGTGACTATAATAAGTTAACATGACAGTAACATGTATTCAGCGTGTTAAAATGTTCATTTAATGTACCATATTAATAGCTAAAATTTTAATAGGATCTGAGGGGAGGAAGACAGGAAGCCATTAAAGAAATGTTTCATCTGAAGTCCTGTCCCCTGCAATCTGACCACTATTAGTTGCAATTCTTCTTACACATTATGCATACATTTATCAGCAATGCAGCATTTGCAGACAAATGTAGTTTGTGGATTAATTCTTCTATAACAGGGGTGTCAAACTCGATTTCATAGAGGACTGCATCAGGATTGTGTTTGACCTCGGGGAGCCGGAGTGGGCATGGCCAGGGTGGCATGGCCAGATCGGCATCACTTGTGTTGAGGGCACCTGTGGTGGCTGGGTGCTCTGCCAGTAAAAGTGGGTTCCTAAGCTCTGTTTTTGGCTATGATGGCCTCCTATAACCATCTGCCAGCGAAAATGGAGTTTGGGAGGGCCACGTGCAGCCCTCCCAAGTTCCATTTTCATTGGCAGAGGCACTGCGGGCAGGTCCTTTGCTGTTTCCAGGGTGTCCCCACAGGCCAGATTCTGTCCTCAGGCCTTGAGTTTAACAGCCCTGTTCTATAATAACTTCAGCCTAATATTAGTAGTTCTTATTTTATTTGAAGCAGGAATTGGACAAATTTCTTATAAGAAATTACAATACATGTAAGTGATTATGCACCTGTTACTTAAACTGATTTTTAATGTTTCACAAAAAGATGTTAATGAAGGAGGAAAAACCAAGTCATATGATGAACAAGCATGATCCTATCGTACATCCTCTATCAAAATATCTCCAAAATTGTTTCATACCATGTAAAAAAATTTGAATATTGAAAATATATTCTTTATCTAGAATTCTATGTGGGTTTATTTTCATTCACTGAATATGTTTATACATTCCCTGAATTTCCTCCAAGATCAATGTACCGTGCAGAACTGATATTGCAGGTATAAAGAGTGTATAAAAAGAGGTATAAATCACTCCCATTCCCAGTTTCCTGAACAAAAAAAGTTCTATTAAAAGATGGGCTCTCTTGATTGCTGCTCTTTATTTCTACAACATAGTTGATATGTTAATAAAAATGGTTATTGTAATATTAATACATGAACATTCTCTGATAATTTAACTATCAGTTAAGAACGTATGTAGTATGTAATTATATATTGTAAGATTTCTTCAGCTTTCATGATTTATTTTTGTTGATTCTCAATTTTTATCTAAATATAATATTCAGCATGAAATAAGTATTTTGTTTCTAATGCAGATGTGATGAATGCAGACTATGCTATCATTTTGGTTGTTTGGATCCTCCCTTGAAAAAATCTCCAAAGCAAACTGGCTATGGATGGATTTGTCAAGAATGTGATTCTTCCTCATCTAAAGTAAGTTAATGAATCTTATGAAAATGCGGATAAGATTTTGAAAAATAGTTCACAAAAGCTCACATTCAGTTCCTAATAAAACATTGAAAGTCAAAATTCATGCTACTATGATTGTATAATTGTATAACTATAGTTGTTTTTGGCAAAGTATACAATGATATTTACAATTATTCAAGTCATTGTATTGTATTCTTAGTATGTAGAATGTTCTATACTTCTTAAGAGTTTAATGGTGAAGGTCTGTGACAATTCATTGAATCATACTACATTGCTAAATTGTTTACTATAAGAGGCCTATATTCTATATATGTTGGTTTAATAGATGCTGTAAAATGAAATTGGAAATACAATTGAAAATATTTGTAAATACAGTGCATTATTGCTGACTGCTTAATTCTTTTGATAGATGTATTTTAATAGATTCAGTCTTTGTATATAATTTACATGAATTTTGAAATAGACTATTTTAAGTTGTGAAGAAAAACAAGGGTATAATTTTCCTTTTCAAATGGGAGATTAGGTTAGGCAGTGAACGTTATTAATCAATTTTTTTGGTAAATATATAATTTTTGGGATAGGATCTTTATAACCATTCACCATTCAACAAGTATATTTGCAGGAGGAAGTAAAAAAAATCAAGATGGTATCTGCAGACATACAATTAAATCTTGAACACTTTTTATGTTCATGAAAGAGGGGTATGGCTTCAAAAGGAATCATGATGACTCTTTTGACCTATTCTTTGACAGACAGTCAGATATGGACATTGAAAAACATTTAAATGGTCTGGTTTCTGAGTGAACTAAAAATGGCTACAGTATTATTCTAGGCAATATTTCAAACTAAAACTCCTTGCAGATAAATACCTGAAAGCAACATGAATAGAAATAATTTATTAATAATGTTTTTTGCCAGCAATGTTAACTTAAAAAACAGAGCTTTGGTACATAGCAATCTTACCTCTTGTTTGTGATAATCTTAATTAATTTTTATCTGTTTTCAGCATGGGAAAATGTAATGGCATTTGAATGAGCAAATAATATTAGAAAGAAATGCTTTATAAAGATTTCTTGTTAATAATAGTTCATCATAAAGCAGTGTCTCATCAGTTTTAAAACAATTATTCTGTTTTGTAGTATTATAATCCATTTTGCTAAATAATACTTCACTTCAAGTAAAACAGTGCAATGATTTTCATTTTAAAAGTCTTTTGGCATGGTTGTACACTGCAAATTTAATTATCTAATGAGCGCTTCCAAGTTTTATAAGTTTTTGGGCTCAGTCCAGAAAATTCCTTTATCAGTTGCAAACAGTTTTTTATTACCTGCATAAAACCAGCTGTGGGATGAGATCGTATGTAGCAGTCCATCCCATAACTGTGTTTCCCCATCTAACTTTTAATTAGTGCATGAATATCTCTTTTTTATCCCACATTTCTCTGTGAGAGAGAAAAGCCAGCACATTGGAATTCTTAGTTGGGGCCTTAACATTAACTTATATATGTATATATACGTAGCTCACACAAACACAGACATTCCGATGGACCATGCATGAGAGAAATCCATTGGAAATGGAAAAGTAAGTAAATCTTACCTGATCAATTTTCTTTATTTATGACAATGAATTGCAGACTGCAGAGCCAACTTGTCAACACCACTTTTTCTTTCCATCATTAAATCTTATTTTCTATATACATCAGCAGTTTCGTGTATATGTTCAAATAATGAAATAGCAATGCTTTCTTTTTAGCTTTTAGTTTTTGCATACAGTGTTCTTATACCAGTGAAATCAGAGTCAGAAAGGATTGTTACAAATGAAAATTATAAGAGAATATTAGTGTTTACTCACCCGAGCAGTATGGTGGCCTAGAGATGAAGATGCTCACCTCCCAGTTGGTTAAGAGTTCAATCCTAGGCAGCGACATATGTTTCTCTGTCAGGGCACAAAGAGAAAATATCTGCTGCAATCTTTCTGTAGACATTAGAAAGGGTATCCAACCTGTAAAGACTAAGATCCATCAGTCGCCCCCAACACCACTCTGATAAAAGGGGTTACAGGATTGTAAAAAGAAAAAAAATATTTAGTCACCTACTGTTAAAACCACCAACTTAATGTAAACATTTTGAGCATAAATGTGTAATTCTTTTAGTTCCAGAGTAATCTAATTCTTGCACAGGGATAAGTACAAAAGTGCAGGAGATCTTTGAGCTATTGAGGACAAAACAATTGTTTCACCCAAACACCCTTATTCTCAATTTTAAGTAGCCTTGAAAATTGATTAATCATTCTATGTTGTGCCAGTTGTATGCATTGCTGAGGATCTCCTGACTTCTTTTGTTGCTTGCCTTGACTTGGATATGGTGAACCATACTAGTGATGTCTTTGTCTGACTTGAGATAGGATGGCTTGAGAAATATATGGAAAAGGACTGAGGATCTGTATGTATAGCCTGCGATAAAAAGTAGCATCATTCCTCTTTGCAGGTCAATGAACATTTGTTAATATGGGACACAAGTGATTTTGGCCTTTTCTGTCACTAAAAGTGGCTGTTGAAGAACCATCACATTCATTGTGCTGACTTATTTAAAATAGTCCCTCTTTACAGGAAAGTTTAATAATGGAAAATGCTTTACAAATAGTGCATGTATGAACATCACTACTATGAGCAGTAATACGAATTTAAAAGCCAATATTGCTTCTGCTGATTTTCTTAATAATCTTAAAAATATATTACTTGAATATCTACTTTTGAAGACTTATTCAAACAGGTTATTATTATAGGAAGCAACAGAATCTGGGGTTAAAAAAAAATGAAATATAAACTTTTAATTGTCTTTCACATTTTAGTTTCACTAATCTAGAATAACTCAATTACAGTGGTGATGGGTCCACCATTTGAGGACCTGAAGGGCCAAATTGGGGATAGATTATCTTGGAGAAAATCTGTCTATTTGGTCAGTAAGAATTATAGTGTAGTGATACATACTAAAATTTCAATTTCAGTTTTTTTGGGGTCTTTTGAAATATAAAAAAGCCTCTAAGAAGATCTGCCAGAATATAATGTTTATTTTAAAGCAGCAATAGGACAAATTGTCACATGTAAATGCAGGACTCTGAGTATGGTTACTGTCAAAAATATTATAGCCATTGATAGAACCTAGCTATATAACTTGTTTTTGGTCAGCCACACTGTTTAAAAACAGTGTTCAGTAGTTATTTAGCTAGTTTTGCATAATTCATAATTTATAACAGGTGTTATTGTTTTCCTAGACATTTCCAGATTTTACTGGATGTTGTGCAAACATTACCTGAGCAATCAATGTTAGTAATGTAATGTGTAATGAAATCACAATCACTTGTGAAAAAATGTGTGATACCTTGCACAAAGGTTATATACTACTTGCATAAAGATGAAAATGGATTTCTTAGGAGGTAGTTGGGCTAATAAAAGTAGGAAAAAGAAGAAATATTTCTTTAGACCTTTTTTTTAGACTTTATCATGCTTCACATTTCTTACTGAAAGCAATTTGCTTTTTCCACACAGATCAAACAAGCACTACAGTAACATATAATTTTAATTTAGGTTAAGAGAGTATGTTTGAGACTAATATGCAGATTCCTTTTGGATTCTTTTTTTTTTCCAAAATTGGTTTCCAAAGCAACATACTCTGTCTTTAGTGAATAAGAGTAGAGTTGTTACAGAATATGGGCAATGTATTCATTTTGTTCCTAATATTTCTCAAGGAGTTTTCAGTTTTAAGATTTTGGATTTGCCTGCCATCTGTGAAGTGTGGGCTTGCTCTCTCCCCTTGAAACTAATGCTTAACTAGATCTTGCCCTGTACTTTTCATTTCTACTAACTGGAAAATACCTTATGTGTTAAATATAGGGTGAAGTGGATGGAATGAAAAACAAGTATCAGGTAATTGTTAAACATGTAAAATTAGATATTTATTTTCTAATTTAAATAACAGTGATTGTTGGCATATATACATTTATTTCAGTATGAATATTTAACTGTTAAAATAGTGCAAATGATTTTGCATTATAGTAGCATTTATATCTTATGGAATACAGACCCACAAAATAATTGTATGTGCATTACAGTGTAGAGCCAAAACCATAGATTGTGTTAAGTACAGCAATAATTTCGATCAATAAAAAGCCTGTTGCAAAGAACCGAAAAAAACAAGAGCTAACTCAAGGCAAAGGTGAACACAGGTTTATGTTGGCTATATTCTAAGTAAATTCCTAGATTTGTGTCTAATGGCCCTTTTGGCTGTAAGATAGAGTAAATCCTCAAAAAAGGGACTTTAACCTGTCAAGAAATCCTTTGAGATTCATGGGTAAACTAATGTATATATGTACCAATAATGGCTGAATTTCTCCCTTTTGACAAACTACTTACATCTCATTAACTTGTCAGGTTCCACCATTGAACCAGATTTAAATCCCCAAGTATGCTTGGAAGAATGGCCCTAGCTTTTTCAAATGGACATAATTTCCTTCACTCAAAAGGTGCATGTTTTCATGTCTGAACAGCCATGTTACTTGTGGGCTAATTCACAATGCTGCTTTCATCAAGGATCATGTGAATGTTTTGGCAGCATTATTTTACCATTCATCATGCTTTGTCAACTTTGTGCTCCTCCATACCATATATTGAAAGAACGTTGCTGTAGAGATTCTTGCTTCGGAGGGGAAGATTTCTTTTTAAACACATAAACTATATAACTAAAGACATTAAAGAGCATTACTAAATACATGATTTGCAATGTAAAACATTCATTAAGATGATATCTAGTATTTCTTACAAAAGGAAATCCTATCCCATCCAAGTAAATCTGCTCTATAGTTGCACAGTTCTTACTTTTATAATTTCCAGAAATTAATTCTGTTTCCTTATAAGTTGATTTCTGTACTTCCCTTTGGAGCAATAGACAACAAGTCTAGTCTATTTTTTTCATAATTGCTCTTGAAATGTTTAAGAATATTATTTTATCTTTCCGTATTCTAGATTAAACAACTACTAATATGGAACTTATTTTTGTAAGCCACTCAGAATCACTGAGAGTGACTAAACGGCCATACAAATTCTCTTAAAATTAATAAAAATTTAAACCCATGCCTTTGAAAAAACAGCTGTTAGCAGTTTGATACTTTTATATGCTTTGGACTATAATTCCTAGTTATTCAATCAGAATATTTTACAAGTGCAAAACTGGAAATGGAGCAACTTGAAAAAAAGGGTTCTTAAATATTTAATATTAAATTAAATATTTAATTTATATGTATATTTAATATTCAAGTGTCTAGTCAAACTTAGTAACCTGTTGCCTGTTTTAACAAACCTCTAAGCTATTTATTTTGATGGTGTTTGGAACATATAATGCAGACATATCAATAGTTTTCAAAAAAAGTTATGTTAATATACATTCTAATAGAAACAGGCACTCCTATTGTAACATTTATTTTTATTTATTTATATCCTGTCTTTATTATTTGTATAAATAATTCAAGGAGGCAAAAATACCTAATACGATTTCCTCCTCTTATTTTCCCACAACAACCCTGTGTAGTAGGTTGGCTGAAAGAAAGTTATTCACCCAAGGCCACCCGACTGGCTTTTATGCCTAAAATGAGACTAAAACTCACAGACTCCTAGTTTCTAGTCTGGAGTCTTGAAGTGCTTCTAGAGCTAGACACTGTCTTGAAAAAGGGACCACAGTGATTCTCAGTTTTACAGTTTCAAACTGGATGTGCATATTTTTACTGAAGAATTGTCAAGTTATCATTGTTAGAATATGAAAGAATTTATATATAATATTATAAACTATATTTAGCAAAGAACTATATTTGAATTTGCCAACTTTTCCTACTTAGAAAAATCATTTAGATAATGAATTCTGCAGGAGACCCAGGATGTTTTTGGCTTCCCCAAAAGATGCTAAATTGCTTAAACTCTGCATGCTATAGTGCATACCATCTACTTGAATGTATCAAATGACTATTGCCTTGGAAATATTTTTTTATTATTTCTTCTTGCTAATGTAGATTTGTTATTTCACTTTGCTTTGGTCACATTTAATCAGCTACTGAATTTGGAAAATGAAATATATCAAACTGAACAGTATCTGCATCAAATAAGTTTGTCCTAGAGTGAAGTCCTGAGAATTAGGCAGACTGCTAATTCTCAGGACTTTGGGCAAACTGCTGAGGAGCACATTCATTACAAAACTTGTATCTCTGTGTTGGAAACATATTCCATACTATGCAAGGATATTTGCTATGTAGTTGATAAAGTCATATTTGCCAGTAGGAATAGTAATGAAAATAAATGGACAGCATTCCAGTTTTTCTTACTGAGAGCCATATAATTTAATTAAAAGCTGATGGTGGACGGTGAATACCAAATAGAACACATTTTAGAATAATTCTTCATAATTCATAACTTTGATTATGTGCTGCCTTTCTTTTGCACAAAAAAATATTCAAAAATATTATGTAAGCTTGAAGCAAAGAATTGCCATATTTGCTTTAAAAGGAAGATCAGAAGCATTTCAATGTGTATAACAATTAATTTTCCATATGTGTCTTTTTAAGCCACTGGCATAATGGAAAGCTACTTCCTGTGCTGAAGATAGGGCTTTCAAATTCAAGGCAATGGAATTAAAATAAAATGTGCCTCAAGCAGATTGGTGTCAGGTGTTATGGCTTTGATGCTAAAGTCTTCAAATCCAAGCACTGAGGAACTTAGAACTATTTTAGGTATCATATTAATTTTCCAATATGTCCTACTTTTTCCCCAAAGAAATTTCAGGAATATTATATAATCCCCCTCACCAGTATTATTGTAACCATAGTTTTGTGAACTAAGTCGCCAAAGAGAGATAGTGTTAAGACCAGCATTGCTCAGAGGGTTATAGAGCTGAGTGGAGATTTGGATTTGAACTTCTTATCTAGTTTAATTTAACAATTGTGTTAGAACAGTGAAACAGTTATGTCGAATAAATGGCATCTTCTTAAATGCTGCTGAATCCTCACTGCTGCCTGCTACCAGTTTACCCTGCTGCAAGCCCCTTCGAATTTGAATAGGTCGAACAGAGAGCTCACTAGTCCTCATGATTATTTTCATTCTAGGGTTGCTAATTTGTTCAGATCAAAATGTATTTGAAAAATGCATTTTATGTACATTTTTGATTAACGTGACAATTTTCTCATTTAGCAATAAAAATAGACCACAGTTCAAACCATCTTCCCATATAAGTTGCTTTGTCCATAGTTTTTGTCCTATACACAAATTAGGATTTGCTCTCTATTTTCCAATGTATCAATTATTTCTATATTACGTTCCACATGTTCATTGTTAGCATTTCTATAGGGCATAAACATTGTTACCCTGGATTGGTTCATGGGAAATATCTGTATATAATCCTCTATAGCCAATAGTCTTCTGTAGGTAGAGAAGCCAAACCAATTTTCTCACAGTCACAACATCTTTTTAGCCACTCACATGTCATGTTTGATAGCTAAAAGGTATATTTAGGTTCATTTTTAAATCTGATTTGTTTTTAAGATTCCTTATAATATGAATTACAAACAAGTTTTACCTACAAATTGTAGCACAATTTCTTTCTATTAAGATTCTGTAATTGCAAAGTTTGGTTATTATTTACTAACTTACAAAAACTCAATTTTAAGAATAACATTATTGAAAAAATAGATATGGCTCTTCCTGTTCAGAAACTTTCTCATGAACTGCTAATTGCTACAAAGCCTAGTGCTTACGAAAATATATACACTCGTAATGGTTATTTAAAATGTACTGGATTTTGGTAGTCAAATATCAAAGGAAAATGATAAATTTTATAATTTCCAAAAAAGTAACCCTTGAAAGTATACAACAAACAATAATCATTTATGGTCTAAAATATAGTATGATGTATTTATATAATTTTTAAAATAACTTTTTAATCTCTATGCTGCTGCAGGCCTAACAATTGATTCCTATGTCTCTGTCATTTCGTTATTAATATTTTTTATTTTCATGCTATTTTAGCTACCTGTATAGCAGCCTATGCATAAAAAATTGGCATAAATCGCAGCTTAGTTTATTTTCAAAGTACCGTAATATTCCATATATATTTCCTGATTCCTATCATAAAGTTATAGTTAATGCAGATCTACTACTACTTTTGTTCAAATTTTTCAACCACTGTAGATGCTCCAAAATCAACAAACAATTCCCTACTGGTACACTAGGTATGGTACTAATTATTTATTTGTATTCTATTCTTCTGGTACACATGCCAAGAGCACATGAAGCACAGTTATAAAACTACAAAAAAGTAAATTGGCTACCAATGTTGGAAAACTGAAATATATATTTAAATTATCATTTTATGCAAAATAAAAATAGAATGCTAATGGCAAAAAAAATACATTGTGATTGGAGAATGGTTTTATGAAAAAATAAATCATACTTATTAAATATATATAAAATCCAAACAATAAAAAATATTGGCTATCTAATAGACCACTTATAATCATGTTTTCATGGATTTAACTGATAAACATAGAAATTGTGTCATGTTTTTGTTATCATATTATGAAATGTAACTCTGCCATATTCACTTGCTTACTTCACTCATTATTGTAGTTATTTTTTCTAACAATGCAATGGCTTTTGCAGTCTCTAGCTAAGAAAATTTGCAGAGTTCATTTTCTGAATCTGAATGACTTCTAAGAAGATCATAATTTTTATTCTTATTTGAATGCCTCATTGAATTATTTAGATCAAATTACCCTTTTTTGTTCAGTCAGAACAGTATTCTGAAGAGCTTGTATTTGTCTATTTATTATATTTACATTGTTGCAAAAGACTAATAGGATGAACATGTATACTAGAATGTGTTTATTGGAGCATGGCAGTGAAATTCTTATTTATTTAGAATTTTTTTTGTACAATGTGAACATGAGTTCAATTTTTTTGAGAGGAAAATCAAATATTAATCAAATTTGGACAATGCATTTATGAATAAAAACCACAGAAAATAAAAGATATCTGATTTGAACAATCAGGTACTATTTATATGCAAAAGAAAGAACCAATTACTTGATTTTTATTATTCTTGCTGTTAAAAATGTTTTCTTTCCATAGATAGTTTATACATAAATATAGTTTTAAGTTTGTTAAAATTAACTCCTAAAATTACTCAAATATTTTGTGACTTTGTAGCTGGTTTTAAAAATATTTTTCTTTATTTTTTCTTCTCACTAAATGTATCTTTTATAAAGGATGAAAGTTATTATGTGGTTCAAAGGTTTACAAACTCTATTAAATGTATGTGGAGTTTTGTGTACTTTGAATCTTTTGCCTTGAAGACTTTAAAGCACAATAGGCACTATTAACTAAACCTATACAGGTAGTTTTCAAATTATGATGGCAATTGGGACAAGAATTGCTATTGCTAACCAATGTGGTTATAAAGCACATCACCACATCACTTAGCGACTGCAGTCCAGACAGTCTAGGTCATAACTTGAAGAGCCACAAACCTGTGGCTGTTTTACAGGTCTGTTTGTACAAACCTGTAAAACAGAAAGCAGATACGTAGATAGCTCTTGACTTACAACCATTTATTTAGTGACCATTCAAAGTTACAATGGCATTTCATTAACTGTTTTTCACACTTACGACTGTTGCTGCATCAAAATTCAGATGTTCGGCAACTAACATGTATTGCAGTATCCCGGGGTCATGTAATCACAGTTTGCGACCTTCTGATAAGCAGAATCAATGAGGAACCCAGATTCACTTAATAAGCGTGTTACCACGCGTGTTACCAAACTTAACCACGTTAAGTTTGTCAATGGGGCAAAATTCACTTAACAACTGCCTTACTTAACAACAGAAATGTTGAGCTCAATTGTGGTTGTAAATCAAGGACTACCTGTAGTTAAATAGGAAGCAGGTAAGAAATTTTGGGTTGCCACAGGGAGGGAGGCCCTGGGAAGACCAGCGCAGGACATGCATGAATTGGAGAAGGGGTGCTGTGGAGTGAGGCATGTGAAGGAAAGTCAAAGGAATGAGGGTGCAGTGTGTGTGTGTGTGTGTGTGTGTGTGTGTGTGTGAAAGAGAGAGAGAGCAAAGGGGGGAAGGAGAACACAGTTCAAGCATGGATATGAGCAAACACGACAGGCAGATATGATACATGGAAGCACAGAATGGTTGAGTGAATCATGACTTCCCCTGCCACCTCCCCATTGACTGCTTGTTGGAAGCTGTCACAGAAGTTTGAAAATAGAGAACACGTGACCAAATAGTGGAACACTGAACAAGTGCCTGATTTTGTTCACATGACTGCGGGTGCTAGAATAGTAGAATCTCAACCTCTCTTCATTATAGCTTTGAATGGATTCTGAATGATGGATGTTACACGAGGATTACCTACATTTGCTGTGGATGTCATATTGTATTCCTCTGTTAGATTCTACTAATTTACTAACAGTAACATCTGTTAGCTTTTATTAATTTTAAGCTATTTTTTTAAAATAAAGCTTCAGTATCATATTCACTTAACAAGTGCTTTAACAAATGTTTACAAGCATGTATAGTTGAAATAATAGAATAAGTAGTTTGCTAAACTTCAACAATATGCTTTCAAATAGATAATTTAGTCTAAAAGTTCAAATTACAATTATTTTAATTAACTTTGGACTGTAAACGTTGGAACATTCATTATTTATACATTGAACAGATAACAAACAGCAGAAGAGATCTAAAAATAAGTAATTGTGACAAAAATCTTGTAGAGATAACATACAAATATATCCATTTTTCATCCAGATATTACTTTCGTTGATAAGAGGAATATATGAATTATTTGATGATCTCAGAGTAGAAGAATTATTTTTAAAGGGTTTTTTTTGAGGGGGGGAGAGAGCAATCTTAAAATAATCTGTTTCCCATCCCATCCCAAAATACTGGATGTGTGTATCCTGAGAAATTATAGGATGGGAAAAACAGAAAAGAAGAGGCAAGAAGAAATAGATATTAAATAGAAATATTTGCCTTGTTAGAATGCTGAAGAAAAGCTGTCAACACATTTAGGTTCCACAGGAAGATATATTTGAGTTTAAAAGTTTAGCTATTTCTCTGTAATAATTTTAACCCAGTTTCCATCAAAAGTTTTGTATAATAGAAATGAAGATTGTATACTGTTTTTAAACATTCATAGTACTAAGATATGAAAAATGTCCTAAGAGGTTGGTAGTAGCAGAAGAAATGAATGAAAACAATTTGCATTTGCAAAAAAAGGAGGCAAATCAATAAAATGTTAAGTATATTCATATACATTTAACAACAATTCATTTAATAACCAAAGTTATAGTCGTGCTAAAAAATGACTTATAGACACACAGTTTATGATTGTCACAGCGTCCTAATGGTTATATTATCAAGATTCCATCTCATATTACAATAGTTGCAGCACCCCACAGTCACAGGATCAGCATCTATGACCTTTCCATTTGGCTTCCATTTGGTTTCCAACAAGCAAAGTGAGGAAATCAGTATAAAGTCACAAGTCACCCTCACATGAGGTCTCACTTAATGACCATGGATTTTTTTGTTTTTTTTTAAATAATTGCAATTGGGACTACCAGAGCTGCTAATTTTACTAAGACTTGAGCAAAATATGGCAAAGTAATAAATGTGAGATAGTTATAGGAAACAGAAAAACTAGCAAAGTTTTATTCGGTGATAAAAGCAAAGAGAAAGTTTTGAATTCTTGGTAAATTAGTAAACTATAACTCTTGAATGCATTGCCACTTCTTTGTGATCTCCATGCAATCCTGCATGCAAGAAAAATTCTAGGATCTTTTCCATCTCTAGCATATTTTGATCTGCCTCTTTAACTAGAACATTTTTGTTCTAGTTGCAGAGTCCAAAACATCCAGTTATGGTTGTTAGATGTATTTTTGTAGTATTTTAGATGGCTCATATAAAATATAGGCATGCTGAGATGAATGTTTTGGTATTATAGGATTATATCAGGCTGTAAGATTTACAGAACTGGCCATTATCAGAGTATAGTTTCTATTTTGTGTTTGGAATATAAAAGTACCCTTGAAGAGCCAAAGTATGTGAAATAATAGTCTAGTCTAGTCAATCTCTCTCTTCCCCACTCCCTCCCCCCCCCCATACACAAGAGAAATCCATCTTTTAAAAAATTTCCAGTGAATTTAGCAGAGTAATATTCTACATAATTTTCAGTGTCTTTAATTTATGAAGACTGAAGAATTTTCCAGCTTTCAAACCAGCACTAGTTTTGACCTTTCAGTTATTGTGAGCTCAGCAAAAGATTGCTGATTAATTTTGCTACTAAAATGGTAGCTGGAGTGTTCATTCCTTTTTTAATAAATAGATCCATTTTAATACTGCTGCTGACTTAGATATAATAAAATGTTCTTTGCATTTAGCTTCCACTGTATTAATAATTGCATCTGTATTAGCAGCTTGCAACAAATGATTTTGGAACACTCAGCTAATTTGCATTAAATCAAATACACAGCATCATCTGTTTTATCTTATTTCTGGTACTTTTTAATCCCATAGGGCAAATCTTCTTGTTCACAAGTCTGAACACATGTGTATATGCAACATGTTTTGTAGGACCTTTTTATAAGGACAGCATTTATTTGCAATCTTTATTCTTAACAGTACAAATACAGAGGTGTGAAAATTAAGGAATATTGCGAATGAAGAGATTTAGAATTTGTACTGTTTTCTCCCAGATAAAGTTCTATATTGGGTTATAAAAGTTTAAAAAATATTATTTTACATTATTGCCACCTATTTGTACAGCTACTTGGAAATCATATGGGATAATAAAGCATTCCTTATCAGACTGGATGAAGAAATGATTCTTAGTAAATAACAAGTACTTCAAATTCCAAATGATTGGTAGCAAAGTATGAAAAATTCAATTTCTATATGTTCAAAACAGAATACTTAATATGCTTGATTATTTATTTAAATCTATAACACCTTTATTATTTTTGTAAATAACTCAAGGCAGCATTCGTACCTAATATTGTTTCCTCTTCCTTTTTGCCTCACAAAAACATCTTGTTAGGCAGGTTGAGCTGAGTGACTGACCCAAAGGCACCTAGTTATTATTTTGTTTCAGAATCTCACCTGATATAAGACAACCTTTAGAAATATTGCTTGTGATCAATTGAAGTTTTACTATTCAAATGTGTAGATTTAGGTCATTAAGTGTGTGTGTGTATATGCATTGTCACTTAGGGGTGTACTCACTTTTGTTGCCAGCAGTTTAGACATTAATGGCTGTGTGTTGCATTATTTTGAGGGGATAGCATATTTACACTGTTATACAAGCTGTATACTCATTACTTTACATTGTAGCCAAGTGTCATTTCTTCAGTGTTGTCACATGAAAAGATACACTTAAATATTATTTAGGATGGCTTCACGCCAACTCTATTTACTCTCCATAGGAAGCTTGCATAAACAATATAGTGTGTAGTAGACATTATCTTGTAGCATCTGTTTAATAATTCCTTTAAAAGTCTATTGGAAATACTGGAAATTAAACTTGACACTTTTGCACTTTTCTGTAGCTTGTATGAACAGCATTCACACACACTACAATATTAGTATGATTAGTGAATGTTTGATCACTTAATCTTTTAATGCTACAATACAAAATATGCCTTGAGGTAATGGGTATTTTTCTGATGAATATGTAACATATGTGTTACTGCAATTTACATATGTCCTAAACATTTTTTTTACAAACCTTAAAGCCATTCTAATTAAGTTACCATTTAAAATCCAAATAAGAAAGAAATCAAAGGAGACAAATCCTTATTTGATCAGAATGATTTTGTGATAATGTATTGTACTCACAAGAGGTTTTTAAGGCACATCTTTCAGATGTATAGAACAACAAGCAGTAGAGTAATTATAAAATTGTACTGCATTTTAAAAGGAATTTTAAATTAAATGCAACAAAAAATTAAAACATTAATATGCTTTTCCCCAAAAAACTTTTTCATGGCTTTTCTTCCAAGAAACAGCTTTTCTATTTTGTGGTTCTACAAACTAACCACTGTCTTTGGCTTTTCTGTTTATAAAAGTCTTTGTTTGTAACTTGGGTTTCAAATTCATTACTGCAGTCAAGTAGTTCAGAGCCTGGTGCAGGAGATAAAACCTTTGCAAATGAAGAGAGAATCCATTTTCCGTATACCTCAGGCCACATAAAATTGATTGCAGTAATAAAATGACAGCACCTTGTAATATACTGACGGCTTTTTAATTTGAAAACTAGCTTGTCTGATTCAAAGCTTGTTTAAAGCTAATTTATGGCTTGTGTAATTTTCAGCTGAATCCTGAGTAGAGGATGATATATGAAAACTGATAGAGTTAACATAATATATTCAAATGTATTGTTACAGAAAGATATTTTCTTTATTTTTTCAAGTAGCAAGTTTTTCAATATGTGTTTAATGTTTAAATTAAACATTAGCATCTGTATGGAATACTAGAGCCACCTTTCTTTAAAAGAATTATAGTAAATATCAAGAATTATTACAGCTACAGAGGAGTAGAAATAGATCTGTTGAATCTTCATGCATAAAAATGTGAGGTAAGAGGGAAGAAGTAAAGGGGAAGGGCAAAATTGTCCCACTCCTTTCCTTTCAGTCTATATCTGTGCAGTTCCTATCCCAAATTTGCACTGCTTTCAACCCTGTTTTTATAAAAATGCTGTTTTTTCTTCCACTGGAATATTATTAAAAAGCCTTTGTAAATCTTGAATATGGCCCTCAGGATTTGAAACTTCCCTTTCCCTTTTCTTGTAACAATAGAACTGAGCCATGCCCAATTTTGCACTTTTAATTATTGAAGATATTTAGGAATTAAAGATTGAATTGTTTAGTTCACATTGCTTAAAATATTTGAGCATATGTTCAGAAAGCCAGATCAGAGCCTACAATCAAGGAGATGAGCTAACAGCAGCATTTCTGATCATTTCAAGGAACTGATTTCCAACCAACCAACATATAGGTTTTGTGCTGATTTGTATTTTTTAGGTTTCTTTTTAATTGCCAGAACAGTGCTGCAAGATATGATCAGTTGCCAGTTGATGCAACAAAATAAGAGTAATTTCTTTCCAGGAATTATTGCTTTGTCCCCAGAAAAGCTGGAGGGATATATCCTTTGGATAGAAAGAAATAATATTCATAAAGACTTTAAACTGAATTTTGTGTAGGTTTATTTCACAGATGAGATTTTGTTTCATTAGCTCAGAACAGAATTATTATCCCAATGAGGGATATGCCATGAGTAATGGAAAAATCTTACATTTTTCAGTGATTTGCATGTTCTTAAATATATGCTCGTAGGGTGTTAGCAAGAAATATGAACATCAGTTCCTGGAGATCCCCAAGCAACAGAAAAGATAACCCTATGTATAGAAATGTGAAAGGGTTATTGTGCATGATTCATTATGTTTGCAAAGTAATTGGTTGACCAAACTATTATCTTAAAACTTATTCCCATTTAAGGATTTTTTAAAGGAAATATTGTAATTAATTTTTCTATATAGAAGAAATGTTAAACATTAGAAGCACATACTTTACATTCTTTGCAGGGATATCTAATATAACTTGATAATGATCATTGCAACAGGCAAGAGTAGCTTAGGCAAAGATTAATATATTTGTTCAATTTTTTATATAGATTAATAAATTCCATTTTAAAGCTTATAGAGGAAGCAGAGTTGTTTTGAATTCTTATCATAAGTACAATAGAAGTTTAAACACACAGGTTAATTAGTTACAAAATAAAATACAAAATATGCTGAGCTATTCCTTATTGTTTTTATTCTTCTACACCTACCTCTATCTAATTTTCTTTTCCTAAAACATAACCTAAGCTTGAATAGTTTTGGATATAGATTACCATATGAAAGAAAATTTATATTGAAACCAACATTGAATTATTTTTATCAGACTCCTTCCAAAAAAATAGATGAAGTCAGATACCTGAAGTTAAGGTATACATGAAATGGAAAAACTAGTTTTGATCTTGGAGCAATGTTCCTTACCAGAAAATTATTTTGGAATGATTCTGGAAGATTGTAATCCAAAGGAATAAAAATGAGTTGTGAATCACAAAACTTGAAACTTTTCTTCAAGTGTTACAATTTTAGGAAATACTTGGAAATTATATATGAGTCATTTACTCCCTTGCTTTTTTGCTTCGATATTGCATAAGTAAATAATGTAGCAATCCAAGTTTCCTGCCTGCTACCTCTCCACCAATTTACAGACAACTTGACACAAAACAGTTCTTTTCCTCTTCATAGTCTGTGTCACTAGAAGAACAAATTTCCTAGCACCTTCCAGGTTCATTGTGGTATATAGATTCTTGAAATCCAAAAGGAGATAATGCTAGACCCAACTATACTGGACAATTTTTGCCTGGAATCCAACCTTCCATTTTTAGGGAAGATTTTTGAGAATGTGATTATAGAGAAGCTTCAGGGAATCCTGAATAAAATGGATTATCTGGATACTTTTCAGTTAGATTTCAAGAATGGATATAGAACTGAAACAACATTGGTCATGATTTTAGATGGCCTCTGGTAGATGTGGGATGGAAGGAATGCATCCATCTTTGCTCTATTTGACCTTTGATAGCATCAACCATGGTATTGTTCTAGGGCAGCTGCACAGGGTAGATAGAATGTATTTTGTTGATTTTTCTTCATGACAAGTAGAAGTAATAGTATTGTTGGGAGTAAAAGTTCCTACTTTGTGTAATGCCATAGGGTTTGTTAATTTCTCTGCTCCTATTTAATATCTACATGAAGTAGGTTAGCAAGGTCATCTGTAACCATGGGATGAGTATGCTGATGATACCCAACTATATAACTCCCTGGTAAAGTAAGCAATGCTGTTGAAGTCATTTTCTTGATGCCTCATGACTATAGGGGGAAAATGCTGTCTCAGTCTTCCTGGTGTTGGACAGTACTTGCCAAATTGCAACTTTATGCCTTTTTATGATTATCCATTACCATGATTCCCTTTGAACAGAGAATATTTTTACAGTCAAGCACCGTATGTTATTTTGTATTGTCACCTCTATGCTAATGCTCAGAAGGAATTACCTCCATTCGTTACTAAATATCTTCATCATCCCAACATGTTTTATCTTAAGTAGTTCTTAGTAGTTCAGTCTGATTTTACTTCTTGGACCACAACTTAATAGTTCTGTAATGTGCACAGAATGTCACAGTATTTATTCTAATCCTTTTTATATATTTTAGAACTTTTTTTAATGTTTATCCTAAATAATGTTTGTTGTCTTTTTTTAAATTTCTCAAATAGCCACAATTTCTGACAACATAAAAGGTCACTTTGTTTTATTTGACCACAGATAGCTCATATTCATGCCTATCTGATGCTATGAGTATAGATCAGTGGTCACCAACCGGTGGTCCGTGATCCAGTCGTCCATGAGAAAATGTTGGTGGTCCGCAGAAAATTATTTGCATTTTTAATATTGCACTAAATCAGGGGTCTTCAAACTACGGCCCCTGGAACGGATACGTGCAATGAACATTATTGTTGCTGCAGAGAGTCTCCCCCTTCAAGGTCTTTTTGTGTGGGTCAGAGGGGGGCAGAAATTCTGACTTGGGGTCTGCTTCAGCCTCCTGGTGTGGGGCTTTGCTAAAGGTTGGAGGGAAATGCCGCTGGTGGTGAAGAGCTGGAAGGTCTCATTTCAGTGGGACTGCACCATGGCCTGGAACTGGCTAACCATCTCAGCCTGCTGAGCCTCCAGGCGCTGGTACCTGGCCTTGAATTTACGCAGGTCTTCCCTCTGCTTGGAAAGCCTATGCTTGTAGTCCTCAGTCAGGTGCTTCTGCTGAGCCTCCTTCTCAGTCAGATCCAATTTGAACTGAGCTGTTTTGCCAACTCTTTCTCATGGTGGCTGCTTAGCTCCAACAACTGGTTCCTGTTGGGGCCCTAAGGAATCCAGCCGGAGAGGGGAGGAGAGGAGAGGAGTTGGCCATGCCCACCTAGTCACATGCCCACTTAGCCACACCCTCCCAGCAGTTCATTAGGCAGATCATATTAATGGTCTGTAGGATTTAAAATTATGAATTTAGTGGTCCCTGAGGTCCAAAAGGTTGGTGGCCCCTGGTATAGATCAATGGTTTGAAAATCAAATATTACAATAATGTTAGTTCTTACAGAATTTTTCTAAATATATTTATCCAGGTAGATCATACAGTTGTGATGAAAAGTCTGCTTGATAATCCAGTTTACTAATAATATTGCCTTACATAACTGAGCATTCACCTTCTGAAGAATAAGAACACACGGTAAAAATTTTCTATAGACTGAGGATTATTTTATAGCTTATAAAAGGCTACTAAACTGAATTAGGGCCATTCTCTACTAGATTATGTACAGCTGCTTCTTGTAACACCCATATGTTACCATTCTCTTTACTGTTTTATCAGAACAACGATTTTTGGTTGATTTAGGAAGGTGTTGAAAATTATTAGTATGGATTCTACCATAGGAAAAAGCTAATTCTTTCAGTGGAGAAATTGTATATCAAAAGAGAAGGAAAAATAGCAATAATCAGCATCATTGTTAACTGGAAATTCTGTACCTTGAATCAAACAAGGAACATGTTCTCTTTGGTTTCTATTTTTTTCTTTAACACAAGTATTTAAAAAAAGAATATAATCCCACATACACCATTGCTTTTTTGGAAGCAAAATTATGGGTCATAGAGCTACATTGCTGTCTTCTGAGAACTGTATATGTTGATTTTTATACACCTGTAAAAGTGGTACCATATTTTTCAGAGTATAATCCCCTCCCTAAAATTGTGTGAAAGTTTCGTTGCTTCTTATAGACCGAATATGGCCCGGTCTCCCAAACACTCTATGTGTCACATTTTTGCTCTCCCCAGCCCACAAAAGCACTCTGCAGTGTTCCACATGGCCCATTTTTTCCCAAAACGGGCCCATTTTTGGGCTCCTCAACCCTCTGCGTGTCATGTTTTTGCCCTCCCCAGCACGCAGAAACACTTTGCAGTGCTCCACATAGCCCATTTTTTTCCAAAATGGGCACATTTTTGGGCTCCCGAACCCTCTGTGCGTCACGTTTTTGCCCCCCCCAGCATGCAGAAGCACTCTGCAGTGCTCCACATGGCCCACTTTTGCCAAAAACTGGCCCATTTTGGGGCCCCTGAACCCTCCATGGGTCACATTTTTGCTCTTCCCAACCCCCACTGCACTCTGCACTGCTCCACATAGCCCATTTTTGGGCACTCAAACCCTCCGCGCATAGAGTTTTTGTCCTCCCCAGCCCCCAGAAGCACACTGTAGGCCAAAAATGGGTGCATTTTTGGTGAAAGCAGGATCCATGGAGGCCAAAAATGGGCCTGTTTTGGGTCTGCAAAGTGCATCTGGAGGCCAGGGAGAGCAAAAACACAATGCACAGAGGCCAAAAACTATTTTTTTCTTGTCTTTTTCTTCTAAATCTAGGTGCGTTTTATAATCCGGTGCATTTTATAGTCCGAAAAATACGGTAATTTATGGTAGTATTGTTTCTGCTGTTGTTTGATGCTACTCCATATGTATTGTGTTATTTATGTTGAATAATATAGTTATTGAGTGAACTGTACCTAATGTAATCTGAAAACTAGATTGAAAATAAGAAAATTGAAAAAGAAAATAAAACACTTTCTAGCCCATATTCTTTTTTTATAGCAAAGAAGCAATTTTTTAAAATAGAGTTGTTCCTTGTGTACATTATCTCAATCAACCTCAATTTTTTTCTTTGAAAAATGAAATGTATAAAACATTTATAGAGTTAAGCACACTTTATCAGTTTGTAATATTTTCTAATTCCTTTCTCTGTCATTAGTTTTGAAAATTATAATAATAAGTAATGCAACATCTGATGGTAGACAAACATTGCTATGTGTGGTTCTTCTAGGAAATTCATAACTTTTATGTCTGACAATATTTACATTTGAAGAATGGGAGAAGACACAAGAGGATCCACTATCTTGTTTTATATTCACCATTAGAGAAGAATTAGTCAAGAAAATGGAAGTACCAGACACAATAAGGTGAAATACCCAGTAGTTAATATTCATGATTGTCATAGATAATTGGTCTTTTAAAATGTATTTGATACATGCAGAGCAATAATAAATAGGATTCCATAGTGGAAAAAATAAATGGAAAAAGTAGCCCAGAATTGGTGGAATTTCTAAAAAGAAGAGATACTTAAAATAAAATTGCAAATAATTTTAATAAGGCCGAAAAGGAAAGAGAACAAAATGCACTGCACAAAAAGCATTCTGAAAATCCGATAAAAAAAAAAGAAAACAAGAAAGAGGTGAAGGAAAAGTATGTGTCACTAAAGAACAGTACTGAGAAGTGGCACTGTATCAAAAAGTTAAAGCTCAGATTGAGCTGAAATTGGAATTGGAGAATTTATTTATTTCAAATAAATTTAAATCTTCAAGGCAAGATACTGCTAGTAGCCTGGTTGATATATTATCCATTAGTAATTTTGGAAAATGGATGAAGCCCTACACAAGAATTGTCAGATGTCCCCATTTCCAAAAAGGAAAAAGCACCAGAATAGATCCCAAACAAATTACTTTGTAAGTACCTTAAAAATAGTGTGCACTAGAAATCAGCATAAATTTATCAAGAACAAGTCTTGACAATATCTTATCATTGTGCAATCCTTAGGAGATTATGGGAATATTGTTTCCTACAGCAAATGCTTCCAATCTAGTAAGATCTGGCAGAATTGGTTAAACAGCACCACACAGGAAGTATGCCTTTTCTGCTGTGATAACTATTGTCTGGAATGTTACTCCTCCAAGGATCCATGCAGTTACCACATATCCTCAAAAAATGACCATTCTCCCAGGTTCCTGTATAGCCTAAATCAGCCACGTTAGGGAATATGAGTGAATGAGTTATTCATTCTGGTATACACAGCTAAGAGGCATTCTGGGCTCAGGTGACTTCTAAATCTGATCAATCAATAAATAACTTTCCAGGTTGCTCTATGATTTTCTGATAAATAAGTAATAGTCATTACCCATGGTCTTGATAGAATGATAACTAAATGAACATACTATAATCATATCCAAGGAGTGCTAATTAAGTGTTCCTCATAAAACTGGAATGAAGTATTAAACCAGAAAGTTCAGACTTGGTGCCTGCACTTTGCCAAAATTGTACCGTGTTTCCCTGAAACTAGGACATGTCCGGATAATTAACCCACTTGGGCTTTAGAGCACATGCACTAAAATAAGCCCCCCCCCTCAATATTTAAGATGCATGTGCAGGTGCCGCACAAACAACATGATGTGAGGAAGTGAGGCCGGAGTGGAGCCTGGCCGGCCAGGGGAGAAAGGGAAGCCCGCAACCACAACAAGCGGATTTTGCAAGCAGCCTACCTGCCTCCGTCCCTGCCCCAGCTGGAAGGCAGCACCAGGGGCTCCCTGGTGCCCGCCCAACTCCACACAATGGGAAGGCGCAGAGATGTCCAACCACTTCCCTGCATAGAAAGGAGCCCCCAATGGGTGGGTGGCAACAATCAGTCCCCGTGGATGCCAAAAGTCCTGTGGCAGAGGAAGAAGAGTAGGGAGGGGGTCTCTTGGCCAGCCCTGGAGTTGCCAGAGGAGGAGTGGGGGGGGCCTCCTTCCCCACATCCCCAACCCATCTCACCCTCGGCAAACTTTGTTTTTTGTGAGTCGGATGCTAAAACAGCCTCAATCCGCTAGGACCAGAGCTCCAAGATGGGACTTGATAAGAGGAACTAATTGAAAGGTTAATCGGCATGGCTAGTGACAGCCGAGGTCCTTCCCTGTTCCAGCTCTCTCTTTTTTCTCTTTATAATCTGCTATTAGCAAGCGGAAAACATAGTGGCTTAGGGGGAGGGGGGCAGCCAGGGGGCTGCTCCGACAAGCCCAACAGCTGGGTTAAACGCTTGGGTGGCAGAAAGGGGTGGGTGGGAAAAGGCAGCCACGATAATGCCGGGATGCCAGATTTCCCAGGGCAGCCGCTCTGGCATCCAACTTAGCCTGTGATCCTCAATGAGCAGAAGCTGGAGACGGGAAGGAGGAAGAGGAGGAGACGTCTCGCTCCATGCGTCTCGCTTCTCCGCCACCCAACCCCTCCCCACCTGCCACTCCCAGTCAGTGGCCAAGATCGGCAAGCTAGATTTGGAGAACTGAATGCGCTGCCACCATCCAGGAAAAGGGTGGCCTCCTCTCTCTCTTCTTCTCCCAAGTCCAGCTCACTGAATCTGGCCTACCGAGGTTTAGGGATAAGACACACACACACATACACACACGATAATAAGACCAAGACCATATTTCAGGGTTGAAAGAAAATAATCCTGTCTTATTTTCGGGAAAACACAGTATTAATAATCTGGATGAAAAGATAGAGAAAATGCTTATCAGATTTGAGGTAATACAAAATACCTTATAAGACAGAAATAAATGTAAAAACAAGCTTGTTAGGTTTTTTTTAATTCTATATAGGTCATTCTGTATTCTCCACCATAAGTAACTATATGCAGTTCTAGCATCACACTTTGAGAAAGGTTCAGATAAATTAGAGTAGATTCAAAGAAGAGCAGCAATCATGATCAGATGATTAAAAACTAAGTCTTATGAAGAAACCGAAATTGAAGAAACTGGAAAGATTTAGTCTTCTGAAAAGAGGACAGAGAGGGAGATATGATAGCAGTTTTCAAATTCCTACAAAACGATCAGAGAGAAGATCAAGGTTCTTAATATCACTGACCCAAATTTTGTAGATTACAAATGTGAACTCTGTAAACTTTTTTCCCCAACATCAAGGCTGAATAAATAGAACCAGATGTGCTTCAGTTCCTTTCACTGAGTTTCTGCAAGTAGAAGCTAGAAACCAATAAGGAACTGTAATTTGGATTATGGAACTGAGCAGAGAGTTGGACTCGGTGTCATAAATGTTTTTAATGTCATTAAAAACAAATTAACAAAAAACAAAAGCATTGATCATAAAATAATGTACACAGTAAGAATGCAGTTATTAACACAGTGTTCATTTAAATAGGCAGTCTCCTCTAGGTGCAATTGTTATTTATTTATTTTATTTATTTATTGGTTTGATTTATATGCCACCCTTCTCTGGAGACTCACAATGTATTAAGCAATAGCCTTCATACTTTTTTATATACCTGCTTAGTAGGGCTTTTGGCCCACCCTAAGCGGTGTTCTTTTTTATACAAAGTCAGTTTACTGCCCCCACAATCCGGATCCTCATTTTACCTACCTCGGAAGAATGGAAGGCTAAGTCAACCTTGAGCCTGATGAGATTTAAACTCGTAGGAATTGCAGCTAAGTGCTACTTTAACAGCACCACCTAGACAAACAAACATGCCTTTAATTGTTAGACTACCAATTCTTTTTTCAGGAAGATTAATCATATAATTCCTTCACAAAATAAATTTCCCTTCTGTTCCATTCATACTACTGTTATTTTTTTTAAAAAAAGATTAAAAGCAAATCAAGTTTGTTTTATAACAACCATTTAACAGCCGTTTATAAAAACACAACATTGTCCTATAAATTAATTTATGATTATATATGTTAAAACGGAGATAGCTGAATGAGAAGAATGTTCATTTTAATACAAATTGCTTCAACCTGGATTTTCACAAATCCAAAACATTTTTCTTCATTTAACCTTTTCATAATCCTTACTTTTCATTAAAGTACACTTAAACCTCTATTTTGTTTCTTGAGAAGGTATTTAATACACAACTTAGTGTCATTTGTATTATACCAGAAGATTAACTTTACAAGCTGTGCTATTAATCTGAGTAGCTCTACATATTGACCTATGAAAGAACATAATTGTTAGCTTTTAATTAAGTCAATTAATTGTCAGAATTTGATGAATTTATTATTACAAGGAAATTAAAGGCAAACAGAAATCAGCATTTACTGGTCAGAAATAATATTTTATTGAATTTTATAGTGTGCTATTTTTAAATTATGTAAGCACCTATTGTAGAACAACTAAAATAGAATAATAAAAACTAAAGAATTATTTATTCTGATCGAATATTTCATATACTCTCAGCTCCAAATTATTACTCCTGGAATAAATTTTGATAAAATTAAATATGAAAAAGTGATTTGTTGTGCCTTGCCCCTCCACCCGCTACTCGTTCTGGAAACATTGGAATTCAGAGTTATTCAATAAAATTGAGGGCAGAAAAGGGGCACTATTGTATATTGTATTCTCTTTTGGAAAATAGTAAGAGCATGTCCTGCTCATAGGTTTTGTTGAAAAGTATTTAGCTACTTTTGGTAAAGAATGCTAAGGAAAAAGTTCTTTACATTGGGTTGTTTTAATCTACTACTGAACTACTACTGTGACTACTACTGACTTCAGTAGTGCCATAGGCTTAATAAGATACAATCAAAATTCTGGAATGTTCATCTTCAATTAACCAGGTTCAAAACCAACAAAATAAGGTTTCTGCTTTAGTTTATTATAAAAAGAATATGCCAGATATAGGGCAGACACAAGTATGTAATATGGAGCAGAATGATCACAATTCCTATTTTCATTTCACACTTTGCCACTTTTTCCGTTCAGGTATAAATAGGAAAAGTATCAGTAAAAAGACATCTATTTTAACTTACAGTGAACTCATAGGCAGTATTTTATGTGCATTATGAAGCTCTTGATTTTTTTCATTTTATTTTACTGGAATATTACTTAAATTATAATATATAAATTATAATATATTGCTTAATAACTTTTATATTCTCAATTAAAAACTGGCAAGTTTTTATTCATCAAATGGCTTAGATAAGTTATTCATTATCCTGCAGTAAATCATTTTTATCGAAGTCGTTATCGAAGTGTGTATATGTAACTACTATATATATATAGTCTCTTTCTCTCTATGTATGTATGTATGCATGCATGTATGTATGTATACATATACACAGTGTGTGTGTGTGTGTGTGTGTGTGTGTATCTTCTCTCATATATATATAAAGAGAGAGAAGACACACACACACACACACACACACACACACACACATAATTTATGTTTTCCCATTTTTCTGAAGTAGAAGATACAGACAAAATAGATTTAAAGTGTCAGTTATAATTCATTGCTTGCAAAGAACTGCTTTATTCTGATACTGCATGGAAAAGGGAAAAAACTATCTAAATCATTTTGGTGGCAAGCTTATAACCAAGATAGCATCAGCATTTTCCTCCTTGGAAAATATATCTGCCATAAATTAAATGAAATCTTCAGTATTAAAATGTCTCTGACAAGTTTAACCCAACCATTGCTGTATGAGGTGGGTTTTTTTTAGCAGCAAAGTATTTCTGTATAGTTTTAAAAGAAAGGATAAATGAAAGTTAAAATAGATTTGTCTTGGGATTTCCACGTGCATGGATATAGTAATGTAGCAAATACAGCTAAAATCTGAATCTACAATAGATGGCGTACAGATTTCTTTTCTTAACCACGCTGTGCACTATGATAACTTATTTTTTACTGCACTTGAACTTTCTTAGACCTTATATTATCTTTTATATATTGTTGGTTTTTTAAACACATCAGTGTTACAGTCTAGCCCAAACTGTGCTATAGGTCTTAGAAACTCTGTCTCCTAATCCAATGCTATAAAGACTGACTCTAGTATAAGAGATAACAGAATAACAGAGTTGGAATCCCTTCCTTGCAGGTCTTTTAGGCCAATCCCCTGCTCAAGAAGGAGACTATATTATGTCAGACAAATGGTTATCCAATCTCTTAAAAACATGCAGTGTTGGAGCACCTACAAATTTTGGAGTCATATTGTTCCACTGATTAATTGTTCACACTGTCAGGAAATTTCTCCTTAGTTATAGGTTGCTTCTCCTTGATTGGTTTTCATCCATTGCTTATTATCCTGCCTTCAGGTGCTTTGGAGAATAGGTTGACCATCTCTTTTTGTGGCACCCGTTAGATATTGAAACATATCACCCCAATCCTTTTCATCAAACAAGACATTCCCAATTCCTGTAACTGTATTCTTTATATATTTTAGCCGTCATTGTTGCTCTTCTCTGTAGTCTTTCTAAACTTTTTTTTATATTGTGGAGACCAAAACTGGATACAGTATTCTAAGTGTGATCATACCAAGGCATTATTATTATTTAACCCTTCACATGATTTTGTTTTTATCCCTTTGCTAATCCAGTCTAGATTACATTAGTTTATTTGGCGGCTGCAATTTACTGCTGGCTCATATTTAAGTGATTATCCATATAGTAGATTATCCACTAGGACGCTAAGATCCCTCTCACAGTTACTACTTTTAAGCCAGGTACCACTTATATTACACATGTGCCTTTAGTCCAGTTTTTTCCTCCTATTTCCCCAGAACAACAATCCTGTGAGATGAATTGGGCCAAGAGAAAGAGTGACTGTCCCAAAGCCACAAAGCTGGTTCTCATGGCTTAATGATCATAATTGGCACCATCAGAATTTGGTTGATAAGTGATACAATTGCTAAGTGAAGAATCATGATTGCAACTGTGCTTATAATTTTACTTTCCTTTGCTTTATACCACCATAAGGATACAGTCCCAAACAGTCAGGTGAAACCAAACATTGCAGAAGGTTTCTGGAAGTGAGTTCATGAGGGAACCATGTAAAAAGGCACATCTTACAGCTCCTTTTCCCACCCACAATCCTTTGGATTATTCACCCTGACACTGGGACAATAAGCCAGAAGAAAATTAATGTTTGTATTTGAGTTCATTGCAGAGAAAGGGCTTACAGCAGAATAAGCAAATACACACTGGGAATATTGGAGAGATATCCATGTAAAGGTAAAAAGTAATTATTTCTCTGCCAGTTGTATCTAATTCTAGAGCACAATGCTAATTTTCGTTTCTTGGCTCAGGGAGCCAGCATTGTTACAGTGGTGCAATGGTTAGAATGCATTACTGCAGGCTACTTTTGCTGACTGCCAGCTGCCTGCAATTTGGCAGTTTGAATCTCACTAGGCTCAAGGTTGACTCAGCCTTCCATCCTTCCGAGATCAGTAAAAAGAGGACCTAGATTGTTAGGGGCAATATGCTGACTCTGTAAACCACTTAGAGAGCACTGTAAAGCACTGTGAAGTGGTATATAAGTCTAAGTGCTATTGCTGTTGTTCAAAGACATTTTCCATGGTTATATGGTCAATATGGCTATATGCCAAAGGCACATGGAACATTATTACCTCCCAACCCCACCAAAGTTGTACATATTAATCTACTTGCATTTGCAATGCTTTTGAATTGCTAGGTGGCAAGAGCTGGGCAGGAATGGGACTTCATCCCATTGTGCAATGCTCAAGTCTCGAACTCAGGTTGTCAGCTTTTCAGCTGAGAAGCTCAGCATGTTTAATCACTGAACCACCATGCCCATGTACAAATAATTCAATAGTATGATTTTCATGTGAGGAAAAAACATACCAGAGAGAAAAATGTCCTTATATAAACAAAATAAATTTACATTGATAGTGTGTTCTGATCTTGGTATTCAGCTTGCAGAAATTTTATTATCCCATTAGGTAACACGATCAGTGCAATATTAGAGAAGGGAAGTCTGTTGGTTAGTAGAGGTTTATTTCTTTTGTTCTGCAGTTCATTAATTTCTTGTTGATTAATTTTTTGCTTGAGCGATAAGAGTGCAGATCCCATCTTATCCCTCTGTTGGTTGCTTCTTCTGTGTTATTATTTCCTTGCTGTTTCCTGTTGTTGGTTTGAGGTTACTGGGTTGATATGGAGAAAGGTCCAGTTTGTATAGATATTTAGTTGATTGCTGGAGAAAAATGTTAGGTATTGAATTGATGTTGCCTTGTTGAGTATATTTTTGTATAGGCTCATAAGGGTTTGAATATGTGCATATATGTGCATACTTTTCAATCCAGTTTATTCTAAAATTTTGACTATTTTTAGTTCAAGTTGTAAAATAACATCTGTCCTTATAACCATCCCATTAATTGTAATGTAACAATCCTGACCTACCCATATTTGCTATCACTATGAATTGATGTGCTTAAAAACTACATAAACTTTAAGCTTCCAGGAATAAACTCTCTTATTTTAGTGGTACCACAATATATATCTATATAATGAACAGTAAAAATCCATCAAGATCTACATAGAGAAATCATGAACTTTAAATAAAATATATAAGTCAAGTTGCAATGAGTACTGAACTTTTTGTTGGTTTTTTTGTTAATGCCAAGTTAATACTCTTTTGTTACATTGATATTTCACAGCAGTCCATAGAGATAGATGAAACAAAACTATTTTGCTTGCTTATAATATTGGGTAGATTATAAAGGTATGTGAGAAAATCTGGCTGCAGCCAAGCAAGTCAGTAAACACTTCTGCAGTAAAATAGCATTACCAATTGAGCACTGTGTTATATATATCTTTATCAGGATGCCACCTGTTTCAATGTTTTTTCTTTCTATTCAGTTTCATTCCTTTGCAACAAAGTGTTCTCTTTTGATTTCTTAAAATTCTTTTTTGCCATGTTTATATGCAAGTGAGATACAAAAGATTTATTTACAAACGTACGAATAAAATTGAATGTATACTTTTAGACATAAAAGTCTACTGTACAAAAAAAGTAGATTATGAAATCATATTTATAATAAGAAGGTATATAGCCCAAAAGGACCAAATGGGGTCGCAAGATTTTTAGTGGAATAGGGAGGACAATGGTGATGGTTCTAGGGAAATAATATTTACCAAAATTCAGTAATGTGATAGATGATGGTAAACTACATGAAATTGTAAATAGATAAACTAGAGCTGCTGCTGGACAATAATAAACCAGATGAGAATCAGAGGACTTGAATCTGAGTAGTATATCTGTGTATATCTAGGATACTATGTGTTGATGTTTCACAAACTGGGAAATTTCAGATTACTTAATTGGGCGTTTGTTTGTTTGTTTTAAAGATTTTATGCTGGATAGGCAGCTGTCTTTTGGGCTATACATGATTATTGTGCTGAAGTTCAATTTTTTTAAAAAAATAATTGTAAACCATTAATAGTTGCTTGAGCTGGGTAGCATTTCAATAAACAAATAAATGTCAAGGTGTTGGTTTTAATCTTTAAAAGTGTAAAAAGATTAGTGCTTGACTTTCTGACAGAATTGCTTTTTCCACTTTAACCCTATCTGCTCTCTAGATGCTCCTAATTAAGGAGAATTGTTTATATTCATATGGAAAAAGGCTTTATCCTGCCTTGTTCCTGAACTAAAGAATTTGATCCCTCAGGAATTGTGTTTTACCGCTAATCACCACTTTTGAGAAAGGAGACCTTAAAAATCTGTCTTCTTCTGTGAGACCTTCTCAATTAATTTGATGGTGATGTTGCAATATTTTTATGTATTTTATATATGTTTTAAGTTGCACTTAAATGCTTGGCAAAAAACTCTTCCTTTTTGAATGACACAGCTGTCCTTCACAGTTATGCTTTTCTATTAGTCACACATGTTTAAAATACTTAAAATACTTGCAATATTGAAATATATTTCATGATTGGAACGTGAATAATATGAATATTAATGCAAAGGCTTTGATACTCTTATATCATATCCAAATTTAATTATTTAATTATACAAAAATAGCATTCTCTTCTGAAACATCATTTAGACTTTAGTTAATGAAATTTCTCTCTTATACTAAATAACCTGGTTAAGTTTCTTACCTTTATCTACATATATGTATCCCAAACTATTCAAAGTATCAATAAATAACAATGTTCATCATAGTGGCTGCAAACTAGAAACCACATAGACATCAAGATCTTACTGGCTTCTGTGTAAAGTCAAAAAACACAAACAAAAGCCATTCAATTTCTAATAATAGAAAAGGATTGGAGTCAGATAACAACAAAATAAATTAAAATAAAGAAGCTATTCTTGGCAGCGCTCATTTACTGGGTTGCCGGCAGCTCTGGACTATACCTGTGTATCCTTTTGGGTTGGAGTATTTCAACAAAAGCTTTGTCTTCCAAGTTAATCAAGGGGTGGAATTGGCTTTTTTGAAAATATACAATAGCATACACAGAATACTTCAAATTCTCTGGTGTTGAGGATTATACCGCCTCAAAATAATGAAAAATTTACACAACCAGCTGTTTTTCTTCTGATAAGCAGTTTTGCCAGGGAATTCCATAAATTCAGTGCATTGTTTATGAAGGTAGCTACTGTCAGTTTTTAGGGGCATGACCTCAAGCAGTTCTTAAGGTGACATGCTGTTTGTGTCTTCCTTTTTGTGCCTTTCATTTCTTTGAGAAGTAGGCACATTTGTGCTTAGTTTATACAATGTTGTGCATGCCTGCTTTTTGTATAAGAAACCAATACCAATGTTAAACTATTTGCAAGTCTTTCTTCTATAGAGACCCTTGGGAAGTAGATGTTGTTCTTGATATATCTATTGTATGATTTTCTGAAAGGCTTTGATAGTGAGGCAGGGCAGAAGATAAAATGTAACTACCTGATTAAACTAAAGTATAAATTACTTTTTATATTACAGGGTCATTGTGTCAAGCATAAATCTTAAGTTTATTAATCACATAATTTGAAATCGCCTTTTTCAAAAAGGCAAGCATTAAGCATGATTGGGAAAGTAGCATTTTACACAAATGGGGTTTCTTTTGAGAACAAGACGGAAGTAAAATTCTGACTTTGATAATATAACATTTAAAGAAAATTCTCAATGCATAGAAACTGCTTGTTTTTCTTACAAACATCTAAGTATAAAGATCAGTCTGAAATTCAGTGAACCTTGCAGAGATGAAGTCTCAAACAAGATCCCCTTTCAGAGGTCAGGAAAAAGATGGAAAATACCAAAGGAGAATAATATTTTTTAAAATATATAATACATATCATTAGATGTGATTTCTTTTATTGAGAAATGCACAATTTATTTAAAAAAATCATTGCAATTAAGGTTTCTGACTTCAATGTAGCTGCAAGTTGACATGATTTCATTCATTAAAATAATAAAAAATGGGGAAAAGATTAGGTTTTCGCATACTAATTGTCAATAATCTTTAATAGATTTAAAATCAAGACAAAAAACTACATGAGAAAAAAGGATTACTGAAAATTATTTCCCTTCCTATCCATTTATTTATCAAATTTTTATGCTACCTTAATCACAAGATTTGGCAGCTAGCAGGGTATAAAAATACAATTAATACGATTTGACAGAATCCAAACAAAATGTGTGTATTGCGACCAAAAACCCTGTGGAAAATCTCTTATCTTCAGCTTTTTCTAGAAGTCAGACAATGTCAGAGATAAAGGAATCTCCAATGATTCCAGCAGTCCGACCTCATTAGAGGGAGAGGGATACAGAAAGCATCTCTGTATTTTTGAGACACTGATTCCCAAAAAAAGGGGAACAATTATTTATTTATTTATTTAATTATTTATTAGTTTGATTTATATACCGTCCTTCTCCGAAGACTCAGGGCGGCTTACAATGCATTAAGCAATAGCCTTCATACTTTTGTATATACCTGCTTAGTAGGGCTTTCGGCCCCTCCTAAGCGGTGTTCTTTTTATACAAAGTCAGCTTATTGCCCCACAGTCTGGGTCCTTATTTTACCTACCTCAAAAGGATAAAAGGCTGAGTCAACCTTAAGCCTGGTGATTGCAGGCAGCTGGCAACTAAGTGCTACTTTAACAGCACTTAGTCCACTGCACCACTAGGCTCTTACTTAGATTAGGTCCTACAATTAGGTGCTACTCCCAGAATGAACCAAGTAATTGCATCAATTCAGTGGATGGATATGGTCTGTGATAACGTGATAGAAAGACATAAACAGTTTTATAGGGTGGTGTTTTTGTTTCTTAACGTTCAAGTCAATGTTAGATCCTGACATCTGCCTAGACAACTGTCTGCAGTTTTCTTGGCAAGATTTCAAAAGTGGTTTACTCTTGTCTGTTTCCTAGAGCTAAGAAAATGATTAGACCAGTGATGGCAAACCTTTTCGGCACTGAGTGCTCAAACTGGAACGTGAGCACACACCAGGACACTGGAAACTCGAAAACCAGCTAGCCAGCATGTGCATGCGCACTGGCCAGCTGGTTTTGGGGTTTCCGGTGCTCCTGTGCACACGAAGACCATCTGGCTGGCACGCATGCACGCACCAAAAACCAGAAGAGCAGCTGGCGACACACACTTGCCCACAGAGAGGACTCTGCATGCACGCATGCCAGAAGTTCACTATCATGAATTAGACCAAGGATACCCAACTGGCTTAGTGTCTAAGGCAAACTAGAACTCACGGTCTCCTGATTTCTAACCTGATGCCTTAACCCATGGGTGTCAAAGTCGCCACGTCACGTTGCCATCACATGATGTTTCGTGATGTTTTTCCTATTTGTGGAGCTGGAATGGGGTGGCCTGCACATGACGCATCTGGCTCATATAGCTTAATTCCAATGCTTTAAAACTTTAAATTGTACTCAGAATATTGAATACTGATAGGAAGCCAATGTTCATAAAGGAAATGTCATTTGTGTCTCCTAGTTGACAGCTATGATCATATCCCCTTGCCCCAAGTAAGGAAGCACCTGGCCTGTCAGCAGGAGTTGGACATTTAGTTTATTTTGATCAATCTTGATTAACTTGAGTAAATGAATGGGAATCCCAGAATACTTTGCTAGGAAGTAGAAGAAAGCAACAACAAAACCATTTCATGTGAAAGCAATTGAAAAATCACCACCATATTGCTATGTGGAATGCATTAGCTATCATATTATTGTATGTTTGTAATTTTATTTATGTATGTTGAAATTTTATTACCTTACCATCTTTAATATTATATTTAATTATTTAATTATTAATTTATTTATTGCTCCTCTCCCTATCAAACGATTCTGGGTAACTATATATTTTTGAGAGCTACACTAAAAATTTGATAATGTACAGTTTTGATAAATAAATACATAAAAATACATTCAAGAACATCATTATTTTGATGTGTTAAGATTAACCATCTCAATTTGCTCTCGGATTGATTAGGATTACTTTGTTAAATGTACTTTTTACTGAGAATTTCTCTAATTTTGGTTTAAAAGGTAATCCTGTGCCTACTCCTTGAACAAAGGAATACTTACTTATTGCAGAGTAAACATCCCTAAAATGGAGAGCAACCAATTAATCTAAAATCAAAGTGGCTTGTAATGTTGCATAGGGGAAGTGAGCATTAAGCAGATAGCCAAGTGAGATAACCAAACAAGTGAGCAAGATGTCAGGTTCTTCAGCCTTTAATGGATATTTTTAAATGCAAGGTTATGTTTGGGTGGAGGCTTGGGAATCTTTATTTCAGTATTAGTATTTCTTTTACAGTTGAGATATTTTTCCTAGACTGCCCTTTGAACTGGTAGATTTTTAAATATATTTAGTTGTATATATGTGTGGGTATCTTTTTAATAAAAAGGCATATTTGAATCCATGTGTATACTTGATTCTGAGTCTCAGTATTAGCATGCAGTCTTTGCAATTTCTTTGTATGCCTCCAGATTCATGGATCTGCTAAGAATCCCCTAGTTGTTATAAATTTATTGTACAGCTTTAACCTTTATCTCATTATATATGAGGTTTCTTGCTGGCACCACTATCCCCCTTTTCATTTCTTTTTACTGTAAATTTAATGAAGCATTTATGGTAAGTTCATTTCAGTAGCAATCATTGCCTTCCAATGTGGGAATTCAGTGTAGAATTGTATATTAATTTCTCTTTAAAGTAAATGAAATAAAAATTCCAAATATGCAACTCCAGGAAATTGAATTGTGTTCCTCTATTGCTTATTTAATGCATTGGAAAAACAGAATTAAAAAAGACAGAATAGAATGAGTAGAGAGGTTACTAAGTGTAGCAAGTAACTCAGATTTTGAATTTTACTTAATGATCTGAGCATTTATTGCTATAAAATAAATTCACCGTTTGAAGATTATAGTAGAAATGTAAAACATTAACATTTTAATTAATTTAGGGTAGAAACATTCATTTTGCATATTTTACCCTTTTTTCAATATAGCCAAGAATTTTAATAGCTGAGATTAATTATCTTTGCATTTTTTTTGTCATTTGCATTTGCTGATTCAGTACAGTCCTGTTGAATGCTGTTTTTAATAGATGCTGAAGATGTACAAATCTGACAATACCTTATAAAATGCTGGCATCAAGTATCAAAATGTGATACATCAGGCATATATCTATATTAATATTGATATAAGTATCAGTATGTAGATGGCTATATAAATCTATCATTCAAAGCAATTGAATATGGGTATGTGGAAATCTAAAAATGTATCTGAATAGGATTCAGTGTAATTAAAGAAGTGGTGCCTGTCATGAACCACTCTTTTAATTTCCCACACTTCCTATAGCTAATGCCATTTCAGGGCATTCCAGAAGCTCTAGTGACCATAGGTCAGTTTTCTCATTGCTGCCAGGGAAATTGTCAGTTCAGCATAAGAAAGCCATTGAGATTTCAAACTTGGAGCTTTTCCAAGGTAGGCTGATGGAAATCTTTCTGAGGGGACCAACAAAGTTCACTGAGGTGATAATCATAATCTGATTTAGCTTCCAGCTTCACATGGGAGAGGATGCAAAATAACTCCCATTAAAAAAACCAGTAGTTTTTTTTTTTTGGTGTATCGCCCACTTATGTCATAGACAATGAATGAATGAATGAATGATTAGTGAGGCATGCTCCAAAGTGGAAATTCATAACTAGGAGTAATAAAAGAAAGTATCAAAAATATGAATTCACTGTAAATAATATGGAAAACAAGATATTCATCCATCATTTCTCAGAATTCCAAGCCATCTGCCTCCCCCTCTCCTATTTCATGCGCCTACATTATGTGACGATTTGTGGTTATTTCATCTCCAAGGCTTGAAGGTTAATTCAAGGTTACTCCAGGTTAATCTAGGATTAACAAATAGCAAATGTGGTACCCTGGTTAAATAATACCTCCGTATTTCTGCATACTTTTGAAATACAAGTAGTCCTCGACTTGCAACCACAATTGAGCAGAAAATTTATATTGTTAAGTGAAACATTTGTTAAGTAAGTTTTGCCCCATTTTATGACTTTTCTTGCCTCAGTTGTTAAGTGAATCACTGCAGTTGATAAATTAGTATCCTGTTTGTTAACTGAATCTGGTTTCCCCATTGACTTCGCTTATCAGAAGGTCACAAAATGTGATTACATGATATTGAGATACAAGGTCATGTAATCACATATAATCACATGTAAATATGAACCAGTTGTCAGACATCTGGATTTTGATCACATGATCATGAGGATCCTACAAAGGTCATAACTGAAAAATGGTCATAAGTCACTTTCTTCAGTGCTGTTGTAACTGAACAGTCACTAAATGAACTGTTTTAAGTCAAGGATTATCTGTATGTCACTATCTACCCCATTTTATTATACTGAATGGACAAGACCAGAATGAACACTGACCAGAAAACCAATAGACACATCCTAAACGGAAATGACTGTGCCTATAACAAAAGAGAGAGTACATAGATCACTTATTGCAGATCACAGATACGTCCCTCTAATATTTGCATGTCTAGTGAATTATTTTCATAAAAGATCAATAGATAATTATCCCAAAGTATCTCATTATCTTAGCAGCAATTCAGTACATTTTATAGATTTTTATTTTATTATTACAAGATTTTCCCTTCTTATTCAGCCTCAAACACTTTCAAATAATAACAAAAAAAAATTAAAATGACAATAATAGAACACAAAAAATGTTAAAATCACCAGCTCGGAAAAAGCCAATCATAAGATAAATGTTTCTGTGGTCTAAAAGGCCTGTTGTTTTTCTTACTGTGAAAAAGCATGTTGCTTTTTGATTTGTCTCTTCCTATTACAGTTTTCCTTAATCATTTTCTTTATTCTAGGTTTTAAAGTGTAAATGTTGGTCTAAACCTTAGTCAGAAAGATCCAGCAGTTTTATACCATAAGAAAAGCTCTACTGGATTCAGTTTTAATTTCCACTTGATTTCACATACTAATGTGCCAGTATTTCACATTATAAAGTTTTTAAAGTATATTTTATTGCAAACTTCTAATATTGTTGAGTACGTTGTCAGTGATTAGATCTGGAGTTGTAGTCGTAATCTGGTAGATTCATGTCTTAATGTTTGCTTAATAAAGTTTACAGGCTAGTCAATATTTACCCTGATGGGCTCACTTGGCAAAGAAGTGATTAGTAATATTTCTATCATTGATGTGGTGGGACAGCATCCCACAGTATTTTTAGCATTTTTATATATTTGAAGAAAAATACATGAAAATGCATAGGGCTGCGAATGTACAAATAGGACAGTGTGTTTTCTATTAGTACACTTTGATGGACTCCTAAGCCACTGTAGACATTGACAATTTATTATTCTATCTGGATGTAACTCAGATTACATGGATTTTGTCTTCATCAAAACTGATAAATTTAACTTGATGCAACTTCCTCCTCTTCAAATACATTGAATACAAATTCAGCTGGAAATTCTTAGAAACTATTCAGCTACTGCCATTACATCTTTTCAAATTTTCCTATCTAGTACCTGCAGAAGGGAGCATTTCCCCCCAAATCCCGACTCAAAAAAGTCAGCTTCATTTCCTTAGTAAAGATTTGGCTGAGGTCCTAAAGCAGAACTGCTGACCAGCTGAAAGTCACAACTGTTATGGCAGTCAGCCAGAAGGGCCACTCTGCGGAGAGGCTGCTTCCTAATCAGAAGAGAGAAGCAGAGAAGCAGATGGGAGACTTGGGGATCTGGCATAAACTCATAACACTGTAGTGAACATAAATGAAAACTGGCTGTGAAGAGTCTGCAGTGGTACACATATCTGTTTGATCAGAATTAGAACAAGTAAATGAAATATGCAGAAACTGGCAGACCTGGCTTTTTTTTAATCCTTGAAGTTATCGTATCAATACAAATTAAAGGAGTTTGTTTTGAGATAAACATGCAGGTGTTTATAAACCCTAAAAGATTTTTTGATGTTTATAATGTTGCTGAAATCGTAATGAAGTCCTGCATTGCCATCTAGAGCAATGTACCTGCATCGCGTAATTGCAATGCTTCCTTTTGCAATTTCAGACTGGTACTTTTCTTCTTGAACCAAATGGGGCTGTGTGGCCGTAATCTATTAATTAAGGTCAGTAGTTAGTGACATTAAAAGGTTATTTCATTCCTAGTTTCAACTTTAAAAATTGTCAGACATGAAAAGAGAATTGTCATTAAGAAATTGGTTGGTTTTATTTGACATTGAGAAATAACAGATGCATGTTAAAAGGCAAAATTGTCAGTTTTTCCGTGGCCCCAGAGGGTGCATTCTCTTGATGGCTGGTTCAGAATATTTCATGAAGTAAATGTCAAACTTGTCAAGTCTGTCACTATGAAAATGATCCATGTTGCAAGGGTCTCCTTTGCTTGGGTAACAAACAGCTGCTTTATCACTAAATAGATGCAGTGACAGGAGCCTGCCATGTATCATAGGAAATTGATATTTGCTTGTAATATCCAGTACTAAAGAAGTGTTTCAGTCCTATCTGCAGTCTCATCCTGGGCTTCACTATAGGGTTAGTCCATAACACATTCCAAAGAAGGGAGACAGGGAAAAGGCCCCTTATGCACTAGAAAGTTCAGTGTACTTTCCCTGCTGATTTAACTGGTGGGGCTGATTTAGCTCAGAGGCTGTTGCCCTTTGAATGCATTTTTTCTTCAAGCTTGGCACCTTATGTTAGGCAGGTAGAAAATCTTCCATCAGGAAAAGGGAATGACAAAAAAACAAGAGTGGAGAATCTTTCTTTTCTGGAAAATAAATTCATTTAAGTTCTTCAATAAGAGTTCACCATCATATCTATGGTTTCATAGTTATAGAAATACATTGCAACATTCAGCAGTGATGGTGTTAAATATAGCTTGTGCAACAATGCACATAGCATTTGACATGGGATGCTTATCAGCATCCATTTGTTTTGTTTTGTTTTGGACTTAGTAAATGAAGGCATTTTTTTTTATTCTTACTTTGAAATCTGAGGTTATTAATAAAACAGCTTCTGGAAAAAGTCCAAACCCTCTTTCGCTTCACCCACACAATTTTTGTATTTAATGTTGCATTTTACATTTTTCATTTAAAATTAGAAACATATTTTAAAATATTTTAACATTTTTGGTTTTTATTCCTCTGATGCACCCAAAACATTGATACCTATTCTTGTAGTTTAATATTTCATATCTCCCTTTACATTGCCTACAGCTCTTCCTCAAAGTGTTTCTTTGTTGTTGCTTTTGTTATTGTTACTGCAAGGACAGCACATTTTCTAAATCACTAAAGCATAATGTTTTCTGTATGACAATTTGGAGAATCCCATCCCATTGCAACACGGCCAGCAACCAGCATTTGAATTCGTGCACATTTTATTTATTTTATTATTAAATAAATAAATGTGAGAAATGTTTGCTGAAGAAAGAACTATGATAGGTACCAGCTGGGTATTTCTTTTGACATGATTGATGACAGATGATAGAAATTTGCCTCCCAGGTTTTCTACTATGCTGTGACTCTCTTAAATTACATTTGGGACTTCTTTATAAAATGATCCTTGGAGTCTGATTGTTCCCTGATGTCTAGTTGCAGCATGACAGAAACCATATTGCCATATACTTTTTAAAGCACCAGCAGCCACGCTATTATCCTACACAATATTGCTTGCTTTATATAATGACTTTATTTTAATTATTAGAATTTTGTTTTTGCTTTTTTAAATCCTAGGAGACCTACTCTTTGAGCTTTTAAATTTGTTTTAAAAAATTATAATAGCTTGCAAGGCTTTGAATTCATACCTCTTATGTAGTGCAGAAAACTTCTTGTGAAAGAAGTTTTACTTTTAACTAATGGAATTAAACTGCCACTTTTTCTTCTTCTGTTTCTGAGAGTTGAAAATAGGGTTAGGAGGGCCCTTTACATGTCCACTATATTTAATTATCTTTCATTTCCAGCTTCACATGCTTATAAAATCAGTATTGAGTTCTATCAGAGTATATTGATACACTTGATGAAAGGAAAAAAGTAGAAAAAAATTACATATCTGATTAAAAAGGCCAGTGTCAAAAAAAAAACCGGGAGTTTGATAGAATCTTTTCTGACCAGCCAATTTATAAACTTTTCTGAGCTGAAGTTCAGTTTATCAGAAACATAAGAGCCAGAATATAGATGAAGAGATGATCTTTTCAGACATTTGGGAACAATTGACTTGCTGACTTCCATAGCTACATATGAGGTTTCTTGTTACTGAGTTTGAGGGAAAGTTTCTGGAAGCATTTGGTTGTTTCCTTTATTTTCTTTTAAGGCCTGATGCATACTGTGTATCTCTGCCTCTATCTATGTAGCTAAAATTATTTGATTTTACTTTTACTGCTTACCTAGCATAGTAACAACATTTATTATTCTTGAGCTAGGACGGTCTGTGACATATGTCTTATGCTGATTTACACAAAAAGGCAAATTATAGGTATGCTTTATTACACATATTTTTACAATTGGGTTCTTACTAGCATTATGAATTGATTGATGATGTATGATCTATATATAGAATTCTCTTTTAGTTCCTGGAGAGATAATTGTCTGACATTTCGTTCTTCAAAACTACATCTTGTCACCTCCTATAAAGAATGGAATTTGTCTTCTATAAAATGGAAAGTTGTGAAAGCGAATGTTTACATCCATCTGTTTTATTCAGGTTGATCTCCTTTTTTCTTTTTCTTTTTTCTTTTTTGTTTTTCCTATTGCTCTCTTCAAGTTTTGTCAGCACAGAGATACAAGCAATTTCACTGAACATTCCATTTCATTTTGCATTATTTTTATAGGTTTATTTTAAAAATGTGTGTGTGAAATTCTACATATTTTTCTATCTGAAGGAAATGTAAAGAAATATATTTTGATACTATAATCAAGGAGTTTTCATCACATTTATGGAACATAAATTAAAAATGTTCATTTTTAAATTCATGAACATGGTTGGCCATAGTGTTTTTTTAATTCTATATATCTTCAAAGGATTAGCTACATATTGGTTCTGTTTTAAGTTATTAGATGATTTACGGAAAATACTTTTAATTACTTCAGAAATAGCATGTATAGTTTTTTGTCCTGCAGGCTCTATTCCTTTTTTAATGTTTTCTTTTATATTAAAACATGTATTTCCATTACAGCATTGGAATAGTATTTTTAAATATTTGAATTTCAGTATTTGGTATTTTTGTTTTAATGACGTATTAATGATTGTTTTTATGGATTTTATGTCAGAGTTCTTTGCAAGTATAGTAATATAGAAACTGTGTGTGGGGGATGTATGTGTATGTGTTTTGTGTGTATTTTATAGATCTATCAAAGCTTTTACTGTATACAGTGGGGCAAAAAAGTATTTAGTCAGCCACCAATTGTGCAAGTTCTCCCACTTAAAAAGATGAGAGAGGTCTGTAATTGACATCATAGGTAGACCTCAACTATGAGAGACAAAATGAGAAAACAAATCCAGACAATCACATTGTCTGATTTGAAAAGAATTTATTTCCAAATTATGGTGGAAAATAAGTTTTTGGTCAATATCAAAAGTTCATCTCAATACTTTGTTATATATCCTTTGTTGGCAATGACAGAGGTCAAATGTCTGTAAGTCTTCACAAGGTTGGCACACACTGTTGCTGGTATGTTAGCCCATTCCTCCATGTAGATCTCCTCTAGAGCAGTGATGTTTTGGGGCTGTCGCTAGACAACAAGGACTTTCAACTTCCTCCAAAGGTTTTCTATGGGGTTGAGATCTGGAGACTGGCTAGACCACTCCAGGACCACTCCTTCGTTGCCCAGGCGGTGTGTTTGGGATCATTGTCATGCTGAAAGACCCAACCACGTTTCATCTTCAATGCCCTTGCTGATGGAAGGAGGTTTGCACTCAAAATCTCACAATACATGGCCCCATTCATTCTTTCCTGTACACGGATCAGTCATCCTGGTCCCTTTGCAGAGAAACAGCCCAAAGCATGATGTTGCCACTCCCATGCTTCACAGTAGGTTTGGTATTCTTTGGATGCAACTCAGCATTCTCTCTTCTCCAAACACAACGAGTTGTCTTTCTACCAAACAGTTCTACTTTGGTTTCATCTGACCATATGACATTCTCCCAATCCTCTTCTGGATGATCCAAATGCTCTCTAACTTCAGACAGGCCCGGAAATGTACTGGCTTAAGCAGGGGACATGTCTGGCACTGCAGGATCTGAGTCCCTGGCGGCGTAGTGTGTTACTGATGGTAACTTTGGATTTTTTTTCTATTATTTTGTAGAAAATAAGAAAAATGTCTTTTCCAAAGTAGGTGATAAAATTTCTACTCTTTCCAGAGGGAGTGCTTATTTTAAATATTTTAAATATTATCTGTAATATTATATTGGAGCCTGTAAATTTTACAATAAAAGCTTGATTTAACATTTTGTGGAAAAGGTGACCATTACTGCCAAATACATTATTAGCATGTATTTGCCTCTTTTCCCTAATGACATAATTATTAAAGTGATATAAATTGTGTGGTTTGTACCATTATATCATAATACAAATAATGTATAAATTGATGCAAATGTCATTCCAGTCATAGTATCATGGTAGAAACTGGCAGAAATATCTTTGTTTCAGATTGTTTCAGACACAACAGACTACAAAACCCACCGTTTAATAAACGGTGAATAAATGTACTTAATAATATTTAATGTTGATCTTGCATATTCTCTGATTCTTTCATGGCAAAGCACATTATCTAAGTGGTCCATATTAACAAAACATACTGTTTTTAAATCACATTGTAGTTCCTCACATTTTTCCTTAAGTAAAGATCTTTTAATTTACCATTTAGTCAAATCATATAAAACTGTTTTGATACAAGAATACATTGGAATAACTAGTTCCTCATATAGAACAAGTATCTGGCATCTCTGCCTTCTTGTTAAAGTACTCTGCTTTATGAAAATAATATATAGGTGCCAGTGATCAGGCATCCTTACTTTCAAAGAAGTCCTCAAAATCCTGTTGTCTTTTAAGTTTGAATATATGTTAAAATGCATCAAGAAAAACATATGACTAGGATCAGTTAGCACTTTTTTTTTGAGAAAATGCCTTTGACTTAATCTAACTATGCATTCAAATATAGAAATATAAAATTAGCAAATAATAGAAGAAATTTTTTCATAGCAATAATTACTAATAATTAGTTATATTAATTAGTTATATTTTCATTGCCTGAAATAGTATATAAAAACTATAGAACTGTGTTCACAATTATCCAGTCAAGATCTCTTTAGGCTGCAGTTGGCCTGTGAGAATGTCTCTGAATTATATGTATTAGTTCCACATTTAATTATTTGGAGACCACCATTTAGCATTGAATACAAGGTGCTATGCATTCTTATGAATGTTGGCATTGTGATGTCATTTCATTTATTTGGGATGTTCCAGAGAAGCTTGGCATGAATTATGATCTTAACTCCTAGAATATTGTAAGCATGCCATTGCCTGACATGCTCATGTTTCCTATTTTAGACCTGACTGATCTTCAGATAACATATGGAGGTAGAAGTAATTGGAAAATTGGCAGACCTGTCACGAAACCTTACTAGATGGGACAAAAATACGATGCTGTAGCACATAAGTGTCTTTGAAGTTAAATTTATTGTCTTTTATCAATGGCGGCGAAAACATAACTGATCTTCAAAAAAAAATGATACGGTTCTTTCTCAGTGGCACATACTGCTGAAAAGTAAATTTTATATATAATGGTATTTCTAGCATTTTAAAAATGGATATATATAATATTTTACCAGATTTCTCTCAATTTCATTACTACATTTTATTATTTATCTGGTAAGGAAGCATGTTTATTTTAAATATTAGCATTTTCATTTGCCTAAATGGAAAATTAAAAATTGTAGATATTGGTTTTTCACAATTATACCTTCTTTCTACCTCAACTAGTAGCAGCTTGAATGAATGAGTGGTAACCAGGTTTTAGATTTTAAGTAATCCTTCTTTGTTAAAAGAAAAAAAATCAATCAACATTTAAAGTGCCTATTGTTCTATTTTTATCTTCCTCCTGATTCTTCCCGTTTATTAATCTTAGGCTACTTTTAATTTAATGAATTGTTAAAAATCCATTTTATTCTGGTTTTCAGGCATATTTGGGTGTGAACATCTTGATTACTTGATGAATAATCGTCACCAGAACAAAGATGCGGTAGTTAAAACTGTTTCTTGCTGTAGGCTAATAGTGTCCTTTTGGATCAACTTTATGGATATTAGGTAACACAATATTGCCCTGACAATTCCATGAAGATTCCAAGGGCAGATGTTTTAGAATACTAATATTACATCAATTTTATCTGTGAATTGCAGAAGATTTAGCTTGTTGCTTTTTCTACAGAACTTTAGCTGTCATGGTATACATGTTAGCAATACTTTTTTTATTTGATAGAGATAGTTTTTCAATACTTTCCCCATAATAATTACATTTTGGATAAGGTTGAATAAATTGAAATTCTAAAAATTTAGAATTTATGACAAATAAAGAACAAGCTCATTCTTGGTCCTTGGCTGGTTAGGTTAGTAAAATGTCAGCTCTTTCTGGAAAGCTATCCAACAATCTTCTTAATGGTTATTCTTTGTCTTGTAGATATGCTTGGTGAGAAGAGCTTTCCTTGGGTCACTATGACCTTTAAGCTTGAAATTTTGAAGACAAAATCATTTATATTCCCTTTAAGTTAGAATTGAAGTTTGGCTAGGCAGAATCTTTTGAGATGAGAATTCTGGGATTTTGTGATGTCACTTGGGATTTTTTAGAACCTATCTCTTCTGAGGATAGGATAGGGTTATCTGTGAGATTTGCTCTGCCATTTGTAGGATATTACTTGCCTCTCCTGACTGATTTCAGCTGTCAGGGAGGGAATGAGGCTATTTAAAGTGGCCACTAAATGCATCTTTGAGTTTGGGACTGATGTTACCAGCTCTGAAAAAAACAGTAGTTCATCTTCTATTTAAAAAGGCCATTACTCAATCCAGTTACTGTAGACATTTCACCTTTCTGTGGAAATTTGTTAAGAAGGTAATGTGACAGCAATTACAAAGAACGTTAGATGAAGCACATTATCCTTTCCTGTCTGGGTTCAGGTCTGGTCTTGACACCAAAAGAAATTGCTGGTTCTTGTGGGCTGGCAGCAGATTTTATATGGGGAATGCATCTTTTCTTGTAATGTTTGATGTGTTAGTAGTATTCAGTACCACCAACCATGAAAATATTTTCAGATCATCTTGTTGCAAATTAAAGTTCCAGTACTGCAATAGTTTTACTTCATTCTGAATACTCAATCCCCATTCACATTAGTAGGAAAGAAGAGAATGACTGGAATGCCCCAAGACTTGAATCTGTCCTATCTCCTTTAATATCTATAAAAAACAACTGGCAGAGACCACCCAGAGCTCAGTTAAGAGTAAAGTATCAACAATTGAAGATACTTAGCTTTAAATCTGCTGTGGAGTTTTAAAGAAATTGTTGTTTGAAGTGCCTGGAAATTGTGAAGGAAGTGTCAGAAAGCCATGGAGATGAATTGAAGGGACTATTCAGGAACTGTCATAGATAATAACAAGGAGGAAAGCATCCATTAACAGAAAGGAGGTAATGTTAAAAAGCTAGTGAACCAGGGGCATCCAGGATAAGAGGGAGGGAAGGTAAAACTGAAGCAGATTTGCAAGAATTATTTTCTATAGCCAATCTCAATATGGTATTGTTCTAGTCTTCCTGTGGAGCCAGTTGCCAAATTTGGTCTATTTTGTGCAGCTGACAAGAAAGGATGGAACAGTTTTGGATGAATCCCACAGGACAAAAATCTCCTGAACCTAGATAGCCTGCCTTTAATGGTAAATGGTGTGCTGTTACCCCTGAAGAAGCTGATGCATAATTTGGGCGTCCTATTGGATTCATAGTTCCTGCTAGATCAGCAGTTGGAGACCATGTCCAGGAAGGATTTGTCCAGTTTTACCATTATGCTGCTTTTCTTAACTCAGTACGTATTGACAATAGAAATGTTTGCATGAATTATGGCAATAGAGTCTACAGTAGAGCTCGATTGTTTTCCAATAGGAATTTCAGTCGAATAAATGGGTTGATTATTGCCTATATTCTGTGTATTAATAAAAAATCTCATTGTTACAATCTTTCATTGGGCAAAATGTTGAATTATAGGGCAACAGTTTTTGAACCAAGGTACCTCAGATGGGTTAAGTTACAGAATGTGACCAAAGAGAGTAAAATTTGGGGAAATAGTGACTGCTTCAATGCTGCTGTGATCATATTATCTTCATTTTCAACATTTCATAATTATTTCCCATCCAGTCTCACAATTCTCCCTTGTTCCCTCACCTAGCTATATATATACACACACACACATACATACATACATACATACATACATACATACATACATACATACATACCATCTTTTTAGGAATTCAGAGTACATACATTGTACTCCATCCTCCTATATTTCTTCACAACAACCCTGTGAGGTAGGTAGGACTGAAAGTTATCAAGTGAGCTACATTAACCACTATATATTTGTCCTTGCCCATTCTATTTCAATCTTCAACTGCTTTCCTACTCTGAAACTTCAGCCACCAGAGATCAGATATGCTGGTCTTACTCTCATCCTCAGGTTATTGAGTTCTACTTTTAAATTGTCTCTGTCAGCTTCCTACAACTCAATAAAGATTCTAAATTATTCTGAGGTAAGAGAAACAATGTACCACATTGTGATAAAAACAAAGACAAATCAAATCATTAGCATAATTATGCCATATGGAAAGAGACAGGAGACACCATGGTCAAGAGATGACACCAAACATCCCCAAGATTTAGCAGGGAGAAGAGATGAAGAACAGGATGAAATGACTGCATCTCCAGAATCACAAGGAAAAGTACAGAATGAAGAGACAAGAAAAAAATAGAGGAGGAAATGAAAGATCAATTTGTGAATATCTATCAACACTAACTACTGCAAAAGTTCCTGAACACAAAAATACCCACTTTCAAGAACAAAACTTCAGTGGAGAAAAAAAACAAAGCAAAATGCATGGCTTGCATGATATAATATTTCTGCTAATGTTGGTGCCAGAATAACAGTCAGATGCCCTCATTGTCATGCATTCTTATTCCCTGGGAAACCACCAATTTCTGCTGTATGAAAAGAAAGGTCATTATAGGCTGTTTGAAAACTCCACCTAATGAGCTTCTTAATTTATATAGCAATGATGGTCCTATTGCAAGCAAGTTCAGAAAGAACATCAGATTATACAACTGGCTCCTTCCAAATTACATCTTTTGGTGCCAAAGAAGTTCTTCCAATCAAGAACGGATGGAATCCTTCTGAGATTGTTTAAGGGCAAATCCATCATTATATCAAACATTAAATGCCAGACCCCAATAAGCAAGACAAATTTATTTCAATGATATTCAAAACAATGTAGAATTGAACATTGACATACTCCACAATGATGGAATGAAGCTGTACCTTGTGTCCCTTCAACTTACAAAAGAACAAATTTGAGAAGCTTCTCCTTGTCATTGATCCTGACCAGAAATTAGCATTTGAACATGACAGATTTAATGCACTAATTGGCAATGAAATTATCATCCTTATACCAAACAACATTGAACTAAGTTAGCATCACAGCACATTGTTGTTAGAACGAGGAGATGGTTGGCAAATAATTTTAAAATCCCATTGCTGCTGTGACAGCTTTCAATACATACATTTCTTTCCTCTTGGAGATGATGGCTAATTTCATCAATTCCAAATGACAACAATAAAATAATGGCAACGTATTATTGTGCATATTGAATAATGAACCATGAGAATGAGCTTAATAATCTTCTAAGAGGAGGACATCTATTCCAACAATATGTGGTTGATATGGCTGTTAAGATTGAACATGCAAGGCTGAGTTACATCCAAATGAATCAAGCAACCTTGAGATCAACAACATGCAAGGTCTTTACTGATGCATTGATAGTGTGGGTGATTTTGGAAGATGCATCATCCTCTTTTTAACATTCCTTGGTGAACTAAGATATATAATGGAAGAATGCCAAGATGTCATAAGTTTACAGGAATCCACATATAGAAGCTGTTAGCTATTTCTCACACTCTGACTTCAAAGTTTTCTATTCTCCTACTTACATGTGGGTAAAATATGTTAAACTAGACCTAGCTCACCCATCAATACTTTATCATTACAGCCTAAAGAAATATTCGTTTGTTATAGAGTAATGGCTAAATGTCTAGTTCCCTTAACCTACCATAACTCATTTCCCGCATTATCTATCATACTTTTAATTTATCCTTCTTCAAATTTTTCTGTTAATCCTCTTTGACCTCTTCTAGATCCTCTAGTTTTTTCAACTATTTCTCCCATTCTAGATCCACAGCAATTCAGTTCAATATAATTGACGTATAGGAAGTGAGAACATTTGGCAAGTATTTCAGTTGATAGAGGGAGGCCTAAATGGATTAGATATGTTGTGGAGCATTCTGCAAAAGTTCATTTAATTTGTTTATTTAGTTTTATTGATTCATTTTATAAATTTATATTAATAAGATGAGGGTAAGAATAAGCAATTTTGGGATAGTCCAGAGCAGATGTTAATCAACTTTGAGAGCCAAAGACCACCCAGAGCAAAGAATTTACTCAAAGTGCTAATACCCGAGGAGGCCTGAAGCTTTTCTAGATTTGCTCTTCATGTATGTCTTTGTGTTTGACTTTTACCCTATAATTTAGGCCGATGTTATAGTCTTCATATATTTCAGGAATCAAAAAAGATAGAAAAGAGAAATTTAGTGGCTTCTAAGCGTGACAGAAAAGGTATCTTAAGCATGGGTGGGTAGCGTTAAAAAGAAACCTACAGAACATTACTTATTCTGCAAAATAACATTCATTGTTTTTACATAAAATGTTAATTCTAAAAAGTATACAACTTACTGTTCCTGGATTTAGAGCTACTATTGGACAAAAATGGAATAAAAATTATTAATATGTTATCATCTGTAGACACACAAGTTGCTGATGCCGTAACAACCTCCTCCTGCTTTCTGTAGATGTCAGGTGATGAACGTGACATTGTTTGGAACAAGGTGGAGTGAAGTATCAAAGTACTCTCTATAATAAGGAACTGAAATAATTCATAAACAAATTAACTAAGCACTCAACCTGATTCCTCTCCAACTCATCTCTCATTTTGTTTAAGAACACTTAATGTTTGCAGCTAGGAATATTGTTCATGTTCTTTGTCCCAAAGGTGCTTTTTCAAGAAGCAACTGGACTTTCTTGTTTTTCTTTTGAAGACGTTTCGCTTCTCATCCAAGAAACTTCTTCAGCTCTAACAGGAACGGAAGGAATCAGAGCTGAAGAAGTTTCTTGGATGAGAAATGAAACATCTTCAAAAGAAAAGCAAGAAAACCCAATTGCCTCCTAAAAAAGCACCTTTGGGATAACCATGACTTGGATGACTGATAATCTCTACAGACTTTCATGCTCTTTGTGTAGTAAACATCTTAGAATTGAATGGTGTTGCTTTACAGACCCTGATAAATTGTTAACTAATTCAGTGCATTTCAAATTTACTCTGAGTGGTAACATCCTGTTGCAAGTTTCCTGTCAGTGTCAGTTACATTTTTCATGAAGCTCATTTCCAAGGGAAACATCCAAACTATGTTATCTTCATTCCTTTAAAGTATTTTAGCTGGATTTTTGTTAAATTTTTTTGTAATTAGTTTTTTTTAATGTTGGTTTGTCTTTTTTATTGATGTTGCTATATTATTTTAAGGAAATTTTATTATTACAGATAGCTTTGGGATTACAAAGATGAAAAATATATACAGTAGATGTTCAGTGATAGAATACTGCATGCCCAAGGACTAGGAGACAGGCTCACTTGTCTTAAAATCACATAAAATATTTCAATGTTTTGTTTTACAGGAGGATGAAAATGAAGCTGAAGGAAAACATCCCTCTCAAGAGATAAACATGGAACAGAAAAATTCCAAAAAATAGAAATATCATTCCTCTCTGAAATATGTTTTCAAAAAATGTAAATGTCATTCCTCTTTGAAATGTGTTAAGTAGTATCAAAGTGATTAACGTGTCTCATTGTAAAAAATATAGAACATTCCCAATAAAAGACATTGGAAATTAAAATGTATCTTACTCTGAGGGATTGTTTAAATGGCTCTTGGTAATATCTATGATTAAGAAATCATGAATTTTTCATTACTCACACATACACACACACAAAATATAAAAGCATTAGAATTATGTGCAGTATAATCTTTGTGATACAAATTTATTGAAATTCTTCATTATGTTATTTAAGGTAAATGCTGAAAGACTTAGTAGCTTTCAGAATATATCCCATATAACACAGCATTTCTATGTAGTTAGTGATTAATTTTAGTAGTTACAAATTTAAATAATTAGGTAACTATACAAAAGAAATATAACTTTTTTCTGAATTGAAATAATTGTAGATATTATCACATTATTTCAATAATAGAATTATTTGTAAAGTTGCATCCTATTTAAGTAATTCATGTATTTAGCATAGCATGGCAAACCATGTTGGGTTAGTTCCAAATAAAAATTCAGTTGTTTGTTAAATGATAGTTTTTAACTTTACATTTGCTTAATAAAACGTAACTCAAACTAACCAAAGGTAAAGGTAATGTGTAAATCTAAATTATTTTCTCAGCTTGAATTGAATTCTCATTTGGATGTTCATGTTACATTTCCACTCTCTTCCTTTCAGGACATATTATACCTAGCATCTTTTTTCACTTCTGGATAGAAAATGTATCTTTTAATCCATATTATTATTACTGACATCAGAAATCTACAAACAATTGGAGGCTTCCTTGTATGAGTTTTAGATTTTGATTTTCAGTTTGATGAAAAGAAATTTTAGATTGATGGATCAGTTTTTTAAATGTTTGTTTTACTTATCAATTTTTTTGGCTACCCATCTCATAGTTAAGATAAAACAGGCATTTAACAACTGTAAATATAAAAACGAGTTAAAACTGCAAAAATTGAAACAAGTTAAAAATAAAGATTAGGAGTAGAGAGGTGGAATGCTTTCTCTGTTAGTGCATCAACCACTTCCAGCCAGCAACTTTTCCTTCAGAACCCCATGACAGACAGCATAGCTAGGTTTGAAGGCTTTTCCTGAAAGCTAAAAAGAGAGAGGCAGATCTTCCTGAAATAAGATATCCAAAGGGCAGGAGCCATGACAGACAAGGCTTTTCTCTTGGATCCCACTAGCCAAGATTCCTTGGCTGATGGGATCCACAACAGGCCCCCTCTGCCAGTACAAGTGAAGAGGGACAATCCCATTGAGGAAAGATGGTTCTGCAGATGTCCTGAACACATGCCATAAATTGTTTTAAAGGTAATTATCAGTATCTTGAATTGTACCTGGAAGCAAATCAGTAATCAGTGCAACTGACATAACTGATGTTTCATGTGCCATCCTAGGGGCTGCCAAAACTGTCCGTGTTGGTGCGTTCTGGGCCAAATCTAGATTCTGAATACTCTGCAAGGGTGGCCCCATGTAGAAAGTGTTGCAATGATTCAAGTGGGAGATGACTGGGATATGAGTGACTGAGTACAATGTGTCATGATCCAAATAAGGGTGCAATTGGTGTCTCAAGATCCAGATAAGGGCGCAATCACATAAAGTGGTGTGAAGGCTTTTCTAGCCATGACTTCTATTTGGACTTCAAACAGAAGTGAGTCTAGAAGAACCTCCAATTTGCACACTCATGTCTTTCCTAGATAATACCACTCCATTTAGATCTAAACTGTCCCTCTTACCAAGGTTGTCCCCCATCCAGACCCCCACAGCCTCCAAACACCACAAAAGGGAAGCCACAGCAATCCTTGGGTCAGCAGGGGTGGAGGAGTAACGCTGAATATCATCAGCACATTGATGGTATCTCAGTCCATGGTATTAGATGATGTCACCCAGCAGTTTCATGTAGATGTTATAAAGGAGAAAGCCCTGAGCCCTGTGGCACCTAACAAAGTAGCAGCTGTGGGCTGGATCTCTTGCTCCATACCAACATTGATTGGAACCAGCCACAGAGAAAGGCACTGAACTAATTCAACACTGCATTGCCAATTCCCAAATTCCAGAGCCAACCCAAAAGAATGCCATGGTCCAAAGCTGCCAAGAAGTCAAGGAAAACAAGGATGGCTGCATTACCTCCATCCTGTTTTTGCCAGAGATCATTGACAAGTACAATCAATGCCATTTATATCCCATAACCAGGTCTGAAATCTGACTGAAAAGGGTCTTGATAATCCATAGCATTCAGGACTCTCTTGAGCTGTGATGCAACCACTTTTTCCACCACCTTCCTATAATATAGCCTTTATTGTCATTGTACATCATTCATACAACGAAATTGGTTTAAGCCTCACTGGTGCAATCTATGACAAAAAATACAAACAACATAAATAGTATAAAGAATAATCCCTATGCAAGTAATGGGGGGGGGGGGGAAAACTAGTCATCTAGTTTCTGTGTGTCCGTGGAGTGATTGTGGTTCTGTTTAAGAATCTGACAGCCCAAGGATAGACACTATTTGTTTGGCTGGCTATGCTTTGATCTCTTCTGCCCGATGGTAGAAGTGCGAAGAGACACTGACCAGGGTGTGAATCATTTCTGAGTATCTTCCTTAGTTTGCTAAGGCAACGGGACCTGGCGATGTCATCCAGTGGTATTACAGAGCAATCAATGGTTTCTTGTGCTGAGTTGATCACTCTCTGTAATGCCTTCCTGTCCGTAGCAGTTAAACCAGCGTACCATACTGTAATGCAATACATGAAGACATTTTCTATCAAGGACCTATAGAAAGAGGTCATCAGCCGTTGTTCCACCTGATTTTTTTCGCAGGACTCTAAGGAAATGAAGTCTCTGTTGGGCCTTGCCAATCACCAGGGAAGTGTTGTTTTTCCAGGTAAGATCTTGACTAATGACACTCCCAAAAATTTAAAAGAGGAAACCCACTCCGCACAGCCCCCCTCAATATACAGTGGGGCAGGTTCCTCTCTTTGCTTTTGGAAATCTAGCACCATCTCCTTTATCTTGCTAGTATTTAGATGTAAGTTCTTTTTGAGCACCATGCAGATACCTTCTGGACTTCTTCATTCTCTCCAATTATGAGACCGTTGTGTCATCTGCAAACTTTTATTATGATGTTGGATGGAAACATTAGAAAGGGAAGTGAGAAACTGGACAAAAATTGTCCAGTACAGTTAGGTCTAATAAAGGCTAATCTTATGATTAAATTTATTTATTTATTTATTTGTTCGATATATATGCCACCCTTCTCCGGAGACTCAGGGTGGCTTACAATGCATTAAGCAATAGCCTCCATACTTTTGTATATACCTAGTTAGTAGGGCTTTTGGCACCCTCAAGCAGTGTTCTTTTTTTATACAAAGTCAGCTTATTGCCCCCACAATCCAGGTCCTCATTTTACCTTCCTCAGAAGGATGGAAGGCTGAGTCAGCCTTGAGCCTGGTGAGATTTGAACTCGTAATAATTGCAGGGAGCTGGCAGCTAAGTGCTACTTTAACAGCACTTTAGTCCGCTGCTCCACTAAGGCTCCTTGTCTGAGCTATAATATTTTCTTTAAAAACAAAATGTATAATGATTAAGCACCCATTTTCTCACTGCGAGGTGACCTTTATAGTTTGCCTTTATTCAGGGAGGTTCTATGGTTATTCCATTTGCTTTTGCCAACAACTGTTTGCACCCGGCTGTACTTAGAACATAGCAAGAGTAGGATTTGTGAGAAGTCCAGAAGTTTGATCTTAATGCACATAAAAAAACCAAATTTTCATTCTTTTTTTTTATTAAAAAATAATCTTTATTTACATTTTCAGTTAAAAACAACAGAAGAAAAAACGACATCATACAAAAAACATAAACAGAAAAAAACCGTAAACCCCTAAACCACCCACATAAAACAACTGTATCTTTATGCATTAATCTGATAGCTTAATATCCTGTGTTATATGTTTATATTATAGTCCGGAGAAGGCAGAACATCTTACATATCTTTATATATTAGTCCGATCCTTTCGACCTCATTATTTTTATACAGTATATTCTAAATAGTATATGTAATTTCTTATCTAGCTTAAGTTATATTTTTCCTTTTCTCTACCCATCTTATAGAATTTTTCCCATGATAGACACGATTGTGTTTGGTCTTTATCTTTTAATTTTTTAGTCAGTTTATCCACCTCAGCACAATCCAAAATCTTCTGGATTATAGCTTCTTCTGGTGGGATATTTTGGTTTTTCCAAAATTGTGCGTACGTCAATCTCGCCACTGTGATCACATGTAAAGCAAGATACCATACATCTCTTTTCATGTTCTCTGGCCTGGAGCCGAGCAGGCATGTCTCTGGGCGCCAATCAATCTTTAAATTTAAAATTTCATTTAACCATTTTTTAATTTTTCCCCAAAATTCCACTGCTTTCGGGCATGTCCACCATTGAGGGTAATATGTGTCATGTTCATTCCTACATTTCCAGCATCTGCAGATTGTCCCTTAAACATTTTGGCTATTCTATCCGGAGGAAGGTGCCACCTGTATATCATCTTGTATATATTTTCTTTATATGCCGTGGACACTACTAGTTTCATATCATCTTGCCATATCTCCTGCCATTTCTCTAAGTAAATTGAATATCCGAAGTTCTTCCCCCAGGCAATCATTGTGTCTTTAATTATTTCTTCACCTATTTCTATTTCCATCAACAATTTTTGTTTTCGAGATCATGCCTTTTTCTTGTCCCATCAAAATTTTATCTAATTCTTGTAACTCACCATTGATACCTCTCTCTTTGTTATATTTAGATTTAATCTGCATATATGTCCACCAGTCCACTTGTACTCCTTGGGAATTCAATTCCTGTTTAGATTTTAATTTTCCTTGTGGATTCAGTAATTCTTTATATGTTAATTTTCCCTCGAAATTATATAGTTTGGGGTATGTTAGTGCTTCTATGGGTGATATCCAACACGGTGTCTTAGTATAGTATTTTTTGCTAATTTTTTCCCTGGTCCAAATTAAGATGTTTCTTATATAATGTCGGGTAAACCATTTACTTTGTGGGTTCTTATTTCTCCAAAGAGCCATATGCCAACCCTGGTGTATATCAAATCATTCTAGTTTGAAAAGACGTCTATTTCCTAAAGTAATTCACTTTTTTACCCAGGTTAGTATAGCTGCTGCATGATAATTCTCCCAACATGGTAAGCCCAAGCCCCCTCTTTCTTTTGCTTCTTGCGTCATCTTTCTTTTAATCCGTGGCCTTCTCCCACGGATTATGATTGCACATAAAAAACCAAGTTTTCTTCATGCCTGGGGTGATTTCACAGATATGTGTTGTCCTAACCTTCCACTGAATATTTTATTCCCTGTCATAGTTGTACTTTTGCTGTGAGGTAAATCTACTATTATCTCCACTTCTCCATTCTTCAGAACTGACACAAATAGAGCTGTGCAGTGACAATCATTCTTTCCTTTTGCAATTACAAGGCATGTACATATTGTGCACCAGTATAAGGGAACACTGTATCATCCCTATCTTTCTTGGAAAGCGGTACTTTTAACTGTTGCCACAAGGCCATATGAAAGGTTGTAACTTAACTCTAATCTTAAGGGAAATTGTTAAGAAAGATTTCAAGCTCCGAGCAGTTAGCACTAAATTGAGGGACCAGAGTTAGCCCTGAAGACACAGATTCCCTTTGTCCTGTCATTCAACACCATATTGATGATCCTTTTGACCCCTAAACTTGCCTCTTACTCTATCCATATATATATAACTGCTACTGAAAATGGAGTTTGGGGATGGAAACATGAGGCATGTTGAAAAAGCACACACATACCCTATCTTTTGATCACCCCTCTTATCAAACAGATGTTTTTATTCTTTCCAGCTCAAAAAAATAATTAAATTACATAAGACAATTCAGGATACCATCTGTCCCTCATCAGGATAACTCACTGAAACCAAAACAGAATGAAATGAGACCAAATGTAGGATGGTGGGAGAGGCAAAATGTCAAGGTTTGAAAAAAAAACAAACAACTAGTTGTGATTTGGCCTGCAAGGGAAAAAATTATCCAGTGGAAGTGGCGTTGGGCTAATGGTTTAGAATGCTGGCCACTCCCCTTCTACATCCTCTTTTCTTTTGACATGACCCGGACTGGTGCTGTTATGAATGTGTTGCAAAGAAATCCAGAAATGCCCTACGTGTTCTTTCCCACCTTATGTATAGACAGATCTGAGATCTAGTCCACCTTCAAGCAAGGAAGTTCACCAGGTGATTTGAGCCAGTCATTCACTCTCAGCCCAATCTATTTCATTATATTAAAATATAAATGAACAGTCTCTCTTGACTTGAAATAGGGAAGAATGAGCAAATATTGCTATATATTTGGCCTGATTACTGAAATATTTATTAATTCACCTGGATTTTCATATATTTTTCCTTGCAGTAATTATATTTTAATATCTACTCTCCTGCAATAAGCATTTGTGTATGTGTATTCTGTTTTGCTTCTGTTCTGTGTTATGAAGTGCATTATTTTTGGCATGAAAATGCATTTTAGGTATAGGTTTGAGAATAAAAATGCCATTTCCTATAAAACCTAAGATCAAAATAACTTTTCTTTCTTCCCGTCAACTGGATGGAAAATTGAACTGGAACTTTCTTCATGTGACATATGCCATACCACTGACTACTTAACATTCTTTTTCATACTCCATACTTTCATACTTACAGAAGACTTCCATCCTTCTAGTTTCTTTACATTACACATAGAGATATAATAATTAGATGAGCTATATATATGTATATCAATATGCTTCTAAAATATACAAAAAGAACATGAATCTCCTAGATGTTTATTACAGATCACTTATCAGAACAATTAAAACTTCCTTTCCTCCAAAAAGAACCCTGCCTGCCTTTCATTTTAAAAAATGTCAAATGACAAACATATTGAAGAGATAATATTAATAAAAGAAAACTATCATAGTTAACAGCAATTGAATCAGTAACAACACTAGCAAAACAATAAGAATTCAGTTAAATGTTTTGGCAAGGATTACCTTTTTTAATTTTTTAGAATCAATATATTGCTCTTTATTTAAGATTATAAAAATACAATTCTTGATTAAAATGATCCTGTTTATAACAAACGAAAAGTGTAGAAAGAGAACACCCAAAGCAGAAGTTAGAGCTGCTATTCATGAAATAGAAAGAAAGCATCAAATATTTAACAAAATGAAGATGTTTTTAATTTGAGTTATGGTTGAAATAATCAAATGTAAATCTTATTAATCATAAGAGGATAGACAAAAGAAATAACTTCCCACTGAAAGGTTATTTTCTGATCATTGTCTGCCTTCTTGCCATTTAATATAGAGACATTATTATTATTAATCTTATTAATCAGGCAAAGTTATATGGGAGGAAATATTTTGAATATCCTGTTGCTCTGACTTTACAGCTTTAAATGTCAAAAGCAATCTCTTGGAATTCTATCTGGAATTAGTAGTCAGTGGCATCCTGAACAAATTTGAAAGGCATCTGATTGTGGTATCCCTTATTCTCAGAAAATAGCAAGAAGTTAGAGCAGGCCTTGAAAGGCAGTATGAATTATGGATTTGGGCCCATATGGTAAGCAGGAAACCTGCAAGCTCTAAACCAATCCAAGTTTCTTGGAATGATCTCCAAACTCGTAGGAGCAATGGCATCACCAAGCAGACAAAGGACTGAAGTACTGAAATTGCAATATTGCAAGGAAAGCCTTTCTGCAGAGTAAGTAATATTCATGCCAGAAAGTGAAGGCCTGAAACCTTCTATATAAATCTCTCCACAAGGGAATACCATCTTGTTATGCTTTCTGAATGCCATAACATACCTTATATTCTGCTTTGGAATTGTCTCAGTTTATACTTTGAATTTGTCCTTTCTTGCACTGATCTCTACTGGTTTTTAAAAATGTGGCAATAAAAAGTTGATCATTCTGTTGTATTTTTTAATTAATTTAATATTGATGAGTATTAATTCAGTATGTTTTACTTGGCAGGGCTTTAGATCTGTCTTTTGTTGTTGGTTTAGTTTTTTTTAAAATCAATGAAATAAAAGAATAGCCTCAATATATATTATTGACAAATTTGTAGCTCTTCATAAATTGACTTGGAAAACAGTTTACCCAACATAAAAGGTTAATCCTGAATTGTTTGTTCTATCTTTATTCTGGATCCTTGCTAAATTCTCACTACTTTAGCTTGCTTCTGCATCAGACTCAAAAAGCTAACACCCACTGACACAAAACTAAATAGGTTTCACACTATGAAAAAGTGAAGGTTGATTAGAAAGCAACCTAGAAAGATTGTGTGACTTAAAGCAGTGCTTTATCAACTTTTGGAACCCTTAAGATGTATGGACTTCAACTTCCACCTTTCCTCAACCAACATGCTGGTTGAGGAATCCTGGGAGTTGAAGTTTACACATCTTAAAGTTGCAAAGGTTGAGAAACATTGACTTAAAACAATTTTGGCACATTGCCAAGTGAGAAAGTTCTACCCATCCAAATTATTCCAGCATTTTGTCCTTGGTGAAAAATGCCTGTTTTTCCATGGTAGGTTTGGGGTGGATTCTATGGTGAGATATCTGGCAAAAAGAAGCAGAATGAAAGCAAACAGGATTCTGTTGTTTTGGAACAATTAAATTCCTTGTTATAAAGCCAAGTATGAGCAACCTTTTAAAACCATTGAACCATAAAAGCCATTTTCTTAAGGGTTTTAAATTTGGAAACAGACTCATGAAATTTATAGCTCTGATGAGATTTTGTTTGCCTGAAGTCAAAATGAGAACCAGATCATTGGTTTCTCAGCATGATACTATGTATTCTTGTATGCAGTAGATATCATTAGGCTCATAATAACATAGCTATCATCACATAATGTCAGAAAAGGTTCATGCTTGATACTTAGTTTAAAACTCCAATTTACACTTCCAGAATGCTAAATAACTGGGTTGTTTTTTTTTTAAAAAAAGTATGGAATATTTATAATAAGGCTAGGGTATCTAAGGTCAAAAATGGTTTAATGCATTGTCTAGGTTTTATCTTCTTTGATCTTGTCTTTTCACAAAAATACTTCACTAAATATGTCATTAATGAACATAATACTTTTAAAAAGATCAGTTCATTGTTCAGTGTTGCATACCTTTGTGATATTTAAACGTAATGTCTGAGGCAGAAAAAAAACTTTCTGTCTTTTCTACATTCTGTCAGCTATCTGGGTTGTTGAAGGGGCACAGGAACATCCATCAAATCATCTCTTAACCTCGATGTTGCAAATAGGACTTTCAATGGGGAAAACAATGATTCCCACTTAGCACCAAGTTCAGGAAATAGCATGTCTTCCTCCTGTACTAACAAAGGATGGGGAATTCCAGATTTATTGTGACACTGCATTTAGTCTGTTACCACCGGATCCTGGGAACAACTGTTCCCATACTATGTACATTGTTTAAAAATGCTAACAGCACCAATTAAATAATTACAGTGCATCTATAACATAAACTATACTAAATTGAGATTAAATGACTTCCATCACAAACTTCCTATCCTAGTCTGATTTTACTCATTGTAATTTGTCTCTAATTTAATATAACAAAATGAGATGAATGTTCTTTTTTCATGAAGCAGTATAAACAAAATCCAATTGTCTAGCTAAATATATATAAAGGATATAAACCTCTGTTTGATATATACCTACCTACCTACATACATACATACATATATGTGTGTGTGTGTATATGTGTGTGTGTGTGTTATAATTGCATATTTAAACACCATTTGGAATAAGTTTGGAATAAAGTAATTGAATTTTTTCTTCCATGAGTTTTTCATTCTAGTATGGAATGAAGTACAGGTTTCATCAAATGGTTGATTTAATCATACATCAATTAATATATTTACAGAGAACTGATTCCACTTATATAGAAAAGAGGACAAGAAAATATATGGAAATTAATGAGTTACTTTCTAGCAGATGGTATGGCATTTCCCTCCAGAATGTTTTTAAGATGTTAACTGTTCTATAATACAAAATGTTTGTTTATTTATTTATTTATTTATTTATTTGATTTGATTTGATTTATATGCCACCCTTCTCCGGAGACTCAGGGCGGCTTACAATGCGTTAAGCAATAGCCTTCATACTTTTGTATATTTATATTTATACAAAGTCAGCTTATTGCCCCCAACAAACTAGTCCTCAATTTACCCACCTTAGAAAGGATCGAAGGCTGAGTTGACCTTGAGTCTGGCTAGGATTGAACTCACAGAATTATAGGCAGCTGGATGTTAATTGCTGCCTTTAGTAGGAGGCATTAGCCCCCTACGCTACTCAGGCTCTAAAAATGTTCTTTAAAATGTTCTGATCTTAATAATTTTAAATTATTCTAGCATTCACTTCAAAAAAATTTTAAATAGCTGCCAAGCTAAAACATCTTGTTTTTCTACTTTGATTAGCAAATATGTGCAGTGTGATATTGATTAAGTTTAATGGATACTAATTCCATAGTATCCATTGATACTTTGATGGAGGAAAAATGCTTTACCTTTGCAGGAATATTGCCATGCTTTGACATTCAGTACAGACATAAATGTCGAAAAGTTATGCCACCTTTCTCTGAATACAATTATTCTTAAAACAGGGAATAATTGCAAAAGTATCTTCAAAAATACTGTAGAGAAAATAAATAAATAAAAAATCTAATAAAACAAAAATAATTAATCTGGCTACGACTGAATATCTTGCTAAAGAGTACTTTAGTTTCAGCTCTTTTATGTTGAAACTTAACTGAGTTTACCAATTGTTTTGTGAGGACAAAATATAACAGATTGAAATCATGGTTCAAAAACAGGCTTTGAATTGTAGGAAGAAACATCCTTCTGGGTTCTGCTCCAAGTGAGGAAAAGACACTGGAAACATGAAGACTGCTTGGAAAGATGGTTTAATGCTGAACAGGATCACATGGCTTGAGTTCCTGAACAGAAAAGGGCAGATACAGTAAATCCTCCTGTTTTAATGCTCTCCCTGGCTCTGAACTTCCTGGAGTCCCAAAAAAGTATCCTGATTGGTTGTCAGACTCCCAGGGAGTGGGGGTTTTAGCTAGTCTTGCTGACTGATGTAATCTTCCCAGGTGATATGAGGTGAGTTTCTGTCCCTATTGTGTTGCAGATGGATCCTATTGTGTTTTGATGGTCCATTGACAAAGATTGAGTTTCTGCCTCTGGCCCATTAATGGGGGAGGGGGGTGGGCAACAAGGTAGGAGCTGCTTTAAAACATGCTTCTTCATTTCTCATCCAGGGAAACATAATATTCTGCCTTTTTAATATTTCCCAAAATATTTCATTCCTCTAGGAAAGGGGTGGGTGCTAACTTCCTACAATCCTTACTTTTCCCCCCCAAAAATGTGAGTTTTGAAACAAGTTCTTGGCAAAAGAACTTGTTTCAAAAGAGAGCCTGGATAGCTCAGCAGACTAAAAGCATTGTGATTAACACCAGCTGTCTGCAATTACTGTAAATTCAAATCTCACCAGGCTCAAGGTTGACTCAGCCTTCCATCCTTTCTAAGGTAGGTAAATTGAAGACCCAGTTTGTGGGGGCAATAAGCTGACTTTGTATAAATATACAAAAGTATGAAGGCTACTGCTTAACACATTGTAAGCCACCCTGAGTCTCTGGAGAAGTATGGCATATAAATCAATTTTTTAAAAAAAGATTAAAATTGATCAGATCAACGATACTTGATTGTTCTAATGTAAAGAGGAAGGCATTGATAGGGGCAACAGAAAAAGGGAATCCTTCAGTGGCTTCCAAAAGCTTTCAACTATGAAGGTCTAGCAGCCAGGGGAAAAGTTTTGGAAAGAATTTTACAGTATTCAATTTTCCATGCCAATTAATTTCAGATTTTAGATATTACTTTCTGTGAGCTTCCAGTCAGGTTTCAAGCAAGCACATGTCCCAAAATTTTTCACAGCCATGGTTTTCCTTTAAATTACAGGCTGCCGATTTCCAAGGGTTGGTTACTGAACCTGCCCTAGCTCTTACTTTAGTGCATCCAGGATTTGTGAGTCCAAATTGAAGTTAGTCAGTGTACAATCCAGGCTTTTTTCTTTTTTGGTATTATTACACATAATGAGCCCTGGGACTTCTACTCATGAGACCACCAGTGCAACATATCATGCTTCACTGGGCAACTGGGCAGAATCATTTATAAGTCACAGTCAGGGCTTGGGTTTTGGATATCACTTTTTCTGCTATCTCTTCAAGTGAGGGAATTGCTGGAGGGGCTTGTCCCCTCCCCCATGGAATTAGCAGGGAGATATGACTACTTGGGGTTTTAGTGCCACAGAGCAAAAATCAACCTAGGTGAAGCTTTGTATGGAGGTAAGTGAAGGGAATAGTTTTAGTCTAATTCTGAATGGTGTGTCTCTGTGTGCATGTGTATGCAACTACTTTTACAATACAGGCAATACAAACATTTTGAACATATTTCTCCTCCCCACCAAACAGAAATCTAAGGTGTACATAACTTGCTGTGGCAATCACTCCTAAATACAATTCTTACAATAAACTGCTTACAATATAAATGAGGCAAGAAAGAAAATCTTACAATGAATTTCCACCCTCCCACATAGTCTTTCCAGCTATCTTCTGGGGATTGAAAAGAGTCTTTTAGTCTTTACCTGTACATCTCAGGGTGTTTTTTTTTTCATGTCTGCTGGGTGATGTGCTTGGTGGTAAGGCTAGTCAGTCAGGCTTGGGAAGGTCTGCTCCACTGTGGTTGCTGTGCTGACTTTCAGTGAAGACTGGATTCAAACCCAATTCCTGGTTCAAACAGATGGAAGGTCTCCTCTGGAAGCAGCATCTGGATCCATGTGCTCTGCTTCCACAGGTTGCAGAGTCATTGTGCAGAGCTGAAAGACATTAGAACAGGGTCCCCTCCCCCCTTTTGTGGATTATCTTCCAGGAAAGGCATTGTAACAGGATTAGAGATTGGGGGGGAGGGGTAGATAACTTGCAGGCAGAGTTTGAAAAGAAACAACACAACAATATTGCAGTTACTAAACAGATAATGCAATTTTAACAAAATAGAGACACAACAGATAAGAAAGAACTGGATTCACATGCTTCAGGAAAAAGATGAACAGGTAAAACCCATTCAAACACATACAGTAAATGCAAGACTGATTTTTTTCTTATAAATGAACTTAAAATGTTTCCTCATAAACTTGAGTTGTTACTTTAAGATACAGGAGGGAAGGAGAAAAAAAATAGAAATAAAATGTCTCCTTACTCTGTTCTTGTTGGCCAGACAAATACAGGGCAAAGACTCTTTCTTTCTTTTCTCTCTCTCTCTCTCTCTCTCCCATTTTCATTGCTTCAACCTTTTTTTTCTTTTCTAACAATTTAAAATTCTTATCTCTAGAGATCAGATACATTTTACAGTTACAATTACTTCGAGGGTGCACAAAGACTTAGACATACACACATAAAAACAAGGAGTACAAAGAGAAGGAAACAGAACTCTGAGATTTACACACACGCTGATCATTCCCACCACAAATCTCAGTTAAATTAGGGAAGGCACAAATCTTAACAAACACACCACGTGGTTGCAAAGAAGACAGAGAGACAAACAAACAAACAAACAAACCAAACAACCCCCCCCCCCACATTCCTATTTATACATTTCCCTTTTCTTTTAAGTACCTTTATTTAGCCAAATTTGTTTCCCGGTGTTATCTCTAAGCAAAGCCCATTTTTGACACAATTTTCCTGCTCTCCTCTTATTGATGCCACTCAAAATGGGCATCTGCCTGGCATCCCAGGCCTCAAGCAATTCTCCCAGGGGGTTCCTGCCACCTGCGAACTACCACTACCAATGACCCTTTAGGTATTAGGATCACTTCGACTTAGCCGGGTAGCCCGGGTGGTCAGTTTTCAGATAAAAAGCTCTGGGAAGGACTTCGATTCCCTTATGAAGTATGGGCCACTTTCTTAGGGAACTCACCGTAGGTTTTCAGATCCAAAAAGGGGATCCGGAAGGACCTGCTGCCCCCAGCAGTGAGTACTGGCACCTCCTCACACTATCTCCGCGTCTGGGCTAGACACACCGGGATTCCCTTCTACATTTTTATTACCCCCCCCCCTTCACATCCTTGGCTTTCGCTCGGCTTCCGTTCCTTTTAAACACAAAGTTCCACGTTTGGCAACCCCCCCTTGCTTTCTCTATCCTACTGGTCATGGCTCGGTGGAGCTAGTGGTAGGCAGAGGTGCAGTTACAGGTCGCTCAAAGAGGTGAAATCAGACTGTTTTCCATATGGAATCCCACACACACACTTCCTCCTTCTCTAACAGAAGGTCCTGTGCTCTGGCAAAACCCCCATGCTCTCCAGACTGTTGGTCTTTTTGCAGTTAGGAAATGCACAGAGGAAGCAAGATCCAGCTGTGATTGGGAGAAGGACCCTCACACTCATACATGCAAGCATATACACATTTTCCATACTTTTCCATGTTTTAAAATTAAAATTTAGAGGTACTCACCTTCTTTCCAAGCAGCCTTTGAGCTCAACATTCAAACCCTCTTTAAAACCTAGTTCCAAATGGCAAGGTCACAAAAACATACCCACAGACTCAATGGGTCTGCTGCTAGCAAGGGAGGCTTACCTGGGCTAGGTCTATTGCTTAGGTTAGCTTGGAGTCCCATCTATGGGTGCCAAATTGTAAGAAGAATTATCCTTCTGGGTTCTGCTCCAAGTGGGGAAAAAGACACTGGAAACATGGAGACTGCTTGGAAAGATGGTTTAATGGTGGGCAGGATCATATTGCTTGAGTTCCTGAACAGAAAAGGGCAGACAAAACCCATAAATCCTTGGGTTTTAATGCTCTCCCTGGCTCTGAACTTCCTGGGGTCCCAAAAAAGTATTCTGATTGGTTCTCACACTCCCAGGGGGTGGGGGGTCTTAGCTAGCCTTGCTGGCTAATGTAATCTTCCCAGGTGCCATGTGGTGAGTTTCTGTCCCGATTGTTTTGCAGATGGCTCCTATTGTGTTGTGATGGTCCATTGACAAAGACTGAGTTTCTGCCTCTGGCCCATTAACAAAGGGTGGGGGAGGGGGGCAAGAAGGTAGGAGCTGCTTTAAAACATGCTTCTTCATTTCTCATCCAGGGAAACATAATATTCTGCCTTTTTAATATTTCCCAAAATATTTCATTCCTCTAGGAAAGGGGTGGGTGCTAATTTCTTACAGAATCTCGGCTTCCATTGGGTTTCATCATCATATTCAAATTCAGAATTTAAGTTTAATTCTAATTGACGTTGCTTATTTTATGGAGAAACATGAATGGTTTAAAAATGAAATCACATATGCTGATGACTTCAGACTTTTTTCCATTCATGCTCATTAAACAGGGCCTTTCCTCCTTCTCCAGACTAAGAGAGAAAACAAGCATTCAAAGGAGTCATTTACTTTTAATGAGGGATATATGATAACATTAAGCTAGACTAATAATTGAAGAGAGATAATTGCATATGTTCACCCAAGCCATCACTATTCCTATACACTCATTCTTCCTCAAAACTGTTTATCCAAATATCCTCCTGTTCTAATTATTCTAATTGTTAACTGCAAAAGGCTTCTCTAAAGAGAAATTACCACTTGAAAAGACTACACTTGGACTTCTTTGTTTGGGAGCCATGATTACTCTACAACAATCAAATTGAATTATGGAAGCATCCCAATGTCTTATCTTGTTTTTCTCAAAGGGATGGGGGGAAAAACTTCCCCACACTTTGTCCCAAAGACACTTTTTCAAAAGCCAAATGGATTTTCTTCTTGTTGTTTTTCCCTTTGAAAACATTGCTCATCCAAGAAGTTTCTTTGGTTCTGACTGAATGGTGGGATTGGAATTTGGAAGGCTTTATATTATTTGCAGTCATCTGGTCATTAGCACTGAGAGTCATTGAAGTCTCTTGGGGATTTATCTGGATTCAAATGTGCAAATGTGTGTGGAACCTTTTTGGGACTGCTGAGAGGATTGATAGATAGAACAAAGGTTGTATTATATCCCTCCCCTCTTTGTTGAAAGAAGGATGTTCAAATCTCAAATTATGTTGAGAGAGAAAGGCCAATAGTCAGAAGTAGACTTTCATGACTAACACGAGAACTTACGGTTTTCTGGTTTCCAGTCTGGTGCCTTAATCACTAGCCAATTGGCTGTCTAGGAAATGGTTTTGAAATGAAGTTGCAAATATAAATTATTCAAAGATACATGAAGCTACTTTGAAGAACACAACAAATAATCTTTTTAATGATCATTTATAATGAACATATAATTCTCAACCAATGAAAATAGTACTGTTGTTCTGGCTTTATGCTTAGCCTTAATTACTAGATTTTATATCCTGTGCATATGAACCATTCTTTTTCACCACTGCCTGGAATGATAGTATCACAATTAGACACTTGGAATCTGTGATGCCTTGTCTGTTACTGTGTCTTCTCACAGCAGTGGTTTTGTCTCATTAAGAAGCAAAGTGGTTAATAGACAGAAGAAGAGAAGGGAAGAGACGGAAGAGATGTTAGAACTGAAGCCATTTTTATCTTTGTCAAATCACCAGTGAGGGGAAAATGGCATAAAATTCTTTTTATGTTTTTTTTTTAGATTCCAGCTTCCTCATAAAGCTTCTTTCATATACTTTTAGATTTTAGGTTCTGTTATTTAAAAATTGAATACTGACTGACAGGCAATCATAGAAACAAAACTGAGGTGTTTCACGTTTTTTTCCAACTGTAATTTACCCCAGATTTTGTTAACACACAAGGTAGTTTAGGGCTGGTGTCAGATGATCCAGATCATAAGTTCTACAGAAATTTTGGTGCCTTTTGAAAATCATTTGATTTATTCACTTACTAAGAAGAAATTATTCCTTATTTGAGATGATAAATTGCTTGCATTAGTTCATGTTACTATACTCACTCCTTCCTACACAGGGAAGATTTACTGTGACATTGTTCTAAGGGTATGAAGTAAATATGATAAAATGTCCAGTCCTGCCAGTTAAATGCACAAAGATACAAATGTACTCTTTGCATCCCCAAAGACAGCTTCTGGTAATTACTTCCTCTTTTATTTTATTTTTATAATGCCATGTCTGCATTTAACATTAATCACAAGCAGTGGTAAGCAGGATTCACTGCACAAATTGCTGACAGAGAAACTCTGCCTTGAGAATAATTTGTCTTTTTACCTTCATTTGCACAATAGCCATTTAGAGAAAGTAGGAAAACAGGAAGTATGTAGGACTCCACTGCAGAAAACCTTTTTTTTTTTTTTTTTTGCTAAGCGGGTGGGAGGATGGGGGAATGAAATGTGACTAACACCATTGCAAGTGTTTAAAAGATAAGTATGTCTATGCATGTATATATGGATTTGAGTAACAGCATGAACAGATAAGGGAAGAAAAACAGGGGGGGGGGGAGAATAATAAACATTAAGCTAAACCTGGCTACTACAATGAGATTTTAAAATTATGTTTAATTTTTACACAGAAATACTTATGCTGGAAATATAGCTTCTAACCTTAAAAGCTTTTTATTCCCAAACTTCTGATTAAGAATACAGTCCTATGTTTATTTGAAAAGGAAGTGCTATTTTAGAACTTGGTAAATCAAGGTAAAATTAGGCTATATACTATATTTCAAAGGGTTCTTGTTTAACAGAATAAAATGCGAAGGAAATGAACAATAGCTGTATACTGTCAGACTATAGCCATGTCATAAACCAATATCTGAAAAAGAACTTAAACTCTTGATTTCTGATGACAGATACCTTCTTTTTCACAGCAATAACTTGCTCTTTTGCCATTTAAACAAATGCAGGAACATAAAGTAATACTGAATTTTAAGTGTCCTTCACATATTTCTTTAGAACCAAATTCATTGTCCTATCTAGTTTTCCTGGCCTGCAAGAGGCCAAAGTCTGTCTTCTTATATTTATTTACTTATTTATTAATAAAATTTATAATGCTGCCCATCTCACAGAAGATAATTCATTGTGCTTCTTCTTTTATTTTCTTAGATAATTTTATATTCATTTGAAATGAATGGGGAAGGCTCCAGTTTAAAACAATCTTACAAATGCAGAACCCACACATTTTTAAAAAACCACACAAACTCCTAAAGATAAAACAAGAAATTAAAAATCATTCTCACAACCTTCCTTGATTTTGCTTGTACCCTACTCATTATGTTTTACATGCTGATGTTTGTTTGTCTGTGTGGGGGTGGGGGGTGGGGGGGTGGGGGGTGCTTGGGTGTCTGGGAGGTGTTAATTGTATTTGTATGTAAGCACTATGACCAGTCTCACCCGTCCCTTTGTACAAAAGCAGTTAGAACGGTGATTTTTTTTTTTAAAAAAAGGGCATTCTGTCAATCTTCTATAGTTAAAAACTATAGGCTGTCACCTTCTTCTCTGATGTGGCAGTCACTTTATTTGTGGAAATGGTAATAGACAGATAATTCACCCTGTTGGGATCTTAAGATTTGTAGGCTTACCCAGTACTACATTTGCATAAGGTAACTTCTGGATGGGTTACCTTGTTAATATTTTTTGATTGGGTGAAGAAATCCTTATTTCAGCAACACCGTTTGCTTAGCTGTAAGCTTTTCAGTAAATCATTACTATACAAGAACAGCTCAGCAAGTCTTGAATATCAGAGTAACAGTTAGAAATGTCACTGCACTTCATGCTTATTAGTCCTAAAAATTAAATGGTTAACTTAGTGTATTTAAAAAGGTTGACAATGAAGAGTAGCCTAGAATACCTTAATTAGCCCTTTGGGTTGCCATGCACTGCTGCCCACTTCAACCACCCAGGAAGAGAAACGTGAAATGCAATTGCCTTCAGGTTATCTGGATTTTCAAAATTTATTTTCTCTTTGTGAACACAAAACTGTTGGAAAGATAAATAAATTTAACTATCATGACTTATGGTTCCCTTATGAGTTACATTACAGAGTTGGGTTTCCTTTTTTTTAACAGTATCATTTTATCTGCACACTATAGAAACAACTACTTCTAATTTTAGTCAGAGTTCTCAACTGGGAGCTTTGTCTCCTGATATTTTTAATCCAGTTTGATCAGTATTCACATTGATATTTCCCAAATGGTATTTATCAATTAATTAACACTATAGATGCAGTGACTTGTTTAATAAACTGTGAAAGAGGAAAAAAATCTATACATTTCCTCTCTCTCTCTTTCTCCCCCTATCTCCCTCCCTCCCTCCTCTCTCACACACATATTACTTACACACATACAACCATAGTTATGAGCAGTAGAGCAATTTATCATGAACTGCAGTTGATGAGTAACATTTTAATAAAAGTGGAAATTGTTTTACCCTTCCTATCTTCCCACTAGATAATTTCAGATGAAAAACCAGCATGCTTTGATCAGAGGCAGACATTTCTTTGTCCTGTGAGAAGTCCACAATCACAACAAGAATGCTGATACTCATATGCCCCAGCAACTGGTATTAAGATAAGAACAGGAGTGAAGAGATGGTATTACACCCATGATTTGTTGATTAATTTCTCATGAGTGGGTGCTCAGACAGTATGAAAAGAGAATGATGTTACTAAATGATCCTTTGATCTGTTTCAATATTGCTTAGTGTACAATTCACCATACAGCATCACACAGAGTTCAAAATACAGAGGAATTAGAGGTATATATGCAGTATATAATCCTGCAATCCACATATAAAATGACTCAGAGAAAACCATGCTCAGATGTTGAGCTGGATATGTGGAGGGGAAGAACTGGGTAGAAAAGAAACTTCCAATATTTCACCTGGATTGCATATTACCCATAGAGAATCTGCTGCATAAGTCTATAATTAACACAACTGAATTCTTTGTAGAATGCTCTGGCCAATTGCATCCAACACTCCTTAGCAGATTGATATCAGTTATCCACTCTTACAAATGAGATATATTTTTGTAAAATCAGGTCTAACATTGGCTAATGGAGTAATACTTTCTTTTGCTGTCAGCAAAGGCAATTATCTTCAAATGTCTCTCCCCAATTATTTTGACAAAGTTTAAAGCAAAGTATGGGCTACACTAAAGTTGATAAAAGTTTAAAATAGAGTATGTCACTTTTTGGGCTGCAGGTAGGGAAGAAGATAATTTTTGAATGATCATTGACCAACAATATTTCTGGGTGAAAGGTTCAAGGTTAGCCTATCCTGGTTAAATCATCTAGTTTCTTTTGCTATAGGGCACAGGAGGAGTATATTGTCTCACAGAAGGATATCTGCATGATATTTGCACTTGTGGTGAGATCATCTTTTTTACCACTTCTGGATTTTGTGATGCTATCCATGCTTCATCCCTATCTATACAAGTGACCTTGTAACAATCCCACTCACTCTGTCAAATATAGTGCATTTCAGAAATCATATGAAAAAGTCCTCTGGAGCATGCAGCAGTGGTTGGTTGCCCCCAGTTTGGACTGGTTCATAAAAACCAGTAGTAAAACTGGTGGGATGCCCCACCCACTGCCCTGAATGTCATCATCGGCAATCTGTGCATGCACAGAAGCTTCATGTGTGTGCATGTGATCCCATTGCAAACTGGTAGTAGGTAAGTAAAACCCACCCCTGGTATGCAGGTATATGAATATGAAACCAACACCTGCCAGCAGTGCTTTAAAACAGCTGGGCCTTTTCCCAGAATTGCATAGCTTCCCACACATGGGGTAAAAGTGGCTCTGGGAAAAGATGGACATGCTTAAAGAGTTGCAGACAGATACTAATTTGCACATTGCACCCTTGAAACACCTTCTGGAAGTTAATGAAAAACACCACATCCCTTTCCCATCTTGAAACAAACATTTTAGGGCTCCTCAGCACTTTGCTCTGGGAGCAAAGATTTGGAAACATGAGTGGCATAGCAATTCTAACTTAAACCTAATGTATCCCCCACCCCTAGACCATGGTGCAATTGCAGAAGGCAACCAGGCGAGCCACAGATGAAAAATGCTGCTATTCTAAGGAAGTGTCAACAGCTGCTATGTGAGCACTCCTGTGTATTCTCAATTCTTTTTTGCATCCAAGCCCCACACAGCTTATAATGTCTAATCTCTTTCCACTGATTTAATGGTTTTTTATGAATAACTGTTATTGCTGTCCTGTAAAATAAACAAATTGCTTTGTTGTACATGTCAGACTTTACATGTTCTTTTTCTGGGGTTCTTTATCTGATTTGTTACAGTAAGAAATTTTTCCCATCAAAGTTTGGAGTCATAGGCACACAACATACCCAGAAACACCCACATGAAACAATAAGACAGATAGTAATTTATCAGCGGAAAGAATTTTCTCTTAACTTATAACCTTTTGAACTCTGGTCCAGAAGTGGGATTCATTGCTCCTTTCCCTAGATTGGAGAAATTGGAAGAAAGACTTCTATTGCAGCCATCTCTATGGAATTCCTGAAGTGAAAGCAAACTGATACATGGCTGCCACTTTTAGATGTGTAGCTTATCTTTGGGGTATATTGATTACCTCATGAGTTGGATACCTCTATATTCCTAAGCCCTGAGTCCAGAGCCTGGTGATTTATGTCAACACAGGTAATAGAAGTGAACATTAAGAGTGCAGAAGAGAAGCCACAACTGCGATAACTTATAAGACACACTATAAATGCCCTGAGAAACCAGAAAGAAAAGGAAGCGGGAGGGGCTCCAAGATCAGAACGATCGACCACTCTTCAAAGGATGACCTGCTGCAGTGTGGCAAGTATCAGAGCCATTCTAGTGACAGATGATGATAGAACCACCTTGTTTTGCCTTTCTAAATGAGTCTGCATCTGTGTCTTGTGAGCCAGCTGATTGATGGCGACACTACAAGCACATTGCCAAGGCAGAGCAATTCTGAAGAATTTTGAGGTCATGTGTCTTTGGGCCAGCCCGAGCTAGCAAGCCTCTTCTTTAATCTCAATGGAAAGCCATCCCCAGAGACTGGAACTTTGTTTAAATTAAATTGAAACATAAATTCCCTTGTTTTTCAGAACTGAATTGGAGACATAACCCCTGCAAATTTACTGCTACCTTCTTGAAAACTGAAGCTTGGAAAACGAGAGGTATGTTTGCAGTTGCTAACACCTACAAGTGATGCACATTCTGAGAATGATGGACTGGGATCATGAATGGATTTGGATCTGCCCTTGCTGTATCCAAACTTCTTAATTTTGGATGATATTTTTGTAGGTGGGATTTGGCAGAAATCAATGGAGAGTTGGAAGGGGAAGAGATTTCTCTTCCATTCTTAATTTGAGCCCTGTTCTACATAAGCTTATACGCATGCATATCTACACATATATTTCAGCCATAGACCAGCATAATAAAACATCAAAATATTTATACTCTAATGTCTACAATTTCACTATGACTGTTGCAAAGTTCAAATTAAGCACTATCAATAGTGAATTGTCATTGTATACCTAATGGCACTTCACATTAAAGTCATGATGAGATGATGAAATTTGTCTTAGAAGAGGTTAAAAAAGTACTGGGCAGTAAAGATAAAGCAGAACTGCTTAATTTATAATTTGCATCTGTCTTCACACACACACAAAAACACTACTCAACTTACCAAAAACAGAACCATAAATGATAGGTTAGGAATGCAAATTAAAATATGTAAAATTAAGGTAAGAGAACATCTGTCAGTTCTAGATGGATTCAAATCACCAGATCCTGATGGACGACATCTCAGAGTTCTGACGGAACTGGGAGACATGATTGCAGAACAATTGGAACATATCTTTCAAAGTTCTTGAATCATTAGGGACCTACCCAGGAACTGGAAAAGAGCTGATGTGGTCCCAACTTCAAAAAAGGAAAAATAACAGATCGATAAAATTACAGATCAATCAGCTTGATAACAATACCTGGAAAGATCTTGGAAAAGATAATCAAGCAACACATCTGAGAACATATAGAAGCAAACAAGATTCTAACCAGAAGCCAGCATGGATTCATAAAAAACAGATAATGCCAAACAAATCTTATTTCAATCTTTAACAAAGTGACCAAATTAGTAGATCAGTTAAATCCTGTGGATATAGTATACTTAGATTTCAGTAAAACATACTTAGATTTCAATAAAGCATTTGTTAAAGTAGACCACAACATATTTCTTGGCAAGCTAGTGAAATGTAGAATAAACCCACCACCACCAGGTGGGTTTGTAACTGGCTGATCAATCATATGCGACATATAGTCCTCAATCAAACTACATCCACATGGAGGGAAGTAAGCAGGGGGTACTTAGAGATTCTGATTTAGGTCCAGCACTCTTAAATTTCTTCATAAGTGACAAGGGAATTAAAAGGGAATTCATAACCAACACTCTAGAAGTCAAGCTCAAGTTCCAAAAAGATCTTGACAGACTTGAATGTCAGGTCCTATCTGTCAAAATGAAATTCAATGTAGATAAACCAATTGCATAGGTATAGATTAGGGGAAACTTAATGCCAATAACACTCAGAGGGATTTTGGAGCCCTACTGGATAATCACTAAATATGACCAACAGTATGAGGCAGCAGCAAAAAAAGCCAATGTAATCCTAGACTGTATTAATAGAAAGATCGAATCAAGATCACGTGGAATTCTATTATTGCTTTAAAAAGTCTTATTAAGGCCACACTTGGAATACTCCATCCAGTTCTGGTCACTACAATATAAAAAAGATGTTGAAACTCTGGAAAGACAAGAGCAATAAAAATAATAAGGGGCTGGAGACTAAAATATACAAGGAATGGCTACAGGAATTGGGTATATCTAGTTTAATAAAAAGAAGGTCTGGAGGTGACATGATAGCACTGTTCTAATATCTGAAGAACTCCTACAAAGATGAGGGGCCAAACTATTTTCCAAAGGACTAAAAAGCAAAACAAAAAACAATGGATGGAAACTAACCAAGCAGAGAAGCAGCCTACAGTAAGGTGACATTTCTTAACAGAGAGCAATTAACCAATAGCTTCAAAAGTTTTGGGCGGGTTGGAGGCTTCCAAAAAAACCAGGACCATTTTTCTGAAATGGTATAGAGCTCCTCTATCAAGAGATTGGATTAGAAGACTTCCAAGGTCCCTTTCAAATCTATTATTTTATGTTCTATGTACAGAGCTGATCATAAAATCGCTATGTCAAATTACAAGTTCAGTGTAAACTTTCAAAGTGCAAGAACGTTAATATTAAACTCTACTATTTAATTAATGTATTGGCCACTTTCTACTAGAATAGTGTTTAATTTTAGAACTGGTTATGTTGACAGATAATAAATAGAAACAGACAGAGAATATCTAAATTTGCATGACATAATACATCCTGATTTCAACAGAGCATTTGATGAAATACCCTGTGATCTTTTGATCAGCAAATTGGCTACAAGTGACCATGATATTCCTATTTTCTGGAGAATAATTACTCAAAGATTACTTATCAACAATTCTTATCACATTGGAGAAAACTATCATTCTCTTAATACTAGTCTCTACATTTTTGAATATTTTACTGAAATGATACGAGGAAATTTTGAGAAAATTGGGTAGGGAATAATAGAGCAAAATCTAAGGAGCAAATGCAAATATCTTACTTCAAGAAAAATCAAGACTGCTGCAGAGTGGGACAGACCTGGCTTAGCCATTGCATGCCTATAGAAGACATTGGAATTGTGGTAGCTAAAAGACTAATATGAATCAGCACTTTAATCTGGCTACCAAAAAAAAAAAAAGTGAAGGGGGGGGAGAAAAAGATATTTTACCCAGGTTTACTTATTTACATTTTAAGAAAAAAATGAAAAGAAAAAAGGAACTTATTCATGAGAGGAGAGCCAATACAATCAGCCGACTAGAATATAGGCCTTTGACAAGAGATTGAAAGAACTGTTCATGTCAACTTTGCGAACAGAAGGTTGAGCAACATGATAATATTTTAAAAGTACCTGACAGGTTGTCAAACAGAATAAGGCTGATATCTATTCTTTTAGACCCAAAGCTTATAAGGTTATAATGCACTGAAATTTTAAGAAGGCAGATTTCAGGTGAACATCAGGGAAAAATTCCTAACACTAAGAGTGATTTATAACCACTCTTATATAACCAGTTGTCCAAGGAAGTGCTGAGTTCTTTGTCACCAAATATGTCATACAAAGGCCAAACAGCCACCTAAACTGTCAGGAATATTTTAAACTACATTGATTCTTAAAACAAGCAGTGGGTTGTTATCAACAGCATGTATGGTTCTTCAAACTCTATGACTTCATGAAATAGAACAGCTTGCACTGCATCAGCCATACGCTTATATATACAGGTATAATATTCCTGCCCTACATACATATACATATTCATGTGCATGTGCATGTACATGTACACACACACACACACACATATTTGGGAGATCAGAACCGTCTAGGTTTATCCACACAGTTTGCAAATAGATTTACCACTTTTGAAGTAGGGAGTTAATTGAAGTATCTTTGATGCAGAGTCCATTTAAAATAATATATATATGTTTCAGAGTACATATGCATAAAAAAAAAGTAGTAAAGGCTTTCAGTTCAGAAACAGCTATTATTTCCTGACAAGCTTAAATCTCAGCATTTTTTTTTGCTAGAAATCACACACCATAATAGATCATTCATACAACTTAAATCATGTCTAGCAATAATGCTGACCTGTCCAGTGATTTTGAATATGATGCTATTTCTTAAACATAACATGCTCGCTCCGTAACAATCTTTAATTTGTCCTTTCTTTATGAATCTTGTATACCATCAGCAAATTATACTAGGCCCCTGTGCTGATTTCATTTTAAGAAATACCACAATTAATTCAATTTAGCACAGCAGAAAACCTCCAAAGCCTTATTGTGCAGTTATTTATGTTTGCTAAAACCATGTGCGTGCAAGGGAGGGCTATCTGCCCTGTATTCTTTACTAAGAATAAAGAGCATTTCCATATTGTCAGCTAATTTATAAAGAAGTATTTACAAAGTGAAATTTTAACAGCTATCAAAGGACAGAAACAAAAGAGGGAGAGAGTAATTCTGTTGTACAAAAGGCCACCAGTTTCAATTTTCTCTCGGCAGAAGCTGATTTATTCAGTATTCGTTGATTGAATTTATTTATAATTACCCTATGCTGAATAAATCAAACATAACAGAAAAGCAGTTTATCTCCATGTACTAATTACACATGCAGAGGCAAAGAGATGCTGAAAGATTAAAGGGAGAACGGATTGGCATGCATTAATGATTGGGGGTGACTCTTTTATTACCTCTGCACCATATTCATATAATCGAATAATAGGGTCACTGCCATGAAAGAGGAGAGCAAGCTGTACTTAAACGGTTCCCAAAACGATGGCAAGAGAAATGGTACAGTGTTCTTAGTTGCCAGACAAAGACAAGAACAATAAAAATACACAGAATGTTATCTGGAATTCCTTGTTTGCCACTGTTAGTCCAAGGTACGCATTAAGGACCCCACTTAAGAAATTAACTTATCAGAGAGTGAAGGAGAGATTTTATTTTTAAAACTTGCCAGTTCCAATTTGTTTAGGCAATTGGGAAAACAGCAGGCCCTTCTTTTGTGGTAAGATTTTACATTTTTCAAAAGGACTTATCTTTGGTGTTGGAGGCAAGTGTTTTGACCTGAGACGTTTCTTTATTATGCAAACCACTGAATAAGGCCCCTTGCAATTTGCTGGAGAGTTTTTGTGGTTCTATCAGGTGGTACCAAAACATTTTGATTTCCACTTTACGAGTATTTATCTCTGTGGGAAAAATGTTATTATTTCAAAATCCCCAAGGAATTTGGGCTTGTATGTGCTAATTATTGTTACTACTTTTCTGAAGCTTATCAGAAAGCATGTTTTAAAAGTTTTCTGGGGGGAAAATGTGACTATAAAGGAAAGTGCAATAGGAAATAAATGGGAGAGGAAAACATTTACAGAGAGGAAATTAAAAAATACTGAGCACCACCAGAATTTACTACAATGATGTCACATCAGAAATCTCATGCATTTTTCTTAGTAAGGAAGAGTCAAATTAAGGATCAATAGGCAAGACCCACCAAGAAAGTGGTATTTGGGCTATTAAGTCATAAAGGAAAACTGAATGGAGGTGGATGGCTCTCAACCAACAAAAACCCTATTCATTTTTATTGTAGCGATTAGAATTTACAGTATGATTATCATAAAAGCAACCCTAACCCTTCACAGGTATCAGCTCTGCTTTTATTAAAAGATGAGTATACATACATGTAATTTTGGAGTTCAGCATCATAGGCACAAATAGTCAATGTTCTAGGGTCATGGAAAATCCAATATACATGTATCTCTGTGCATATGAAGTGACCACATCCTTGATAACTTTTTTTGTCTCCATGAGTTAGGATTCAACACATCTGAAGAGCATGAGGATAGGGAAAGAGGACTTAAAATTACATTATTTTGGGGGGATGATTTTTTTATCCACAGGAAGACTATGTTTGTGCCATAGTACCAAATGAAATGAATGCATTTCAATTTTATTTGTTTATGTAGAAAGTATCCTTAAAACTTCTTAGTGAAACAGTTCTAATGCCATTGGTTGTATAATATGACCCAAATATTGTATTTTGATCAGGATGTTGTTCAATATCCATTGCATCCATTCACAATCAACAATATGTAGAATTAATGCTAATATGTAATTTGATGCATCTTCTAGTATAAGGTGAGTATAAAGAGCATGTGAGAACCTTTGAGAAATATATTCCCCTACAGAAATAAACTACCTTTTTAAAATATTTGTGGTTTACAAAGAGGTTCTAGAAGTTGAAATTGTTTCAAACTGAACTGTAAAATTCAGACATCATTTTTTTCTCCTTGTAATTGGCAATAAGGAGGTGACTAAGTAAAACTTACTGTTTTACTGTGGAGATTAATCATTTCAAAAAGATGAAAGGTCAAATTAAATAAGCTTTCTTTTTAATCATAGAGAACAAAGCAAACTTCATTGTATTTATGTACTGTCAAGTTTATGTAACCTTGCATTAATCTATGCATTTTTTCACAATCTTTTCCATGCTCTCCAGAATAAGAGCCATGGTGGCACAGTGGTTAGAATGCAGTATTGCAGGCTAACTCACTGCTCATTGCCAGGAATTTGATTCTAGCCACTTCAAGGTTGACTCAGCTTCCATTGTTCCAAGGTAGGTAAAATGAGGATCAGATTGTTGGGGGCAATATGTTGAATCTGTAAATTGCTTAGAGAGTGCTTTAAAGCACTGTGAAGTGGTATATAAATCTATGTGTTCTATTGCTATAAGTGTCTTCTAAATTAGTGTGCTGCTGAAGACAAGACATTAGGTTAGACTGAAATAATTTGAATATTTGCTCTCAAACAAGAATAGCCTGACTGCTCTGAATATTTTTTTTAAAAAAATTGCAATTACTAGTTTTATGAGCATAAAAATTATATGAGTCTGTTAAAAAATCCTAAAGTAAATAAAATAATCCCTCTTTTCCTCTTTTCCCTCCTCCAACAGAAAACCAGAGGAATGGAGAGGTATACATTTTTAATAAATGAGAACTGGTTGCTCTTAAGATCTAGATCAGCATTTTTCAATCTTGGCAATTTTAATATATGTTGACTTCAACTCCCAGAATTCCTCAACCAGTGGAGAATTCTGGCAATTGAAGTCCATATGTCTTACAGTTGCCAAGATCAAAAAACTATTTTGAAAAACAAGATCTAGAGCAATATGGCTACTCAAAATAAAACCATTTATTTTTAAATAGCATGCCAAAAGCTAAACCTACTATTTAAAAATAGTAGGGCAAGACAAGGCTGATTCCAGAATGAAAACTAAATTTGATTTCCTTTGATTTATATTTATTCTCCAGTAACAGCAAATAAAAATAAAAATACATTTAATATGATTATTTGCAGATACAAACATACCATTTTCTCTCTACGTGCTGCCAAGAGAAATCAAATTACCACCTCTATCAAATGCCTGGATTAACACATTGCATTAAGACAAAACCAAGCAAAGTAAATTATGATACAGGATCTTTTCCTAACTGTAGACTTCAAACACTATCCATCTATCCTTGAATTGTCACAAGACATTGCCCACATACAAACTTGTTACCTAGATGCCTATCTCTTGCTGAATTATGCTATCCTATTTTGTGAATATGCCTTTTATTACAAGTAGGATGATTAGTTTTATTCTCTGCCATCCTCTTTTTAGCCTGTTAATACCTCCTGGAAAAATCTACTATTTAAAGCACCTGATGCAAGTAATAGGAAGGATCTGACTTTGGGTCTGGCAATCTCTTTAAGGGTTTGTTTGTCCCTTCTCCTCCCATAATACATTTGGTCACCTCCCTGGTTAAAATCCTTTGAAATAAGAAACAGAAGGGAAGACATCAAGCAGACCTTAAGTGCAGAGAGACAAATCCTATCATGGCAGAAGGACTGACGCTGAGTAGACAACCAGACAACTGTATTCTTTTCTGCCTGGAAAAAGTGATTGAAACAGGAAAAAAAAAGACAAATAACCATAAAAAGCCCAATTCAACCTCTTTTTCTGTATTCTGAATATTGCACTAAATTAAAACCAGACTGCTGCATCTATAGATGAAGACACATTTCTGAATACTACTACAAGGAACAATGAAAAATTGCCTGTTCTTCTTCCACAAATAGAATAGTGGAAGCCTGAACTCTTTCACATGCTGTTAAAGCAGAACAGCACAAATATGCTCATTTGTCTTTCTAAATAAAATAGTGGACCTCTCCTCTCTACTCCTCTTCCCTCCGCTCCTCAAAGCTTGAAATGAAATGAATGTCAGAAACAGGGGGTCAGGAAGGTATCAGTAAATGGGCTGGTGTAAAGATACCTTACTGGAGGAGTAGAAAACTAGTAGCTATGACTGTCATTCAAAGTCTGCCCCTTCTATATACGTGCCGTATATTCTCCATCTTGACTCTTTTTTACTTCTTTTTTATTTTATTTTTTATTTCTCTCTTACTTACTCACACAGATGTGCTCATCAAAGAGGCCTCTAAGAAGCTAGGGAAGCCAAAGGTCTGCAGGAAAAACTGGCTAAGAACAAGAGAAGGTATATCAATGCCACCCAACACTTCCAAAATATATCTCTGATCATATCTACAACAGCTCTGATGATCTCCCCCAAGATAATTGGTGACAAAAAAGATTTCACATATTTCAAGCTGTGCTGGGAAAATATTGGCCTAAGAGGGGGAAACTGTTCTAAAACAACAGACCTAAGATCAACCTAATGTTGGAAACAAAATGTGGGCATTGTGGTGAGACCAAGAAAGACAATTGCTGTATTAAGGGCATGTTTGTTTTACATTAAAGTGCAAACGGGGACAGGCTGTTGTCCAATATGCTTAAATAGCTACTGAAGAGAAAGAATTAGTATATGGTTTTGCTCTGGTTGGACAAGTGCGTAGATCAGGCTAATTGTCTGATCTAATTGCCTTTCTCAATAAACAACAACTCTGTTTTACTAAACTTCATTTGGATGTGATTCTACATGATTTTTTTTATTGGAACTTTAAGATAGAGATAATAATTAAGTAGATATCAAGCATCTCCCTTTTTATGCTTCACTTCCCCTCCCCCTCTTTTAATTCAAAAGGCAATTTTGTTGGGCCACCTATTGAGTCTCATCAACATTATGGTATTTAGCGCAGACTCTATAGTGGGCAGACTTGGTTTATGGATTCATTTTCATAACAGATTTCTACCTCATGGCTTTATGACTAGCAATTGAGGATTCTTCAAAACTAAAATAAAATACATGGATTCATTAAGACCCAGCAGGGATAATCTTACAAAACTACATTTTTATGCAAGAAGAAGCCGAGCTGTTTGGGCACTGTAATCAAGTTATAGGGTTTTGTCTGTAAATTTTTATGGTGTTCCTTGGTGTATCTGTTTGAAAGATTTATCAGCCCTTGATAATCAAATATGCCATTTCTCCAATATTCTAAAAATTAAGCAAGCTATGGTCAGCATGAAAAAAAATATCTGAAATCATGTCCAGCAGCATATCAGAAATATTCTTCTAACTTTTTCCACAGTTCAATCCCAAATTGGTGGTTGAATATTTTTTCTCCCTACAAATAATGAGGTTTGATCATACTGATATAACTGCTTTTGATCAGCCAAGGAATCAAAAGAAAAGTATGAGCAGATTTATAAGATCTGGAACAAGAGTGCAGTTGAAAGTCCTGTTTCTTCTCCAATACTCTGTGGGGCTTAGCTGAGCAATGGGACAGAGCACACAGAGAGCCTGAAGTAGTCTGTTCTCCGTGCAGAATTAGAAATACCTGTCCAGGAAGATATACATGATGCAGGTGTCCGTTGGTTGCAACACACATAAAATATACAATGGAGCTTTAATTGCACAATTGTGATAGCTGTCTTAATTTTTTTAATTACACACTGAAGACATTCCTGCATATGTAGGATGGCTTAAGCATAAAGCAAAAGCCAAAGAAGTCCAGGACATGAAACGTTTAGATTCTAAATTCAGGATAGCATGGACATTGAGAAAAAATTAGTGGTCCATCCTGTTCCCACTTTCCAACTCTTCAAAAGACTTTTGGAAAAGCAAAGATACTTGGTTCTCAAGGGACCTCAAAATGGGTCAGGATTAATAGGAATTTTGGAACACTGAAAATGTTTACAAACCTCCTTCTTTATAAAGGAGGATCTGGCCAATAAAAACCAAGCAAACCTAATAAGGCAAATAGGTATAGTCTTGCAAAATCCCCTCCTTAAATAAATAAATGTAGATAGGGCATCGACCTTGTCACATCGTTCCCATGTGATCTAAAACTTAATGGGATAATTGTCTTCCAGATTTATTGGACAACAGTTCCAAATATAGAATCACAGTTCAACACACCTTGTCATAACTAGGTTAAGAAAGCTTATGTTGTCATATTCCCAATCACAACAGTTTAAATCCTTTTAAAACTAAGGCACAAGCCTTGTTTGGCTCATTGCCAAAGCTCACACCCTGGGCAAGCTCAACTATAAACACTTGAGATATGCCTAACTACAAAGAAAGAAATTAGCACTAGAATGTAGCAAAAGAGCAAACACAGCAGCTATTGCTTGTTAAACCAATTACCATAAGAAATAGATACAGGAACTAGCCAGATTTCTGAACCCTGCTTCTTTTCATGAACAGAGTTTAAACCTTTTTCCTTCCAAACAAAGTTGAATAGTGAAAATTATCCCATCAATAAACATTGGATTAAAGTCACCAAGCACAGAATTAAACTTCATCAAAAACACATTTTAGACCAAAATTCAGAAAGGGTATGTAAACTCACGTTTGAATGTCAATTTTTCTAGCTAGCCAAGAAGCCTTGTTGAATGTCACTCATCTTGGTTCCTTGTCATTAAAAGCTTCTTTCCAGCAGCTCTGCTTCATTATTTAATTATTTCTTCAAAGTGCTGATCATTGCATCCCGGCTGGAAGACCTCCAGCAGGGGAGTATTTCCTCCCAACAGCAGTGTAAAAAGCTTAAAACAACCATTCCCTTTTAAGAAAGTCAAGCCCCAGCAAAGTACCAGCAAAGAAAAAAAAAACCTCTGGAGAAAGCTCAGGCGACAGTAAGTCTGGGTGTACTGCCAAGAATCTTTAGCTATTACAATGTAATAAGGGTTAACCGAGAGACAGTTTCTGTAAGCAGGGCAATAAAGATTAGGCTGGAAACAACACCATAATGTTTCCTTCCTGCCTTCTTTACAGGATTGGTCCTTTTCCAATATATCTATTGAGCTGATATTGAAACGTAGAACTTCCACATGTTTGCACGAGATAACTTTTCCTTCCTTCCTTCCTTCCTTCCTTCCTTCCTTCCTTCCTTCCTTCCTGCCTGCCTGCCTGCCTGCCTGCCTGCCTGCCTGCCTGCCTGCCTGCCTGCCTTCCACTTCTTCCCAAATGAGAGAAAGACTTATTATTTAACTATAAACTATGCAAGTCAGCATTTTAACTAGAGAGAAAATGTGTCTGAGCCTGGGATAGATAAAACAGAGTCTCTGATACCCTCAACTGGCCCCATTCCTAAATATAATAGAATCAATTCTTGTATAACAATGAAATTTTGCAATTTTACACAACAATGATGTAATGTCTTGATGAAAAAAAATGACTTTTTTTGTTTTTTGCTTCTGCATAGGAATGCACAGATTTCTAAGTTTTAGGGTAAGATGGTAGCCATCATGCTTGTTTGCATTATGATTCTCAGGGCCAGTCTTTCTTGCCAAAATTTTCTTAGTTTCCAATCTCTATAGTAGAGATTTTAGGAATTTTAGGAATATATCTTGCAAATATATAGCTGTTAAAATGTATTATGATAATATTAGTGAGGTGGATGCTGACACTTATTGACTACTTTATCAAGTATGAATCTGTCCATCCTATCCCCTCATCAGCCCTTGCTTAAAGAGTCATGTAGATGTGACCAAAGAGAAAGTCTTTTTTTTATAGTAGACCAGGTACAGTGTAATATGCTTTCATGGAGGTTTATTTGTCTCCTTGCTTCTTATTTCAGGCAACCTCTCAATAGGTTTTTTTTAATGGTCCCGAGAGCTAGGGAATGGAAAGGAAAAACATCCTATTTTAATTTACCATTGTGGGAAGCCCAATCCAAGAATGAAATATTTTGAGGAATATTAAAAAGACAAGATATTACATATATTTCCCCAAAGGGAGAAATTGAGAAACATGCTTTTTAACCAGCCCCAGTCTACCTTCTCCCAAGCAGAAACTGAAAAGGCCAGTTTTTAGAAATGCAGATTTGGTAATACATTCAAGGCAGGATATTTTGAAACTCCTTGGCAGAATGGTAGGATTTGAAAGCAGTCCCTCACCCAAGATCCAACACATGATGAAAGCCATTAGCCACAATAGGAATTGCCCAAAACCCTTTCAGAACACAGGTCCCTTCATTGCACCACCCCTCTACTACCCCAGAGTAGTTCCAACTTTAAAGTGACAGAAACATGGGAGCTCAGATAAACAGTAAGACAGAGGTTGATCAGATTAGCTCAGACAAGCACCTAGGATTTCAATTTCCTCTTTTGCATATAGAGCCAACTATGACCCCTACATGACCTCATAGGAATTTGACAACAGCCAATAGAGTATTAAAGGACATGTTCTTGCACAGGAAAGGAAGCTCAAAGCCCAAAGAAGTTATAAAAACCCACCCACTCTCAATTCCATTTTATCAGCTGCACCAGAAGCAGAAATCCTGATGATTCTGCTTCATCAATAAACCTTACTTTCCAATCAGCCTCCATGTTGTTTCCAGTACTTTTTTCTCAGCTTGGAACTGAACCAGATGGATTTTCTTTCCAACATCATTAAGATAATTATATATCGTAGAAAGTGCTTTGTACCAAGAGTTGTTAGTTTGGTGCGTTATCAAAGCATTCATAGGAAGGAATGAAAGAAGTCAAGTAGTGGGCTATGTCACATGACTGAAGCTCCATCTCTTTTGAATATATGGTCAAAAGACAAAGTAATGTGTACAAAGGGATGAAATTTTGATTGCACAGTCACCTTGAATGTTGCAACTTGACTATTTTGACATCACTCACACTCACACACACTTATACATGCACACAAAATTCTGCCACACAACAGAAATTTCTTTATAATAAATACATAAATACAAATAGCAGACTTTATTATCTTATAGTCAGGTAATCTGTGAAGCACCACTTCAAAGATATTTTAAAAGAGTTTTAAAATATCCTGCTAATGGTATTTAAGGACCCTTTTCCTCAGAGGAAGTAAACATTCCAGAAATTGGTACAGAAATATTTTCACAATTACTAACTCTGAGATTTGTAGGATCTCTAATAATGGCTTAGATCCTGTACTTTTAAAAATACTTTAGATATGGCTACATCTTGCATGATTTTAGTGATGTTGTGGTGATATGAAAAGTGGCTCATTCTGCACTGTTTTAAACAATTCAAAGACATCATAAGGATAATTGTTTTGTTGAAGGCAGATAAAGGTAATGAAGACCAAGATTTTTTAAAAGTCATGTGTTTCAAGTGCAGACAGTGTGAAATAGTCTGAGTGAAAGTTGAACTTGACTATGTACAATGACTCAGTTACAGTAGTGAGGGATACATCACTGAAAGACCCAAGAACTGGTTAATTTCCCAATCCTACCATATTGTTATGGAGAAAATCTACTTTGTGTTCATTAAAAACCAATAAGAGTCAATACTGGCTTAATGATACATAATATACCAATAGTATGAAGATAATAAAGCATAGGGAGAAACTAGCTTTGGAATGAGCAAAAGATATAATTCACTGCATCTCAAATCTCTAGCTGTTTCCTTAAAGATTGATTAAGTGCATAAAACTCAGCATCCAAACTTTGCTCTCCAACTGGGAAACATCTGGCTGAGAGATTTTAGAGATCACAATTCTGCTACTTCAAGGGATGACTTTCTAGAAAACTAAGTGTATTTATTTCTCTTATGAAAGTATTTTGGATGTGATGAATTAATTAAAAGGGAGAAATAATTAAAATGTATATTAGTAGCAAAGGAATCAGAAAGAAGTGAGATTTAAAATATTAAATTTATGTTATTTAATCATTTGAAAAAGGACAAGGAACTACTTGGACATATAAATATTAATTTTAGGAGGAGCAGGAAGCACCATGCTGTCCTTTTCTGAAGCAATCTGGATCCTGTGATTCTTCAGTAGATGGATTTCAGAAATATTTGTGAAGTAACTAGAACTGAGACCAAACAAAAATGCCAATTTGTTCATCATGCATTTCCACATACTGAATTTTGATTTCTTTCCCCTTGCTCTTGTAACAGAGGTCTTTGCAGGATGTGGTCAACAATTTTCAAGATAACAGTGTGATGTACATAAAAATCAGATAGAGCTTTGATTGCACTATTGTGACCATCCTTTTAGGACTACATCCTCCAGACTCTCTTGCTTTGTAAGAGAAGTTTGAGAAGTAAATTTCCAGCAACAATATTGGAAACATTCTTTGTGTGCCAGGAGTCTGCATTGAATAGGTTGCTTGAAGCTCCACAAAGTTTAAGAAAATTAACACCCAGCATGTATTGCAGTGGCTGTGTGGCTGAGTGCTTAGAACTGCAGGCACAGAAAGGGGAAATTTAAACCTTCCCAGCACTTTTTATTGCAATTAGGTGGAAGGAAGGCATAACATTTCTTAATTCCGGCTGTGCTACAGAACTAAGCAGACTTTACTCAAAAGGAAAAGGAGGCCTAGAATCAATATTTTTTTGTTTAAGAAAAATGATGTCTCTACTTGCAAAGTATTTTATATGATTCTAATTCTATGGCAAAAGCTGATCTGAACAGCAATAAATAAACTGAAGTTTCCTTGGCTACTTCTTCAAAAGCTCATCTGGATGCAATGCTGAGAAGTAAAATAAGGAAAAAGTATAGCTATTTCATTTTTATTAGGGAAAACTTTTGGTTGAGGTACCTCCAAGAAATAGTGCTTATTCTTCCTACTTCAGCTTTTCACTTAAAAGGATTTTCTCCTCCCTCTCTCCCTCCTCTTCCTCCTCCCCTGCCTCATCATCATCATCATCACATCACATCATCACATCATACTACTCTATTATCACACATACACATCATCACACATACTACTATTATTACAAATTAACCTTTGATTTATTAACAGAATGACCACTACTGCCTGACTATCCATTTTTAGACTCTTTTCTCTAACACTCCCCATTTTGGTTCTCTCCATGACCCATCAAGATAACTAATTTGTTTACTGGAAGCTGCATACCACTTGGCAAGCGCTGCCATCTGCTACATCAACATTCAGATTCTTTAGGTTTTCTTATAATAGCACTTCTATCTTAACTAAAGGAGAGGGACATGTGTGTTAGAGGTAGTTCTGATGCTTATGATACATGTTTTCATAGAATCACATTTCTTATAAATTGCTTGGTAGATAACCTGGGATTATTGGGTTTATGAGTGAAAAGGGTTTATTTGTAAAATGGAGAAATGCATCCCTAATTCAGTCTTAAAGTCATAACATTATTATATGTATGCCACACTTATATCATTTAAATAGCAACATCCTTCCCAACCCTTTCAATAGTCAGGAATTGGCTTTTTCCCCCAGGTTGAAATCATTTTTAACACTATGAGTGGGAAGGAAACCTCACCAAATAATAATAATAATAATAATAATAATAATAATAATAAAATAGGTAACTTCTCCATTTGCATACAACATTGATACTACCTTCTTGATGAATTGTCCTTCCAATATCCCTGTATATAACTCGGCATTGTAACATGGCCTTGTAGTTCTGGCAGCTACCTCCGTCTCGCCACAGTCACAATTGCATTTTGGGCATTTGGCAACTGGCTTGGATTTATGGCCCTTTGCAGCATCCCATAGGCACTTGACCATGATTTGTAACATTTTATTTTATTTATTTATTTTGCTAGAAGCTAGAATTTATTTCCAGCTTCGGGTGGGGGGGTGGGGGTGGGAACCAATATGATGAATTGACTTAATGCCCATTGTGTTTCTTAATTTTTACAGTGTTTGCTTAACAACCCTGGCATTTACTTAACAACTGTTGCAACAAGGGTCATAAAATCAGACACAGTTACATGGTGACCCATTTAAAACTAGAATGATTTACAACCATAATTCTGGGCTCAATTAAGGTTATAATTTGATGTCTGGTACTTTCTTTGTGGACAGTTAACATTTTTTTCTAAATAGATATCTTTCTTTTTGTCTTTTTCCTACGATTACTAACAATATCCTCCACCTATTACTATTATTACTACACCCAGAGACACAAACCTTTCCCAAATGATAATGATACTCCAAATCTTACATTGATTTTGAAGCTCGAAATTAAGTTGTTAGCTTGTGCTCTGAGGAAATCTGTTGAGAAATAAAATATCTACAAATGGTTCTGCGTATTTCTACAAGAAATATCAGCAATTTATGTTTCATTTAATTTGTTGTCATGGAGAAAAATGAGATTTGTCTCTCTTCTTTCCCATTGTGAATATTCTATACAGCTCTTTTTAAAGAAGTGTGATTTTATTATGTTATGCATTTGATTTGGGATTCCCAAAGAACCTCTGAACAGTAACTGGCTGATATGAAGGCTGACAGACTAAGTTTAAAGAGATGCTATGGCCATGACCAAAGCACAGAACAATGGAAGAAACCTGGTATTTAATCAAGGAAGGCCATCTAAAAGCATATGCCTTATAATGAAAAAAGTACTTCCTGACAAGAAAAAGTATGAAAAATTGGCCCTCTGCCATATAACATTCAGTAATTTTTTCTTATCTTATGAATTTTTTATTTTTTATTATTATAACATAAAATGACATTACAAGACGTACATTTATATATATAGTCTCTTAATAGCTATTTCGTGATGATCTTCTAATATTTACATTTTCTCCCTTTTCCCTTTATATTATTCCAGTTTCTTCTTGTCCCCTCTCTTTTAATTGCACTGTATTTATTAAGACCCATATTAACTTTATATTTTCTATACATTGACATATTCATTCTTTCTTTTTTTACATTTTACATTTCACCCCTATTTTTCTTCTCCATTATTCTTATTCTCCAGACACTTATACCATTTGTGCCAAATTATATAATATTCCGTATCCTCTTTTTCTTTAAGCTCTTTTGTTAATTTATCCATCTTGACACACTCTAAGATTTTTTTTTATCAATTCTTCTTCTGTTGGTATATTTTCCTTTTTCCAATTTTGTGCATATACTATACAGGCAGCTGTTATAATATATAAGAGGAAATATTTTATTTCTTTGGTGTATTTTTCCGTAAATATTCCTAATAAGAATGTCTCTGGTTTTCCGCTCATAAGTTGTTCTATTATTTTCTCTAGCCATTCTTTAATCTTAGCCCAGAACTTCTTTGCAGCTGGACATGCCCACCAAAGGTAAGTGGTATGTTCCATAGCTTTTGTTACATTTCCAACACATTGGAGATATACTTGGAAACATCTTTGCAAGTCTAGCCAGGGGTAGATGCCATCTATGAAACATTTTCAACTGGTTTTCCTTGTATGCCATAGACATTGTTAATTTTGTATTTATTTGCCACACTTTTTCCCATTTCTCCAATTCTATTGTGTGGTTAAAGTTTTTTGCCCGTTTAATCATTGTATTTTAAACTATTTCTTCTTCCATTTTATATCACAGCAAAAATTTGTATATTCTACTGATTAATTTCTCCTCCGTCCCTTGTATAATTTTGTCCAATTCATTTTGTTCAGTGTGTATCAACAAATTCGGTCAAAATATAAAGAAGACACAAAATTAAAAAAAGATACACAATGCGATACAGTAAATTTTCATGTTCTGCCAGCTTCATTTTTTATAAAATTTACGCTGAACAAGACATTGTGCTACATATTTAGATTTTTTTTCAAATCACTCAGCTTACACAGCATCTCATATTTTAGAATTTTATTTCTATAACCCTATGTGCAACTATCTTCTACATGTCACAAGGACATAAAAATGACACTAGGCATTGTTACATCGTCATGCAAATAACAGAATTATATTTGCATCATGATCTCTGATGCAAGTATGTTTAATGTGTCAGAAATTCATGACCTCATGATGCATAGAGTATCATTTTATTCCCACACTTCCCACCATAGACGCTCATGTACAGATAACCTTGGGACTTATGAGAAGGCATTCTGTGAATCACACTGAACAATATATGTGCTGCTACTATGTGCTTCTGTTTTTCTATGCAAAAGAGCATATTCTTATAGCAAAGAAGACATATAGGAATGCATCCAGTTCCAGAAAGTATTATATTTTAATTCATATGGAAACAGAATGTTGTACTGTTTATTGATATATTAAACTACATTTAGCTGCCCCAGTGTTCTAAAGATTGCAGGATAGATTTCAATCCATCAATTACCCTTGATTGGTGCCTTCTTTTGAAGGGAAAGGAAGGGGAAGGGAGGGGAGAGATTCATTTCTTTATTAATTGAAATAATTTCACCTTTTTCCTGCTTTCTTAAAATGCTCAGATCTTAACCATAAAACAGAAGTTGCAGGAATGGGCAAAAGGAGAACCTTCATTCCATGTGAACATTGCTGACAGGTTCTTTATAAGGGAAAAAAGACAATTAGCTACCAATCCAGGGTTGCAATACCCCCCCCCCCCCATTTTCCCCAATTATTCAAAACATTGTTTACTTTCTGTAAAAGAAGGGTTAAAAATATTTCTCCTACACTGGGTGGTCATTTAAGTGATAAATTTAAGTATTTTTACAAGCTTTGTAATAAAACTGCACTAGGTGAAACTGATTATTAACATGATAGCACAGGTCATAGTCAGAGATGGGTTTTAGCAAATTCTGACCAGTTCTGGAAAACTGATAGTGGAAATTTTGAGTAGTTTGAAGAACTGGTAAATACCACCTCTGACTGGCCCCGCCCCATCTATTCTCTGCCTCCCAAGTCCCAGCTGATGGGGAGGAAATGGGGATTTTGCAGTTTCCTTCCCCTGGAATGGGGTAGGAATGGAGATTTTACAATATCCTTCCCCTGCCACGCCTACCAAGCCCACCCACAGAACCGGTAGTAAAAAAAAATTGAAACCCACCACTGGTCATAGTGTCATTTGGTATTCAGATTAAGGGAAAACAAGGTGCCTATTTTAAAGAGTTATATGAATCTGACATATTCAGGTCTTTAATCATTTTGAAAGAAATGGAATATTGGAAACCAAGAGGTGAAATGCTATTATAGTTGCAATGGAAGAAGCCAACAGATAACATGCATTTCAAGGAACATGAATCAAAGTTAGATCCCAGTCTATTCTTTTAATTTCATCCCATGCAGTAACTTCATGCTACTTATGCTTGAAAGATACACCTTGTTGTTCTTTCACCATCGGTTTGTTTCTATTTATTTCCTATTTCTGGTGAAGACTAAGGAAGAAGAAGATCATAGTACTTTGTTTGGTGTATTTCTTTCCAAATGTGGGTATCTGCTGCCTTCTTGTGGGAATGATTGGTATTCCTTTTTTAAAAAGAAAGAAAAGAAAAGCAGAGCAACACCTTGGCAGTTTGACAATTATCCTGCTTAATGTCTTTTAAATCTGAAAAAAGAATCAGCCTTCAGAGTTTTTCTTTATTGTCTTTGAGGTTTTATGGGCATATGAGCAGGAGTAAAAGGTAAAGGTTCCACTCGCACATATGTGCTAGTCATTCCCAACTCTAGGGGATGATGTCATCTCCATTTCAAAGCCACAGCATTGTCCAAAGACATCTCCGTGGTCATGTGGCTGGCATGACTAAACACCAAAGGCACACAGAATGCTGTTACCTTCCCACCAAAGGTGGTCCCTATTTTTCTACTTGCATTTTTTACCTGTTTTCAAACTGCTAGGTTGGCAGAAGCTGGGACAAATAATGGGAGCTCACCCTGTTACACAGCACTAAGGATTTGAACCTCTGAACTGCCAACCTTTCAGTCGACAAGCTCAGTGTCTTAGCCACTGAGCCATTGTGTCCCTGATGAAAAGGGGTTGCCCAGGAATTTATAATTAGCAGATGTCAAAGGACTCTGTATAATGACCCCATCCAATAATCATTGTGCCTTGTCTATTGTTCATTTGCTTGTGGCAAAGCCTAAACAAGCTTGTTCTGTATCTAATTCATTCTGAATCTATTGGACTCCACATTTTATCTATGCTTTACTGTGTGGAAATGAGAGTTAGATTCTGGCAATCTCACATTAGATACAGTCTTAGTCCTCATGACTGTGCTTATTTGTCCTACCACGAAGGGCTAATATCAATCCTGCAAGGCTTAAAGTTTTTCTCATCTCCTTTCCCTTTTACTTTCCAGAGAACTAAGAAGGCTCCCTTCTGCAACACTTTCCATGTGATATAAGCCATGGTGGCACACTGGTAAGAATGCAGTATTGCAGGCTATTTCTGTTGATTGCTGGCTGAAGTTCGGCAGTTCAATTCTCACCAGCTAAGATAGATTCAACCTTTCATCTTTCCGAGGTGGGTAAAATGAGGACCCAGATTGTTGGGAGCAAGGCTGACTCTGTAAACCACTTAGAGGGGGCTGTAAAGCACTGTGAAAGGGTATATAAGAGCTATTGCTATATATGTGCAGGTTCTCCAGTTTGTGATCCTTCCTCCTATCTCCCAATCCATTTGCACATACCATTACAGCTCCCTACCACAACAATACCTTTAACCAACACTGTGAAGTAGGCTGACTTAAAGATAGAGAATACCAGGACATTGCAGAAGTGTTCAGAGAGGCTGGATGTGATGCCCTCCCCCCTCCCCCATCACGAGATGGACTGCAACATCAAAATCATCTCCAGGGCAAAACTACCCAAACCCAAACTGTATGCTATGATGCCCCGGGAAATGCAAGAAATACTATTCATTGAGCCAGCCAAGCCATGGGTCGCGGCCCTAGGCCTATTCAAAGAACACAGTGAGGTAGGCTGACTTAAAAATCTCTTTCATCAAAGCAACTCAAATGTAGTAAACACTGACACTGACAAATGTGGTAAACACTGACAGTGAGAATAATCAACCAATGGAACAGCTTCCCTTCAGAAATTATAGGAGCTTCATCACTGGAGGCTTTCTAGAAGAGACTGGACTACCATTTGTCAGAAATGGTGTAGGGTCTCCTGCTTGGGCAGGGGGTTGGACTAGATGACCTACAAGGTCCCTTCCAACTCTGTTAATCTAATCTTACATCCAAAATTTGCTGAACTTGCGACCACAAGAAGTTCTCCTTCCACCTTTTCCCCCAACTGGTAGAGGAAGACCATCAAGTTAGATGACTTGCCCAAAACTACAACAGAAATTAAAGTCAAAGCTGCAACGTTATCATAAGCATCACAACCATTTCCTTCAGTGAATTTACCTTTCAAGCACTTTTTTTACAGATATATTTTCACAGAAAAAGAAGGTGAATATTTCAACTTGTCAAGTCACACTTGCCCAGAGCTCTCACCTATTTCTCTGAGCAGCATAGAATACAATCAGAACTTTAAAAAATAAGCAAACATTGAAAGTAAAGATAGGAAATTGGAAGCATTAATCTTTTAATCTTCTGTTTAAATAACACGTGAACCTCTCCAAATGTTCAATATTCTGAGTGATTATGCTTTTGAAGTAAAGGGGGAAGGGTTTGATGTGCTTAGAAACTCTTGTTATAGGAATTTCAAGTATTGGTGAGGAGTCTGATTGGTACAATTGCTTTCAATCCTTGGCGGAATAGATATCTGAGCATGGCTGGCTTTATGGACATTATGGAGATAAAAGAGAGGATAGGTATCCTTTTAAATGTGCTGTTTATGGGAAAAACCAAATTACGCATTGCAAAATATATTTGCTGTTTGGGTAAAAGCAGGCTTTAGATATATATTTAGATTCATATCATAGCAAAGGCTAATTTAAAAATGTACGTGAACATAATCTGCATATGTAAACATATTTAGATTATCTCCTGAATAATGTTTTTATTATGATGATGAGTCACATAGTCAGCTGTTTAGATTGGATTTGATATTTTACTTATCTATCAAGTCCTTCCCAAGGACTTATGGTAGGCAAATGTTGTCCAAAAGTGTTAAAGATATTATTGTGTGTGGGTAATCTATACTTGGATTCACAGTCTAAAACTGGTGGATTTAAATTAATTTAAAATTTATTTTTTCAAATCCTAATGAAGGATTTAAACACTATTAAGATTGCATCTAAGAATGCGGGCAAGTTCAAGCAGGATATTTGTTCGTAAAATTAGGGTGTTCAGTTCTGATAAATCCAATACTTCCAAATATTGAGGAAGTTCTTTAGATATCGCTTTGAAGTCTCCTATCACAATTGGTATACAGCAGATTTCTTTTTCTATAAACTTCAGTCTGCAAGTCCTGATATGGTGCAATTTATTTCCCCAGTTGCTTTTCTTCAATCTTAGCATCATTCAGAATAGATGAATCAGACTTCTTTCTTTCCAATAATTGTTATAGCAGCCATGTTATGAACAAATTGCTTGTCCATTTGGATCTTAAAGTCCATAATATCTTAATCTGTTCTTTTTCTAAATTCTCGTCATTGAGATGGTCCAATAGTTTTTACCACATTCAGATCCAAACCTCTGGCCAAATTTCCAGTGAATAATTCTAGCAACACATGAGTCATGAGGTTGTTTGTAGCTAGCTTGTGAAATTCTGCTGCAGCCATGTCATGTTCAAAAATGTTGTCATGTTTAAAAATGACAGTAGGACCATTGATAATATAAAGAGTACAGGTGATTATCTTGGAAGATTCCACATTTGATTCCAACTTCCCCTAAATCTTCTTCATTAACTACCAGCTTCATTTGTCAAAATTTCATTGAAGTATTCATAAATTGCCAAATTGTTCCATTGATACCAAGAATCTGAAGACATTTTTCAATCCAGCTATGTGAAACAGAATCAAATTTCTTTTTTATAGTCTATCCAATCAGTAAAACAAATTTGTTCTTTTAAAAAATTATTTAAAACCAATTATCACTCAATAACTAGTTCTTTGTTCCTCTTGAACTTTTGCAGCATCTTTTTAGTTGTTGTTGTTATTGCGGTTGTTATTAATTATATTAATATAAATATTACTTATATACTGTAAACCATATTTTTATTATTACCTACAAAAATGTGAAATCACAGCTGTCTGTTCTTTAGTTAATTTCATATGTTCTTCCCAAGAATCTAGGATGTCATAATGCAAGCAATGGGATTTTCTGTAATTGTTAGATGGAAATGTTGTGAATGCAGATATTTTGAAAGTGACATCCAAGATTTTTCAGTATTGCAACTAGTGCTGATAACACTGTGACCACTACTGTCTCACTTTTTTCAGCTTTGATTTTCAGATCTTGATGCTTTGTGATCTTTCTCCAATTTTCTATTCTATTATCCTCTGGTATTGCCATATCAATTATCCACACTTTTTCTTTTTAACCACTGTTAAATCTGGTGTGTTAAGAGCCAAGACTATATCACCCTTGTGTTAAAAACAATATTGCCAGGAAATGTGGACAAGTCTGCCACCTCGTGGAACAAAATATAAGCAACATTTCATTTTCTTTATAAGATTCAAACAATTCCTTGTTTAAATTCCTTTAGAGTACTTCTGATGTTTGCAGACCGCATTTTACATCTTTCCAAAAGCTATTGTGTGAGTACCCTTTTGGATCAATGCAGTAATACCAATAGTGATGTTAATTATTAACACCAGTAGAGAGCTCACAGATCAGTAACCAAAGACATTAAATGTAGAAGTTCATGGATTTGAATCCTGATTTGTTTAGATATCTGGCTATATCATTAGATAGTTACTGAGATTCAAGAAATAATATCTTGGAGTCACTTTTTAATAATAATTGCAGCAGGCTATGGAAATTTTCATAAAATGGCTATTTTTGAGGGGGTCTGCCAATGTATTAAAATCAGTTTACTCATTAGAAAGCTGATGAGGTCTCTACCAAGCAATGCTTATCTTTTCCTCCCCCAGCCAGGGGTGAAATTCAGCAGGTTCTGACAATTTCTGGAGAACTGATAGTGGAAATTTTGACTAGTTCAGAGAACTGGCAAATATCCCCTCTGGCTGACCTCAGAGTGGGGTGGGAATTGAGATTTTGCCGTGTCCTTCCCCTGCCATGCCCACCAAGCCATGCCCACAGAACCGGTAGTAAAAAAAAAATAAATTTCACCACTGCCTCCACCCCTTTTCTCTCCCCACTGGTAGATGATCATATTTTTTACCAAAAGTTGCTTTTGTCCCAAACTAAAACTGCCATTTTTAAAATGAAATATTGAAAAGTCAGTAGAGGATATTTATTGTTATATTGTTGTGGCCTTGTCATGTTAGTTGGACAGCGACAATATATTGGTTACACTGTGAGGAACTAACAACTTTACCTACAAAGGCAGGCAGAAGGGAGAAAAGAGTAATTTCCCATAATTCCCTTGCAGCATTGTTGCAAGGTTTATCAAAACCTCCTTAATTAATATCAGCAGTGATTGTCTCCACTGACCTGAATTCAGTTGGAAATCAGTTCGCTACCTGTTTGTCAAAATCAGATCTTCATTCCCTGTTGCAAGATTCGTAGCCACCACTCTCCCGCCGGGACACATATTTTTGTTTCTTCTGTAGAAGCAGGATGTACCACTGTATCTTCTCCAGAACTCATCTGTAGGGCAATACTTCAGCTTCAACCACAACAATACACGAGCACACAATAGATACAAACTTAAAAGGGAACCGCTCCATACTCGATTGCAGAAAATATGACTTCAGTAACAGAGTTAATGCTTGGAATGCACTACAAGACTCTGTGGTCTCATCCCAAAACCTCCAAAATTTTAACCTAAGACTGTCTACTGTTGACCTCAGCCAAGGGTGAGTTCTACTTAACTTTACTACAGGTTTGCAATGGGGCCACACACACGTGCTCACTTCGCTCATGCGCACACGCAGTCTTCTGCGCATGCGCAGAAGCATTTTGATGATATTGGGGTCAGTGGGTGGGGCCTCCTGTCGGTTATATTACCTGTTCTATAGAACCTGTGCGAACCGGGGGCAACCCACCACTGACCTCACCCCATTCCTAGAGGTCTGTAAGGAGCGTGCATAAGAGCACCAGCATGCCTACTGTCTGTGTCCTAAAGTTTTCTTTAATTGTATTCATTTTATGTATTCAATTCATGCTTATATTTATATATATGTTATTTAATATGTACTTGACAAAATAAATAAAATAATAAGTAAATAAAATAACTTAACAGCACTGTTCTCTTTAGAACTGGGGTTCGTTTGCTATCAGTGACAGATTCCAGATGGAATCTGCAGTAAAGAAATGGCTGAAAAATCTCCAATTTCATCAGACACTCAAATACCCCTTGTTTTCTCTTTTTTTTCACAGAATAATGGCTGATCTTCCTTTCACAAAGGAAGGGACATGTAGATGCCTAGGAACTCCTCAAATCTCTGTTACTTCTCCCTTGTGTTTTGAGTCTCAACTAAACTTTATTTTAATTACATTGAACCTTTGACTGCAAAGAGGTTCCTATCTCAAAGTCCTCAAAGAAGAGATCCATTCTTGGCACCTATGACTGTGGATTAAACACTCTTTTAATTTTAAACTTTATATTTAAAATTGTGAAATATATAATAACATGAATCTAGTGTGTGTAACCTTGGGAAACTAAATAAATCAAGCTAAAATCTGCTTTGCAATTTTATAAACATTTTCTTCTTCTGTAAAAGAGAATTTTATTTGATTGCTTTATTTATTTTTTGTTTGTTTTACGAAGGATGTTCAACAACTTCATCATTAATTCTCTTGGTGGCATTTGGGGCTTACATTATTATATAACTGCTTATGTTCTTAGTTGCACATTTTCCTAATAACTCTGAAACTTTTCATGTTCCCCATTTGTAATAGTCTCATTTGAGGAGTTCACATGTGATGCTTGTGTTTTGGAATGAATGGGAACTAAGATTTCTGAAAGAGCGAGAGAGAGAGAGACTAAAGACAAATTCATCAAATATATTTCTTGACCACTCATCACTCATATGTGCAAATAGTATATTTGCACATACGATAGTATACTATTATAGTATATAACAGTATATGCTACATGCGCCTTTGGAAGAAAGTTTCAGGCTGTAAGACATCTGATAGCAAAAATGCAAGAGAATTTGTCTGTGGATGGATGTTATCAGATGTCCATCAAGAGAAGGATTTGTTCTTTTTGTCATGTCTTACATCTGGCAACATAGTCCTAAAATAAAATATTATTCAACCTGGAGTGTCTTTTTTTTTGTTTAATTGAACCACAACAGTAATCATTCAAAGTTCCATATATTGTCACTTTTTAACTTCTCAGCTTCTTTCTTTTCATCCTCCACTGACAGACTCCACAATCTAGATTTACATTATTTATTTCCTGATTCTAGCAATCAGCTTCAATACAAAACCCTTCAAATATTTACTGTAATCTGTAGTTCACATGATTTGTCATTTAGTTCTAGGATAAAACTTGAATAGTGGATCATTGTGAATTTTACATTACCACTAGCAAATGTTTCTGAAAATAAAAGATTATATTGCAGATCAAAACCAGTATTTTCTGATAGTGGAAAAACTAACATAGGCCTTAGTACAATTCCGGCTGCTTTTTGCTGTTAATTTTTATTGGAAAGTTAAATAATTAATGTGTCCTCTTTTTCCTGCAGTTGTCCTCCTTTACCTATTCAGTTATACCTATTCAGATATCTGCTAACCCCATTTATCAAGCTAAATGATCCAGCACTATTTGATATAAATGATCTTTTTTTTTAAAAAAGGAAATTATGCTAACTTGTTAAAAAAAAATCCTAAATGAAAATTATTCTCTCTTTTTTTTTTTTGGAAAACATGTTTTGTAATGTCTATGGAGAGTCTCAGTCATCTAGGTCATGGTTATCCCAAAGATGCTTTTTTCAAGTGGCAACCGGACTTTCTGTTTCTTCTTTGAAGATGTTTCACATCTCATCCAAGAAGCTTCTTCAGTGGGAAATGGAAGGATTTATACTTCTTGCAGACAGCTGGACATTTGCATTCTTTTAGCGGATCGATCAGGTCACCTGCAGATTTATCTTTGTGATCATCATTAAAAGACACAGGCTACTCTTTTGAAGACAACAAAGTCCATATTTTGGACAGAGAGGATGGCTGGTTTGAAAGAGGGGCTATCTATGAGGCCATAGAGGCCATCTATGTCAAAATTGAACAGCCCTCTCTCAACAGAGGGAAGGGATATGACATCATCTATCTCCAGTGTACAACACAGCCCTTTCAACAGTTCCAAGAAGGTTCCACATCAATTTGCATCACTTAGGTGACCCTGATGACACAGATAAACTTCCAGGTGACCTTAACAACATGTTAAAAGAATGCAACACCTATGACCAGCTGTCTGCAAGAAATATAAATCCCTCCCCATCATCCAGTCAGAGATGAAAAAGCTTCTTGGATGAGAAGTGAAATGTCTTCAAAGAAAAACCAGAAAGTCCAGTTGCCTCTTGGAAAAAAAAACAAAAAACCTTTGGGACATGTTTTGTAATCTCAAGCTTTAAAAGGAGGAATTGGAGCCTATTTATTCGGTATGAAAATATGTTGCCCCCAATAGATCAGATTTTTTTCAACTCTGGCAAATGCAACGACTACAATTCCCGGAATTCCCAAACCATCGTACTGACTGGGAAATTCTAGGAGTTCTTGTCCACACTTGCCAACTTTAAGATGGCAAATCTGAAGAACACAATAATAGAATCTTGAAAAAACTATTATGCCACTTTGAAAATCTTGGAAGAAAGATGGGACTTTTTTAAAAAATTAGATCCATATTTTTATTTTGTTGCTGTAGATCAATTTTCTTCAATTAAGTAATGACTATTCACATTAACTTTTAGATCCCATCATCCCTACACAAGATGGCCACAGGATTTGAACTTAGCCATTTTGCTGGGATTTCTGACATTTGAAGCCCAATTGATCTGAAAATTAGGTTGAGAAAGTCTAAACTGCACAAGAATCTTGAAGGATTGAAATGAAATCTGCCAAGAGTTCAAAGCAACCACAATTGGCTTCTTCGGGATTCTAATTAGAACAAAGATTTCTGCCAGGCTCCAAGTAATGCACCCATTACAAATTGAACTCTGAGACATTGCTTTTCCTCAAAGAACAAATTTATTTAGATACATCATCTTGGCACTACTGGTGAAAAGCCAGTACTGAAGTTCCCGGCTTTTTCACCCCAATATAAGTTTCAGTTTCTCAAGTTTCCAAAACAAATAGTCACATTGTCCAATCAAAATGGAGGCTGGCTGCTTAACAACTTCTCTCCTCCTCCTCCTCCGGTCAGTCAGCCAGCCATTGGAATGTGCCTGACTCATCAGCTAGCAATGATGTTTTGACTGAAGGCTCCATCGTCCTTCAGCTCCAAACTGTGTCAAACTGAATTCATGTCAGAATACCCAAGGACACAAACAATCCCACACCCCAATCAAATTCAGGCTTGACTATTTCATTCCTCTTTTTTACTGTTCCCTTTGGCACAAAAGTGTATATTCAACAAGTTTTGTCCTATAATAATCCATTGGAATCTATCTTCAATTTGATATATTTTTGCCACAGTGAATAACTTCATGATTGAAATCAAAGGATGTTGCCATCTGCTATATCATCTTTCTAGCCAATCTTAATCTATTTTTAACAGGCTATCATTTTGGGGCCAAGGACGTGTTACTGATTCCAAAAAGTTAAATTGAATAGGTTGGATACATCTGCATTATGGTGCCAGAGCCGATCACTCAAGCCACATCACAGATTCTATCATTTTCATAAAAGTCATTGACGTGTCACTCTAAAGCTGCCTTAAGAGTCCATTTAATTGGGACTATTGTGCTCTGTGAGTTTTCAGCTGATGCCTTTTCCAATATATACACAAATTCCATTCTGGCAACATTAAAACCAATTAGCACCGAGTTGCCACTTCAGAAGTGAATTAAAGTTGACAGCCCAATCAATAAAAATGAGGTAAATATCCAGCTGAGGGGGAAAAGGGCCATCTGTTCATCTCTCAGTGAGAGGACAGGAAGAAAAGGGGGTTGGGTGGGGAAAAGAACTGGTGTACAACATGACATACATAATCTTCTCTTTATTTTCTTGTCACAGTGCCAGCATTCTCACCATACCTGAAAGCCATACCCATTTTTCAATACTTCATTTTCTTTCCTAAGTATGTAGAAATTGGGAATCAACTGAGAAGCCATAACCTTTCAGAAGTTTCTGAAATATCACTTTCAGCATCCCTCATCATTTCTCACATTAACTGATCCTATGGGACATTGTAGTTCAGCCACAGTTGTATACGCCTTATCTAGGGATAATCTAGAGATTATGAAGGCCAGCCATTCTGTAGTAAACAAAGTAAAGCTTCAAGCAAAAATAAGCAGGAGTGAGGAGATTCACTATTTTGAAGGTGGCTGAAGCTAAGAGAACCAAACATGATGAAAAATGTGCAGGCCTATTTTACATAGGTGCTGTGGTTAGGATTTTTGGTTCTTTCCTTAAAACATTGGTAAGTGTAGTTCTTACAGTTTTACTATATGTTGCCCAAAGTCCCATTTGTGAGATGACCAGGTATATTAATTTGATAAACACATTAACAAGTAAAAAGCAAAATGGGTTTGGTTGTTTTTGTTTATTCAATTTACATATGGTAGGTGCCCGTCAAACATTTAAAAACCAACAGAATTAGCATAGAATAAAGCAGCTCTAAAGTAATTCATCATTGGTGTCCTTGGAAAAGAAAAAAAAACCCTTCAAATTCAGTTATGCATTAAATTGGGGGTGGGGGGCAGGAAGGGGCTATTTTTTAAAATGCTCATGAGTCATAATTCAAGTTTTTTATATATATATATCCTGTGGTTGTGATAAACATGGTGATAAGGGAAGTGGGCATGGTTCAGAAAGTTCAAGGAGTAATGATTTGGGAGAAAGAAATAGGATTTTTTAAAAAATGTGTAACGTTTTATAAAGCAGCATCTAACCTTGGTGATCTCAAAAATTTAAACAAGGTCAGACCTGCTGCTAGAATGAAAGATGACCAGGAAACAGCATCGCTTAAGCTTGATTGAGATGTTGAAACTACATTCCCAGAGGGCATGATAAAGCTTTTCTCCAGCAAAGAAGATGGATAACTGCAGATAGCCACTAGGAGTTCAATTTGTAGAAATCTTTGCCTGAAGCTTCTTTTAGAGCAGGGGCTTAAGAGGAAACCCAAGGAAACCTTTTGGATGAGATCTCCATCATTACATTTGTTATCAATTAAAGAGGTAGTGGAACCATTTGAGGGAACAAACTGTTTTGCTATCTATAACTTATCACTGGGAGGAAGGAACGCCAGCAGAGACACTGGAGACTTGGGACACTCTCTAGGGTGGGTAGGAGGGTGGATGGGAGAAATACAGCATTGACATACTTTGAATGGCAAACCAACAAGGCCTGGAGGAGGGACTAGGTAGAAGGTGACACATACAAAAAAACAGTGTATTTCCCAGAAAGTGGTTGTGAGGGAACCATGGCCCAACGACTACATCTTTCCATCCATCACATTTACTGCCATGAATGGCTAACTTTCTTTCTAGTCTACTTTTAGGTTGTATGGAAGAATCATATGTGCAGCTCCTTTGGGCATATAAAAATTCAAAAATCATTGTTGCTGTTGCAAAATTTATATTTGTAACCTGTAGAATTTGCATGCTGTTGATGGGAAAATAGGTTAGGCATGGCTATAGCCTTTTATTATGCATATTATGTTTTAATTTGTGCTACATACTGTCTTTCCTTCTCTTTTTAATGAAGTCTGGGTCAGTGGCCCATAATATAGTATGACTGAGTGGTTTTAAATAATTTTCAGTGGGCTTTTAGCAATGAGAACAGTCAAAATAGATGTCAGAGGAGAAAAAAGAAACAGCAACTTGGGGACAAATAAACAATAAAAAAGTTGACTATTATTGTATTATCATGGAAATGGAGAATACTCAGAAGTGTCAATCAGACCATGGCAGACATCCATCCCAGCCAAAAAAATAAATAAAATAAAAATAAACAATGAAAAACAACCAAGAATTCTGGTGACATGTTCAACAGCTAGAAACAATTAGGAAATCACCTGAAATTTGGTCTTCTCAGAATACAGAAAGTTGAATGGTTAGTTTTCCATTGTATAATAATGGAATAATCTTCTGTGGCCAGTATCCTTCCTGGCATCAGTTATATTGAATGAATAGATCTGAGAAGGAAGATTTCTGGTGGGACATTTTAGTAGTACTGTTATAGTACTTGCCATTGAAACATCTTTAAAAAATGTTCTTCTTCTGGAAGGGCCTTAAAAATTACCACCTACTACCTACTGTGTCTTCTTATATGTACAGTGGAGAAGGTGTTTATGTCCAGCTGTGGCAATAATTTGGACCTAACTTTTAGTTTAAATGTGAAGAATGATAATGAATTCCTGGACCTTAACACTATTGGTGGCATACAGTGTTATTACTAGTGTTTCATTCCTAAAGGGTGAAAGTTGCACCTAGTTACTCCAATGCAGCAACACAACAAAGCAGTTAACTCACTTATCCATTTTGTGTTAATATTTATTGTTTGCATCATCTCAGTTATGTACAAATATCCCATTTGAAAATGTAAGTATATTTACATTTTCACGTGTTCCACATTAACTGAATAAAATTTGGTGACAATATACACACATTTGCAGCTGTATATAAATGTTTTGTCCATTAAAAAAGAAAAAAAATACATAATTAAAAAATGAAAATGCTTACAAATTAACAAAAAGTAAACATTTCCCCAGTCATTCATATTCAGAATCTAAGGAAAAGAGAGCAGAAAATTCAAGCAAATTGTGGCTGCAATCTTGTGCATACTTGGGTGGCTATAAACCCTATTGAATGCAACAGGGTTAATTTCTTAGTAAACACTCAGGATTGCATTGAACATTATGCAAAAGAATTTTCTTTTTTCTTTTTATTTTGGGTAAGCACAATTTACAAAAAGTTAAAAGATATTTCTTTTCTTTCCAAAGCTTTCTTTTACAATGTTGTTTACATGATTTAAAATTAATCATTTTATAGTATTACATTTGGGGGAAAATACTCAAAACATATGTAACACAGTGGAGTTTTAAAACTGAAAATGTTGTAAGAACTAGCAAATGTAATCATATTTTAAAACTACCACTTATAAACTGAAGTTACAAACAGAACAGAATTAAGAAAATGCACACTCAGTATTTCCAGGAAGGATTAAAGATATAGAATCACTGAAAATATTATTTTTTACAAGTTAACAATTTACTGTTGTGGCTGATTTAGGCACTGGATTTGTAGAAACAGATTTTTAAAAAACTTCATTTTATACAGATATTTGCAATCACAAATTCAACACTACTTTTTGTTTCCTAATTTAACACAATCCAGGCTGTTTCTGACTTTCTCACTGGCCCATTGATGATTTAAAATAATTTTCTTTCTTTACATTAAAAGAAAACTCTAAGCATTTTGCACATCTTACCTTTTCGGGCTGCACTCCTTACTTGAGACTAAATTCTACTGAACACATTTGACTTGCTTCCAACTGACCGTGTTAAGATTACACTGTGAATATAATCAAGTTTGTTGGTTCTATTTGGATGGTATCTTTGAGAGTTAATGTTAGTAAACTGGTTGAATGGTTTATTTACTTTCCAAACAGCTGTTGCTCAAGGATGCTTAGAACATTCCTCCTTCATGCTGATAACTGCAGATTCACCTCATATAGGACCACCTTTTTAAATAGCATAAACAATATTAGAGTAGACAGATTCTGAACCTGTATCAACATTGAAAATGTTATGGCTAGATTGTGTGGCAGAATTCTCAGTGAACAGAATGTGAATCAAGATTAAGACTGGGCTAAACCATCCCATACCAAAGATACAAATCACAGAGGGAAGGTTTTGCAGGGGATATAGGTGCCTAATTCCCACAAATAGTGTTGGCCCCAGTGACCATAAGTAATGTCTATAGTCTTACCTCCATTACCAGTGATGTTTTTCCCAGATGCTGGACTGAAAAAGGAATGTCAGAGTAGATTAGGAGTGTGATGCAAAGTATATCCAAAATCCAAAACTTTCTGGAGACCAAAATATTCTGCTTCGTCTTAGATACAATATAATTTATACACGTCTTCATAGAAAATGGAAAGCCTCCCATTATACAATAGTTACACAAGTCTGAAGAATTTACTTTCACTGATCAATTAAGAATACTGTTTCATACTTTATCTTATAGTTGAGCAAAGGAGGGCTTTACTAATAATGGGCCAGTTCAAAATGCTCATCAGACATGCAAGTGTAAAACAGCCCTCCTTAAAGTGTGATAAGGGCATGTGGGAATGACCTTGAGACTTACAAGATTCTGTTAATATAAACTTAAAATAAAGCATAATTAGTTCATTGGGTGTGCTCCCTCTCCAGACTACCTTGCAAGAATGACATCAGGTTTGCAAGTCTGAAAGTACATTTCTCTCTCTCCTTGCCTTTGCAGTCCAAGAAAATAGAGAGGGTCCCTTCTGAGATGTATGCTACACCCATGTTCCTTCTACAGGCTCAGATACCTTATATCCAATGGCTCCCCCTTCCCCCATCTTCAAGATCATTTCCATTAGAGATGTTGAGGCTGTTGCAACCTATAAGGCTAATAGCCGCTGCTTTGGATATCTTCTCACATCATGTTGTGTGCAGTGCCACAATCAAAGTTTTTCACTTATGGCCACAACTGGAACTGGAATATCAGTTGCTAAGCAATGCAGCCGCTAAGCAAATCGACCACTGGACCGGACCAAATTTTATAACTATTTCCACCACGGTTAAGCGAATCACCATGGTTGTTAGGTGAATTTCACATGGTTATTAGGTGAACCATATAGTTGTTAATTGAATTCAGATTTCTCAATTTTTGGGAAGCTGGATAGGAATGCTGTCAAGGTGGAAAGGCAGTCAATTGACCGCAAAAACCACAATGATGGTATAGGTGAGCTGGTTGATGAATGGCCAGATTGTGATCATATAACCAGAGGAGTGGTGTGTCTATCTAAATTGGATGACAGGCCATAACTCACTTTTTCAGAGGCCATTGTAATTTTGAACTGTTGTTAAATGAATAAGTCAAATATTACTTATAAAAGAATAGGGCTTGAATCACAAAACCACATCTATTATCTTGCAGATTTTGATAGGCTACCACAGATAACCCCAGGTGCTTCACAAGTCAGGGGCCAGTTTCCCATGTACTGTTTTTCTTTTCTTTTCTTTTATTTTTTTTTACAAAAAAACATGTGTTTTTAAAAAGCCTGCTGAGTCAGGAAGCCTGGCAAGGGTCAGAAGAGGGAGCTATAGGCAACACATTGCCTGTTTTAATTTATCACTACATAATGCTCCAGGCATAATACACATATTAAGAATATTTAGCTTATTGATATAGACCTGAGCTGTCAGAACTAATAATATTGTGTGTAACAGGAGTCTAATAAAGTTGATTTTATATTGCTTATTTATCTGTTCATAACTAGACATACACACGATCTTAAACGGACATTATTTGAAAGGCATTATTTTTTGGAAATGTTAAATGGTTCTGAATAGCAATAAAATTGGATTCATATTTTAATATAAACCTCAGGATGGAAGCATATAAAAGAAATGAAGCAGCTATTACCAGAATGATTACATAAAAAGTTCCATATCGGAGGAAAAGCTTGTATGTTTGTTATGTACCATAATCGTTCAATTCAAAAGAATGGTGAAAATATCATATCTATCTCTTAAAATGACTACAGAGGCATTTCAAGTAAGAAAGCTCCATGAATACATTACACTTTCCATCTTAGATTACGTATCTGACAATGATGAAACAGGATATATTTTTAAAAATAATCTATATTAGCCATTGTCCTGAAAAAAAAGTCCCCACCAAAAAATTAAAAAAAAAATAATAATAAAAAAAATAAAATAAACTGAAGATTATATCAGATTATCCCAAATAGGAAGAACAGGATGATCAAGCCTTCATCAATGAAATACTTTCCATTAGCAAGAGAAAAATAAGTAGTAAATTCATATTCCTTCCACTGAACATATTGGGATACTGTTTAGTTAAGTATTTTTCCCAAGATTAGCGCACAACCACTTTTTTCTTTTTTTCTTTTTTATAAAGTTAGCAATATAAAAATCTAGTCATTTACAACCTTCAAAGAAATAAGAAATCAATTTGAAAATCTACTAACTGTAGAAGTTGGTCAGAGTCTGAAAGTAGATACATTACTGCCAGGATTTTGACTAAAAAACAGCTGCTTTTACAAGACTGATATATAAACAGTAGTTGTGTTAGCTGGCCTATCCAGTAACATTTTGGAAACTGATCTCTACTTTTATTAGGAATCAAAAATTTACTGACAAATGTCTGTCTGATGCAGGACTTTCACCATCACCCTTATTGAAAAGAGACAGTTTCTATGGCAATACTCATTAATAAGTGCATATCATGCGGCACTAATATAGTGCAAAAAAAATTGCCTTATCTGTAGCAAAAAAGTTCCAGGCAATAGTCTGAGAGTTAGAGAAAGTAAAAAGTATTACACATAGATATTAAACGTCCAGACAACTTGTATAAAATTTTGAACCTGAAGATTAACTCCTTGATAAATGTGTGTGGTAGTAGTTCATTAGTACCTGGGACTGGTAACAAGACAAGAATTTTGCAAATCTTT